>OU343222.1:323222372-323321432 GCA_910596185.1 Chrysanthemum makinoi | reverse complement strand
TGTGATCACCACCACACCACAACAAAACACCAACCACCTCCACCGGCACCCATCCAAACATCCAAAACACCACCACCTACCCAAGGTCTCCAACTCTCATTCCCATGGGTTGTTTTCCACTCCCAACCTCCCGAATCCTTTCTTTGAGGACTTGGATGACTTGCCTCTAGGCCAATCATCCACCACCATTGCCATCCTTTGCTCAATGGTAGGATGACTCATAAGTCACCTCGGTCATCCCTTGACCCAAACGCCCCATTAGGGCCTAACCACTCTCTCTTCCACCCCATTCACAAAGACATTCATGGTCCTTTGTATGGAGATCATTCTCCCCACATCAATGTCCCCTCATCTTGAGGACATTGAGGAGTGTATGTGGATGCCAATCCCACTAGAGAGGAGATTCAAACGGAACTCCACAACCTCCACCAATTCAAAGGCATGGTGGACTCTCACTTGAGTGAGACAATGCAAATGCAAAGTGCTTTGCTTGCTTCCATCATGACCACCCTAAATATTTCCACCAACACATATCATTCCTACCACCACCTCCCCAAACATACTACCCCCCTAGGCATGGTTGATCAACTTGTGAGCAAACGGCCCAAACCGTTGATAGGACACGGGTTATGGTCCTTGACTTTCAAGAAGAAATGAGATTCATCCTCAATCATCTCTGGCGCCTCACGCGCTCTTTCTCATCCACCATCAAATTAGGATGATCATAGTTTAGCATTTCTAGTTTTCTCTTCTTAGGATAATTTTTCTTGTACTAAAACACATCATTTTGTTCCCATTTCATGATCTTTATTCATGAAAATTTTAACTAATGAATAGTGTTTTTATTATAGTGTTGGTGCTTTTACATAGTATTTGGAAATGCTTGGAAATGATCAATATTACTAACATTTTTTTTGTAGCTTTTATTTTCACAATCCATGTATCTTTCCATTAAGCACCCAATTTAGGGGGAGCTTTGATCAAGGGGAGATAATGGCAATGAGCTCATACATTCATCGCCTCTTCTTTTGTTGAGACAAAATGGGGAGAAAATATAGAACTTGATTATATTTTGACTTTTCTTAAAGTCAACGCATACTGACTTTCTGAAAAGTCAACATCATGCATCAACTAGTGAATACTTTGACTTTCATAAAAAGTCAAACATCATACACTTGCATTATCATTCTCTTTTCAAGTTCTAAAACTAATATTTTTATAACTCTTGCACAAACTTTGTATCTTTTATAAAAATAAAATTTATATTTTGTCCTCAACGAAAAGGGGGAGATTGTTAATACAAATATCGTCATTAAACGTTATTTATATTTTTGATCTTTACCTAAGTTTTGTTAACGACAAAAGTAAATTTAATTTGTATAAAATCTTAAAGCTTGTCAAGTTTAATAGATATTAAAACAAAGTTTTTTCAGAAAATATATTCATCATTCAAGCATTTACATTTATGATTAGTAACATCTTGATATGACTCTAATCATTATGTATGATAGTAGTTTTTAGAATGTGTTAGGTTCTTAAAACCAAAAACTACTTATGTACTTATATTTAAAAAATAGAAATACAACGTATGACATCATATGATGCATCATGGAAATCATTGGAAGATTTCATTAGATATTTTGTGTGAATTTGTACTCTTCATATCTTGCACAATCTCACTTAGATAGAGTTGACTTTAGCAATATTTGATATCTTGGCTATCGGTGGCGGTACCAAATGGTACCGGGCGGAACCCTTTTAAGGGTTCCGCGGTCCGTGGACGCTCCTGTCCATTTTGGCTATAAATAGCAATGCCAAGCCAAGTAGTTTTCATCCCTCATCATACTCTCTTACATATCTTCTCTCTAACCTTTCTAACTCAGTTTCATATCATATTAGTGATCTCTTTTGTAGCAAAGAAGATCAAGTCACATTCAAGCTTCAAACGCGAAGTTGGAAGTCTTGTTTGTTTAGTGTTGTATGATCTAGTGTTGATTCATACTTCATTGTTATATTAAACCTACTTGTGAGTGTGAGTGACATTGTGTGTGGGTGTAGTTGTACCCTTGGAAAGAACTCGACATCTAGCTTAGTGTCGGAAATTGTGACAATTCGTATTTTCAGGTCATATTTCAAAACATTACTCATGCTTCATCATTTATCATTTATCGTAAATTAGGTTTACGAGCATCAAATTCACGTAACCGTAATGGTTTAGCTGTGAATTCATATATAATCATCGAGGACATTTCATATGGACTAAGTTTCGTCTACATTTCATTATCATCATTATCATCATATTGGTCCATGCATGGTTTTGCATTTTAAATTAACCGTATAATTTCATATTAAATAGCGTTATCGCGTAATTAATTATTTTGAACAATTGATCCATTACTTTCAAAAATTATTCAATATATTTTATACTCATATTAAGTTTATAAAATAATATTATGAGTTTACCCAGTGTTTTAAATTTATTTGTATATAAATTGTTATATTTATATAATTACGACGGTTTTCTTAAATACTACACGATTATTATTATTTCACTCAAATTTTGCAAGAAATATATTTTTATAATTTTTATGACCTCAATATATTTTATCTTGACCCGTTAAAAGTTATTTTTATCTAATGCTACCTAAATACTCAAATGTGTATTTAACTTACCACATATCCTCAAATTACTTACACTAAACTACTCTTGTACATAATTAAAAAAAAAATACAAAGTGGATGACTAACACCCCTTGTCGACACAAGGGGTGAGTCATGAGAGGATTTACAAAATATCTTTAGTTAAAGTCTTACACACTTAGACTAACACATTCATTCATTCAAGATATTCAAAGAAAAGAAAAAAATCATTTCCTCTCCTCTCTTTCTCTTCCAAGACCGGCAACCACATAGACCAAGGAAGTATTTCATCCAAATTTTCAAGACAAGGTTTTATTACACTCTAGTATCACTTATTGTAAAGGTTTTGCAATAAAAACCTAAGGTGATTAGGAAAAACCCATTGTCCTTAAACCTCATCAAGTTACTTGTAAGCATTCATATTCATGTGTTTATTTCATATTCATTGTTATGGTCATTTCATTTTATTTGAGTAAACATGCAAGTCTCATGAGGTTTATACCACTTTTTCTTTGATTTTTAAGAGTTATGTATATATAAGTTATCCTATAATTACTCCTTGTTATAAATCACACTTGGTGATGTCTAGGAACCCATGACACCCTAAGAAGGTGTATGGTAGGATTAGAATAGCTTCGGAGTTGTTTTGAATGGTTAGAATAGGTTTGGCCGTGAGAAAACTCATTTCGACAAGTTTGCAAAAGGGTCTGTCCTTATTTTTAAAATCTGGAAAATTCGACAGTGGATAAAATTTTTTGGCCTAGATAATTAGAAAATACACTTTAAAAGCAGCGTTAATGGTTTGAACGGATTAAAACGGGGCTATAACGAAGAAGTTATGAATTTTTCAAGTTGGCGACGAAAACTATAATTTTCTGTAAATTTCAGCATGTTATATTTATTTTGTCGAGTCAAAATGGAACTTAAGCGTTATAAATTATGTCGACTTATCAAAAATATATTAGTATACTTTGATACAAAGCTAAAGACCTATAAAACGTAGAAAACGGATTTGTAATGATCAAATTATACATGTTTACAAAAGTTGTCGTAACTTCATTTTATAAGGAAAAACTAGTCAATTTCTAATAGGCAAGTTTTATGGCAAAACAAGAAACCATGTTGAAGATTGTTTTTAACATTGATGTAGTACTTTTTGCAAAGTGATGTCTTCTAGTAAAAGTGAGTTTACCAAGTATATTTTCCAAAATGTCCGACCGTTTGACTAGCGGAGTTGTAATGAATTAATTATGGCTACTTAAAAATTTGCCGAAAACCATCCTTAAACTATATTTTGGGACACAAGTACCATACTTAACCTTTATTTATCTTTATGTTCGAGACCTCTAGGATGGAAACTCAAGTACTAAAACTTTGAGATAATGATACAAGCTTACCAAAACCATTGAGTAGTTTCCTAATATCGATGTGCACCATTTACGACTAGTTTTAGAGGCCGTTTTGTCACTTTCATGAATATTTCAACAACATTATTTTTAAATGAAAGTTATAATTTCTTAATAAATCACTAAATGATTATCGTCGGATATCATTTCAACGTAATTACGAGTGGAGTAATTTAAAAATGGTCAAGACGTTAAAAGATTATATTTTTCGACGAAAATGATATTTTCAAATTATAAGTGGTATAGATATCATCTGAATTGCATGCATAACATTACATCATAACTTATTGCGAATCATATCATTCATAATAGGTCAAGTTTTGAGATTCACGCTTTACATTTCGGTTGTACTCACTTTTGTCATCGCATCAATTCATCAAGTGAGTTTTCATAACCCCGATTTATTCAAGTTTTTACTTTATTTCAAACTCTGAGGAGAATACATTGCACATCATATTTTTTTATTACGATACCAAGTATATCAAATTCATTACATTGCTTAGTTACCTCATGTAATTGAATGTCCCCATTATATAACATGAACCATTAATTTCATATAAGCGAGGGTGAGTGGATAGATCTATCGAGGGTGACTCCTCCATCCGGGTTGGCGGATTCCAACCGGACGGATGCATTTCATTTAATATCATTATTTGAGTTGTTTGGCAAACACTCTTGTTGGGGCTGAACATCATGTCGATTAGTTTCGGTGTCATGGACTTATAGCAATTGTAACATTTTTGTGACGTATTTGTCATATATAATTGATACTTGTGTAGCGTATTAAACATTTACTTAAACTCTATGAACTCACTCAACCATTGTGTTGACACTTTTAGAAATGTATTTTCAGGTAACTAGACATTCGCATCATGGCACGAATAAGGAAACCTCATAGTGTCGCGAATACATTTCATGTATATTATGGTTTTCTTTTCAAAACATCGTTTGGACTTGTATTAAACTTATATTTCCGCAAACTTTATCAACTTTTGGGACCTATCTTGTAACTCTGTATGTTTTATATTAATATCAATGATGTGTTTCTAAAACGACACTTTAGGTCGTTCAATATAAGCGTGATTGTGATGCTATGACGGTCAATCCTAGGAATTCCATTCCGCGCAAAGCAGTAATTTGGGGTGTGAAAAATAATATGGCGAAAGTGTAAAGGTTTTCTCCGCCGGTGAAAGGAGCTTGTTGACTAGTGAAGTTAAACTCTCGAGTGTGAGACTCAAGGAGTGGAGTAGGGCAAGGAAAAAGAGTCCTTGTAGACCGAACCACTATAAACAACTTGTTGTGGTTTGATCATTTCTTTCCTTATTTACTCTTTACATATTGCTTGCATATTTCAGTAACATATCTAAGATCAATATCAATTGATCTTTTCAATAAGTTTCAAAACAAGATTTTAATTGGTAAACTATTCAACCCCCCTTCTAGTTTTCTACAGAGTTGTCTCCCGAAAGAGCACTTTTCTTTATTTACGAGTGTTTAAGTTAGACTCAGAGCCTTGGGGCTTTATGGAGGCCTTTGGACTTGGCCGACTTCCTCAACAAGTTGGCGGTAATCATTCATCCATTTGATAAAAACTTTTTTTCTTGCAGTGTTATCGATGCTACATGTTCCAAATTTTTGTGAGAGCCACTCATTAAACGATATACATGACTTTCCCCAATCATCATCTTCAGCCATAAGACTGCTTTTTGTACTCATGCACGATCTTTCACCATTAGTTATTCCATTAGTAAGACGATCGTTATTGTACTTACATTTCAATTGTTTTACCAATTCCTTATTGATTTATGAGTCTCCAAATCTTATTTTGTACCAATCTTCAAATGCTAATTTCCCAAATTTAATATCATGTCTTTTAGCCTCGTGAGGGCATATCCATTCGTCCGTCTTTCCTTCACAAGATTCTTGAAAAGGATTAAACGAGGGCTATGCTGTCACTGATTCGTTATCCTCGGTTAATATCGGATTGCTGAAATGTTTGTTTGGAATTGGAGCTTCCTTAATACCTTGGACCTGGATAGTTTTTTCCTGTTTCTGATTACAACTATCAACATTTTCTCCATTATCATCAGTACTAGGATCATAATGTAGGGGTGGATCGAGTGATTGAACATTAACAACATCAACCTTATTTGAAATTTCTAATTTTGGTTTTAAATGCTCTTTCATACTGAAAGTTATTCGTTCATTTTCAGTTCCCAAAGAAATTTCTTTTTCAAAAACCATAATTTGAGCCCTACCAGTGGCCAGAAAAGGTCTTCCAACAATTAAGTTGTAAGTCTCTCGCTTTCCCATATCAATAACCACAAAATCAGTGGGAACAAAGAATTTTCCAATTTTAAGGAGCACATTATTTACTATTCCCCTTGGTACAGCCTTAGAGGAATCAGCCATTTCTATCATCATTGTTGTTTCTTTTAAATTGGTAAGTTTTATTATATCAAACAAAGTGGTAGAAATAAGGTTTACCCCAGCCCCCAAATCAGCTAATGCAGGAATCTTAATATTACCGATAGTGCATGGAAGAAGAAAACTTTCCTAGTATTGTTGCTTCTCCGGAAGTTGGTTTGGCAGGACCTCGTCGTCTTCCGATTTATCATCTTCTTTTAGGCAGTTAATTCCGGACAGATCACTGGTGATAGAGGATGTGCACTGCTCTTTCTTCACCTTATCTTGCACAAATATTGTTGGATCGATGTACTCTAACCAAACTAACTTATATAGCTTGTTAAGGGTTTAATAACCTCGGATAAATCCTAAGTTATTAACAATGAAACACTGAACTAACTCTATTAAGTATGCGGAATTTACTTAACAAAGCTAAGAAGAATATAACTTTAACTTTCAATGATTTTATTAAAACTTTAGAACTTGCTAGTTATACAGATTCTCTAATAACTCTAAAACTCTAATCTCGTACTTTAGGATTCTAAAACATATATCTCTAATGCCAATCTAGGGATCCTTTTATAGACTTAAGGATAACCCTAATCGGTTTACAATTCTAATCCTTGTACAACAAGTAATACTAAACTATACTTAGAAGATTCTAGATAAACATTACTTTCTATAAAACAATCTATTACAACCGACTTGCTTTACAGTACTTTGATAAATGAGCAGTACTTTGACTTTTTCGATAGTAGTACTTTGACTTTCTTCAGTACTTTGTCATTCTTCAGTACTTTGTCATTCTTCAGCACTTTCGTATCCCAATAATCCTCCCCTAACTTGAATTCTACTTGCTTGATTTCAAGTTCCTTTATAGATTTAACTTTAACATCTTTGTCTTCAAAGAAAGATTGTGTCTTTGTCTTTAGATTGTATCTTTGTATTCTCTGTGCTTATATCATCATCATCAAAGTATTCTTCAGAAATAATTCTTTTACAAAGATCATGCAGCAATCTCCATCTTTTCAGCAACTCAACAACATATGACAATTTTGTACATTAATTCTTTTATGTTTCAGTCTATTCTCATCACTTCGGATGTGTAAACTCTGTGAGAGGTGAATCATTGAAAATTTAATGGATTTTGATGTCTCTTTACCAAAGCCATTAACTCTGGAGTAGCCGAATGTTTAGGTGTGTAAGACCATGGTACATTGATAACCATATGATTTTTAGCAAATCATCAGCTATCAATAGATTTGATTTGTCTTTACCAAAAGCTGTACCCTTTTGGACTAGTTAATTCTTTCATCCATGGTGAACTAATTACCATATGAATGGTTTTTCCACAGCCTTTACCACAAACCATTTTCTTGTGGGCTAGCCAACTCTTCACATTTACTGATATGGTGAGTTGATTACCATACAACTTATTAGCAAGTTGTCAACTATAAAACAGATTTGAGATATCTTTACCAGAGCCGTTTGCTCATGGATTAGCCAATCCTTTTGTAACCATGGTGGATTGATAACCTATTGTTTTTACCATCTCAAAAACCATTTATTTCTTTTAACCTTTGTTTTAAAATATTTATCACTTAACAAAAGTTTTCTTTTCAAAATCATTAATGGTTTAATGCAAGCAGTACTTTGGCTAAAGTCTTGTTTGACCACGACACTTTGAATAAAGTACTGATATTTCAAAAATTTATTCAATAAGAATTCATACCGTTATTCATGTCATCATCAGCCATAGTTGTCCATCTGATAAACAATTTGATGACCGTAAGTGCAGTTTCATTATCTTCTTCAACCTCCATACCATGTTCTAGCATTCTCCTCATAAGATCGATGTAGCGGATATCTTCGTACGCTAACATATGAATCATAGTTCCATCTTCTAACTCTAAAACATGTACTCTAGATTCTTCAAAAACCTCCGGTGATAATCTCCCAATCTTCTTGATTTTTCCAAATCTCGTTAGTGCTTGATTCTTCAATTTCCCAAACAGTTGTGAGATCTCCAAGCAAGATTAAACCAACACCTTCTGATGGAATGTGTTCAAAATATTCTTGCACCAAATGATATAAATGAAATAAATCCTCTCTATCTATTATGTGCAATAAATCACATAGCATATTAAACATTCGAAGCTTTCATCTTCTCATGAAACATCGGATAATTACCATCCTTAGATTCTACAACTTCAAAAGTAGTTATTGGTGATTTTTTCTTATTCTTTTCTGCATCATCTTTAGAATACTCAAATTCTACAACTCTTAAGTAATCCCTTAGTTCATCATCGTATGGATCTTAACTCAATCTTCTTTGATGGTTGTTCAATTTCAGTTGTTCTTTTTCTTTTTAAACTTCCTTTTCTATCATCTTCTTTCTGAGCATCATCATCTTTAAAGTCTTTGATAATATCAACTTGCTTCGATAAGCTTCTCTATGACTTCATACATACATTTCATCTCAACATAATTCAACTTCTGCAATCCAATATATCCTTGACCTTTTAAATAAGCCATCATTGCATTTCTTTCCTTAGCACGATTTGGTCTTCTTGGTAGACCAGAAACAGGAATAGGTTTCTTTATTGGTAACTCAAACTCAGCATTTAATTCAGCTTTTAACTTTCTAGCTGCTTCCTTATTCCTAGCAACTTCAGCAGTCATTAGTTGTGCTAAAGTGAGTTTCTTTTTCTTTTTTGTTTCAATCATTTTACCTTTCCCTTTATCATTAGGATCTAACACTGGTTGAGATTGAGAAACTTGAGGTTGTTCTTCAGCATCTCGGAATACTCACACCTCTTGGTCTTGATAAATTGTGCAATATCTCAGCTGCAATTTCATCACTCGCAGTATGTTCAACCATAGATGTATTAGCTTCTTCTTCTTGTGAAATTGTTGAAGGACCAGCTTCTTCATCAAAATCTAACACCCTTGGTGTAACTAGTTCTTGTCGAGATGTTCCTTGAAGAGCAATACCTTGATCATCAGTACTTTGAACTCTAGTGCTTTCTTTCTCAGTACTTTCAATATTGACTTGCACTTCAGTATCTTGAGGTTGAACATCAGTACCTTGAGGTTCAGCTTCTTCAGCTTCTTTATCTGTATATAATGTAGCATCTTCATTCAAATTCTTATCTTCCAATTTCCTCCCCAATTGGATTGAAGATTGCTGTTGAACCTTTTTGCCTTTGGTGGTCTTCTTAAATTGCCTAACTGGCCTGCCTTGCTTTCTTTGAGACTTGACCCATAAGCAATGATGTTGAACCAATGGCGGACAAATTTCTTGAATCTTCTAAACTTAAGCTTCAACCCTTAATCATGCTTTGTTCTTCAAAGATTTCTTCAATCTGGTCAATTCTCTTGATAAAGCATAATCATTTAGAATTTTACCCTCAGGTGCCACATCTCCCTCATCTCCTCCAGATGTCTGAAGCCCATCTATTGAAGTATAATCATTGGGAGAGGATGGTGGGTGTTCTTGTTGTTGAGAATCATGAGCAGAAGCTTGTGGAGATGGTGGAGGTGAAACTGCAGTATCTGCTTGAATATCAGCACCTTGTGAAGTAGTACCTTGTGAAGCAGTACCTTGTGATGAAGTAGTACCTTGTGATGAAGCAGTACCTTCTCTTTCATCACTAGCTGCAACCTCATCTCTAATAGCTTGAACAATCTCCATCATTGAAGTATTCATACCAATGCTCACTACCAAGTGATTAAATCGTGAAACATCAAACCCTTTGGTGAGTAGATCAGCTACATTATCATCTGTGTGAACCTTAACAACATTAATGAGCCTATGCTCATAACAATCTCTGATAAAATGATGCCTAATCTGAATGTGCTTTGTCTTGGAGTGATAAACTGGATTCTTCACAATGCAAATTGTACTCTCATTATCAATGTTGATAGGAGTATTCTTGAAGTTGAACGCATAGACCAAAAGTTGATTCTGCATCCACAAAACTTGTCCACAACAGCTTGGCAGCCATATTATGCTTCATGGATGATGTTGCTGCAATTGTCTATTTACATTTCCACGAGACTAATCTTCTTCCAATATTAGCATCCTCGGTGGTTGATCTTCTATCATAGTTATCACCTACATAATCACTATCTGAAAAGGCTTCTAAGTGAAAAGGTGAATCCTTTGGATACCACAACCCTAACTTAGGTTGTTGTTTCAAATAACTAAAAATCCATTTCACTGCATTCATATGGGAGACCTTAGGTGAGACTTGATATCTTGCACATAGACAAACGGCAAACATAATATCAATTTAGTGCGATGAGGTACATAAGACAACCAATCATGGATCTGTACAACTTGACTTCAACAGGTTGTCCATATTCATCCTTGCCCAATGGGTTGATAGATTTGATAGGTGTAGTGACTGGCTTCATAGTATCAAAATTGAACTTTTTAAGAATGTCAGAGACATACTTATCTTGACTTATGAAAATTCCTTCCTTTGACTGTTTAACTTGAAGCCCCAAAAAGAATGTTAATTCCCCCATAGAACTCATTTGAATTTCATGTTGCATAAGCTGCTCGAATTCCTTCACCATAGACTGTTTGGTAGCTCCAAAAATAATGTCATCTACATAAACTTGAACCAACATTATGTCCTTCTTATCTCTCTTGATAAACAAAGTCTTGTCTATGGCTCCCCTCCTATATCCATGTTGTAATAAGAAAGTAGAGAGCCTTTCATACCAGGCTCTAGGTGCTTGATGAAGGCCATAAAGAGCCTTAACAACTTTGTAGACTTTGTTTGGATGTGTAGGATCTTCAAAACTAGGAGGTTGTTTGACATAAACCTCCTCTGTAATAGTGCCATAAAGAAAGGCACTCTTGACATACATTTGATAAACACAAATCCCATATATGATGCAAAAGCAAGGAATATTTGAATGGCTTCAATCATTGCTACAGGAGTAAACACTTCATCATAATCTACTCCTTCTTCTTGTCTATATCCTTGAGCTACTAACCTTGCCTTGTTCTTAATAGCATTCCCTCTTTCATCTCACTTAACTCTGAAAACCCATCTTGTACCAATTACTTTCTTGCCATCTGGTAGATCACATAGTACCCAAACTTCTTGAAGCTTGAATTGAAGAAGTTCTTCTTGCATAGCTTCAACCCAACTTTCTTTAGTTAATGCTTGAGCTACATTCTTAGGTTCCTCTTGAGAGATAAAACAAGTAAACAGGCATGTCCAGTGGTCCTTATGATTTAACCTGTTTTGTTTATAAACAAAGCTAAGCAAAGCATTATGTGGTGTAGTGAATCCTTTAGCTTTTATTCTAGTCATTACTCCAGAAGTAGAAGGTCCAATGATTTGTGAGGAGGAATGATTCTTATGAATTCTTAAAATTGGAGTCTGTGGAACTTCAAGATTATCACCAAGGTTTGTGAAATCAGCATCTTCATAAGAATCTGAGAAAATACCTTCATCTTCAAATTCATCATTAGTATCTTCTAATCCAGGAATAGTAGGATCATCCAAATCATCCAAAGTGTTGTTATTAGGTACAACAGTACTTTGATCTAAAGTACTATTATCCAAAGTACTGTGATCTAAAGTACTGTGAGAGAACTCTGCAGTCTTGTTCTTTTTCTTTGCTTCCTCATAAGCTCTTCTTTGATCATCATCATAAGATTGTGCTAGTACATCTTGAAGAAGCATCCTATTAAGTTCATCTTGAATAGCTTGTTCTTCAGCAGTTAATGATGATTTGGTTTCAGCAGTACTTTTCTCACTTTCAACATTATAGGTTCTTCATTAGAACAGCATCGGGTCTAATGTTGACTCCATGAACAATGTACTGCAAATCTTCTTTTTTATGATCAGCTTGATTTTCTTCTCTAACAGGAACATAATTCATAGAAGGAGTCAAAACTTCAAGATCAAACATCCAATCAGGACCTTTACCCTTCTGATTTTCTTGATCTTCTAAAAATTTAACATGAAGACAATCTTGAACCTTCTTGGTGACTCTATTGTACACTCTAAATCCCTTGCTGTTGGTGCAATATCCCAATATATATCCTTCTTCTGACTTGCCATCAAACTTTCCCAGATTATCAATTGTATTAAGAATTGTTAGAGGGCATCCAAAAGGCTTCATAAAACGAATATTAGGTTTGTTTCCCATCAGCAAATCATAAGGTGTCTTCGAGGGTTTGGTACTGATACTCTGTTAAGCACACAAGCAAGCGTACTTCGCTTTAGCCCAAAATTGAATAGGTAATTGTGAATTTGCAAGCATTGTTCTGGCTGCTTCAATCAAAGTTCTATTCTTTAAGCTCTGCAACAAACATTCTCTGTGGTGTTCTTGCAATGCTGAACTCCCTCTTGATCCCTTTGTCGGCATAAAATTCATCCATAAGCTTGTTCTTGAATTCAGTCCCATTATCATATCTAATACCTCTAACTTTGAGTCTCAATTGGTTTTCAAGTGCTATTATAAGATCATGAATAGCATCAAAAGTATCATCTTTAAATCCCAAGAAAAATACCCAACTGAATCTACTGCAATCATCTGTCACAACCAAGCAGTAATTTTCTTGTTTAGACTTGCAAGCGAGACCAGTCTAAACAAATCCATATGTAACAGCTCCAGAGGTTCTCTAATTGTTCTATCTTCAATATTCTTGCATGAAGCCTTGTGTTGTTTACCCTTCTTGCACGCCAAACATGAGTGATCATTCTTGTATGTTTTGGTAGGTAAACCTCTTACTAAATTTCCTTTGACCGGCTTGTTGATGTTTTTGAAATTCACATGGCCTAATCTTCTATGCCACATATGTGCTTCTTCAAGTGTTGCCTTTGCTACTAAATATGTAGCTCTTTTAGAAGAGTGAAGACTCCTCATGTCCAAACTATACACATCATTGGTTCTTGGTACTTTCAGTATCACCAAGTTATCATCAGCAAGCTTAAATTCAGGTGAAAGAATGAGACATTCTGTGTTTTTTGTCACAGATTTGAGAGACTGACAAAAGGTTGAACTTGAGTTCCTTCACATATCTAACATTCTCAAAATCTATAATACTGCTGATGGTTCCTTTTCCAATGATTCTTCCTCCATTAGGATCATTCCCAAATGCAACTCTTCCTCCACAATAAGATCTAAAATCGTGAATCTCCTTGTCTCTGTCATGCTTCAGAGCAACCACTATCTACAATAAGATGATCTTTAAGCTCCTCTTCCGGGTTGCCCTGCACAAAGATAAAAAAGTTAGTGTCTTTTAGGAACCCAAGCCATTACTGACTTGTGTTCCCTTTGTGGAGTGACATACTCAAATTCCTTGAGTATGTAATCTTCATAGTTTTTGTAGACAGAATCAAGCATTATCTTTTGTTTCAAAACTTGTGGTGGATTTTCAGCAAAACTTTCTTTTCAACAAAAATCTCCTTTTCTTTTTCAACAAAATCATCTTTATCAAAAACCTCTGTTTCACCAGTACTTGTTGAAAGTACCGTTTGTTCCTCGTCAGTACTTTCTTTCTTAACCCATTTAGTTTCAACTGTTGGTGTAGAGTCCTTTGATTTAGCTCCTCTTTTGGAGTTGTAACGCCTTCTAGATTGATAGTAATTGGATCTCCTAGGCTTTCCATTCCAAAAAGTGTTTACAGTACCTTGATTGTTTGAAAATCTAGCAGTACTTTGAGAAGGTACTGCTTGAGTTCTTTGTAAAATATTTGAAGGTACTGGAGGTTTTGAAAAAGGTATTCTCTGGTGAGGGTACCTATAGTCTTTTGAGAAATTGCTATGGTTAACCCTATGTGAATGGTTCCAAACTGGTCTATTTTCCCTTGGTTTTTGGTTGGCAGTTCTGTTCTTTGGGAAGTTGCTTAGGTACTCTGAGTGAAAGTCACAGTGCTTAATCAGATGATCATGACTATAACAAAAAACACAATTTTTGACCCATACTCCCATAATTTCTTCCTTGAGTTCTATGACCAAATCTAACGACTTTTGGTAAGTTATGAAACTTATTTTGACCAAAATTATCCCAAAAAGGTTTAGCAGTATTTTGAAATGTTTTTCTTGAAGGTATGCTGGAAGGTGTAGCAGTACTTTGAGTTGAAGGTACTGCTTGACTTATAACATGATCATCTTTAGGTTTCTCTTTATATCCTTTGGTGTTTCAGAACTAGATTGACCAATAAGCTTTTTCCTAAACTCTAAATTGTCTACTCCAAAACGAGAAACATCAGGCCTAAGCGGTTGAAAACTTCCAGTGGGATGAGGGGCACCAGATAAACATTATCTTTCTTAAACTCAGGAGGTGTTTCACTGACTGATTCCTCATTACTAGATGTGTCTACATAATTAATGAGTTCATCATCACTAGTGGTTATATCCTCAAAATCAAGGTCATCCTTATCACTAGGTGGATTTTCTTCTATGTTATTAAAGTCCATACCAAAACCTAGGCCAGTTCTAATGTAAGCTCTTCTCTATTTTTCAACATAAGTAACATGAGAAAGACAAGATTCTTTCCAGGCATCAAACTTTGCTAACAGTTCATCTCTTTCCTTAGTAAGCTTCTCAATTTCAGATATTTTACAATTTAATTTCCATTCACTTAATTTTAATGATAATCTGTTTGTTCTTTTACGCCCAAGCTATTTCATTATTTTCATGTGTTATGATTTTGGCTTCCATTGACTCTAAAGTAATTTGATAACCAGCTACCTCGGACCTAGCCCTTTGATAATTATCTCTTTCAGTCACATAATCATTAAGTACTTTTTGATAAAAGTCATGACACTTAAAACATACCTCAGAGATAGAGGGTGAACTTGGTGAAGTAGCTATCTAGCAAGCGAGCAGGTTCATCTTCACTCTCCATGCTCCATCAAAGCTTCCTAGACCATCTCGGATGCCATAGCAGCATGTCGGGTTCCTCATCAAAAGGCGTTGCTCCGTCAAACTCTTCCACGATTCCTCCATAGCTACCATACAATAGGTTCTGGTTCATCATCAAACTCGGCACTCGGTCAACCTCTGATAGATTCTATTGAGCAACCAAAGCTTTTGTTTCAGTAATAGGATCTTCTTTTAGTTCAAGCTTTGGTTTCTCAGTCATCCTGTTTTCCTGATATTAGCAAACCTGCATTCCCGTGCAAAGTGTCTAGTCTTTTGACAATTAAAGCATTCAATCTTGGACTTGTCAAAAGTAATACCCTGTTTTGGTTTGAAGTCAATGCCTCTTCCTGTTTTATTCATGAACTTCTTGATCCTTGCAATGATCATAGCAACTTGCCACCTGATATCGATTTCTTCAAGAGCATCTTCTTCAATTTGTGACAAATCTTATTTATAAGTAACAGGTAAAGTAGCTTGTTGTGCAAAGAATGAGCATACGACTTCATCTGAGTGGATGGTATTTGTTGGAGTGGCTTGCTGAGCAAAGGTGGGGGTAGCGTAGGGAACGATTACTTTGATGGGAGAAGCGTACTTTTAGTGGAAGTCTTGCCTCTCTTTAGAATGACAAAAGGCATCTTTTGTGGATTTGAACTTGTTTGGCAATTCATCTCATGCTCATACACCTTCAGATGATTGTAAAGATCATCAAAGTCCATAACATCCAAACCGGGTTGTCCTCTGATCATAGTAGCAATCACATGCCATGAAGATGACAAACTCCTTAAGAACCAGTTGCATCTTCAACTAAAACCTCGCTTTGTATAACTCCAACATCTGAGAAGATTTTGGAATCTGTCATAGCAGACATCAAGGCCTTCTCTTTCTCCAAAATGAATGTTTCAACTCTTTGCTTCAACAGATTACGTGCATCTTCTTTGAAGCATCATTACCTCCAAACCTTGTTTGAAGCGACCCGATTGCTTTGCATCTTTAGCATCATGGAACTTGAGTAAATGACCATCTGGAATAGCAAACAACGATATATTGAGAGCCTTTTCTTGATTCCTTATTGTTCTGCTGCGGTAAGAGGCTTTAGTGGTTTAGGTTGTCGGGGAATGCTGGTTCGGAACCACTTCATACCATTGACAATTACATTCCATAGTGCATGGTCTGTAATAGCAATGTAATGCCTCATCTTCATGCTCCATAGGTCGTATTCTCCCTTCTTGATGATTGGAATTCGAGAGTGAGGTGATGCATGGGGTGGAACAGCTGATCGACATCTTTAGGGTTTGTTGTTAACTTGGTTTAGGGTTTCTTCTTAGTCGAGTTTCCACAAGCTCGATACCACTTGTTTGATCGATGTACTCTAACCAAACTAACTTTATAGCTTGTTAAGGGTTTAATAACCTCGGATAAATCCTAAGTTATTAACAATGAAACACTGAACTAACTCTATTAAGTATGCGGAATTTACTTAACAAAGCTAAGAAGAATATAACTTTAACTTTCAACGATTTTATTAAAACTTTAGAACCTGCTAGTTATACAGATTCTCTAATAACTCTAAAACTCTAATATCGTACTTTAGGATTCTAAAACATATATCTCTAATTCCAATCTAGGGATCCTTTTATAGACTTAAGGATAACCCTAATAGGTTTACAATTCTAATCCTTGTACGACAAGTAATACTAAAATATACTTAGAACATTCTAGATAAACATTACTTTCTATAAAACAATCTATTACAACCGACTTGCTTTACAGTACTTTGATAAACGAGCAGTACTTTGACTTTTTCCATAGCAGTACTTTGTCTTTCTTCAGTACTTTGTCATTCTTTAGTACTTTGTCATTCTTCAGCACTTTCATATCCCAACAAATATGGCTTTGCAGGAAATAGCTTTTGCATTACTGGTCTCAAGGTTTTTAGCTAATTGCCCAATTTGTGTTTCGAGGTTTTTAATTGCAGCATCTTGATTCCGCAGGTTCATGTTGGTGTCTTCCTTCACCTTGACCATCCATTCCTTGAGTTTATCTCCCTTTTTTGTAGATTCTTCGATGTGTCTATGCATTATCTCTGTGGAAAACTAGAAGGGGGGGTTGAATAGTTTTGCCAATTAAAACTTCCTTTTAAACTATTTAGATCGACTTATATCAATCTATTTAGATGTGTGTGTTGGATGTTGATAAACAAACATATAAAGATATGTAATGAAAAGATAAGAGTAAGAAGCACAAAACCACAATGCCAGATTATTTATAGTGGTTTAGGTACAGGACACCTTCCTTGCCCTACTCCACTCCCGAGTCACCTACTAGGAGTTAAGTAAACACTACCAATCTCCTTATGGTGGAGAAGCCTTCACAGCGTCGCCTACCCTTTTTCGGTTGCTAGGCTAACCACCAGGTTCTTTCACTCCAACGTGAACCACACCTACACAACGTCTCCTACCCTTTATAAGGTACTAGGCTAAGTACCTAGTTCTTTCACACCAAGGTGAACCACACCTACACAACGTCTCCTACCCTTTATAAGGTACTAGGCTAAGTACCTAGTTCTTTCACACCAAGGTGAACCACACCTACACAACGTCGCCTACCCTTTAATAGGTACTAGGCTCAGCACCTAGTTCCATTGCAATGGAGGAACTACTACCCAACACTACACCAATGACTAATCCCAAAGGAGATCTACTCCTTTACAACATCATCAAGGATATCAATATCCTTGGATCTAGTACTAATCTATTTTGTACATCGAAACACACCATATCGAATGTACATCTAAGTCACCTTTCACTAATGCCTTTGACTAGATCTTCAAGACACCCTTTACTAATGTCTTGTGTCTTGACTTCTAAGCATCCTTCACTAATGCTTCTTGTCTTGACTTCTAAGCACCTACCACAAGTGCTTATGATACGGACGATAGATACCCTTCACTAATATCTCCGTCTTGACACTTGAGACACCTTTCACTAATGTCTTCAACACTTCTTAGAAAAGTAAAACAATCATCAACAAGAGACTTCATAGTCTTGATGATGAGGAAGCATGGCAACTCATGGACTTGAGCTTGCTCGACTTCAAAGGTGGTGATCTTGCCTTTAAGAGGAACCTAGAAGATCACACTAAAACAAAACTACAAAAATAGATCTCTTGGATCTGAGGTTAGAGAGTTTTTAACTCTTGGGGAAATATGTGTTAGAAAGGGGTGAGAAATAATGAAGAAATGGTTCACTATTTATAGAGGAAAAATCCTCACGTTCCGGATCCCGGATCCTTCCACAGGATCCGTCTAGCTTAAAGCTAGGGATCTGTGGGACGCTCCCCTTTACCCATGGGTATTTTGGTTATGGGTCATGGGTCATGGGTTGATCCGTGGGTCTTTAGCTAGATACAATGTATCTCTTGAGTGCAATGCACCTAGTCACATGGGTATGGGTCAAAACCATGGGTTATGGATATTAACCATAAATGATATAAGCATGATGTCATGCAATGGGTTATGGGTCAAGCTCCATGGGTCATGGGCTTTGGGTTGTACCCAACTACATTCAATGTATTTGTCCAATGGGTTATGATACTTAAGTTTCTACCCATTTATATTACCCAATATACTACATACTAGATATGTGTATATTTTACCCAAATATGTAAACACTAGTTGTTGTACATATGTAATATCAAATCATAAAATCACTTATACTTGTTTTAGTGTTTTATGTGAAAATGTGAATTTGTTAGAAACTATTAGTTCAAACCATTTACGTATTTTATTTGTTTTGTTAAAATGATTTTACGTTTGTTATCGACAAAACATTAGAAGATCGTAAAATATAAATAAACGTTTTTACGGCTTATTTGTATTAACAATCTCCCCCTTTTTGTTGATGACAAAACATAGAATTATTTTAAGGAAAAGCTAAAATTCGTAAAAGTTTGAATTTGTAGTTTTTACTTTCTTCTCCCCCTTTTTGTCGAAACAAAAAGAGCTTTGAAAGGAAGCTAACACATTGTTTTAGGAAAAACAAGTGAAAGAAATAAAAAGAAATAGAGAGCAAGTAACGAGAAAGGATCTCGTCTTTACTCCCCATTGACGAGTCCATCCCTATGTAAGGGCGTCAAGAAAGTAATACTCAGCTAGTTTGTTTGCAACTAAGTTTGCAAAAGATTTCGTCTAAGTGACGAATGTGCTCACCCTCGATGATTGAAATTTTGCAAAGGGATGTGAAGAAATGTAATCCTAATATTGCAAGTAATTTGCAATGTATTGCTTTGACACAAAGCTCCCCCTAGCTTTAGGGTGTCAAAGTCTTCAAGTGTAGATTGAATAACTACAAAACAGAAGTTAGAAAACGAGTATAGTGCACAATTTCCTGCATATGTGATCCAAGTTAGTAGAAAAATAGTTTTGTCTCACGGATCCAGGTTCCCTCTAGTAGGGATCCGTCTAGGCAATTTTGAGGGATCCGTATAGCTGATGATCAATTTCAGCAATGGTGATATAACAAGTAATGTTATCACAAAAGTGAGATATGAATACAAAGTAATCATATACTCAGAAATATAGCAAGTAGCATGTAATTTCATTTAATAAAACTTGAGTTATGGTATACATGACTCTAAAACTAAGAAAATAAAGAATACATGACTAGGAATTTCTAGACCAACTATCGCTGATGCTAGGACACCACTAAAATCTTCTAGCTCAAGTTTTGTTTAGGTTTACTCTCGTCGAAACGTTCGAGAAGAAGATAGAACATGAAACGTTGGTCTTCTCGTACTTCATGTATCAAACTTTCAACATGTTGACAATGATAGCAATCCTTGTCATGGCTAGGTAGTGGTGGTGGAAGAAATGAAATGGCTTGATGTGAAGGATCAAGTGAAGCGGCTTGTAAGGTTTCAAACGCCGGAGGAATTGGTGGAGGCGCATTTGAGAATGGCTCGACCAAGAATGATGGTGGTGGTAGAGAAGTGTCAACTTCCATATGGTCGGGTGGTTGACTTTGATGTTTTCTCATAATCCAAATGGGATTATATGATGGAAACGCGAAAAGGAAGGCTTGAGCTAGTGTTGACTCAACACCTTGATTTTGTACCATTATTCCTCCTAATGAGGAGAATGTTGTCGGCGGAGGCGAATGAGACGGCCTAGGAGGCAAATCCTCTAAATTGTAGAGGTGTGGTGATGATATTGGAGATGTAAAAGAAATAGCTCTAGGAACCAATGGTGATGGTTTAGTAGAGATGATATTGTTTGGCCTAGGAGGTATGGTGGTGTTTGGCATAGGTAGTTTTGTTGGTACTATCCTTTTAGGAATTGGTTTGATTGGTTGAGAAGAGATCCTTGCATTTGTTGGCTTGACCGGAGATGATTCGGTTGAAGAAATTTCGTGTACAACACGAGCAATTTTCTTGGGTGGTTCTTTGGTGGATAAGTTACTACTTGGAGTTTTCCTCATGATGAGATGATTTCAAGAGGTTTGTAAGGGTTTCTAAAGTGCTGAAAGTTAGGATGAAGGTGATGACTATGGAAGTCCTAACAATGTGGTTTATAAAGCAAGAGATTTGGCAAGTACATTTAATCCTTAAGCCACTAAGATTTATTGGAATGTGATGATTAACATGCACAAGAGTCAACTTCAGAGTTTGTACTGATCTAGGAACTCATTTAAGATGAGATGAAGTGTTTGAGTTAGAAAGATGAGTTGAAATGATTGTTTTAGCAAGGTTTGACATAATCTGTCACCCGGATCCCACGGTTCCCTCCTCAGAGGGATCTGTCTAGGCTAATCCTAGGGATTCGGCTCTCAGCAGCTATGAAAGAGTAGAAATGATGTTTCTAAGGTCTAAGATCTATATCATCTTGAGTGTTTCAGTTCTCCTAAGTGTCTTAAATTAAGGAGTGCTTAAGTGCTTGAAGATAATGAGTGATGTAGCTAATGATTGCCTTTTATGGAAGAAATTGGAACTTTTCATGAGTACCAATAAATGAGCAAGGATGACACTAAAGATTTTGAGAGTGTCAAGTGAAGCTAAATGATCCTAGAGATCAGATAGTGACTTAGATTGATCCTTTGGAAAATGTCCTAGAGGCTTTAAGATGGAAAAACTAGAATTTGATCAATTTTGACCAATTTTGTCGTAAGGATGATTATGATCAATTTTGCCGTAAGAGATTTCCAATGTTTAGATGTGAGGGATCATGTGAAAAAAATGATGTGTGAGCTTAAGAGCAGAAGAGTAATGGATGAAAATGAAACGATAGATCTACAAGCGTCTTTGAGTGTGATCTTGATGAGTTCATGTGTGAGTGGGAAGGATCTACGTAACTTGATAAGGACTTAATTTGCATTAAGACACTATGTTTAGCTTAGAGTAAGGTGTTCATCTGCTCAGATCCCACAATGCTTGCAATTGAATTTTCTGTTTGTCAGATCCCACGGTTCCCTAAGTGTAGGGATCCGTCTAGCACAAACTTTGGGATCCGTCCATCGCTTTCAGTGAGAACCTTTACTAAAGGTATGCAATGATCTTGACAATGCATTATATTCCAAGGTTTGTTAAAAGGGGTTCTAATACTAAGATATCAAATGTAAGATGTTTTATTTCATGAAGGAAATAGGATTACATTGATAAAGCACGAGTACAAGAGGATTGAACCTATTTGAAATACTACTAGGTTCCTTGAGTGTTTTCGCTAGTAGAATCATCACGTTGTTGATGAGTGTTGGTGGAATCAAGAATAAAGAAAGTCTTCATGAGAGATATGTTTAGCGGTTCCATCATCTTGTTCACAAATACAACGGACTTTGAAATTGAGGATGAAAGTGCATAACATTATGATAGAGGAGCGTCAAGAACATTCCATAAGGGATGAGTTTATTCTTGGAGCCTTGAAGTTTTACAATTCGCCTTACAAAGAAGTAGGCGAGATTGTATGGTTGTTGTGTTAGCAAACAAAACAATATGTGAGCATAACAAGCGGGAAGGATTTCTCGATTTCCCCTAAGACTCCAAACATCTTCACGTAGGATGAGTGCAAGGGGCTAGTACTCTTCTCGGATGTCCCGTGTGAAGATAATGTTTGGATCGGAGTAATATGGTCGAGGTTTGCATATTATGCGATGTAAATCTTCCAGGGAGGGTATGTGTGAACAATATGGACTATTTTCTTCACGAAAGTTGAAAAGAGAATCAAGAGACCAATCTTCGGTGAAGGCACATTGTCCATGATTTGGAATTCGGAGGATGTGAGCAAAATGCCCAAGGGTTAAAGTAAACTTTTGGTTTTTGATATAAAACCTAAGAGATAGAGAGCGATCCTCGTTACGAACGAGTTCAACTTGACGGAAGAATTCAATTATAAACCTTGGACATATCTTCTCGTTGATTTCAAGAAGACATTCTAGTCCTATGGCTCGGAAGGAGGTATTTATACCTTCTTCGAATTGTAGAGAGGTGTCTACAATACTTCCTTCGTGGAAGTGACGGTTTTCGAGGTTATTGAACCCACGGACATGAATGCCAGGTGTGTTGGGTTCAAGGGAGATGTTTGGAGTGTAGACGTTAGTGAGTGAAAAATCAAACTCAGATTCATGTGTCATGGTTGAACCTATAGAAAACATAAGTTAATAGAAAGTGATGTTTGTGATCAACCTATGATTATCTAATGTTTTTAATAGATTTTTATTAACAATGGTTTTTAACAACAATGACATTTAACTCACTTATGGTTTTGATATTCTAATATTCTAGTGGAGTATTACTTTTAGAAGAAAAGTGGTTTTTAATTTGCATGAAAAACTGTTTTCATAGAGGACGGATCCCACGGTTCCTTTTGAAGAAAGGATCCGCTAGTATGTCTTCCGGGATTCGTATATCTGTCATTAAAGAACTAGATTTTATGATGAAAAGCATAGATTTTTAGATCTCATAGTTTTATACCAAGATATGTGTTTTAACCTACATTTTCTTTTAACATGCATACATGACTTCTAATGTATCACGAGAGAAAAGAAATAAAACAAAGAGAAATGATAAACACATTATGATAATAACCTAGATTAACTTAGATTATTAGTAATATTTCATTTCAATGCTAAGGATGATACAAAGGATTGGGTATATAACCCCCAATGTAGATTAACAACACAAAGTAAATGTCTCCGTATGTGAACTTCATCATAGGGAACACAAGTGCGATGAGTGTTAAGGCGATGAGCACGAAGGCGATGTAAACCATGTTGAAGATGATCCTTCTTGGTTTCGGTTGAGACGAAATGGAGAGGAGGATGAAGTTTTGAATGAGAGGAAATTTTTGAAATTGGAAGATTTGAAAAAGTAGGGATTTGATGGAGTGGTCGCTGATTGGGAGGTATTTATGAGAAAAGAGGAATTTTTGATATTTGTGTTTTGTTTTATTATTAGAAAGATATGATTTTTGAATTAAGTAAAACAAAACACAAGTTTTATAAACCATGATTTTTAGACGAAAGAGTGACACGTATGTGATAAAAAGCTTCCTAATGAAGCTACAAGTAATACATGTATATGCACACAAGATAATCAAATAAATACCTAGGTAACCATATTTATTTGTTTTAGCTAATGTCATTAAGAGATAAAGGAAAAGTCATACCTCAAATGCACTTAGGAATGTCTTTACAAATGATACAACAAATGTCACAAGACAATTCCAGCTCCTTTGTGTTCAAGATACCTTCTTAAGGAAGGTATTCTTGTTACCAAGCGATTCCTATAGCTTGGTGGGTGTGAGCTTTGACTAATAAACATGACAAAGAAGATTAGTGCAATTAAAAAAAATATATTGTCATCTAATCAACATCCAAACAAAAGTTTTTAAAAGACATGGTGTTTGTTTTTATGAAAAAACCTTCTTTCTAGTTTTCAATTAACCATGGATCGTATCAAGTTTTTAAAGTACAATATACTTTAAGAAACTTGGTAACGAAGCTCTAATGCCAATTGTGGAAAACTAGAAGGGGGGTTGAATAGTTTTGCCAATTAAAACTTCCTTTTAAACTATTTAGATCGACTTATGTCAATCTATTTGGATATGTGTGTTGGATGTTGATAAACAAACATATAAAGATATGTAATGAAAAGATAAGAGTAAGAAGCACAAAACCACAACGCGAGTATTTATAGTGTTTCGGCTACAAGGACACCTTCCTTGCTCTATTCTACTCCCCGAGTCACCTATCGAGACGTAAAACACTACACCAATCTCCATGGTGGGAGAAGCCTTCCAACGTAGCCTACCCTTTTTTCGGTGCTAGGCTAACCACCGGGTTCTTTCACTCAAGGTGAACCACACCTACACAACGTCGCCTACCCTTTATAAGGTACTAGGCTAAGTACCTAGTTCTTTCACACCAAGGTGAACCACACCTACACAACGTCGCCTACCCTTTATAAGGTACTAGGCTAAGTACCTAGTTATTTCACACAAAGGTGAACCACACCTACACAACATCGCCTACCCTTTATTAGGTACTAGGCAAAGCACCTAGTTCCATTGCAATGGAGGAACTACTACCCAACACTACACCAACGACTATTCCCAAATGAGATCTACTCCTTTACAACATCATCAAGGATATCAATATCCTTGGATCTAGTACTAATCTATTTTGTACATCGAAACACACCATATCGAATGTACATCTAAGGCACCTTTCACTACTTCCTTTGACTAGATCTTCAAGACACCCTCCACTAATGTCTTGTGTCTTGACTTCTAAGCATCCTTCACTAATGCTTCTAGTCTTGACTTCTAAGCACCTACCACAAGTGCTTATGATACGAACGATAGATACCCTTCACTAATATCTCCATCTTGAAACTTGAGACACCTTTCACTAATGTCTTCAACACTTCTTAGAAAAGAAAAACAATCATCAACAAGAAGACTTTAGTAGTCTTGATGATGAGGAAGCATGGCAACTCATGGACTTGAGCTTGCTCGACTTCAAAGGTGGTGATCTTGCCTTTTAGAGGAACCTAAAAGATCACACAAAAACAAAACTACAAACATAGATCTCTTGGATCTGAGGTTAGAGAGTTTTAACTCTTGGGGAAAGTATGTTAGAAAGGGGTGAGAAACAATGAAGAAATGGCTCACTATTTATAGAGGAAAAATCTCTACTGTTCCCCGGATCCCTTCCACAAGGGACCCGTCTAGCGTAAAGCTAGGGATCCGTGGGACGTTCCCCTTTACCCATGGGTATTTTTGTTATGGGTCATGGGTTGATCCATGGGTCTTTAGCTAGATACAATGTATCTCTTGAGTGCAATGCACCTAGTCACATGGGTATGGGTCAAAACCATGGGTTATGGATATTATCCATAAATGATATAAGCATGATGTCATGCAATGGGTTATGGGTCAAGCTCCATGGGTCATGGGCTTTGGGTTGTACCAAACTACATTCAATGTATTTGCCCAATGGGTTATGATACTTAAGTTTCTACCTATTTATATTACCCAATATACTACATACTAGTTATGTCTATATTTTACCCAAATATGTAAACACTAGTTGTTGTACATATGTAATATCAAATCATAAAATCAC
Source organism: Chrysanthemum makinoi (assembly GCA_910596185.1). Taxonomy (NCBI): domain Eukaryota; kingdom Viridiplantae; phylum Streptophyta; class Magnoliopsida; order Asterales; family Asteraceae; genus Chrysanthemum; species Chrysanthemum makinoi. Next base: position 323,295,467 of record OU343222.1, on the reverse strand, counting down.
TTATACTTGTTTTAGTGTTTTATGTGAAAATGTGAATATGTTGAAACTATTAGTTCAAACCATTTACGTATTTTATTTGTTTCGTTAAAATGATTTTACGTTTGTTATCGACAAAACATTAGAAGATCGTAAAATATAAATAAACATTTTACGGCTTATTTGTATTAACAATCTCTTCAATGCTTGGTTTAGGAGGATTGTTGTTGATTCTTGTGTAGAATCCTAGGGACTTTTCTTGGTATTTGGGCCGGTTATCATTGTATCCGTTGAAAGGGCTCCCACTTCTATATTTTAATTCTTCGATCCGTTTCACTCCCTCGTTGATGGAACATTCCTTAGTCGGTGGGGCTCCATTTCGTTCCACTTGAATAGAATGCACACTTTCCTTGAGCTTCTTCATGTCTCTTCCGAGACTTTCTAATTTGTTGTTTATTGCTGCAAGGCCTTCCATATTTCCATCCTTACTTCGGTTGCTCCCCCCATTGTGCCATTTGTGAGAATAGTCAGCCATCTTTCGAATAGTTTCCAAAGCCAATGTTGGAGCCATCCCAGGAATTGGCCCTTGAGAATGGATCATTTGTCTTGAGGAGATGTTTAGACCTTTGTAAAAGACGTTCACCTTTTGTTGGCTGTTGAGGTCGTTAGTAGGGAATTTGTATAATAAATCGTTATACCTTTCCCAGGCCTGTTACAACGTTTCATCACCCTCTTGCTTAAAGTTATGGATTTCTTCTAATTGCTTAGCAGTCTTAGATGGAGGACAGTACCTCTGAATGAAATACTTTTTTATGATAGGCCAGGTGTTGACTGTTCCGGCAGGTAATCGATCAATCCATCTCTTAGCAGCTCCCGTATGAGAAATGGGGAATACCCGTAACATTACAACATCGTTTGAGACCCTAAGAATTTTGAATAGGCTGACAATGTATTCCACGTTGTCTGTATGTTCATGGGCATCATCGGTAAGGCTTTCAGAGAAGGGATTTGCGCGTAATTCCCTCATGAATTGAGGTTTGATTTCAAATTGAGCATCTTCACGATAGCCGCCTAACAATCCCTGGTCCTTGTTCTTCCCTTGTTAACGCTAAATATTCCTAAAGAGTGAGGTCATTAATGTTAACAACTTTCATGGTACTTGAAAACTAGAATAGTGATCGTGAGAAATTGAGAAATTATTAAAAAAAAAATGAAAGACTTAATAGAAATCCTAATATAACTCCCCGGCAGCGGCACCAAAAACTTGATGCTGGTTTTACTTACCAGGTTTTAATATTTATATTGTCTCGTTATACCTATGGTCTACCCTAATGCACTAACGGGCAGTGTACCCGGTCGTGTGTAGTGTAGTATTTGGTAAAACAGAGGTCGTCCCAAGAGCTATGTGTGTTGGCTTATTACTAAGTCTAGGTGTCACAGATTTAAATATGATTTTGATAAGGAATTAATTAATAAACTACTAAAGCAGATAAAATCGAATAAAGGTAAAGGTTCAATCAATAGAGGAGAGTGGTGCTAACCTAGTTAATCATCCTAGATAGTAATGTCTACGTCTAATTACTTCCAATTACTTCAGGCGGGATCAAAGTCGAGAGGACAACATTTGGTCAATTCGCCAAACCTATCAGCAAAGATGCCACCACTGGAGAAGTCAGGTGTCCCTTCATAAGTCCATTGTTCCCGGTCCCCAAGCCAAGTCATTAAGTTCCGCTACATGCTAGATTTATAATAGTAAGTGCGGGCGTTAAGCAAAAACACTCACCCCTAATTCTTAAGTTCATCCAAACGGTAGGTGATCAAAGGTTGGTTAAATCACAAGTAGAAAGGGTCAGTTGGTCATATCTTACCCTTCCGTCTCGGTTACTCACTTAGGGTCGATTGGTCATATCTCCTAAGCAACTAGCCTCTACGCCACTCAAAACTACCAAACAAGGGTAGCTACCAATAAACTATGCATGCATACACTTAGAAATAATTATACTGAAGTAAAAAGCGAGACAAAACAATTAAGGAATCATAACTAGGCCAACACCAAGAGGTGCTTAGCAGCTCATATTAACCATACAAATCAATTCAATATTCAATGTTACGAAATACATGAATCGAAAGTAAAGAAAAGATAAAATGCTAATGCTTATCGTAGGGGAGTGCTTTCTCCCTTGGAGATGGCTATGTATGCTCCTCTAGACCTGCCTTTGGCTTCTTCCCACATTCTTTGGTTGTGGTGTGTGAAATGGGATGATTTGAAATGCTGGAAATCGTGGGGTATTTATAGGCCAGATCTGGGTTACAGCGTAACCAATAGAATAGTTCGTAATCCTAAATTTCTTCATAATTTGCACTAGATCAACTGGTTAAGGCGTAACCTTAGAAGTGGTTACGCCATTATCTTCAATATTTCATGGTTACGTCGTAGTTTATGCAAGATTCTTGGCGTAGTTATCGGCTGTGGAACCTCATTTGACCTAATATAGTTATTAAGTAGTCTTTTGGGAGAGTTATATAACCCGATGAGTTGGCTTTCTAAGTCACGCTTTAGTTACTGGCGTAATGTGAGATGGGAGTTACGCCGTAACTTCTTCAAAGTGAGCATACTCTGATAAATCTTTAATAATTCTCTAATTCGCGTCTCTTTAGCTCCAATGCTCGTAATTTACCTGAAAGTGGAAAAAAATGGAAAACAAGCGTAAATCCATATAAATGATATAAATTACAAGCATTATCGGGGGAAATTAACACTGAATATTCAGGATTATTTGATGTTATCAGAAACATATTGAAATTTGCCATCACTTCCTTCGCGACAATGTTCAAAAAGGAAACATCTCAATCAAGAAAGTATCCTCCGAAGATAATATTGTCGACATCTTAACTAAACCTCTTAAACGAGAACCATTTAATCTTTTTAGACTTGGTTTAGGATTAATGGAACCAAACATATAATCAAAACATAGCCTAAACCTTAGAATAACCAAAACAAAAACAATTTAGCAAAATTTGCTGTTGAACCCACGGTACCAATCGACAAGAAAGACGGAACCATTTTTGTAGGATCGATTAAGACAATGATTCATGTGGTTCGGGGGGTCGGGGAAGCTCAAAGAATGAATAAGACATGGTATTGTTTAGATTGAAGAAAAGGGAAGATGTGTGTGTTTCTATAGAGAAGAAGAAGAAACCACACACACTTCTTTACAAAATGTGAACTTCCTACCCTCCTAGTTGGGACTAGGAGGGGTATTTATACTTCAACAAGCCTAACTTAGCACTATTGACTAAACTAGTCCTTGTGAATGAGTAAAGAAAGAGACTAATGCAATTCCCGTAATGACTTCACTTTAGCGAGGCTAACAATCTCTCCCCCAGTGATGTCATCACGGAGTTGCTACAATGTTCTACAAGCAAAATTAAATACAAATAGATAAGCGGCAACTCCAAGAGTGTCTTCACAGTTTTCAAACTTCATGAATCTTAAGTGCCATCTCTTTACTATGAAGAACAATCGCGAGCAAATCTAATTAGGGATTAAATCGACCTTTTGCTCTCCCCTAATTAGTGCTCTCCCCAATGACAACCTTCTGATGAATTTCCGAATTGAAGAAGTCTTTTGATAATTAAATTAGAACCGTCTTTAATCTTCTAACAGCAAGGAAAATGTAGAAAAAGGCGTCGACTCGACCTTTTTCAAGATTTTCCATTCGGAGGAATAAGATATCAACATCTTCATCTCACCAAATGCATTCCATTTATCTTTCATATATCAAATCAGCCCATAATGTACACATTTCTCTCCCCTGAAGGTTACGATTTATCGGAATCAACATACAATTGTGTACATGAAGCATTGATGAGTGTCTAAATACTCATCATTTTTGTACAATCTAAACTGCAATATCATCTGAAAACACTTCAGAAACACATCAAAATGATCAAAATATCACAAATCAGTGTTTTATGTGTTTTAAATGCAAAAATATCAAAATCAGATGAAAAATGATTCAAGTTTACAAAATTGGCAGTTTTAGTCCTCCAAGTTTTAAAAGTTGTCAAATCTAGTCCACGGAATATCAAAATGTGGAATTTTATCATTCAAGGTCCCTAAAATATTCTAAAATGTCAAAAAATGGTCCTTGAATGATTCTTTGGTCAAGTGGCAAGAAAGGTCCCTAAACTTTGAAAATTTGCAAAAATGGTCCTTGGATTTCTAAAAATGGGATTTTATGCAAAAAGGGCCCTTGTGCTATCAATGTTTGTCATGTTTGGTCCTTGTGAGAAGTTTGGAAAAGTATCATGATCAGTCCTTGAAGTTTGGTGAAATTACAATTTTGGTCCTTGTTATCTAAGCTAAAACCAAAGCAAGCCCTTTGTTATCCATATCCAATCCTTACCCAACCAAGGCCCAAGTCCAGCTAGCCCAACTCCACTTGACCCCCACCCTTGACCCGGAGCTAGGTCAAACCAAAAGATGCCCAAACCCAATTGCTATTTGACCAAGTTATTATACCACTTGGTCAACTCTCAAACGCCAAAATCCACCTTGCCACTGTTCATCTCCTCACATATCACTGGTAACCCAAAACCAGGCATGGTTTTCCATCCTTTTCAACCCCCCTCTCCATACTTTGTTCCCTCTGCCTCCTCTAAACTCCAAAACCTTTAATTTATTGAAACCCACCCTCATTAATAACAAAACCTGCTAATGAGAAAAATGGCGCCAAAAACACAAGTGGACGGTTTTGATCATTCTGAGAGATCCAATGGCTCAGAAGTGGTGGGAAAGATTCAGAGGTCAATGAGAAGTGCAAAAAGTCTATAAAGAGGAGCTATGAAGCAATGTAAAGAGATATCTAGTGTAACTTTAATTTTTTTTAATGTCGTTTTTAGCATTTTAAGAATTCTAGTGTAATTTTAAAGCTTTCAAGTAATGTTCTAGCTATTTCAGTGTATTATTAAGCTTTTTCAATTATCAAATTCAAGGTTTAATCACATTTCAAGTTTATGCAAAATTTCAAGTTTATGCAAAATCTCATATGCTTCAAATGTTGTTTTTAGTTGTTTGTATGGACTGAGTTAGCTCACATAAGCTCCTAGATAGCTTTTCTAAGCTATTAGAAACCTTAAAATTTAGTTTAGAAGTTAAAATAGAAAATCACCAAAAATACCAATTAAATAGTTTAAAAATCAAAAATCAGTTGGTTATAGTGTATTTGGGCAGGTAAATCATGGATGGCCTTGGGTTAGAAGCTTAGTGGTAAGCTAATAGGGTGAAATTAATTGGTCCTTGATCTCAGTTTTTCGAGTTGGGTAGCCATTTGTAAGCCTTTTACTCATTTTTGCATTTCAATTGTTTTGATTATTCAGTTAGCCTAATTCTTATGTTTTATTGTTTATTAGTTATAATTAAGTATATTTAAACATTAAAATCAAGTTGTTGTTCTTTTAAAGTTGTAGTTTATAAAAACTTAGTTTTAGCAATGTTAAAATAGCATCATGGTCAATTCTTAGTTTGATGTTGTTATGGTTGTTGTTTAAGGGTTCATTAGTCCTATTAAGTGATTATATAAGGTCTGAATTCAAGCTCATGGTCTTAATCTTTGTGTTGTTTTGAAAAATTCCAAAACAGTCATAGAAAGAGGTGTTTGGATTTTCTTGTCTAACTGTATAAAAGTTTGTTAGAAACATTGTTATTGCTTGTTACGTGTTTCATTAGGTCTATTTAGCTCATAGAAACCAACAAAATCGCTTCTTATACAAGCAAAAGTCAAAAATGCTTTTGATCATGTCTTATGTATCCACTGTTGGAATTCTATGATCTATGATCATTGTTTTGTGCTCACAAGTTGTTTATATTGCTCAAATCAGTCTTAGTACACCTTAAAACAACAAAATCAGTAAGTAGTAGTGAATCAAAGTTCATTTTAGTCAACTCTTCTAGTTTTTAAGAAAAGTCAAATTTTCACTTTGGTCGTTTTTGATTAAAATAGATATTTTTACTGTAGGCTTAATGATAAGTTTTAGCTTAAAAGCTCTTAGGGTATTAAAGTTAGGTTGCTATACAAAATTATAAAATGCTAGTTCTCTGTTCATCGACTTTTAAGTGCTTAATTTCACTGCTTCTTTTGGGTACCTTGTCAATGATAAAAGTGCCACTGTGTACGATGAATGGTCCCACTTTCATAAGCTTGCCATAAGCTCTATAGTTGTCCAAATCTTGTGATCTTTGTTTCTTTGGAAAGCCAACCGGGTCATCTTTGAGTCCCAAGCTTAAGTTTTCATTTTCTAGCCTGTTTAGTAGGGCTGCAATAAGCTCAAACTTTGTCCCATTTTCTGTTTTTCAACACAAGAGCATAAGTGCTTATTTGTTTGTTCTTGGCTTTTTAGTGTGCTTATTTGTATGTTTTAGCTTCATTTCATTTCATATAGCTTGTTTCCATCTTATTTGAGTTTTTGTTTGATTATTGTGAAGCTGTTTGAGCTTATTTCACCAAATAAGCTCTTAAGCTCAACTGTTGGGCCAATAAGCTTCTAAAACAGCTTATTTGTAATTTTTAAAATTTTAGTCTTTGTTAAAGTTTCATTATATCAGTAGTTAAGTAGTTTTCAAAAAGAAAATTTAGAAAAACTTCATTTTTAAATCAGTGATAGTGTTTATTTAATAGGTTTTAGCTTTTTGAATTTTCTTCCTAGCTTATTAATAAGCAAATCTTGTTTTTCTATTTTTCTTAGTTTTCTGTCATCATATAGTATTTTTAGAAAAAGTTTTATAATTTTCCTAATCTTTTTAGTATTTATTATAATTTTAATTAGTTGAAAATAGTAATTAATTAGTAATAAATAATTAAAAAGCATAAAAAATATCTTTTCTATTTTAAAATTAGTTTTATAATATTTTAGATTTTTCTGAATCATAATTTTATTTTTCTAGCCTTATTTTGTATTTTCTTCTATTTTAAAGTATTTATTAAATAGCTAAAATAGTTTTTAATTAATAATAATTAATTAAATAGTGGTAAAAATAATTTTCTTTTTCTAATAATTTTCTTTTATTTTTAGGTTTCCAAAAATGTCATTTTTATACTTTTAGGTCTTTTATTTCTTAGATTTCACTTTTTATTTTGTGCGTTTGCGTAGTTTTTAAAACGTAAGTTTTACGTTTGTTTCATCTGATTGTTGTGCTTTCCAATTCTATATTTTATTCCATCCCAATCAATCAGTAGTGTAATTTCCAATCAAAACCTTTACTGATCACTATCCTTAGTGATCATTCTATCGTTCGATCAGTGTTTGCACACCATTGAGTCTCCGTGGGACTTAACGACAGAATTCATTCTATTCTCGGGACTTCATTGCATTTGTTTTACATTTGTTTTAAGCTTCTTACGGTTGGCCATTCACAAGTGGCTAGCTTGTGTGAGGTAGCTTGACGGTTCGGGACAGATCAAAATTTTGGCGCCGCTGCCGGGGAGGCTTTAGCGTGTGTTAAGCCTTTTCGATACCCATTCTTGCACATATTCCATCTTTTGTAAAAGTTTTTGTAAAGTTTTCAAAAATATCCAAAAAGTTCATTAACACTTTTCCTAAAGTGTTAAAAAGCGTAAAAATATTTTCATTCTTTGTTTTTATCATAATGTTTTCAAAAATACCAAAAATTCCTCTACCCTCTTACCTTTTGATTCTTCATTTCTTACCCTCTAAAACCTTTTGATTCTTTCTATGTCTTATCCTCACCCTCTTGGTTGTCAATGGTGTGGTGGTCCTTTTAATGGTGGCAATTGCTGATTGTAGCGTGGTGGAATCGAAACGGTGCGTGTATAACCAAGATCCCTATTCCTACCATAACACAACTGATTTATTCCATCAGCTACCGCATTGTGAGACTCAGCAGCTTTATGTTTGTTAGAGTATGTGGTGGTGCACATTCCAGTTCGATTGTCAATCGGAAACACGCTTGTCTATGAAGGTTCGATAACAATTATGACTACAACATATACCACTCACAGCCACATCAGTTTCTTGTTGTGAGTATTGTGGAGGTCCTCACTCTAGCTCGGATTGTCAAACAAGGAATCTATTTCCTTGTAACAATTCGACTCTTAAGTATCATGACCAACTCTACAGATACCGACTGAGCCACTTCCTCAAAATCTTCTCCTTGATCTTTTGGATTTAGTGAAAGATTTAAAGGAATCCCAAGATAATCCAAATAAGAAATCCATGTAAGTTTTGTTAGCCGAAGAGCGGTTGCTAAATTAAATTCCCAAATTGCCTTTGAAAAATATATTAGGGAATCAATTGCAAAAGAAAAAACAGCCAGATCTAGCTCTCGATTCCATTTCATTCCTGATGACGATGATGATGAAGATATCCTTGATATCCTACAATTTTATAACGGTTCATCAAGTTCATCAGTTGAGAATCCTTCCATGAACAATCAGGGAGAAAAGACTATGATGGAATTACTAGCAGAAGAACAAATGAAAAGTATAAAACATATGTATGCTAGTCCTTCTAAACTCCTCGAGTTGTTGTTACCACACCCGAAGCTCCCACTCACTCCTGAACATGGGGATGAGCTTCTTGACACTGTTCACGAAAAGGAATCGGACCAATTATAAAGTCGAGTGTTGAGGACCTTGTCCCAATCGAGAGAGTCACAGGAATTCGATCATATGTGTGATTCTTCTTTCCCTCTTGAGTGTTCAAATGATCATTTTGAGACTTTCTCCGATTTTAGCGATGATTGTAAATCTTATGGAGACATCGAGTATATTGAGGCATCACTCCCACGGTCGATCCTCTTCGAGGAGTTCACCGATGAACTCACTCACATCAGTCCACTTTCATCAGAAAGTGACGATGATCTCTTTGATTTTGAAGCCGATCTTGGAGAAACTAGAAATCTCCTATATAATGATCATCCACTCATTTCTTATCCCATTTCCGACTCTTCCATTCCTTCTCTCACTCCGGATGAGGAAGATGACAACTTTTGGAAGGAGGTCGATGATTTTCTTAGTGTTGAGTCGATTCCATCAGGAATTGACAATACTTACTTTGATTGAGGAGGGAGACATCATTTTTCTTGAAAATCATTGATTGAAGAACGTTTCCAGCTTCTCCCTACCGGAAATTTTGTTACCAATCACCATAAAAGCTTCAAATTTAAGCTTAAAAATGTCAAAAATGGTGATTTGCTTCTTTCTGATGAGGAATGGACATGCATTGTGATGCACATATTTATTCCATTCTTCACAAATGGTGTGACTTCTCGTTCCCTTTTCTCCTTCGGGAATGAGGACACTATTTTTGATCCCGGCATTTTCATTTATCATTTTTTAGCCGGTTCTATCTATATCTCATCGGAGTGGAACTTTCACGTGCTTCAATGTTTATACAAACATCTTGAATGAAAGTCCGATGGAGATTGTCTCTTCCACTTGCTTCCCCATGAACCAATGAATGCGGGATCGAGTCAAGCTAATGACTCGGGAATCAAAAACAATAGCACACACACCATATGGGTTTCACCCATATTTACGTCTTCTTTCTCTGTTCTACCACCCTAGTGTGGGGGAGTTGCCCCACATGTTATATATATATATCAAAAAAAAAAAAAATCTATCTTTCCAAATAAAAGGCCGTAGTATTTCCCTTTTACGTTCTTAGTTTAAACCGCCGCCCGGTACTTTGAATATTGAGGGCAATATTCATTTCTAAGTGTGGGGGGGGAATTCTCACGAATTTTATCATATATTATCCACCCAATTCCCCCATTTTTGGCCAAAATTTTTTTGGAATAAGTGTTTTTCACTTATTCATCATATGGTAATCAGTCCGCCATGTTTGATAAACTAAAGGATTGGCTAATCGAGACAAACGGCTCTTGGTAAAGATTTCTCAAATTCGTTTATATGGCTTGCAATTTGCCCAAAATTGTATGGTTCTCAACTCGCCATGTCTTAAAAAGTGAAGAGTTGGCTAGCCCGCAAGTTTATGGCTTGTGGTAAAGGCGGTTGGAAAACCATAATTGGTATTGACTCACCAAAGATAATTCGATAATTTATCTAAGAGTTGGCTAGTCAGAGCAAAGCGGCTTACGGTAAAGACATCAAATCCGTTATATGGTTTATGATTTGCCAATAAATCAGATGGTTATCGGTGTACCATAGTTCTTACTTGAGCTGAAACATTTGGCTACTCCAGAAGTGATGGCTTTTGGTAAAGAGTTTTAAAATCCATTAAAGATCTAAATCATTGCTAGGGACTAGCAATATCTCGATGGGGGATTGATGAGTGTCTAAATACTCATCATTTTTGTACAATCTAAGCTGCAAAATCATCTGAAAACACTCAGAAACACATCAAAATGATCAAAATATCACAAATCGGTGTTTTATGTGTTTTAAATGCAAAAATATCAAAATCAGATGAAAAATGATTCAAGTTTGCAAAATTGGCAGGTTTAGTCCCCCAAGTTTTAAAAGTTGTCAAATCTAGTCCCTGGAATATCAAAATGTGGAATTTTATCATTCAAGGTCCCTAAAATATTCTAAAATGTCAAAAATGGTCCTTGAATGATTCTTTGGTCAAGTGGCAAGAAAGGTCCCTAAACATTGAAAATTTGCAAAAATGGTCCTTGGATTTCTAAAAATGGGATTTTATGCAAAAAGGGCCCTTGTGCTATCAATGTTTGTCATGTTTGGTCCTTGTGAGAAGTTTGGAAAAGTATCATGATCAGTCCTTGAAGTTTGGTGAAATTACATTTTGGTCCTTGTTATCTAGCTAAAACCAAGCCAGGACCCTTTGTTATCCATATCCAATCCTTACCCAACCAAGGCCCAAGTCGGCTAGCCCAACTCCACTTGACCCCACCCTTGACCCTTGAGCTAGGTCAAAACCAAAAGACCCAGCCTAAACCCAATTGTGACCCCCGTTATTATACCACTTGGTCAAACTCTCAGCGGCAAAATCCACCTTGCCTTTGTTCATCTCCTCACATATCACGGTAACCCAAAACCGAGGCATGGTTTTCCATCCTTTCAACCCCCTCTCATACTTTGTTCCCTCTGCCTCCTCTAAACTCCAAAACCTTTAATTTATTGAAACCCACCCTCATTAATAACAAAACCTGCTAATGAGAAAAATGGCGCCAAAAACACAAGTGGACGGTTTTGATCATTCTGAGAGATCCAATGGCTCAGAAGTGGTGGGAAAGATTCAGAGGTCAATGAGAAGTGCAAAAAGTCTATAAAGAGGAGCTATGAAGCAATGTAAAAATATATCTAGTGTAACTTTAATTTTTTTAATGTCGTTTTTAGCATTTTAAGAATTCTAGTGTAATTTTAAAGCTTTCAAGTAATGTTCTAGCTATTTCAGTGTATTATTAAGCTTTTTCAATTATCAAATTCAAGGTTTAATCACATTTCAAGTTTATGCAAAATTTCAAGTTTATGCAAAATCTCATATGCTTCAAATGTTGTTTTTAGTTGTTTGTATGGACTGAGTTAGCTCACATAAGCTCCTAGATAGCTTTTCTAAGCTATTAGAAACCTTAAAATTTAGTTTAGAAGTTAAAATAGAAAATCACCAAAAATACCAATTAAATAGTTTAAAAATCAAAAATCAGTTGGTTATAGTGTGCAATTTACCGGGCAGGTAAATCATGGATGGCCTTGGGTTAGAAGCTTAGTGGTAAGCTAATAGGGGTGTTCGTTGGTCCTTGATCTCGGTTTTAGGTTGGGTAGCCATTTGTAAGCCTTTTACTCATTTTTTGCATTTCACTGTTTTGATTATTCAGTAGCCTTAATTCTTGTGTTTTATTGTTTATTAGTTATAATTAAGTATATTTAAACATTAAAATCAAGTTGTTGTTCTTTTAAAGTTGTAGTTTATAAAAACTTAGTTTTAACAGTTAAAATAGCATCATGGTCAATTCTTAGTTTGATGTTGTTATGGTTGTTGTTTAAGGGTTCATTAGTCCTATTAAGTGATTATATAAGGTCTGAATTCAAGCTCATGGTCTTAATCTTTGTGTTGTTTTGAAAAATTCCAAAAGCAGTCATAGAAGAGGTGTTTGGATTTTCTTGTCTAACTGTATTAAAGTTTGTTAGAAACATTGTTATTGCTTGTTCTGTGTTTCATTAGGTCTATTTAGCTCATAGAAACCAACAAAATCAGTTCTTATACAAGCAAAAGTCAAAAATGCTTTTGATCATGTCTTATGTGTCCACTGTTGGAATTCTATGATCTATGATCATTGTTTTGTGCTCACAAGTTGTTTATATTGCTCAAATCAGTCTTAGTACACCTTAAAACAACAAAATCAGTAAGTAGTAGTGAATCAAAGTTCATTTTAGTCAACTCTTCTAGTTTTTAAGAAAAGTCAAATTTTCACTTTGGTCGTTTTTGATTAAAATAGATATTTTTACTGTAGGCTTAATGATAAGTTTTAGCTTAAAAGCTCTTAGGGTATTAAAGTTCAGTTGCTATACAAAATTATAAAAATGCTAGTTCTCTGTTCATCAGCTTTTTAAGTGCTTAATTTCCTGCTTCTTTTGGGTACCTTGTCAGCAAAAGTGCCCTGTGCACAGTGAATGGTCCCACTTTCATAAGCTTGCCATAAGCTCTATAGTTGTCCAAATCTTGTGATCTTTGTTTCTTTGGAAAGCCAACCGGGTCATCTTTGAGTCCCAAGCTTAAGTTTTCATTTTCTAGCCTGTTTAGTAGGGCTGCAATAAGCTCAAACTTTGTCCCATTTTCTGTTTTTCAACACAAGAGCATAAGTGCTTATTTGTTTGTTCTTGGCTTTTTAGTGTGCTTATTTGTATGTTTTAGCTTCATTTCATTTCATATAGCTTGTTTCCATCTTATTTGAGTTTTTGTTTCAGTGTGTGAGCTTGTTTGAGCTTATTTCACCAAATAAGCTCTTAAGCTCAACTGTTGGGCCAATAAGCTTCTAAAACAGCTTATTTGTAATTTGTAAAATTTTAGTCTTTGTTAAAGTTTCATTATATCAGTAGTTAAGTAGTTTTCAAAAAGAAAATTTAGAAAAACTTCATTTTTAAATCAGTGATAGTGTTTATTTAATAGGTTTTAGCTTTTTGAATTTTCTTCCTAGCTTATTAATAAGCAAATCTTGTTTTTCTATTTTTCTTAGTTTTCTGTCATCATATAGTATTTTTAGAAAAAGTTTTATAATTTTCCTAATCTTTTTAGTATTTATTATAATTTTAATTAGTTGAAAATAGTAATTAATTAGTAATAAATAATTAAAAAGCATAAAAAATATCTTTTCTGTTTTAAAATTAGTTTTATAATATTTTAGATTTTTCTGAATCATAATTTTATTTTTCTAGCCTTATTTTGTATTTTCTTCTATTTTAGAGTATTTATTAAATAGCTAAAATAGTTTTTAATTAATAATAATTAATTAAATAGTGGTAAAAATAATTTTCTTTTTCTAATAATTTTCTTTTATTTTTAGGTTTCCAAAAATGTCATTTTTATACTTTTAGGTCTTTTATTTCTTAGATTTCACTTTTTATTTTGTGCGTTTGCGTAGTTTTTAAACGTAAGTTTTACGTTTGTTTCATCTGATTGTTGTGCTTTCCAATTCTATATTCCATTCCATCCCAATCAATCAGTAGTGTAATTTCCAATCAAAACCTTTACTGATCACTATCCTTAGTGATCATTCTATCGTCTGATCAAGTGTTTGCACACCATTGAGTCTCCGTGGGACTTAACGACCCGGGAATTCATTCTATTCTCCAGGACTTCATTGCATTTGTTTCTGAGCTGTTTTAAGCTTCTTACGGTTGGCCATTCACAAGTGGACGGCTTGTGTGAGGTAGTATGACGGTTGGAACAGATCAAGCATTAGTGGAAGCATTCTATCATAAATCATATCGGCACCGTGAGAAGATGTCGATGAACAATACCATTTGAAATTGTCTAACTCATTTCAACCCCTTGTATCAAAATTCAACGGTACATGCGTAGTAACCACATGTGAAGATAACCCAATATGACGAACTTGAGAAAGAAGTAAAATCTCCCCAAATGGTTTACTTAAGCTTGTACTATCCTTGTGAAAAAGAACGGTGTACCCATTGTACAAAACCTCTTGACGTATCCTCAACTGCGTGAGACACGAAGTGATAGCTACTTTGCGGGTTAAGAGAGAAAGAATCACAAAAGTAACTAGATAGCAAGTCTTCATCACACTCAATATATTTGCCCGGACAAGTCATCTTCGCGTAAGGGAAGAAAGAAAGAAGACGAAATAAGTAAACTCGCCCGTCAAACGTCACTTCACACCCAAATAAATAATAAAGAGTCATCTTCGTGGTCACGTTAAAATTCATCGAAAACTTTAACCGTGGAATAGTAACCTCGTGAATTTTACTTAAGACCAAAATACCATTCGCATCAAATTGTATCCAAAAATTTTGTAAAAAAAATTCGGATGACAATTGTTACAGAAATACTTGCGTTTGCAACCCAACGTCAAAGTCCAGTCCATTTGTTTGAAGCCCACAATTTAATAAGAAGAATAACCATATCCAACTAAACACCTAAAGGCCCGATCCAATATGTGATATCCGGATACATAAAAGGTTGCATTTCATGTCATATCACTTAAACCTAAACCTAATATGTCTCCTCACAAAATGTCCGCCCCCCTCAAAACGTTATTATTTCTTCCCAAAGAGATCTGAAAAAAAACGCTACATATCACCCTCCAACGAATCACAGTCATAAACGAATGTCATCTCAAATGACAAAATACATCCTAATCCAAGACTTGTTTTCATGTGCTCGTGAATCCTTGAAGAAATCAGAGAAAAGACTTCAAGATCATTTTATATATGGTCTCGGGTAGGTTATTTTGTTTAAAGAAATGATTTTTGTCGTTCAATCGAATGAAAGAAATGATTGAAACTGATGGTTTTAGTCATTCTTTAGAGTTCGAATATTATCATGAAGCATTGTCTTCGTAAATGATCAATGATGATGATAGTTTCAAGTAAGACAATCGTTAAGAGATTGCAAAAAAATGAGACTAATCTGAGATCTAAAGATATTTTCGTTTTGAGTCTTGATTGAGAGTTGGGGAGTGATGTGAGGGTTCTTGAAGTGAGTCTAGATGTAGGATAGGTTTTTGGTTCTTGATATGAATTTGTCGGACTGAAGTTGGTATTGAGGGCGCGTCTTTTGGTATAATGTTATGTTTTGTGGTCAGGTCTACGCATAATCTCCTTTTGAGATCTTAAGCGTAAAAAATTTTTACGCGTAACTTTTTCATAGCTCGAACCTTATGCGTAGACTTTCTGGTCTTAGCCTTATGCGTAGCCTTACGCGTAACCTCATGCTTATGCGTAAGCATACGCGTAAACCATATGCATAGGTCATTTCTTAAGCGTAAGCCAAGGCTTAGCGTAAAGACCTTCTGGCGTAACTTTTTCTAGCGTAACTTCACGACTTCTGGCAGTAACTCCACTGTAGATTCTTCTTCAGCGTAAGTTTAGGGTTTTGACCCGTTGACCACTTTTCCGACGAGTTTTCCGACCAAAATTGCGTCCAGCTTAATACATACTCGGAAAAACTACGAAAAGAGCTTCATATATAGACTGTTTGACCGGATATTATGACCATTTGACCACAAAAAGCGTCGAGTTTGGTACAAAAGCGGTTAAAAATAATGTTATCAGAAACTGAATCTTGGACCGAAGCAGAAACGAAAGCGCACATAAAGGTGTTGACTTTTTTTTTGACCAATAAGATACAATGATATGTAAGAAACTGTTTAACCATAAAAAGGAGGAAAAAAAAATTTCCGAGACATATAAATATGGTAGAAAACAGTTTGAACACATAATCGAAACCACACAAATCGATAAAAACAACAACATGGCTCGTTATACCAATTGTAGGACCTAAGATATATCAACCTTATCACTTTACCAAGCAAACCAAACACAAGTATCACCACGTTTACCACGCTACGCGTAGAAAACGTTCAACCCAACACAAACGTAAAGCATATAAAGAAAGAAAAGATAAGAAAGATGGTGACTTGATGTTTTAAACAAAACCGTGTATGTGTAGAGGATAAAGATAAACACAATAAGTTGTATATTCCTTGAGAGAGAAAATACACACACACACACACACTTTCAAGCACACCCCTCAAATGAGACTTTGAGGGGTTTATATAGTACAAGTAGAAGATGCCCTAAAAGGCTTTCTATGGGCTTCGTAGGCTTGGACATGGGCTGGATTGGATAAAAGGCAAGCTTAACATAACTAGTACCCATTTAGCTTAGTCCAATCCACGAGCCCGTTGACTATTCTATCATGATATCTAACACACGTTACAAAGTTCCTAAATTTGAATGACCATCACTTCTAATAAAAACTATTAAGGCTAACAATTTTTTTGGCTCCATTTGGTCCGTGGTGTTAACAGTAGCAAAATATTTAAATACAAAACACCTTCTTCTTCACAACCCACTTTATGAAACGAGCCACAAATACACCTAACTCATTATTAAGGTCTCTTCCTCAACTATTCACAGCCAAAAACATCATTGTAAGTATCCTAATTACTTCTCTTAATTCTGAGTCTAGGGTTCTAATTTGTGCACAAAACCAATACATGGGGATTATGTATATTCTTGCACAAAACATGAACTACATTGTTAAATTGCATCACTAATTTCACAAATTATGAACTACATTGTCAAATTACATAACTAATCATGTTTCCCACTAGTTAGAAGTTACATATCATAAGGCATTATCCTAATTAAACTAAAAACCCCATGTCAAAATTTTGAAAAACTTCTCACTTGTAGGAAAACAATTTCTCATTGTTCATACAAATAAAAACGTTATTTTCATTACTTTCATAATGTCTCTTGAATACTAAAGGTAATGCATAACTAATATGCATTCTTGGTTATATTCAAACGAAGTCACATTGAATTAGAAGCGTTTGGGTTATCTCTTGTATTTTTCCAAACACTACTAATGAAAACTATTTTATGCATAAAATAAGTCGAGATAACCGCAACTCCACATTGTTTGCATATAGGCACACACTAGAACAAAAACGCTAATTTAGTTTTTGTTTTTACTAAAACTTGTAATTTCTTGCTCCTAGGAACAAACATGGTAGCCGCTAAATGTTACGATCACAAAGACACCCTTGGATACATCCCTCAACACCACAAAACTAAGGGACTTACCAAAGACCAAGTTGAGATCTTTAAGAGTCTAGTGAAAAGGTTTTTTCATGCGGGTAGGACAAATCATCCATCTTTTGTCGACGAAACTAATCTCCGTCAAGAACTAGCTACTATCAACTTCGATTGTCTCCTTGATATCGACAAGCCAATTTGCTCTAGGTTTGTCCCAGAATTCTATGCTAGTGTCATTTCTGTAACAAATGAGGATGGTATCATGGCTCTCAACTTTAGAATCAACCAAAATGACTACACCATTTCCCTCAACCAATTCTCTCAAGTGTTAGGAATTCCTTGTGTTAGTACTTGTCTATACTCGGATAAGTGGTCACTCACAATCCTTGATGCAATTCATGACCGTTCTCCTCCTTACCAAACTCCTTTGGTCGACAAGGACGTCATTCGTGAGCACCTCTTCTTTGATAGGGTAGCACCAACCCGTGTCACTCGAGTGGAAAAGGAAGTCAACCAAGATCCATACGGTATGGAACTCAATGAGCTTAAGCCTCACTTCAAAAAGTGAGAGGAACTCCTTAGAGCCAATGTCATTAGCACCATAGGAAACCGAGACCACATTAATGCTTGCCTATGCTACATGCTTTATAGCTTGTCTACTCGTCAACCATTCAACTTGACATACTACATTGCTAGGAGGATGGTAGACATTCCTACTCAAGGCTCTGTTGCTCTTTCGAACGGGATGCTCCTTACCCGTCTTTTTAGAGCTTATGCACCAATCCCACCAAGTCCTAGAGGGTTGAAACTAGACTATCCATTCATCCCTCACATATTTGTGCCCTTGAGTGATGAAAGAGTATCCAAGACTAAGACAAAGGGAAAAAGGCCACAACCTCCAACTCCTTCATCCTCATCAAATAGCTCCGAAGACGGTCTCCCCAACTCGAGGCTTCAACCTCATGAGTACTACGCCTCACTTCATGAAGTTGAGAACCCAACGGAGGAGTTCAAGCAAACCAAAGGGGATGTTCAAATACCTTGGTAGAATGATGACCACGATTTACAAGAAGTTGGATAAGTGAGTTGAGGTTCTAAGAGGGTGTTTGGTACAAGGACAAAAACAATGTTGTATGATATTATTTGTGTGTTCTCGCTTCCTAGGATGATAAACTAACTTAAAACATTGATGTGTATTAACTCTTTCATGCAGGGGATAACATACGAATGTTATCAAATTTTACCCGTTTTCACATTTTAGTGAAAATCAATAGCCCTTGTTGAAAATACATGCTCACTTATGTTTATATGTGTGTTATGGGTTGTTTCTAACTAGAAGTAATTATCTCCATATGTTTTAAGAAAAATTTCAGGATTTGAAAAAGTCCCCGGGGGTCAAAAAATGCCACTGTCCAAAATTCTGCACTGGACGGATCAGACGGACCCAAATTTTTGGTTCCGTCCTTTATATTTTTTGGTGCCGCCATTCTGCACTAGCGGACCAGACGGACCCAAAAATTGGGATCCGTCTGTGTAATTTTTTTGGTACCGTGGGATGCCGAGGTAAGTTTCTGAATTTCGCTCATTCCCGCATTCTAAATTACCAAAATTTGTTTCTATGATAGTTTTTATTGCTTTTTATTCATATTAGAATTAGTTTAACTTACTTAGGTATATAGGATATCCATTTCCCACCAAAATTCAAAAATTCCCAAAATTCACCCAAGGAACCCTTTTCCATAAAGGAAGGAACCAAAATTTTGGTTCCTTGAAATCCGTGGATGATATGAACTTCAAAATTTTGCAATCATTAGGACCCATTTATTGCATATCTTGGTCTTTTTACTCAAACCTTCTTGTATGGCTTGACTTAGTTGATATGAAATGCATTAAAACTCTTCCAAATCATTAGAAACCACTTCACTTATATGGCTTAACATCAAATCAAA
This sequence comes from Chrysanthemum makinoi, assembly GCA_910596185.1. Taxonomy (NCBI): domain Eukaryota; kingdom Viridiplantae; phylum Streptophyta; class Magnoliopsida; order Asterales; family Asteraceae; genus Chrysanthemum; species Chrysanthemum makinoi. The sequence continues at coordinate 323,276,317 of OU343222.1, read as the reverse complement.
CATAATTCTCCATAATCTCATGATCCTATAAATTAAGAACCTCAAAGATGATCATCCTCACACATCAATAATTTCTTTCATATTCTCTTAGAATAAGCTTAAGCAAAAATGACAAAGTTATCCACATCATCCCCCATCAAACAAACCATGTAAGAAAACCGCAAGAATAAGTGTTAGACCTTGTTGTTTCGTAAACCTTAGCTCCTCCTCCGAATCATCACCTCTAAACATTTCATCCCCAATAAGAGATGAAAACTTCCTTACTCTAAGCACTCCAACACCACATCAAAAATCACCCATTATCATCACCACTCCACCACCGACTAATATACCAATTGTCACCTCTCCACCACCGGCTCCAATCCAAACATCCAAATCACCAGCACCACCAAAATCTCCAAAGCTATTACCTTTAGAGCTATTCTCAACTCCAACAACATCTCCAAACCCATTCTTAGAAGACTTAGAAGACCTACCTCCTAGGCCCTCAAATCCACCTCCACTTCCATCATTCGGTACCATTGAGTGAATCGCTCATGAACCACCACGACCATCATTTGAACCAAACGCCCCTTTGGAACCTATACCTCGTCTCTTCCACCCAATCCATAATGACATTCATGGACCATTGTATGGAGACCATGCTCTACCACATACATCCTTGTCTCCTAATATCTATGATATTGATGAATCTATGTGGGAAGATCACCCACAATCCCAAGCGGAGACACAAGTCCAACTAGAAAACTTCCAAAACTTCTCTAATATGGTGGATTCTCACCTAAATGAGGCTATGCAAATGTAAAATTCTTTGCTTTCCTCCCTCATCACTCCATCAAATACCAACAACACTTCCACCAATCCACCACTACCTAGTAATGATCCTACTTTCCCACCTAGACACGGTTGCTCAAATTGTGAGCGCACCGCCCATCTTAGCGAACGAACCCGGATCATGGTCCACGAGTTAAAAGATGAGATAAGGTTCATCTTCAATCACATCCTTGAGCGTATCAATGCTCTTTCTCATCCACCTCCTCAATAGGATGGTTCTAGATATTTATTTAGGACTTTTTCATTTCAATGTTTTTTTTTAGTTATTTTCTAGGATTTTTTTTAAGTTATTTTTCTAAATTTTAGGATTTCTTTATGTATCAACAGATCCATTGTGTTCCATTTTATGACTTCTAGGTCATAAAAATTTTAACAAATGAATGTTGTTTCTTATATGGTTGTTGGTTATTACTTGTTGGTTGGATTGACTTGTATAATTGTGATGATGATTGTTACTAACCTTTCTTTTGTAGCTTTTCACAATCCATGTATCCTTCTCTTGGCACTCAATTAAGGGTGAGCATTGGCCAAGGGGGAGAAAATGGCTCGAGCTCATTGCATTTTCCGTCACGCCTCTTCTTTTTGTTTCGACAAAAAGGGGGAGAATATTATTGAACTTGATATTTGACTTTCAAAAAGTCAACACCATGCTTTGACATTCAAAAAGTCAAAAATTTTAATACCAAATAATTGGATAAACTAGTCATAAGATAAAATAAAATTTTGATTGTCAACTTTATCTAACTACTAGTTCTTTCAAGTTCAAATTAATCTCATATTTTTATAACTCTTGTACAACTTTACATCTTTGATAAAAATAAAATTTATGTTTTGTCCTCAACAAAAAGGGGGAGATTGTTAATACAAATATCGTCATTAAACGTTATTTATATTTTATGATCTTTACCTAGTTTTGTTAACGACAAAAGTAAATTTCATTTTTGTAAAGTATCAAGCTTGTCAAGATTAATAAGACATTAAAACAAGCATTCCTTAAATAAAGTCTTCATCACTTAAGCATTTACATCTTATCACATTTTGATTAGTTATGTATCAATTAACATTGATATCTTTCTAAACCATAATGTGCATCAACATTTTTAGAACAAATATGTTTTAGTTTCTTAAACAAAAAATTGCATATGTATTTACTTTTAACATATTAATTCTAAAAATAGAAAAAAACATATTTCATCATGGCTTGCATCACATTGGAAATCTATAGAAGATTTCATAGAATATTTTGTTTAGATTTGGACTCTAAATATCTTACATGATCTTTGTTAGATTTGGGTGATCTTGGAAAGATTTTTGTAATCTTTACTGTCAGACCAACAGAACCAAAAAATAACAAGGGAGGACCTTTTTTTGGTTCTGTTGTACGTGGCCACTCCTGTTCATTTGACCTATAAATAGCAAGCCAACCTAAGTTGTTTTCTCATCCCTTCTTAGCATAAAACACATACACTCTCTCATTCTAGTGATCATCTTTTGTAGCAAAAAAGATCAAGGCATAATCAAGCTTCAACAAATAGTTGGAAGGCTTGTTTGTTTTGTTGTTGTGTGATCTAGTATTGTTCATACATCATTGTTGTACCAAACCATCTTAAACCTCCGAGTGTGAGTGGTTAGTATTTTAGTCCTCAAAATACATAGTGTGTGGGAGTGGTTGTACCCTTGTAAAAGAATTCGACATCTAGCTTTGTGTCGGAAATATTGTGTAAGCGACGTGTAAAGGTTTTCTCCGCTGGTTAAAGCAGCTTGTTGATTAGTGAAGATAACTCTCGAGTTGGAGACTCGGGGAGTAGACCGAACCACTATAAACAACTTGTCGTGGTTTGATTGTTTCTTTCCTTACTTACTTATTATATATTGCTAGCATATTATTCTTCACTAACATATCTTTGATCAATATCAATTGATCTTACAATTAAGTTTCAAACAAAAATTTTAAACAGAAAAACTATTCAACCACCCCTTCTAGTTTTCCACAATCCTTTTCATATTCCATGTCATCATTTGATTATGTGCCTCAATCCTTGTCCTAACTCCAATCTTCACCATGTTCAACTTCACCATTATCCTAAAAAATCAAAAAGTAGCTTAGCCTTATTAGGCTCCCCACAGTTGATCGGTTGTGGGCTAGGTCGACCACTGTGGGGGTTGGGTCGTCGTCGGTTGGGTGGAAGAAATTGGACAAACTAGTTCGAGTGGACAACCAACTTCTCTGCCATTTTTTGTACCGTTTGGTGATTAAAAAAAATAAACTTTAACTTTTACAACATTATAAAATATAAATACCAACCTCAAACACATTTCTAAACACACAATTCAAACAACTTCTCATAAACACCTTCAAACACATTTTGTTAATTATGACTTACGAGATATTTTTAATTCTTAGATCTTCGCGAGGAAGAAGTTATGAGCGAGTTTACGAAGTTTGTGGAATTTACGTAGTATGCTTGTGACGCTTACCAAGCGTCACTGCTAAAGGTTCAACGAAACTACACGCCTAGGGATCATGAGGGTGCTCATAATCATTTAGTTGTCGCTTACTTCTCCGAAGAACCGTTGCATGACCAAAAAATATTCTGTCGGCGGTTCCGGATGAGCCGGGAAATATTCACCCGAATTGTTCGAGAGGTAACCAATTATTCCCCTTATTTTCAACAAACTCCTGATTGTATGGGCGTACTTGGTATTTCCCCATTGGTCAAGTGTACTGCGACATTTCGTCAACTGGGATACGCGGCCGTTCCTGATTCTCTCGACGAGTATCTGCAATTGGGTGCAACAACAACACGTGATTGTCTTCGTAACTTTTGTAGGGTTATTATAGAGTTATATGGTGCTGAGTATTTGCGAAAGATCGCATATTATGACCTTGAAAGAATATATGCTCATCACGAGCAAAAGCATGGGTTTCCTGGGATGATGGGAAGCATTGATTGTACAAGTAGGGAGTAGGAGAATTGACCAAATAGTTTGAGAGGTCAATATGCTAGGGGTGATCACGGTCCACATCCATTCATTTTATTGGAAGTGGTTGCCTCCCAAGATTTATGGATTTGGCATGCGTTCTTTGGTGTCTCCGGGATGAATAACGACATAAACGTTTTACATCGTTCCCCCGTTTTCAATGATATCAAATCTGGGAGAGCACCGGAACTTGAATTCGAGGCTAACGATGTTGCTTACCAAAGGGGATATTATCTTACTGACGGGATATATCCGGAATGGGTTGTTCTTATTAAGTCCATTTCAAATCCTCTTACGGGTGATGAAAAAATAATATTGTACAAGAGGAAGCACGAAGCAGCAAGGAAAGATGTGGAACGAGTTTTCGATGTGTTGAAGAAGAAGTGAAAAATGCTTAAAGTTCCTGCTCGAGGGTTGTATAAACAGGATCTCCAAGATATTGTGTATACATGTATCATATTACATAATATGATCATCCGACACAAGTAGTGAGCGATATGTCCTACATGAATTGCACAAGTGGGCCACCGTGATCATGATCCATGAAGATCCCATGCTGAATCCTTAGTAGTTACTCGGGAGATAATGGACCGATCAACTCATCTAAACTTAAAATATGATTTGGTCGAATACGTTTGGAGAAACCGTGAAAATACAGGCAATCAAGAGATTGAAGGCGAAGACGAAGACGAAAGTGACGAAGACGTAACTAACGATGAAGATTTTTTGTGATGTTTTTAGTTTTTAATAGTGTCTACGTTTTATTAGTTTAAGTTTTTAATTATTGTTGTAATGTTTAAGTATTTTTATTAATGAAGTTTAATTTTGTTTTTAAAAATATTTGAATTAAAAAAAAATCCCAGGTCACCACTGTGGCAACTAGGTCGTCGTCATGTCGTCGGAGAAAGAAAGCTAATGTGATAGGGTCAACCCAGGTCACCACTGCTACCAGCCTTACATTTTCAAATCCTTATATATTACAAGCTTCTACAATATAATGAATTCCTTAAGTTCTTAAAATTACTTGCTTCTTCATTGTTATCAATCTAATGAAAATATAAGCAACACCAACTTGTTAAACTTGAACCACTTAGTTACACTAATTGTATCAAAAAGCGAAACACTCAAACTACAAATTTGAGTTTAAATTTAGCAAATTAGTTTAGCTAACCAATCCCGAACACCTTATAACTCATTATTAATAATCAATATCACCTATTATGCAATCTTACACAAACAAAGAAATAATACATATATATTAAGGTATTAAGCATTTACCACTTCCTTAATATCCTTTATTTTGGACGTTTCATCAAACATTTGGTGACCCCGTCATGAAACACCTAATTTTAAAGGATATCCAATTTTCAATTATTGATCGGAACATCATCATCATCATCATCATTATCATCATAAAAACATAAATATGTAATTGATAAAATTGATAAGTGATTAAATATACCATGTTAAAATAATTATACTAATAAAAAAACATTAACATGTAATTTTTATCATAGCAGGTTAAAATAATAACTTGTAAATTGAGAAAAAAAAATATTAAACAAAAATTTATAACCTCAATTAGGTCGCCGGAATAAATTTCCATCAATAATCGAACGACCTAATCAACCGGAACAAGCGCCATTCTAATCCCAAGACACAACGATCAAAAACACAACATTTTTTTTTAATATTCATATCCATTGTATGATTTATGAGGGTTGTTGATCAATTGATTTTGGTTACTTATTACTCATTGGTTATAGAACGGTTTCAGATTGCTTAATTTTTTATGGATAGGATTTTGATGCTGTGTTTTTGAGTTAGGGTTCTCAAAAAATGGGGGATTTGGTATGTGTTTTTTAACAGATTTTTATTTATTTATTTATTTATTTTTATTTTTATTTTTTGCATACTGTATCAGAGGTGTAATAGTATTCCCGCCAAAAATTTTCATTGGAGGCAATCGACGTTCCATAATCACTTATACAAGTGTCATTATCTCGATTTATTTGGGGAGGAATTGTAGGATAATACCTTCCTTTATATAGGAGGGAGATGAGTTGTTACATATTATACTTACAAACTCACTTATCCATGAAAAAATTAAGATTTTCACATATACATTATTAATTAGAGATCCTTAAGTAATACCATTTCTATTGCATGTTGGGCATCCTTATAAAACACATTGAGAAAAAGTAACATCTTGTTTAAAATTTAGTTATCATACCACATTTTATATAGAAATTCATAAGATAAGATATTCAAAGCGAAAACGCATGCACTATTGAAAAACGTCCTTTATAATAAAAGAATTTTTTTTGGTGACAATACGTTTGTTTTTTACCAATAAGAGATCTCAAACTCAAAATCGAGTTGTTTTATTCAATAATAAAAGTCAAAATTGGCTTTCATATGGTCTAACTAATATAAATTTCATCTAGCAAAATAAATATGTATAAAAGCGCATTTGTCAATTTAATAAAGAAAAAAACTCTAGAAAAATAGAGGGTAATTAATAAAATTTTAGTTGTTGAATGTTAAATAGATTATATGGAGTAAGTGTAAACTCTTGTTTTTTATAAAATTTATAAAATAAGCAAATACACTCTTATACTATATACTCCATGTTGGCTTAGATATGACCAGTAGGATGTAGATAATTAATGAGTACAAGATATCACTTGAAATTGGCTTAGATATGACCAGTAGGGTGTTGATAATCATGGGAAATTTTACAAACCAAGATCCAATCCAACCTGTATCCAACCAAACGGGCCTTAGCCTAATACACTCGTGGGATGTCGCTTGTTACACGAGACCAAACCAAAAGAACGAGAAAAATAAGCCGGGTAATAAGCTCGGAACGCATAAAATAAGCGAAAAAGAAATAAGCCGGGGAGAATAAGCTCTACGTGAGCTTATTTGGAGCTTTTGACACCAAACTTAGATCAAAACACGAGAAAGATGATACCTTTTTGTTTTTAATTACGTTTTATACCAAAAACCGACTAACACAAACATGTGTAAATCGTGATTTTAACAAAACCTTTTATATAAAACTCATTTCATTCACGTACCAAGAAGAAAAAGAGAGAAAGATGGCGGCTTATGGGCAAAACATGGCTCAAAACACTCAATCTACACAAAAATAGCTTCAAAACAACGAGGCCTTCACAGAATGATGGTAGTAGTTGTAGTTCGTGGTGGTGTGGTGGTTCACGGCGACCAAAGGGTGGCCGACGGCTACACAAAAGATAGAGGGAGGAGGAGGGTGCTAGGGTTGCATAAATGTGTCAAAACCCTAACTCATAACCTTAAATACAAAAAACCTTAAATTACAACTTGAAACTTTTTCAAAACTCTAGGGGTGGGCGATGTAAATATAACCTCAGAGACCAAATGCGTAATTTTTGATATCTTTTATAAAATTGAGGTTCGGGACACGTTTAGGCTCGATAATGATCAATTCAAAACATAAAAATTACGCCATTGCGTTCAAAATATTTTTTTCAACAAAATCAAGTAGTCACACGACTAACTTTGTACAAAAAAAATAAAAATCATTAACAAACGTATATTAGGTCAAGAATCGTGCCGGTACGCGTTGTGCTAAATTCTCAAATTTCTCTAGATAACCTCTCGCCTCACGAGATAACCTCTCGTTTTCAATCCAAATAAGTCCAGTAATACTCGCAAATGATAAATAATCAAAAATGGCTATGAATATAAAAATATATTTCAAAAATTACCGTTGTCACACCATTACCTTCAATTTTTGGCACATCTTTCAATTCAACATCAGCATGTAGATCAATCATTGCTCCCGAGAAACTAGACCGACCCTATAATTCCGTAGGCTGTATAGTTATCTAACTTCAATGGGGTACCAAGTTTTGTATCAATATTACTCAATCCATCCTCCGTGAATGCCGTGATAGGGACATCATGGAGTTTAGCCCAAACTGGTATACTCTTCAAGTCTTCCTTAAACACATTCGCCAAAGGAGAGCACTTGGGAAGAATCAATGAAACATTACGTTTCATCCATGGTCCATTCTCAGGCATTGATTCCATACCAGTATTAGAGTTGAATTTGAAGAATAAAATACCTTTCGAATTCATCATAGTCCGAGCAAGACCAAATCAACTCGACGCGTTCTTAAAACAGTTTTCAGCTACATGATACACAACTCTTTTACCCAGAAAGAACCGATATACAGAGTTCTCAAAACACTCCTTGACCTGTAGGATTGATTCAATTTATACAACAACATCAGCCCCATTACCAGCGGGGGAAATTAAGGTACGAAAGTTAGTAACTTTCTTACTCAGTTCACCATTTAAACGATCAGCATAGGAAACATGCCCCATACCATTCGATTTATCACCAGCAGTAGCCACTTTAGAGGATGTGTTATGGGAACCAAACGTGTTTGAAAAGCATGGAAACGGTTACATATTAGTAGCTTGAGTATCGACACTCACAAGTTTTAAAGGTATCCCTTCATCACGCACTAACACAAGCTTACCCTCAAACATTTGACGTTCCATATCACAAAGCTTTTTAGCTATTGAACACGTGTCCTCCTCATTCACACTAACATAATTGTCGTTACTAACCTTAGAACTCGTGATATCCTTAGCATAATCATCATTGTTATCCTTGTTCGCCACCGTACACTCAATATACGTACCCTTCTTTTGTTTGACACATCTCCCTCCCGAACTCAAAAACCCCGCTCCATACTCCATACTTACTACATACGAACCAAAACAACAAACAAAAAGCACAACATAAACCCTAGCTTCGACAGGCTAAGAAAACCCTAGAAGGTTTTAACAATCAACAACACCAATGAATAGAGCTGTAAACGAACCAGACGATCACGAACGGAGCCTTGTTCATGTTCGTTCATTTAATTTATGTTCTTGTTCATGTTCGTTTATGAAGAAAATGAGATGTTCATGTTCGTTTATGTTCGTTCATTAGACACTAAACGAACGCTAAACGAACATTAACAATCGAATATAAATGAACATAGATAAACAATCATAAACTTTATTAAATTACGGGTCTAATATTGTTTTATAAGTGTTGTTTTGTTTAAACAAACTAATTTAAAAATTATGCAATTAAAAGATTTGATATACGAACATAAATAAATAAATGAACATAAACGAATATTAACGAACGCATAATCGGACATTCACGAAAAAAAATAAACGGACGTGACTTTTGTTCATGTTCGTTCATTTAACTAAACGATCTTAAAATATTGTTCATTGGTTCATTTAATAAATAAAAAAAATAAGCGAATTTTTCGACCGTTCATGAAATGTTTGCGACCCTACCAATCAATATATGTTTAGAAGCGGTTTAGAAAGAGCATTCTAGAAACGAAGAGTTTACAAAATAAAATCATAAAAAACTTGTTTATATGATTGGTTGTAGCACAAAGACAAGAGATAAAATATTTCAAAATTCACCAATCAAAATATGACAAGTCCTTTATGTGGATTTTATTGTGTGAAATTTTTGTGGTTCTAGCAATGCTCTTTAGAAAAATTGAGTTAAGCAACATCTATCCTCCACCAACGAATTAATAAATCAATTAAAACAATCTCTAAAAGTCGGTGTGATTCTTTTCCTATCAAAAAGTAACCAATTGATTATTAATTGATTGACATTGAATTGATAGGACTTGAGACAATTGATGATATTGAATTGATAGGACTTGAGACAATTGATTAAACAATTAATATCAAACAAGAATTAAGATTGAAGAGAAAACGAATGAAGATTGAACCGATTTAGGAATAAGAGCATTAGGTGTTGAGTTCGCCGGCCTTCGTCGTGCTACGGTGGCACGTTCGCTGGCCCTTGTCGCGACTTACACCTTGGTGGTCGTCATGGCTCGCCATCGAGAGCCTCGCCATCTGCACATCGAAGGTATCCTCCTGACAAACCAAACGTTACAAATTCAATTTCAAAAAATATATCCGTTTTTTTTTTTTTTTTTTTAAACTTAACACCCCTATAATCACTAAACCATAAACCACTATTTTTCTCACAACAATTCAACCAACTTTTATATACTCTCTATATCTCTAGTGCAAAAAAAGAACAATGTCTCAAAACCCGATTGACGGAGGGTATTTCACGATCCTCCTCAATTCAAACCCACCACAATACGGGATTTCTTCAAACCCGTCTACCCTCTCCTCGCAAAATTCCAACCCGTCTCCCCAAGAAATTTTTCTTAACCAACAATATGCGTTTCAACAAGGATTCACAAATTTCCCCAGACGATTTCCGACACCACAGGTTTTTAACCCGTCACAACCTCCAATGTTTCATCAATCTCCACAGTTTCATCAATCTCCATCGTTTCCCCAAATTGAATCACAACCGTCCGGTTCACAATTCAAAGTACCAAAAGCACGTGAACCGGCCAAAGGTAAAGGGAAAAAGACGAAGGCAAAAAAGTCAAAACAAGCTGTGGATTTGGACGCAGACGATGATGATGATGTGGAAGTCGTAGGCCAGGCAAACAAGAGGAAATGAAACAAAGTTGAAGAAAGGTTGCTTGCGCAAATTTGGATAAAAATTTCGCAAGATCGAGATATGGGAAATGACCGTTCCGAAGATTTCTTTTGGAACGATATTATGGAGATGTTCAATGATCAGACTACCGATGACCCTCGTACCAAAAATATGATCACGGGTAAATGGTCAAGGATTAAAGGTGATTGCCAAAAATTCAACGCTTTTTACAGATATTTGCAGCGAAGAAGTGGTGAAAATGACCACGATCATCTCGAGAATGCGAAACTAAACTTTGAGCAACGCTTTGGTGGGAAGGAGTTCGGGTATGTTCACGCTTGAGAGATTTTGAAAAATTACCCGAAGTGGGATGCCGAGGATCCGATTGACATTACATGTCCCGAGGATATATTCGGCCCGGACAAACGACCTCATCCCGAAAGAGATGGCGGCGAAGAGTCGTTTGCAAAGAAACAAAAGTCGACTTCAACGTCGAGCGCTGCGAGCTCCGGTAGGAGTCAATCGAGTACTTTTCAGGACAATTATCCGAAAAGTATGCGCAAAAAGCCGACGTTCAAATGGCTTGTTACGAGGCGAGGCGGGAGAAGGAAATTGCTGCATTAGAGATGAAGGAGATGAAGTTTCTCATGATAGATCCCAATTTGACTACTGACCCGACAAAAGCAGAGATCATCCGAAAGAGGCAAGAAAGAATAATGAAGAAATATGCCGAAAGAGATGACTAGTAAAATGTTTAGGTTTCTTATTATTAGTATGTGTTGTATTTTTTTCCCCGTATCATTTTTTTTACGTATCGTATTTTTTTTCTTATTATTATTTTGTTAATGTATTTTAATTATTAATGAAATAAATTTAGTTTATTTGGAAATTTGAAAAAATAAAATAAAATTGTAAGTGGTGGGCCCAAATGAGTAAGTTGAGTTTGTTGTAAGTGAGGGGGTTAGCTGTGGTTAGTTGTAAAGGTTTGTTATAGTGATGTGAATGTGATGTGGCACCCGTGAGCCCTAAATGAAGAGGTATGGTGTGTTATGACACCTAATGCTCTAATGTTTTTTTCTCCAAGGTCGCCACTTTGAGAGAGAGAATTATTTTTTCTAGAACTTTATGTAACACAATTGCAAATTTGCCTAATATAACATGTATCTATAATAAAGAACAATGATCTCAAATTTAATAAGACCTGTTAGATTGGTTTAGTAATGCAAGTAAAAAAGTTGCTTTAGTTTTCTTTTGGTAAAGAAAAAGTTGCTTTTAGTTGGATAAATTGGTTAGTAATGCATGTAATTCTTTATCTTCTATTGTGTAACTCATTCTAACATCTTGTTAGTTTTCTATATACATATAGCCGCTAAAAGAATGAGACATGCTAATCTTCATTAACTACCCTCATCAAACCTCATAAGTCGATCATGTGCCTTCCTATAAATACTTGTACTCCCAACAGACAAATGCCATATCCTACGCCCATTTTGATTTAAAAAATAAAAAAATAAAATAATGGTCACAGTTTCGAATGGTGTAAAGGAGTTGGAATATGGCAAAATATTTCTCTCTAATGTTGTGATTAGTAAGAAGAGGAACCTTTTATGGGGGCGTAAATGGAGGATTGTCGACGTTCAAATGAGTGTTGGGGTTTTAGCTATTCATATACTCGCACTTTTCGCGCCATTTACTTTCACCTGGGGTGCTTTTTGGGCAGCAGTTGTGGGTTATATACTTTGTGGGCTTTTTGGTGTAACTTTCACATATCACCGTATTCTAGCACACCGTAGTCTCAAGGTGCCTAAGTTGCTCGAGTACATCTTTGCTTATCTTGGAGTCCTATCTTTCCAGGTATCTTTTTTTATTTCTTGCATGCATATAATCACTACAACAGTTTGGCCGATCAATTAACAACTTTTATATAGGTATATTACGAAGAAGTATACACAGTACGTGGATCACTTTAAACCATCTCACTTAAAAGATCTGCATAGAGCACTTAAAAGTGTGAGATAATAACTTAAATAAACTTTCACACTTTTCTCATCTCCATTACATGTAAATCAAAAATATATCTTTATCTTTACTATATAAAATAGAAAAATGGTCAAAGGTGAAAGTGAAAATTGAAAAGTTGAAAGTTGAAAATCAAAAGTGAGAGAAATGTATAATGTAATTAATACTGTTATTAAACAATAAATTCTTAAAAGTACATTGATTTATTCATATTGTACAACCAACTAAATCATATTCACCAAATTAAATACAAACAATTAAAACACCCACATATTAAAAAGTCAATAAAATTTTCACAATATACTGATTTAAACAAGCTACAACAAAATCCTGAATATAAAATAATTAAACACACTAATTAATGTTATTTTTAAAACAACCTAAAATGAAAAGTACGTGTTATTATACAAATTATACAAATTAATAAAACACATAAAGTTTCATACAAGCTATAAAGTTGATTGTACATATAGTTTTGAAAATCGGGACGGACAAGCGGGTTCAACCGGGAACGGTTTCATGCCATTGGTTCAACTAACCATAAAAGTAATCCGAAAATGAATCAAGAGGGCCCGTTGAAACATCTGGCTGGTAAATCAGGCAATCGAGATCTATTTCTCAAAGGTAATCGTCACAGGGTATCAGCGTATACTATATAAAAAGAAAAAACAAAAAGTAAAAAGTTGAAACTAAAAGTAGAAATGTTGAAAACATATATTTCAAAATGAAACTATTAATACACATGAAAACCAGTTGACGGGGACGCTTCAAACCCGCGGGTTGACCGGTTTAATTTCACCGTGTTCAACCCAACCCGTCGGGTTGACCGGTTTAAATCAATTCATTTTTCGACCAAAGCGATTCAACCAGGTTGAACCACGCAGGGTCGATCCGGGTTTCAAATATTATGTTTAATACCGAAGTCTTCAAACTTTATTATTTTTTCATTTATAACCCATAAACATTTTTTTATCACTTAAACGATATGTCGGAATAAAAATCCGTTCTATGTAGCAGTCTTATAGTCTTTAACTATATGTATATATAATTACCATTAAAAATTCAAACTAATATTAAATGAAAATAGATTCGGCATATTCAATGTTGGAAATTCAATACAACTTTTTTTATTTTATTATACATACAAGCATGTATCCATGTTTTGAAACTTAAAAGTGAGTAATGTTAAATTTAGAAATTAAAACAATTCAAACTAAAATTTCTATATAAAATTCAAAGAATTTGTCCTTAATGAAATAACTACCACTGTAACAATTCACACTAAAATTTCAAAAATGTATGACACATTTTGACAACTTTTACTAATGTAATTTCCCAAAAATATATATATATTTTTTAATTTATTTAATCTTAACACTAATAATTTCTAAAACTTTATCACCATATTTTATTTTATAAGGCACCATATTACAATTTATTATTTTTATTGTTATGTTACTTCATAGTGTGTATCATATGCGATCTCCGGTTATTAAATATTGAAATGTGTGCTGATACCAATATGATTTTAAAAATTTTGTTTTGACATTTATATATAGTTGAAATTGCGAGAGATATTGTTGTGAATAAGCTTGAATGTTTACAATCACATGGCAGGCTATGTATCGATTTATTATATAGTCACGGGGTTCATTTTTGTTCTTGTTTTAGCATTAAATCGTTAAATACAAATCCGTTTTCGAATATTGCTATAATGATGGTGATTGATTGGTGCTTTAATCATTGATTGTTCTGGAGCATTAATTTCAAAGATATACAAAGTTTTCTGAAATAATTTGGTCAAATACATTATACAACCGGTGTATATATTTTTGTTAAGTTTCTTAGGTTGAAGCTTTTTGATTGGGTCAAATACCATGCATTGATGGATGATAACTACAAAGTGAAGCCAATCAAAGAGTTCGGCCAAAGAGGATTCAACACCTCATATGCTGTGTACTAAGAAATTTTACTTGACGAGTAGCGTCATTGTTAGTTATCTCATAATTGATGTAATGTTTTATTTTCGGTTTCAATAAATATTTTTATATGTTCTTTGATACATGTTAATAATTTTTCTTGAGTTGAATTATCGCATGTTCGAAACACTTACCTAATATAGCATATTGTTAATTATCTGCTTGCTAGGAGCATTTTACTTGCTGGCGCAGGTCTTCGTCTAGTTTGTTTTATACTTAAAAACCTTAAAAATAAGTAATGTTCAATACTCAAAATATCTTCTTAAAATTCAAATTTTAATGTTTTATTTACTTTCCCAGATAAAACTTCAAACAATGTTGCCTTAATCAATAATTAACAATATAATGTTCCTCCCAAAAATTAAAACATTTGCATGACAACTTTTTTTGAATTTAGTTTCTGTAAGAAATAGAGACTTCTTTTTATCTAATCCAATATTAACAATATTTAAAGAATCATCCACAAACTCTACTATATTAAAAGTTGATGTAATGTTTTATTTTCAGTTTCACAAAGTGTTTTTATATGTTTTTTTTACATTTTAAGAATTTTTTTTTTGAGTTGAATAATTATCGCATGCTACAACATTTTTCAATTATATTTTGATTATTTTACGTTATATGTATAAACGTTACAAACCACTTAACTACAATATCACAACTATAGTTGTTTGACGTTATAAAATCACGTTGCTATACACTGATACTCGCCTAGTTAATATATACACATGTATAGATACTAATTTTTATTCTACTTTTCTATATCTATAGTTATGGAGCTGTATCATTTGTGATGTCAAAAATGTTATTTCAAGGGTTTACATTTACTGCAAAAATATATTATGTTTGATGTAATGGGTATTATTCACTTCCTCTTATGAGCTAAATTGTATTTTACCATGCATAGAGGGATCCAATATTTTGGGTGAGCATTCATAGATTTCACCATCAATACGTTGAATCTGAGAAAGATCCACACTCTCCGATCTTCGGGTTTTGGTTTAGCCATATGGGTTGGCTCTTTGATAGCAGCTACATTATTGAAAAGGTACGATGTACATTTGCACTCTAATACGGAAGTTGTTTTGACTAACTATCTTGTTCAAGCTGATTTTATTCTTTGCAGTTTAAAGAACGTAATAATGTAGAAGATTTAAAGAATCAAGTGTTTTATAGGTTCATTAGAAGAACTTATTTATACCATTCATTTGTATTCGCGACCGTCATTTATGCTCTTGGAGGATTTACGTATCTCGTATGGATTATAGTAAGACGTTGCTATTTACTATATACATGTATATAAATATGAGAGGTTAATATACGTCAATTGCGTCTGAGACCACCAAAATATATTTTTTTTTGGATAAATTTATACGTAGTAATAAATATATGGCTAGTTTCATTGATACGATTCAAAGGGAAAAATCGGGACAATATAAATATATTTTTGATGAATTGTACTTCAAAATGTTACATATGTGAGAATTCTTGTCCTTGTAAAGTAGCAAACAGTTTTAACTTACAACAGCAAATAATGAGCTGAGCTTATTGAAATTTCTATGCATGCATGTGTAGGGTGTTGCTACCACATGGGGTTACCATGTGACGTTTCTAGTGAATTCAGCTTGTCACGTATGGGGAAATCAAACCTGGAACACAAATGATCTATCTAAAAATAACTGGTACACAACTACAAACTTTAAAAACTCAATGGATTGAGAAATATTTGACATTTTATATTTAACTTTCATATATGTATGTATACAGGTGGGTGGCGTTGGTTACTTTTGGTGAAGGGTGGCATAACAACCATCATGCTTTCGAATATTCAGCTCGACATGGGTTAGAATGGTGGCAAATCGACATTTGTTGGTATACAATAATGTTTCTCAAAGCTTTGGGGTTAGCCACAAATGTTAAGCTGCCAACTAAAGAACACAAGGATAAGAAAGCTTTAATGTCTATTAACAAGTACAAGTAAATTATCCATTCTTTTTCTTCTTTTGGGACCATAAGTGTGTTATTCTGCATAAATGTGTTATTTATTCGAATTTCTTGTTTACCTCACAAACATGATGACTTTGGTTTAATTTGAGTTGCGAGTTCTTGTAATATGATGTATAATCATCATAAATCATGTATGATCAATTAATTCTATCATATATGTTTCTCTGTTTTTAAAGTATAAGTTAATTTGACATGTCTAGAAATTATATAGTGCTTTAAAGTTTAACCCATATATATTTCAGCGGAGACAGTAAATCATGTCCACTGCGGCCAACATAACCAGTTACAAAGGCTCGCCAAGTCATCTTAGGAACACAAGAATTTGTAACCATGATCTGTTAAAGCTGTCACACGTTAGTGATTTGCTAGGAATTCTTCGCATGTCCATATTATTTCGAATTCGAGCCTATTACAAAAATAAAGTTGTTAGCCTGCAAGGCTGTAAGCAACAAAAAAATATTGTAGTCCGAATATGCAAGATGTTACGGTAACAATTAGGGGTGTCAATAGGGTCGGGTCAACCCGACCCGAACCCGAACCCGAACCCGATTAGACCTTATCGGGTCGGGTCTAATCGGGTCAAAAATCTAGTCGGGTTGTTTTGACCCGAACCCGATAACCCGATAATGTTATCGGGTCGGGTTAGGGTTAAAAAAATAATGTTATCGGGTTATCGGGTCAACCCGATTAGACCCGATAATATATTGTCCATTTTTTATATATTCATTTTATTGGCCCAATGAGACTCACTGTACGTGTGGTTTTTTGGTATTAGTTTTTATATTAGCTTTTACTCAAACGTTTGGTTTCCCAGTACATCTTAAAACGTTTGGTTCCCATTTACATATTAGTATCTCTTAATCACACCCTTAGTTCCCTCCCTAGTATTTTGATATCACCTAAGAATAAACTTGATCGATCTATTATAACATCTCAAGATCATCATCAATCAATTAAAAGGTATTTTTCTTGTTGTTGTCTTGTTCTTCTCGATGGTTTTCAATCATTTTTAGTTTTTCTTGTTATCTTGTTGATGTTTCCTTTATTTTATTGTTATTAGATGACGTTAGAATCAAACTCTGTTAATCAACAAACCCTGTTGATGTTGATGAGCATAAGAGTGACCGACGAGGAGGTAGAACAACCAAAGGCTCGCAAAAAAACATCAGTTGTATGGAATGAGTTTGAAGAACTAAAGCTTAAAAGAGGTGAGCAACCTACTGATAAAAAAGCCAAGTGTAAACATTGCGGCAAAACTTACTTGTGCCACTCTAGAAAGCATGGTAACAAAAATCTTAAAAATCATCTAGAGACATGCAAACCCTACTTAGAAAAACAAAGTAAATCTCAAACTAATATAACTTTTGAGGGTGGAGATGCAAAAAAGATGATGGCATGGAAGTTTGATCAAAAAAAAAGTAAGGAAGCATTAGCACACATGATAATTGTCGATGAGCTCCCATTTAGCTTTGTTGAGAATTCACGTTTTAGGTATTATCAAAGAATCAACCAACCTATATTTGATATTAGTGTGAGGTGTAATAACACAAGAGTGTTTAGGAGTTTTTGTATTTCTGGAGAAAAACAAGCTTCGTGAAACATTTAGGAAAAATATTGGTAGGGTTTGTTTGACTACCGACACTTGGTCGTCCATTAAAAAAAAGAGTTATATGGCTCTTACGGGCCACTTTATAGATAATAACTGGAATTTGGTCAAGAAAGTCTTGAACTTTTGTCTTCTTGATGGCCATCGGGGGATTGATATAGGAAAGGGAGTTGAGAATTGTTTGAATGAATGGGGTTTCAATAATATATTGTCTATTTCAGTTGATAATGCAAGCTCAAATGATAATGCTATTGGTTTTATGAAGCTTATATTTGAAAAAAACCATGATTGTTTGTTATTAGGAGAATGGCTTCATATTAGATGTGCGGCTCATATTGTCAACCTTATAGTGCAAGATGGCATAAAACATGTTGGTAATTCAATTGAAAGCATTAGGTGTGCCGTTAAATGGATTAAAAAGTCGGGTACTAGGATTGAAAAGTTTAATAAATGTGCTCGAAGTGCAAGATGTGATAGCACTAAGAGTTTGGTACTTGATTGTCCAACTAGGTGGAACTCCACTTACAATATGTTAGAAGTGGCTCATGAATATAAAGATGCTTTTGCTAGGTATGATTTAGAAGATGTGGAATTTGCGCTTCATATTGTGAACAATTGCAAAGATAGAAAAAGGTACCTCTTTTTATCTTATATATTTGACTATATATGATACATATTATATAACGCTAAATAATTTTAATGCACCTTTATGTATAATTGATGGAGCGAGAAGGTGCAAGTTTGAACGATTGAACTTTGTTACAACTTACTGGACTGCAACTGCTACAACTATCTTTGCAAGTCTACTACTTACATTACTTTGTTACTTTCGAATTTGACTTTTAAGTCTTGTTTATCTTTTAAGTTTATCGCAGAATTTGGTACTATTGCAACTTTAATTCTTGTTTATCTTTTAAGTCTTACATTACTTTGTTACTAGAACCTGTTATGGTGCCTCTTCTGTTACTTTGTTACTTGAAAGTTGAAACTGTTATGGTGCCTCTTTTTGCAACACGTATTCTTTTTTTGCAACTGTTACAGATAAATGTTATGGTCTGCACTGTTACAGGTAAATGTTATGGTCTGCACATGCAATTTGTAACACAGGTCTGCACATGCAATTTGTAAATCTACTTTGATGTAAAGGTAGATTGTACATGGTATCAAAGTGGTAAAATATTTGCATTATTTATGCTATGGATTAAAATATTAGCTGGTGGAATGTTGGCAAAATTTTAATACATGAAATATTAGCTCGTGAAATTTTTAATACATGAAATTTTTTGTTTAACACATAACTTTAACCCGACAACCCGACTCAACCCGACCCGATTTAACCCGACCCGATAAGACCCGAACCCGATAACCCGATTACTTATCGGGTCGGGTTCTGAAATCACTTTTAAAAAATCATAACCCGACTCAACCCGACCCGACAAACCCGATAACCCCGATAACCCGACCCGATAACACCCCTAGTAACAATAATAATATATTTTGATTTTGTAACTTTTATATTCATGAGGTATATTTCATAAATTGTAAACTTATAAAAAATCCAACACAAAAAACACAATCAATGAAATTTGGACTTGGATAGAACATGTATAAATGTATTACTCATTTTTCTACTTTTATATTACGTAGTAACAACTTGTGCATAAACGAAATATAAAGTTTAATTTTTTTAACAAATGTAAAGTGTAATTCTAGTTCAAAATTTTAAACCCATTATATTATTCGATACGAAATCTAATCCTGCGCCTATTATTACCAGGGCAAGTATCTCTAATTCACATCCATCGAAACCCAGTGCATTTGGCGTTAATTTAGTGGTCCTCTCTTAGCAGTCCTTTGTTGTTCCAATCAAGAAAATAAATAACTCATCTACTTAGGTACGAATATTGTGTCAATAAAACAAATACCACAGTAGGGTCGATGTGTAATTCATGTGAAGTTTTCGAGTAGTTGTATATATGTGTTTGTGCTTGGGTACTGTGAAATTATTTAGTTATTTTTTATGTGTTTGGGTAGTTTCTAAATACTTGTGTATGTGTTTTTGTGCTTTGCTTCACTTACATTATCAGAGTATCAGCCTAAGAGCTTAACCTAAGAAAAAGGCTGCTGACGTGCCTAGTACTAGCTAGTGAAACGAAGGTTGCTACATCCAATAAATTTGATGCCTTTAGTATAGATGATACTGATAACTTTGGTATTCCTACTAAGAAAGTGAATAAGGATATGGATGTTGGTAGTACAATGGAAGAAAAGAAGAATAAGTCTCCAAAAACTAGTTATACATTGCATGAACCGCTTGTGAGTGATTCAATGGAATCTAATGAGGTTGGTCCTACCCTTATTATTGAGAAAATAAAGAAGTTTGAAAAGCTTCTTATTGATAAGAAAGCTACTCTTGTGGGATATGATGGTAATCCTATTAAAAAGGTTGATTATCCGGGTAATAAAAATGATTTTTCGTTTACTTCTTCTACTAAGAGGGTTAACCCATTCTATAAGTTGGGAGAGATTGTTGACTCCGACAGTGATGAAAAAAGAGGTTGTGAACACTTTTGATGAGTCAATGAACCTTTTTGGTGGTGGTCTTGATCGTGAAGATGATTATGACGACTATGATTATGATGACTATGCGGATCTGGTCTACGATCTTCCAATGAATTTGGATGATTTTTATGACACATATGGTAAAGCTCCAAGGCCTTGGTAGGAAGTAATTTTGTTTTCATAGGTGTCTAACGTTATCTTTTAAGTAGTGGTTTATGTAAAAGCCTAAATTCCGAATTCCCAATTTTACGTGTAAATTGAAAATTTTCCCTAAGTCATGTGATTATTAATAAAAGCGTAAAACTATGTGATAGTTAAATAGGATATGAAATGAACATAAGTAATTTATCTAAAAATGATTTGCTACACTCCTAATTCCCCACCATTCGTTACGCGTTTTCTTTTAGACTCCAACACATCATGCGCACACGACTCAACACATTTTTTTTATAGCCTGAGATAACTTGGATAATAAAATTCGTACCTAAACTCCTAAATTACACGTTTGTGATATCTTTTAAAAAATATAGATATAAATTAATCCTTTTAGTTCCTTGTGATGACCAAGTTTCCCTTTTAAGAACACCAGTATCCGTTCGAGTTGGTGTAGTAGTGAGGATATGATTACGCGATCAACAAAGCACAAAAAATGGAGAATTTACATAACTCTTTTATACTTCAAATAGAATGTTTTCTTTTATATTAGTCAATCCACATCTACTTACAAGCTCGATAATCCTTAGAAAAATATTTCAAACATTTGATTTGTTATGTTACAAAGACATTTATATCGGATGTTAACCAAGTCTGTATACTACATTTTTTGAACCCAAGGTATAGATCTCATACCCGGTTTTTTAAACTTGTACTCATTAACTTGAAGGCTTATATCAGAATGATTAATAAAAATGATATTTTTCTCAATTGACATGTATGTAAATGTGACGCAAAAACGAAACGCCAATCACCACAAATCAAATATGCAGCAAAACAAATATTTACTACCCCCACTAAAGTAAGATATAAGATCATTTGAGGACAAAAGATTATTTACATACTAAGGGATCAATCTCAAAAGTAGTAAAATTTTATTTGATCACAATAGGTGTCAAATGATATAAAAGCAACTTCATCCTTTTTTCCAAATATTAATATCTTAAACGGATTAATCGTGGCGAAAAAAATATATCATTCGACGAAGCATTTAATTATCTTTTTATAGATAAACACTAAGATATCTTTTCATTCAAAATTTTTTCATTATTTTTCAAGCGTTTTTAAAAGTTTTTTTCGTTTTTCACGTTCTTGAAAATTTGCGTTGAAAAATCATATATGATATAACATTAATTTGATATTAGTGTAAAATCATATATGATATGTAATATCATATGTGATATTGTGTAAATCACATATGATATCACATAATGATATTACATATCATATATGATTTATGAACATGGCATGTGATATTGAATAGTGTTTTATGAATAATGATTTTTTTTTCAAAATGCAATTTACGTAGCATAAAATAAGCGAAAAAAAAACGTGAAAAAATGAATTTTTTCTTTTTGAAAGTATATCAAAGTGCTGATAATAGAAAGATAATTAAATGCTCGTCATGACTGATAATAAATATTTTAAAAAAATGATAAGCGGTTTTAAGAATATTTAAATTATAAAATGGATGAAATAATAAATCTTTTAAATCAGTCATTGATTTTTTTTAGATGGATGGTGGAGATGAGTCCCTTGGTATGTGAGAAAATGTTTGGTATGTAAAATAACTCTCCTCCTAAAGTAAAAGATATGGTTTGCCTACAAAGTCATTAAAGGTCAAGATATACACCCCTAAATACATGATATGGTCACTTAATTTTTCCAAATCAAAATATACGCAGCCTTTAAAACCCTTTCCTCTTTACCATGTCTTGCCAGTATAAATATAACGCCTCTTCAGAAACCCTAGTTTTCATTCGCCCCCAAGGTTTATCACACGAAGGATTCCTGCTGTCGATTATTCGGAGGTCCTGATCTAGGAATTGAAGTCGCTAGATATAATCGTACTTGTTCTCTTCTGGTATCATTAAACCGTCTAGGAGGTAATTCGTTTTTTTTCCTTTTGTCTCTAAATCTATTCGATAACTATTATGTGACAACTCGAAAATTCCTTTATGCGTCGAAATCCGAGAAACATCGACTAGAGTGATTGTTTTGATTAAATTGAGATACGAGTCGTATTTTATATCGTTTTTATTGTAAATAATATTTTAAGAACATTGGCGTAACTCTCGTGTCATGAATCATTCATTTACTAGGCTACGAGTCCGAGCTTAATATTATGTAAGATTTAAGAAAGTTACATCAATGGTCCCTTAGATAACTACACAAGCGCCCCCTACACTTTCCATTTTACAACCTTAGTCCCTCCTAGGACTATAAGTACCCACACTCCTTTCACTTTTCTCACTTCATTTCACTCACTTTCTTTCTCTCTCTACAATTCACACACACAAACTAACCTCCTCTTTCTCTCTAAAATCCTGCCACCCACCTAGGGTTCCGGCCCCATCACCGGAATCCGGCCAAATTCTGGCGACCTCCTCTAACTACACCACCCATCCCATCTTGTAGATCGGGATCTCGTGGTTCTATTTTCATGAAACACACATCGTGAAACCACCTAACGCGCCTCAAATCTATATTATTAGATTCGGATGGATAGGGTTTCAAGGGTAAACGTTTTACAAGGGTCTCTAGAGTGGCTTGGTCACGAGTTGTACTCGTGAAAAACACCACAGCTCCTCGACGTTCTCTTTTCTCACGGGAAACACAACTCGCTCTGTTATATATATATATATATATATATATATATATATATATATATATATATATATATAATATGCGTATGTATTTTTATGTTGTGGTTTTCGTGGTTAAAAACAAACAAAAACATGTCATGATAAACATTTTTGATGGACTCGTGTGGTAAAAAAATTGTAAAACTGTGATTAAAATATTTTTGATTAATGAATTGTTTGGTGAAAGCATTTGATTGATAGTGGAGAAAAGCTTTGTGTACGGGTCAATTCAGTAAGTCAGTCGGGGTGACTCGGTTGGAACCATGTTATGTCGGGTCGGGTCAGAAAAGATTGTCCATGTTCGATTTGTGTTGCATACGGGTCTAGGCAGAAAAGGTTACACCCAAGAGGAGTTTGTTGGGCTGTTTTGGGTGCGAAACTGGATCGGGTCGGTAAACCGGGTCGAGTCCAAGACCTATGATCTACCTAGACTCGAAAATAAAAAGGAAACTAAACAAGATCTCAATTATTATTATTTGTAAATTAATTGTTAAAAAAAGTATGGCCGCATAACATCACATTATCGGAAAGTTTAGTCACAGGTCTATCCGCCACATCACAAGCGAGTATCCCGCTAGTATATACATATATAGCAATACTTTCGATTAAAGTCATTTTTAAAACATAATTTACGTAAAAAAAATAAAACTTATTAAACACATTGTACAAGCATAAGTAACATATTATTTTTTTTCAAAGTCATTAGGTCAAACTTATGATGAAAGAATCGATCCCTTAGAAAAATTTAACATTTCTGCAAATAAATTAGCAAACTCTTATACTATGCAAAGTTAACATAACTAGAAAATTTTCATAAGCCGGTCAAATATCAATTTTCTATAAGAATAATCATTTGTAAATATATCTAACATGTTACGTTTTTTTAATAATTAATTTTGAAACTTCATATATTAATGTGCCTTTTTTGTCACTTTAATCTATTTGCCTTTTTTCGTCACTTAGGTGTACGATAATACACTAAGTTGACAAAAAAAGACGCATTAATATATGTAGTTGCAAAAAAATTCATTCACTACAATACATTTACAAATGATTATCTTTTTTTTATATACCATATAAAGCATTTACAACATTGTTAAAAGTTGAAAACAAAGCACAATAAACAATAAACATACTAAATTACCCTTCAACCAATATGGTATGTATGAAAAAAGAGAGTTAGAAACGAGATTATTGTAACACACCGAAATTTATAAATTTGTTAGAATGGTATTTTATTTACATAAGAATATTTGGAAAAGTATTCTGGTAAGTTCTAATTTGAAATAAGAACTTTATGTGCAAATAGTTAACAGAAAACGACTAACGGTGCAAATATATTTAACGACATGGACTAACGGTATAAAATTTTATTTAGGGACAAAATTACCAAAATACCCTTGATTTATTATCCTTTTTAGTTCTAGAATTGTCTCCAACTCACACTGTTTGTGTGTGCTTGGAACATGGCAGTGTTAAGAAAAAGGAGGGAACATCCCATATTTTGGGTAAAGGGATTATTTCCTGGTAAATTTATTACTTCAAAAAACAGTTAAGTACAATGAATGTGAGTGAATCCATATCTCAACTTAAAACTAGGTGAAAACAAACGCAGCAATTGTGCTTCAAACCTAACCTATCGTAAGAATGACCTGCCACACTTATGCGATCCAATTGTGTACGCTATTTAAGTTAATCACGAAGACTAATATCAAAAGCATTAGCAAACTGCATTCGAGCATCATTCAAACCATGATCATCAAAGTCATCATCATCGTATGGATTTTCATAATAATCTTCCATCCATTGTTCATACAAGCTTTTATGCCCCCTTCACTGCGACTTTTAGAAGCTTTGTTAACATTTGATCTCATAGAAGCCAAAAAAGTGGCAGTTTGATCATAAACCTCTAATACTTCATCATCACTATCCTCATTAACTAGATCATCAACCTATTTAGAAGCTATATTAGAATAACTAAGAAACGTTGATTTATAAGGTTTGAGCGGTTTCCCATCTTCACCCACTAGCACAAGTTTCCCATCATGCATCTGGCTTTCCATTTCAATAATCCTTACAACCAAAGGTGTAATACTTGGACTGCCCGATGCCGAACCAACTACATCATGGAAAACTTTCTTACCTGAATTTGACGACCCCCTATTTGATCCAAGCTCATCATCATTCTCAATCATATTAAGCGCATCAAAAGGGTTAGTTGAATTCGTCACATCTCTAGGCACTTCAGAATTCTTTTTCGTACCATTTGAAATAACACCATTCATTTTAGAGACGGCTTGGTAAACTTGTTGCTTAGGCTTCTATTGAACCTTATAACCCATGTTATTACCACGGGAAGTATCTCTTGGGGGTTGTTGGAAACCATCATAAGTCGTGTGTTGCTTCTTAGGTTTGTCAATTGCCCGTTTTGGGCATGACAAATTATCATGCCCAAATATCACACACACACCACATCTAGGTGCAGTGGTTCCCATTCGTACTCCACCCTCACCAGGTGAAGAACCTCTCAATCATCCTCCATATTTGGAATAACTATAATCATCTCATCCTTTAATTCCCGAGTAGCCCTTATATCAATCAATGCGCGAGCATATTTCATACGACCCCATGATTGCATACACATAGAACTCGTATATGAATCAAGCATAATCAGGTACCAGGTTTAGTAGCCATCGCACTCAATCCATCAACAGTAAACGCCACAATCGGAATATCATGTAATTTTACCCAAATAGGAACCAAATTCATATCTTCCTTTAGTAAGTTAGCAGTAGGCGCCCATTTCTTCAAATGATAAGAACAGATTCTCCAATACCCCATTCATACCCTCATTCGAAGCAAACTTGAATGAAAAAAGGGCCCTTAGTGTTCATCGTTACTCGAACTATGCCATACCTTTGCCAAGCATTCTTAACATGGTACTCAACAACCGGGAATGCTACTCTTTTACCCACGAAATACCAATACGAGTTAAAACCAAGCCTCAAATGAACTTCCAAAATAAACGCCAACAGAAGTTACACTTCTCCGTGGCCAATGATCTAAAGTTAACCTTACTAGTAGCAACCTCCTTTGTAACCAAACTCGTGAATGATCTCTGACTAACATTTACGTTAGGCACACTCTTTTTAGCGTGTGCTAAATTAATCGCAGCTTGAACTGAGACATAATTAGTTGAGGTAACATGTGCTGGAACCATTGTTGCAAAAATCGGCCAAATCAGCCGATTAGTTGCCGATTAATCGGTAATCGGCCATAAACCTTGTAGAATTTTGAAAATCGGTCAAAAAATAGGCCAAGTAAAAAAATCGGCCAAAAATCGGTCAAAAATCGGCCGAATCGGTAAAAAATCGGCCTAATCGGTAAAAAATCGGCCGAATAGGTCAAGTTTAAAAAAATAATAATTTTACTTATGACGCACAATGGGGATCGTTTATTTCACTTATAACACACAATGGGCCTGATAATCAGAATTGGAGCCTTTTATTGAGGTTTGAAAACATAGTAGGCTTGGAATCTGATGTAGGTTTTACTGACCAGGTTTTAATATTTATAATTTCTCTTTATACCTAAGGTCTACCTTAATGCACTAACGGGCAGTGTACCCGGTCGTGTGTAGTGTAGCATTTGGTAAAACCGAGGTCGTCCCAACAGCTATGTGTGCGGATTTAAACTAAGTCTAGGTGTCACAGATTAATATGATTGCGATATAATTAACTACTAAAGAAAATAAAGGCAAGGGTTGTGATCAATAGAGGAGAGGGGTGCTAACCTAGTTATTCATCCTAACTAGTTATGTTTACGTCTAATTACTTTCAATTACTTCAGGTGGGGTCAAAGTCGCTAGGACAACATTTGGTCAGTTCGTCCTAACCTATCAGCAAAGGGTCACACTAGAGAAATCAGGTGACCCGTCATAAGTTCAGTTGTTTTTAGTCCTTTAAGCCAAGTCATTAAGTACCGCTACATGATAGATTCATAACAATGAGTGCCCGGGGGCTAGCATCTTAAACACTCATCCCCGACTTTTTAAGTTCATCCAAACGGTAGGTGATCAGTTGGTCAAATCGCACAAACAGAAAGGGGCGTCAGTTGGTCATATCTTACCCTTCCCACTCAGTCTATCTACTTAGGGTCAGTTGGTCATATCTCCTAAGTAACTAGCCACTACCACCATTCAAAACTACCTAGACAAGGGTAGCTACCAACAAACTATGCATGCATACACTTAGAAATAATTATACGGAAGCGATATAAACATAAACAAAGCAATTAAGGAATCATAACTAGGCCAGCACCAGGGGTGCTTAGCCAATCATATAGTAAATTAATCCAACAATAATGAATAAAACATGAATAGAATTAAACATAATGTTTGTTACAAATTACTTGATGAAAAGCTAATAATGATGATGATTGCAGGTGAATTCTTCCTTGGAAAATGGTTTTGGACTGCTGGAAATTTCCCTGGAGTGGTGCCCTAATCGACCCCTAGGAGAGGGGTGAAGAGAGATACTTCAAAATGCAGATTTAAGGCTGTATTTATAAGCCGCGACATTGTTACGGCGTAACCATAAGGGCGAATTACGCCGTAACTGATGACGGCGCAAAGAAATCCGGATCTCGAACAATTACGTCGTAGTTAAATTTTAGTTACGTCGTAACTAAAGTTACGCCGTAACTAAATTAGAATTACGCCGTAACTTATCTTACTTCGTACTTTTTATCATCCTTTCTCATATTTGAAACTTTACTAGCCTTCAATACGACTTAGGCCCCTGAAGTAGCGCGTGGATTCATATCAAGTCCAAAAGCCTTAATAATACTTATAAGATATTTACGGTTTCAGCCCCTCGTCGTTCTTGATATTTTTATACTTGGTCCTTGAAGTGAATAAAATAAATATTAACTTGCCTCTTCCAGTCCCTGGACTTCAAAACTTTGCGCCCAAGTAATTAATTACGGCGTAACTAAATCACTAGGTTACGCCGTAATTCTTCGTATGCACATACTTATCCACTCTGAAATTATCTCTACGGCGTAACTAAATTTCCATGTTACGCCGTAACCTTCACAAAAATAATTACGACGTAACCATAAGAATTGGTTACGCCGTATCCTTCAAAGCATCATATTTACGCCGTAACATTATAACGAGTTACGGCGTAATCTTCTCATTGAATTCATAGGCCCTCATAAATCTATCTTCGGAACATATATTTGGCCTTATATCATATCTTTTCCGCTCCAACGCCTCATTTATCCTGAAATGTAATTATAAACGAATTAAGTACCTTATTAATGCAAATGAGGCCATAAACACTGGAATTTGACATATAAAATATCAGGCTAATTTGATGTTATCAAATATCCCCTCACTTGAACACTACTTGTTCTCAAGTAGACCCTTTAAATAATTCTTGAAAAGACATCTCCCAAGATTAATTGGAAGATATGAGTCTAAAAATCACCTAAGCTAGAAAATTCCAAACCGAGCACCTCACGAAAAGGGAATTGAAATCACACTCTCTCTCATAATTCACGTGTTTATTTTAGGGGTGATCACTCAACTACTCAATCCTGGCGAGTATTCTATCATAGGATTGGCAAAGATACTAATCTCCACCACTAGAGTCTATAGATGTACTATTCTAAAAGGCAATGGGTTGACACAACATAGGCTTATGTGTTTATTTTGTCATTACTAACGAGTTACGGCGAAGGGGACAAAACCAATGATACATGACCAAATCCATGGCCATGACACCACTAATTGCTCGCTTCCTCACCTAAACTCGATTCATGACTAAGGGTAGGATAAGACATGGGAAAACATTTAATGGGTGTAAAAAAAAAGACACGAAACAAATAGATTCCTAAGTCCACAGTCGCCCCACCACAAGTCGCATTCAATCCCATAGCAAAAATCAAAGGTCAAGAGTCAAGGGTCATCAATACATGAGTCAATGCATATAAAATTTAGCGAAGTGCCTCATAATCACCATAAACTAGGCAAATAAAGTGCATTAACAATGGCTTCATCATCAATGAAAAAAAAGTATGGGCTATAAAAAAATTTAAAATTTGGGTACTTTTAGCACATAATTTAACTAAAATCAACTATTTCTATCTCCCATCCCCACTTGAAATGTACAATGTCCCCATTGTACGAATATTGATTAAAATTTGAAATGCGAGATAGAAATATTCGGGTTTCTAATTTTATTCGTAAGACAAAACGGATTTGTAAAAATTTGCGCCTAGTTGAATAAGGCGAAAATACTCAACACAATACGACACATAAGCTGATTTATATTACCAGCTATATACAAACTAACAAACTCTTGCTTGCATTCTTTTTTTTTATCACTTTTTTTTTTTTTTTTTAAGATGCAAGACAAGGTATACATGGATAAAAATAAAGAAAACAATACGAACAAATAAAAGCATCCCCCCACTTGAGATTAACTATCAACTATCAACTAAACCCGATCTTCTTCCAGAACCCTATATTCAAAACCCGTGACTTTCACAAGTGGAACCAAAATTAACCAACAGCGCCCGGACCATGGACATAAGGAAACTACAGGGTAGGCTAGGCGATAGGTGTAACGAAACAGACATATATAGGGTGAACAAAATGAAAGGAATGGCTCTGAAGGGTGTATCTAGGGGTATCTTGCACTAATTATGAGTGCAACAAAAAGGGTTTAACAGGGGGATTGACTAATCGATGTGAAAAGTCAATATATACAAACATAAATGGATGGGCTTTTTTGGGTTTAATCCTAAAATTGTCGTATATTCTAGCTGCACCGATCACACCAAGTTATCTCAGTGTAATGCTCATGATAATGGTATCGAAAAGATATACAAGGCCAAGTTCTAAAGTCTACTACAGCCACCGGTATACTCATTTTTATGGTATTATGTATAAGGGGAAAACGGAAAAGCTTATCCTCACACAATGGAAATATAGGGTAGGTGTGCTTAGTCTAGATTAATCCAGTTAATTAATGAAAAACATGTCAAAATTGAAGATGAAAATTTTTTCACTAAAAACTAAAAAAATAAAGGCAAGAAAAATCAACTGGGTGTCTATGTCTAATCCCTTCCCTCCACTTGGGTCATACTGATAAGGATTTAAAAGGTACATTTTTGAGGGGTCATTTAAGCCCTTAATCGACCACTTTTATATCCGTTACTGCTTAATTTCGTTCCTTTTCACTTTTTAGGTCTCTTGAAGGCAAAATGCTGGAATGACACTTATTTGGACGAAAAGGCGTGAATATGTGAAGAAAAAGGCTAAAGTCAAGATCAAGACACTCAAGCTGCTGGAAGTGCACCCGACGACATCATAGACAAAGGGCGACGCCGTCCCTATAATTGCGATGGCTCAGAAGTGAAATTGCTATTTTACACCTGACGGCCATCAGGCTTTGAAGAGTAGGGCGTCACGAAGACCTTTTCCCTCAGACTGCCTAGATCTAGATTCAGACGGCGTCAGAAGTTGAAGCTAACGGCGTCACAACCACAACGTGACGCCGTCCCAAAGTTGATTTGGCCAAGACGAAACCCTAATGGCGGCGATCCGATGGCGTCACAATTAAAAGGTGACGCTGTCGCAGTTGTAACTCTTCATATAGAATTCGATTTTAAGACTTTTAGAGAGGTAGATTTGTGGAGTAAAAACCTAAAACGATTTTGGTTTGTCTTGGGCAGTATCTTAGGGTTCTCATACCCTATTTTACATCAAGATAAGTTATTTACTTCATTGATTTGATTATGTCTTCGATTGTATGTGTGTATGCTTACATGTTCACCATGTCCGGCTAATTTACTTGTGTGTTTGCTTAGATCTATGAAACCTAATTATTGAATATTGATTGGTTGTCGCTTATCTTAATTGTAATTGGCTTAAGATTGCAATAGGCCATCGTAGTGTTTTTAATGCTTGAGTAATCTTTATGAACCTTAGTTTATGATCACCTAGAGTAATTGTAGGCTAAAAATCCAAAGAAAACCTTAGAGTTAGTTTATGAATCCTAGAGATTTTGTAGGTAATAACCTTAAGGTATTCTCAAAGAGTTAGGGAGAAAAGCATACCCTACGACCTTAGAAGACACAACGCGTTAAGAAATAAGGAAGTGACAATTCAACCATCAATAAAAGATAACTAGGGAGTAATAGTATATAGGTAGACACATTTTTAATCATCATACGAGCACACATCAATAGACATAGACTACCCCTTAGCTTTGTTAATTAGATAAATAGATAGTAAAGTAATCGGTAGAAGTACCACCCCCCAAATCCAATACCCCGAGATCGTACTTTCAATTTTCAATCCTGAGGCTTACCCTAATACTACACTACAATGATTAGGTTCACTGCGTAGGTGGTTGAAAAACTTGCTCGAAGAAAAGGAAGTTTCCTTTTACCCGAACGCGCGTTGTACGCGTATCAAGTTTTTGGCGCCGCTGCCGGGGAATAGAATAGCTAGTTAGATCTCTATCTCGTTTAGGTTCCCTTGCTTGATTCCTATCAAGTAAGCTTTTTTTCTCATTTTTAGCTTCCTCGTAGTCTATCACTCTTCTTCGTGACCTTTGTTCGTGATCCCATCGTTTTTCATCATGGAAGGTGATAATCAACCACTACTCATCAACCCACCACCAAATGACCCGCCAAGAGGCCGTACTCTTGGTGAATACTCTAGACCAAGCAACCTAGGCTATAGGAACACCATTGAGCTCCCCGATCAAGCTCAAACTACGGCCCTTCAATCCGACACCATCCGGTTGGTTCAAAACAGATGTACATTCCATGGACTTTGTTCCGAAGATCCTAATCAGCATCTTAAGGATTTCCTTAAAATCGTCGATTCCATCGACCTTGATGCTACTACTCAGGAGACCACGCGCTTGCGTCTCTTCCAATTCTCTCTACGGGACCAAGCTAGTAATTGGCTTGAGCGACTTCCCGCCGGCTGCATCTCAAGTTGGGATGATCTCACTTCTTGTTTCCTTGCCCAATTTTTCCCATCAGGGAGAACTACTAAGCTTAGGTATGAAATCTTGATGTTCCAACAACGTCAAGATGAATCTCTCTACGAAGCATGGACTCGATTCAAGGACCTGCTCCATAAAGTCCCTCATCACGGCATTATTCTTTGGCTTCAAGTCCAAATCTTTTACGATCATGTCTGTCCCTCCATCCGACAAACCATTGATTACGCCGCTGGTGGAAGGCTAAGTAACCTCAATGTTGAAGTATGTTGGGAGGTCATCGAAGACTTAGCACAATATGAAGAAGAATGATGGGAAATCCCAATAATCCATGAAAATGGGTTAGATTCCTGTGCACAAATGTTTATGAGTATGGAGGCACAAGTAAATGAGTTGATGGAAGTAACCACATGATTATGAGCATGTGAACTCGGTCAAGGAATTTTTGCTCCCAAGAAAATCCAAACAAGATGAATTCGAGGACATAATGTTGACATTTGTCAACAAGCAAGACAAGGAAATAAAACGCCTCGAAGCTCGAATGAGGAAAACTCACGACACTTTCTTGGAACTGGCTGACAATTTCATGCTGAAACTCCGTGAAGAAATCGCAAAGAATAATGTACCTAAAAAGATAGAAAAGGTATATGCGACACCGGAGCTCGTTAGAATGATTCCCGAACCCTCTCCAATTCCAATAAGCAAGGCAACCCCCATCAAGGAATCGCATCCTTGTTTGAATTCTTCCCTCAACGCTCCTTGCATGTTTCCTAGGGACATATTTATTGGAAGGGTGCACGTATCGCTTCCCGACTTTCCTAACATAAGGAAACGTTCTTTTGGTTTTAAACCGGGATCGAAGAATCCTCATCCCCGATATTTCAATATCTCTAGAGTTTCAGTTGAAAGACAATTTGACATGTGCGTTGCTCACCTTTGTGGAGATTGGAAGTGGATTGACAAAATGAATTTTAAAATAAAAACCAAAATCTTTGTCAAAAATAGTAACAAGATTTTTGATCTGGGCGGATTAATAAAAACAGCCTCCTTTGCAAAAATTTGGGCATGACGCCATCACACGCAAAGGGTGACGCCGTCACTAAGCCAGATCAGACGAATAAAAACACCAACCATCTCTTTCATTCTCTACCCTACACATTCTATCCGCCCCACACCACACTACCACGTTTTCTCCACATCAAATTCACCATTTTGCTGCGTCAATCTCCACAAGGTAAGTAATATACATTGATCTTTGTCTAGTCAATTTCTCTATTCCGCGCTCAATTTTGATTTCCCCTTTCAATCCGAAAATTCCCAATTGATTTGATTAATGCTAAATGTTGCCCATGAATCTTGTTAATTAGGCTTAAAATTAGGCGAATAGTAGTGTTATCATGTGGGTTTGATTGTGCGAGAAGCCTTGATGGCTTAGGGACTAAACCACCTGGCCAAAGCACCATTGCTGCTGTAGCAGGGGTGTCTGGGTTATGGGTTATGGTTAAAAACCTGGATTTTTCCCTCGCAAACGTCGGATTTGAATTTTCTTGGTGGGACAGTGTCAGGTTTCTGGAGTGAAGCCGTTAGAGCCTTCTGATGTCATTTTTAATAGCTTGAATGTTACTAATTTGTTTCCAATCTTTTTGATTTCCTGTTTCAGAAAATGAGCAAGAGAACAAGAAGAACAAAGGGACAATCTTCTGGTACCCAGGAGAACATTGCTTAAACTGTTGCTGGATGGGGAGTGTTTGTTGAGGAAGAGTGCCAAACTCGTTACAGTGATTTTCTTCATCAATCCATTGACTCAGGGGCTGTTGTGGATTGGGGATTTCTTGAGCATCATGATCTGGCAAGGGAATTTTGGAACAATTTTAGGAAAGATAAGTTCACTGATCCCCAGTGGGAAAGGTTTTTTTAGATACATGAGCCCGTGTATGGCGAGTTGGTGCGTGAGTTTCATGCATCTTATTCGATGGATATTATTTCGTGTCAGAATAACATTGGGTTTCAGGGTATTCGGTTTAGGATGGGTGGAGAATGGAGGGCTATGTCTGTACTAGAGTTTGGTTGGAGAGTGGGGTTGTATACAGCAAGGGATACTGAGAGTGATGTCTTTAGAGCTAACTTGGGAGTTGGGTTTGCCAATAGGGAGGACATATAGGGAATTCAATTTTGGAACACAATAGCCAACGGGGAGTATGTTACTGGGAGTACCCTTTCCTCACGGATCCGGGATCCGCGATCCGCGAATAAGGCTCGTGCACCATTGCATCATTTTCACCATAACGGGGCGCCAGGGCACGGGTCATCGTATCACTTTACCAGATATATTCTATCTCTACTGCATGTTAGCCAAGGGTGTGCACTGTAACATCCCATTCTGTTTGGCCGATTACTTGAGGACTGCTAGCGGTGTGAGGTATGAGGATAGGGTGTATGGTGGTATGTTTGTCACCCGGTTGGCTCAGTCCCTTGGCATCCTAGTCGGGGAGGTACCCACGTATCTCAATGTTGTAGCAGAGCCGAAGGTTGTTAGAGCTAAGTCCATAAAGGCTATGGAGGTCACCATGGATTATGGTAGGGGCTACGCATGGTTCCATGCTCATCCCGCAGTTCAAAATGATGATGATGATGACGTTGATGACGAGCAGCCGATGCCAGCATAACAGCAGGGGGATGGAGCAGGAGGCTCTGCTGACGCCTACAGGTACATGTCCAGTGGAAACTGGCAGGCCCACCAGGGAGCGTGGATGGTCCGTATGGACACGTGGATGGCACAGCAGGATCAGAGGGCCAACTGGACATATGATCATACAGTCAGATATATGCAACATTTGTCCATGCGCGATCACCTTGACCCACACCTGCAGATTCACCCATTCCCCAGGCGGGAGGAGGATTACCCGCCTTTTGGATACTTGGGCCACCTCCCCCTGGTTATGACTACCGTTATGGACCCCCTCCCCAGTGATTCGGGTGTTTATGTGTGGATTGTTTATGGATAATTATGGTTGGTTGTTGATTAAAACAATTTTATTTGGGCATGTAATAATTTAGACTTGGTGATGATGTGGTGGTCTTGGAACAATTTGATATGTATATATTTGTTTGTGGTGTGGTTTATCCATAAATTGTTTGGTTGGATTATCTATTTGGGTGTCATATGTATTTTCAATGATTGTTTATTCTCATGTTTGAATTTGTAAAAATGCTTTATTTTGTCTTTAACATCGTCTTAGTTACATATAAAGGTAGTTTACAAAACGGATAAGTGTAGGGAAGATTACACACGTTTTCAAAGAACGTGAACATGAGAGTTACAATTCTTTAAAAGATATATATGTGTGTTTGTTAGAGTCAAATGCTTGTATCAAGTCATAATGGATGTTTTGCAGGATTTTTTTTAGAATCTAAAGATGTAATTTTTCCAGAAAATCGCAGAAGACTAGTTTTTGTCAGGATAACCTGACGCCGTCCGGATTGCTACTTGACGGCGTCAAGAGGAACATAAACCATTTATTTTACTTTCTCTCGTTTTCTGTGCTACTTATAAATATTTGGAAATCTCAGGTCTTAATTTTCTAGAAAACCTATAATCATCCATTCCACAAGCATTATATCCTAGTTTAGTAGAGTCATATATAGCTTTATCGCCGATTTTACCCGAAGGTTTTGTTTTCAAGCATACATTCTTCTTGATGAAGAATTAACCACTACTTTACAGGGATCCTACCGAGCTAATCAGGGGAGTATTAGTTTCTTTCGTTTTTAATTAAATTCCGTTATCATAACTTTGATACTTTCAGGGAATATTGGGGACAATGTTCATTTTAAGTGTAGGGAGGGAGAATAAAACAGGAACTTTAAAACTATCCTTATCTTTGATCATTTGTCTTGTCTAATTTCATTTTTGTAATAAACCATGAGAAATATCGGTTAGAGTAATTTTGGCACCAAATTTAAAATTTTTCATGACATGTAGGAGTGGGCCATTAGTCTTAATAAAGCGTCTCATGGATAGGAAGTTATATGACTAGCACAAAAACCCTTTACCACTCAAATTCCACCCCAAAAATGTGAGGTTCGCCCCTAGATTTGTAGGAATTAAAGCATTCATCTTTAATGCTTGAAGAGTGTACCGGTAGTTTAATAGATTCTATAACTTGTTTTGTGATGCATCCCGAGATCGCTAGTGAGACTACACTTGTGTAGTTAGGAATAACAAAATGATAATAGGCATTAGGATAACCCTTGTTTGATACCCGTATTATAAATACTTCTTCCACATCGGTTGAGTAATTCCCCCACACCCTTGCGTTGTACTCATCTTTAGTACACGATACCCCTAGTTAACCCCTCAGAGCCTATCCTTTTCGCGGTTCTCGTGATGTTTCGGTTTTCCGGAATATCAATGAAGAGCATTGTTTACAATCCACCCCCAAATATACACCCAAATCGCTTTAGCCTACCTTGTATGCACTCACTTTTAGTGCATTATTGTTATCATACTAAACCCTTAGTTCAATTATCTAGTTACTTGCATAAGTTGCTAAGTCGAGTCATATCCTTGGTACACAGTTTTGGGACGATTGGGACTCATGGGAAAAGTTAAATTTTATGGAGTGAAGGGAAAGAACGTTAAATTCAAATTCCCTTTATTTACGTAATAATGTACTCCAAGTGTTTTGATATTTTCAATTCGGGTCAAATTAGTGTTAGAGTAATAAAAACTCAAGTGTAGGGATGTGCCTATAAATCCCTTATAGAATAAAAGTGTATGAAAAAAAATCGAAAAAAAAGAGTGTCGAAAAAAAAATAATACGGGCTACCATCCTACATCTATCTTTAAATTTATGTTTGTTTGTTTTAAAGTTATATAGAGTTTAGAGTGTCGAGTCTTGGCTTAGCAACGCCATTCTTCTCATGCTTGTAACATAAAGGTTTTTAACTTGCCGCCACTAAATTTCCTATCCAACCAAACCCTTTGTTTCCTTACCGTAAGCCTAACGTTACAACCCTTTAAAATACCTCTTAGATAGTTTTTCCTAGGTGCTTATGCCAAAGCGATAGAGGTTTGATCTAGTCTTAAGCCTATAGTAATCTATGTACTAGGACCGGTTAATGAGTGTTTATCTTCCATTTTCAATTTGATATATTTCATATACACCCGAGAGATGAGAATATCCAAACACTACTTGTGAGGTACTAGTATATAATTTCCATGCTTGTTATAACTTTTGCGGGGCTTATACTTGTTGTGAATTGTTCTAAACCAATGCTTCATGCCCGCTAACTTATAAATTGATTGACCAAAAGCACATTTGCTTGAGGACAAGCAAATACCAAGTGTAGGGATATTTGATAAGGATTTAAAAGGTACACTTTTGAGGGGTTATTTAAGCCCTTAATCGACCACTTTTATATCCGTTACTGCTTAATTTCGTTCCTTTTCACTTTTTAGGTCTCTTGAAGGCGAAATGCTGGAATGACACATATTTGGACGAAAAGGCGTGAATATGTGAAGAAAATGGCTAAAGTCAAGATCAAGACACTCAAGCTGCTGGAAGTGCACCCGACGGCGTCACAGACAAAAGGCGACGCCATCCCTATAATTGCGACGACTCAAAAGTGAAATTGCTATTTTACACCTGACGGCGACAGGCTTTGAAGAGTAGGGCATCACGAAGACCTTTTCCCTCAGACGGCCTAGATCCAGATTCAGACGGTGTCCGAAGTTGAAGCTGACGGCATCACAACCACAACGTGACGCTGTCCCAAAGTTGACTTGGCCAAGACGAAACCCTAATGGCGGCGATCCGACGGCGTCACAATTAAAAGGTGACGCCGTCGCAGTTGTAACTCTATATATAGAATTTAATTTTCAGACTTTTAGAGAGGTAGATTGTGGAGTAGAAACCTAAAACGATTTTGGTTTGTCTTGGGCAGTATCTTAGGGTTCTCATACCTTATTTTACATCAAGATAAGTTATTTACTTAATTGATTTCATTATGTCTTCGATTGCATGTGTGTATGCTTGCATGTTCACCATGTCCGGCTAATTTACTTGTGTGTTTGCTTAGATCTATGAAATCTAGTTATTGTATATTGATTGGTTGTCTCTTATCTTAATTGTAATTGGCTTAGGATTGCAATAGGCCATCGTTGTGTTTTTAATGCTTGAGTAATCTTTGTGAACCTTAGTTTATGATCACCTAGAGTAATTGTAGGCTAAAAATCCAAAGATAACCTTAGAGTTAGTTTATGAATCCTAGAGATTTTGTAGGCAATAACCTTAAGGTATTCTCAAAGAGTTAGGGAGAAAATCATACCCTACGACCTTAGAAGACACAACGCGTTAAGAATAAGGACGTGACAATTCAACCATCAATAAAAGATAACTAGGGAGTAATAGTATACAGGTAGACACATTTTTAGTCATCATACGAGCACACATCAATAGACATAGACTACCTGTTAGCTTAGATTAGATAATTAGATAAGTAGAGTATTTGGTAGAAGTACCACCCCCCAAATCAAATACCCCGAAATCGTACCTTTAATTTTCTAAAAAATATAAAAAATGATAAAAAATAATCTTCCTCAACCCCAACCTTAGCGTAGTAATTTCTCACTAGCATTCCTATTCCCCTAGAGAACGATATCAATCCCGAGGTTTACCCTAATACTACACTACAATGATTAGGTTCACTGCCTAGGTGGTTGAAAAACTTGCTCGAAGAAAAGGAAGTTTCCTTTGACACCGAACGTGCGTTGTACGCGTATCGCATACTAAGCATAAAAATGGTTAGATTTGAAACAGAAAACTCCCCTGGATTTGCTCGGGATGATCGAAGACTCACGAGTAAACGTGTCCCGCTTTGAGATCTATGAGCAAACTTTAATAACTTGAATTCACTTAAGAAAACCAAATGCATCATACTAGAAAAATAACAAGTAATAAAATAAAATGAAAAACCCAACTCACTTTCGTAGGAATCACAGTTGCATTTAGCATATGCAACAAGCCTTTTAAACCACTTGGTGTCCCAAGTGGACGAGTGTAGTCTCGTGAGGGCTTACAGGGAACATACCCACAAAGTTCATTTAAAAACTAATACAAAGTTATCGTGTTATTATAGAAAGAATTGAAACTGAGGATAGTTATGTCGTAAATCATTGAAGGAGTTACGCTGTAATTATGGCAAAACCTGGCAGACGCTACTAGAGGGTAGCTACGGCGTAACCATATCACCGGATTACGCCATAGTTGGTAATGCTCTGGAGAGAATCGCTACTTGTGATATGTTACCACGTAATCATTGGGATGAGTTACGCCGTAACTGATGGATAGGTCAGATCCCCGTTTATGTTACTGATGCAATCTTCTCCGATTGCTGTAAAAATGGTTAAAAACACAAACCCCAATCTTCTCCCATGAAGCGCTTGTTTTTGTCCGAATCACGAGCTTGACTCCACCCTTATTTACTACGTAAAAGGGTGTTCATCCCCTCACTTGAAATCAAGTGTGGATGAAAATAGCAAAAAACACCATGAGGGTGTGAATTTGCTATGAGATGGGGAAATGATGAAATACGATAATACCTTAAAGGATATGTCATTTCCCTCCATACCTTACCCATGTTCATTGATGGATTTAATGATTGGCTCGTTCCGTGTTGTTGTTGACTAACTGGCTTCAACACCATATTTGTTTCTTCAACTGCCATGTATACCATTGTGTCCATAGAACATGATGAAGGATCTTTAGAAAACAGTTCCTCGAGCTCCTTCATATTTTTAGCAGGGTTGTATTCGGATTATTCGTCAACAACGAACATATCCAAAAATTCATCTTCGAATTCCTTTAAAGGCTCGTCCAAAACTGGGTCGGTAGTTGGTGCTACAAATCAATCATCGGTAGGTGTGATATGTGATGTCAAGGGTTGCCTTACCAGCTCTGGGGTAGGTTCATGATGCATGGGAGGTTTTAGAATTTACCTAATCCTTTCAACATCCTCAATCGTGATATCCCACATGTCATATAAATTCCATTCATCTCATTGCTCCTCGACTTCCTCTTCCTTCTTGGTAGTGTCGACATTGACATTATCTGTATCCTGATCACAAACACTAGCAAAAATATTTGTAATAGGAGAAATAGGAACGTTAAGAAGGTCCTTACTTTCAAGGTTCACATCCCCGAATTCTTCATTAATAGACTCATCATGAGTCTCCTCTTGTTTCATGCGTTGAAGGTTTTCAGCTCCAATTCTGAACAAATCATCCAACGCTCTTGCAATCATCAACTCTCTATCTTCAGGTTCAGGATCAGGAGTGCTATACGAATAATCACTAAAATTGGATGTGAAACTGTGAGTTTGATTATTCCATCTTTTCTTCTTCCAACATCGGTTTGCTGTATATAATTCATATTCATGAATGGTCATGTTATCCATGTCCAATTTATCATACTCTTGAGGAGATACATAATCACCATAGGTATATGGTTGAGAAGATTGAAAGAAATGCTCTAGGGAAGGCGATCTCATAGAAGTTTTCCACGATTGACGATTCCTCAAAACT
The DNA here is from genome assembly GCA_910596185.1 of Chrysanthemum makinoi. Classification (NCBI taxonomy): domain Eukaryota; kingdom Viridiplantae; phylum Streptophyta; class Magnoliopsida; order Asterales; family Asteraceae; genus Chrysanthemum; species Chrysanthemum makinoi. Next base: position 323,235,310 of record OU343222.1, on the reverse strand, counting down.
TTTCTATCCTTTTCGCGCTCGTACTCCCAGTATTCTATCATATTATCAAAATCTGGCTCTATTTCCATGATTTCCTGAAATGCACACAAGAAACAAAGAAAATAGCAGAATAGGAGAAAGAAAAGAAAAACTTAAATCAAAATCCTAAAATAGCTCCCCGGTAGCGGCGCCAAAAACTCGATGCAGGTTTTATTGACCATGTTTTAATATTTATAATTTCTCGTTATACATATGGTCTACCCTAATTCACTAACGGGCAGTGTACCCGGTCGTGTGTAGTGTAGTATTCGGTAAAACTGAGGTCGTCGCAAGAGCTATGTGTGTAGATTTCAGCTAAGTCTAGGTGTCACAGATTAATATGATTGCTATATAATTAATTACTAAAGCAAATAAAGGCGAGGGTTGTGATCAATAGAGGAGAGGGTGATAACCTAGTTATTCATCCTAACTAGTTATGTTTACGTCTAATTACTTCTAATTACTTCAGGTGGGGTCAAAGTCGTTAGGACAACATTTGGTCAGTTCGTCCTAACCTATCAGCAAAGGGTCCCACTGGAAAATCAGGTGACACGTCATAAGTCCAATTGTTCTTAGTCCCCTAAGCCAAGTCATTAAGTACCGCTACATGCTAGATTCATAACAATGAGTGCCTGGGCGCTAGCATCTTAAACACTCATCCCCGACTTCTTAAGTTCATCCAAACGGTAGGTGATCAGTTGGTCAAATCGCACAAGCAGAAAGGGTCGTCAGTTGGTCATATCTTACCCTTCCCACTCAGTCTACCTACTTAGGGTCATTTGGTCATATCTCCTAAGTAACTAGCCACTACCGCCATTCAAAACTACCGAAACAAGGGTAGCTACCAACAAACTATGCATGCATACGCTTATAAATAATTATACGGAAGCAATGTAAACCTAAACAAAACAATTAAGGAATCATAACTAGGCCAGCACCAGGGTTTCTTAGCCAATCATATAGTAAATTAATCCAACCATAATGAATAAAACATGAATAGAATTAAACATAATGTTTGATATAAATTACTTGATGAAAAGCTAATAATGATGATGATTGCAGGTGAATTCTTCCTTGGAAAATGGCTTTGGGCTGCTGGAAATTGCCCTTGAGTGGTGCCCTAATCGACCCCTAGGAGAGGGGTGAAGAGAGATACTTCAAAATGTAGATTTAGGCTTGTATTTATAGGCCGCGACATAGTTACGGGGTAACCATAAGGGCGAATTATGCCGTAACTGATGACGGCGCAAAGAAATCTGGATATCGAACAATTACGTCGTAATTAAATTTTAGTTACATCGTAACTAAAGTTACGCCGTAACTAAATTTGAATTATGCCGTAACTTATCTTACTTCGTACTTTTTATCATCCTTTCTTATATTTGAAACTTTACTAGCCTTCAATACGACTTAGGCCCCTGAAGTAGCGCGTGGATTCATATCAAGCCCAAAAGCCTTAATAATACTTATAAGATACTTACGGTTTCAGCCCCTCGTCGTTCTCAATATTTTTATACTTGGTCCTTGAAGTGAATAAAATAAATATTAACTTGCCGCTTCCAGTCCCTGGACTTCAAAACTTTGGGCCAAAGTAATTAATTACGGTAACCATAACTAATTAAGTGCCTACTAGGTTAATCGTACTTCGTATGCACATACTTATCCACTCTGAAATTATCTCTTCGGCGTAACTAAATTGCCATGTTACGCCTTAACCTTCACCAAAATAATTACGTCGTAACAATAAGAATTGGTTATGCCGTATCCTTCAAAGTATCATATTTACACCGTAACATTATAACGAGTTACGACGTAATCTTCTCATTGAATTCATAGGCCCTCGTAAATCTATCTTCAGAACATATATTTGGCTTTATATCATATCTTTTCCGCTCCAACGCTTCATTTATCCTGAAATGCAATTATGAACGAATATGAACGAATTAAGTACCATATTAATGTAAATGAGGCCATAAACACGGGAATTTGACATATAAAATATTAGGCTAATTTGATGTTATCAGAATCAGTTAAGATCTTTAGTTTAGTCTCCAAAAATACCCAAAATTTGCAGGAAATGCCAATCCGATTAATCAGAGATTAATCCCGCCTTGACCGATTACTCATTGCAGGGTGGTCGACCGCCCGACTACCAATTCACGATTTTTGCAACATTGGCTGGAACAGTGACATCATTTGTAATATCTACCTCAACATTGAATAACAATTCAATATCAGCCTCATTAACCATTTCAAAACCAACCGACTTGCCAACAGGGTGGGACAATCTTACAATCAGCAACCTTAGAAGTATTACATGTTTCAAAAGATACATATGTATTTGTTTCAGCAGCCTTTGCGTAGCCTTATCGAAGCTTTGTCAAGCTGCAACGTCCTCTACATTATGAGAAACATGTTGGCTCTCATTTAGTTCAGCTTTATTACCATATTTTTACTTTTTGATAAGTACATCATCCTAGGAGGTTTCCAAGGGTGTTAGTATGGTGTTTAATGTGTTTTTGCAAGTCTCCAAGTGTTAGAAAAGAATCTTCATCAAGGTTAGTAGCTATTATGCCTTAGTTTCATAATTATGATAATTTGAGGATTTTGTTTGATTTGGTTTTCTAAACCCTAGACTTGATTTATGATTAGAACATGATACTGAAATCATATTAATATGATTTTATGTTTAAACCATATATTGGAATTATGGTTTGATGATTAGTAGAAACTATGTTAAGTTTATGTTTGATGCAAGTTTTACTGACCAAGTTTTAATATTTATAATGTCTCATTATACCTATGGTCTACCCTAATGCACTAACGGGCAGTGTACCCGGTCGTGTGTAGTGTAGTATTCAGTAAAACCGAGGTCATCCCAAGAGCTATGTGTGTGGATTAATACTAAGTCTAAGTGTCACGGATTTTAAGATGGTTTTGATATTCAATTAACTAATAAACCACTAAAGCAAATAAAGGCAAAGGATGTGATCAATAGAGGAGTGTGGTGCTAACCTAGTTACTCATCCTAACTAGTAATTTTTACGTCTAATTACTTCCAACTACTTCAGGTGGGGTCAACGTCGAGAGGACAACATTTGGTCAGTTCACCCTAACCTATCAGCAAAGAGCCACCACTAGAGAAGTTAAGTGTCCCCTCATAAGTCCAGTTGTTTCTCGTCGCCTAAGCCAAGTCATTAAGTTCCGCTACATGCTAGATTTATAATAGTGAGTGCCCGGGCGCTAGCATCTTAGACACTCACCCCCTAATTCTTAAGTTCATCCAAACGGTAGGTGATCAGTTGGTCAAATCGCACAAGTAGAAAGGGTCGTCAGTTGGTCATATCTTATCTTTCCCTTCTTAGTCTACCCACTTAGGGTCATTTGGTCATATCTCCTAAGCAACTAGCCTCTACCGCCATTCAAAACTACCGAAACAAGGGTAGCTACCAATAAACTATGCATGCATACACTTGGAAATAATTATACGGAAGTAATGTAAATGTAAACAAAACAATTAAGGAATCATAGCTAGGCAAGCACCAAGAGGTGCTTAGCCGCTCATATTAACCATACAAATCAATTCAATGTTTCATGTTACGAAATACATGAATCGAAAGTAAAGAAAAGATAAAAAGCTAATACTTATCATAGGGGAGTGATTTCTCCCTTGGAGATAGCTTCATATGCTCCTCTAGATCTGCCTTTGGCTTCTTCTCACGTTCTCTGATTGTTGCGTGTGAAATGGGATGCTTTGAAATGCTAGAAATCGTGGGGTATTTATAGGCCAGATCTTGGTTTTGGCGTAACTAATAAAATAGTTACGCCGTAACATATAATTCTTCATAAATTACACTAGAAATGCTGGTTACGGCGTAACCTCAGGAAGGAGTTACGCCGTATCTTCAATAAATCTTGGTTACGCCGTAGTTGATGCATGAGTTACGGCGTAATTATCAGCTGCGCGAAACATCATTTGACCTAATATGGTTATGTCGTAATCTTTGGGAGAGTTATGCCGTAATCTTCTGATAAGTTGGTTTTCTGGGCCACGCTTTAGTTGCGGCGTAATGTGAGAGAGGAGTTACGCCGTAACTTCTTCAAAGTGAGCATACTATGATAAATCTTCAATAAACTCTCCAATTCCGCGTCTCTTTAGCTCCAATGCTCGTAATTTACCTGAAAGTGGAATATAATGGAAAACAAGCATAAATCCATATAAATGATATAAATTACAAGCATTATCGGGGGAAATTGACACTTAATATTCAGGATACTTTGATGTTATCAAATATCCCCCCACTTGAACTCTACTTGCCCTCAAATAGACCTTATTTGATAGATTCCTAAAAAGATATATCCCATTACCTGGAAAATATATGTTTACAAATCCCTTATGCTAGAATAAAACAAAGCCGAACTCTTCACGAAATGGGAACGAAACACTCAAATCTCTCAACTATTCTAAGTGTCAATTTCGGGGTGATCACTCAATCGCACAGTCATAGCATATATTCTATCATAAGCTTGGCGGTTACACAAATCTCCACCACTAGAGTTAAGGACAAAATAATTCTCGAAGGCAATATGGGTAGACAAGACAAGGGTTAAGGGTGATTTGTCATTACTAACATGTCATGGCGAAGTGGACAAAATCAATGATACATGACCAAATCCATAGCCAAGACACCAAAGATTGCTCGCTGCATCACCTAGACACGCTTCATGACTAAAGGGTAGGATAAGACATGGGATATATAAATGCTGTAAAATGCTGTAAAATGAAAATCAAGCATATAGTCTAAATCTCCGCCCAAAGTTCAAGCTTTGAAGTTAAGAAACCGGATCATGATATACTAGGTAGATATGTCATTAGAGGACGTCATTTTGGGCACACTACCTTTTCTTCAACTGTTGGCGTAATTACGAACTCAAATCTTCAAATGTGACTGAGGTGGCCTCCTAGATACTAAATCTATATAAAGCTCATAGTGCTTATAACATCGCACTTTACAATAAACAGAATAACATAACTATTATTTTTATTTATTTATTTATTTTTGAATCACATTTTTATTTTTTTACATAATCATAAACATAATAACTAAACATAAAATCCCCCACTTGAAATGAACAATGGGAATTTGGGGGGTCTTTAATGATCTTTAAAAATACGTCATCGACGAAAGCGTGATTCCCGAACCTTTCCACTTGAACCTTGAACTTAGGCAAATGATGACTTCCCAATCACAAATAAAGACTACAGGGTAGGCTAAGGTGTATAGGTCTATCAAAACATTATATTGGGATAACAAAATGAAAGGAATGGCTCAGATGGGTGTATCTAGGGGTATCTTGCACTAAAGGTGAGTGAAACAAAAGGGTTTCACATGAGGGTCGAGAAGTCGAGGTGACTAATCGATAGAGACACAATGGTAGGCTATTTGGGTGATAATCCTATAATACTTCCTTCTTAAACTGAAAAGTCCAAATACATCGAGCTAACTCAATATACCTCGTCTATGGTCTCGAAATGATGCAAAGGCCAAGTTCTAAAATTTACAAGCTACTGGCACACTTATAATTTGGTGGATTTGGGGTAAAATAGGAAATGAATAAGCCTAATCTCACCATATAATATCAAGGGTTGTATGTGCTCGGCTAAGGTCTAATCTACTTAGGTTAAGAAAAACATGTCAAAATTTTAAAAATGGCATAATTTTTCAAAATAAACTAGAAAAACTATGGCAAAATAAAGTTCAAGAGACAATTATACTCCCGTCCCCCCACTTGAATTTTACAAAGTCCCTTTCGTACTAAGCGTTAAATAAAGAAAGAAGGCCCATGAAAAAGAGTCGTGCCTTCGCATAATCATCCACGAGCAAACTTCAATCCCTGAAATCACACTACCGACAAGCATAATTCTAAAAAAAATGAAAAATAAACCTAACTCACTTTATTAGGAATCACGGTTGCATTTAGCATATGCAACAAGCCTTTTAAACCTCTTGGTGTCCCAAGTGGACGAGTGAAGTCTCGTGAGGGTTTATAGGGAACACACACCCACAAAGTTCATTTAAAATACTAATACAAGGTTATTGTGATTAAAATGAAAGAAGTAAAGCAGAGGATAGTTACCTCGTAACTCCAGAAGGAGTTACGCCGTAACTAGGCAAAACCTGGCATACGCTGCAAAAGTTTCGCTACGGCGTAACCACTGAGATGGGATTACGCCGTAATTGGTAGTGCATCTGAAGTTCTACTGCAAAGAGGCCTGTTACGGCATAACCATGAGAATGAGTTACGCCGTAACTCTGGTCAGATCAGCATGCTACAGCAGCAACTTATCTTCGTTTGCTGCAAAAATGGTTAAAAACACAAAACCCAAAAGAAATGGAAATAAAACAAAATAAAGGGATAATTTGGGTTGTCTCTCGAAAGAGCACTTTTCTTTATTTACGAGTCTTTAAGTTAGACTCAGAGCCTTGGAGCTACCAGTTCTTGTTGGTCATTTCGTGGATATAGCAATCTCCATGTTGGATCCAACTTATCAGATTCTCATCCCGTTTGTAGTCCGTCCCTAGCTCTAAACTTCCCGAGTAAAAATTCTTGATTTTCTGGTAAGCGTGGTCAATACCCTTGGCCTTATCTTCATCACTAATGTCGAGTAGTGGCTGAGCATGGCTTAACTGCCTTTTTGTCCATTTTTTAAAATTTGCAATGGTCCGAGGCATTTTAAAAACCGTTCTATCATTACCAATCTTTAACCATACCAGCCCTTCTTACTCATTTTTGTCTAGCCCAGATAGTTCTTTAAATGGTTTCCCGAAAATTACTCCGGTTAGCCCGTCTTCTATGAATTCGCTAACGTCATCCAAAACCACAAAGTCAACCAGAAATGAGTGAGTCCCAACAAAGACACTGATGTTTGTTGCAATAACTAGGAAATTGTTTCCTCTATATTCAAGTTCTTTTTTCATAACCTGGTTGTAGCATAACTTAGAAATGATGTTAACTAGGGACTCCGTGTCGACAAATGGATGGAAATCAATGAACCCAATTTAGAAGGAAATTTTTAGATAATGAGGGTTTCTATGATGGATTCGAGCTCCCATCTCATAAAACTTGGGTTCGTCAGGTTGTGAAAGAGTCTTTTCAGAGTTGTTCCAAAGAACCATTTCGATGTCGCTAGAGAAATCATCGGCACTAACTCCTGGGTCTTCTTCTTCAAAATTTACGAACACATCGAAATCCTTTCTCGAAGCTATCTCGCCAAGATTAAAAGGAGTTTTCGGGGAGTCAATAAGAAAATCCTCTAATGCATCACCAAAATCACCAATGGGGTCAATTGCACAAAATTTTTGAGAGGATAGAAGTTCATTAGGTCTAAATGTGTTAATTTTCCCGTTAGCCTCGAGAGTTAATTTCCAGGTGAAGACATCCACCTTTGCATGAGCAGTAGCAAGCATTGGTCTTCCTAAGATAATAGGTATTTTTTTGTCTTCAGGAATATCCAGAATCACAAAATCAACTGGGAAGAAAAATTTCTTTATTTTCACCAAAACGTTCTCAACGATACCCAAGGGTGACTGCATCTATCGATCGGCCATTTCAATCTTCATTTCGGCTGGCTTTAGGTCTCCAATACCCATACGTAGGAACATTGAACGAGGCATTATGCTTATGCTCGCTCCAAGATCAGCTAGGGCATTACACATATTGAGACTCCCGATCAAGCAAGGGAGAGTGAAACAACCAGGATCTTTTTCCTTTTGCGGCAGTTCATTTCTTAAAACTACTGAACATCTCTCGTTAAGTTGAACCGTCTCATCGGAATCATTGCTTAATTCCCGCAAAATATTATTATGATCAGTTTTAATGGAATTAATAAGAGGGACGTTTACCGGTAGAGCTTTCTCCAGAAGCGAGAGTTTCTCCATGCTGATTCTTCGTTTAACCTTCTCCGAAAAAGGTAGTGGCTCTTCAAAGATTGTTTCAACCGTATTGACAACTTCCTCTTCCTGAGCAGCTAGGTAATCTGCGATGGCTTGCGAACATGAGCTCACACTCTTCTCTAATCCCTTAATCCGATCTTCATGAGTCTTGAGAGAAGAGACTGTGTTTTCCATGAATGTCTTCATCATTTTTTCAATTCTCTCATCTCGTTCCCTCAATTCCTTGATGTGGTCAAGAATCTTTTTTTCAAGGCTGTTTCCAGTTTTGGTCCCAAATACACTCTTAACCTTCTCTACCTTACAGGCTTCGGCTTCTTTTGCCCTTTCCAGCCTTCGCTTTTCGAAAATTTCACCATAATTGTATTCTTGCTTCGTCAATGTTTTCATTAACTTATGATCAAAATTGTCCCTTGGTCCGTACCCTGTCTCCATATGCCATTGTAGGATCGATATATTATTGTGTTGATGATTCGGGTGGTCTTGGATGATCAAAATACATGTTAGCCATTAGAGAGAGAAAGTTAGAGAGTTGGGTGTTCTTGGTAGAGACTTGGTTCTCAAATGTAAAAGGTTAGATTGAATGAAGCACCACCCCTTCCATGGATGGAAGGGGTATTTATAGTTACAAGAAATACGACCTCCTATCGGCTTGTGGATCAGGTATACAGTGGGTAAAGACCCGTCCTTCCTCCACGGTGTTGCACTAAGCTATACTACGCTACAAACTAATAAATAAACTACTAAATAACGTAACTAATGACAAGTCTACGAGCTAACTTAAGCTAGATAACATTTGGGGTGACCGACTCTTCACTATGGAATTTTCTAATTCCTAACAATCTCCCCCTAAGGGAGGTCACCCCATGTTTTACATTTCGAATCCTAGCATTCTATTCTTGACTTTGTTCTGAGCTCGTAGACTTCAATTCTTCAAGTTCCGCAATCTTTGTGCTTTTGTAGCGATTCTTCAAAGTCCGCATTGATTTGTACTTTTAGTGGAGGCCTTTAACTGATCCACATCTTTGATGATCTTCGAGCTTTCTTTGAGATCATCAGCCACAGTAAATCTCTGGATCACCCTTTGTTGTGTTGCCATCATGTGAAGTTGTGACTTTCGGACCGACATGCTCACATTTTTAGATCATGACATCTTTCCATCAGAGTAGCGGAAGCTTTACTGGTTCATGATATTTGTAGCAGCGTAGCAGAAGCATAGTATAAAAATATCAGAACCAGGTTATGTAGATATGCACCAGTCATGATTTCTTCAATTAAGTGTGGATGCTGTGAGCATGCGGCTTTGGATTAACTCCTCAATTCTGATCAGCTACAACCGTCCAAATGTACCTGCAAACAACAGTTAGCAATAAAACACACGAAAGTGTCTTTGATCACTTTCGTTGAATTGAGGTACACGTCCCACGGTTCCCGTTGATCAGTACAAGTACTTCCTGTGATCAGGTAGGATTCCGAAGAATCTCCTTGACAGGGTTTCGCAGCTGTTCTAGCTGTTCTCAAACCGGAACGTCTCAAAGAAGACAACACGGAGTGAGTGAACCAGCGAATTGAGATTCACTGATTGAGGAAAAATGATTTGAAAAACAATCGCGTATTGCTTAAAGAAAGAGTTTTGCAATATGACGAAGGTTTTATGAGAAAGATCAATTTTCAATCAAAATACTTTTTGTATTAGAGAATGAGTACACATTCGACGTGCTAGCGAAAAGAAGAGATTCGCACATCGAACGGTTTTTCTAAAAGTATTTTTTTCAATCAGAGATACTTTTTGAGTTTGAAAACATAAGTACACATTCGATGTGCTAGAGAAAAGAAGATTTGCACACCGAACGGTTTTTCCAAAAGTATTCGTCAATTCCATTCTTGGACCAAGGTTGATTCACGAGTGAATCGCCCCATCGTTTCTATCCAGTTGTCACATGGTTGATCTATAGAATAGATCTCACATGCCACCTACCAGGAGCTTGTTTTATGTTGGCTCCAGAAGGCTTTCCATCTTCATTGTGAATATGTATGCATATTACTCAAATGTTCTAGCAATACCACAAGGATAATGCGTAGGACTCTACATATATACTTACTTTCCACATTGTGTGAAACAACAAGTCTTCATTAATTTTGTGTCCTAATGAGATATTGTGGATGATCTCTTGGCTCTAGACTCAATCGTGCATATTTGGTTCCTATGCCGGAGACTAGGGAGAGGGTCTCCTTCTTCAATATCAACTATCTCTAAAAGAAAGTCGATAGATTATATAGGTTCCCCGTGAGAATGAAACAAGCCCTTTTAAGAGGAACTTGAGTGGTTTGGGAAGTTTAGTGCAGTGCGTCACTGGGTCCATGACGTCTTGTCTTCAATACCAGTGTTACCTTAGTAACCACCAGTAGCATATGTATTGAACCCGGTTTCTGCCCTAAGGTTGAATTAATGGAGGGCCATTTCTTTTCACCCTTTTTCACATTCAATTCTTTTTCATTCTTCAACCCCTTCAGTGCTTACCGAGACTTCATTACTAGAACCTTGTTGGGTTTATTCCAGTACTAGCTCTGTCTCAGTCCGCACTCTTCCCATATCTCACTTTTCTCCTTTTTTCAATATACCTAAAGACTCTACACTATCTAGTGGATTGTCCCTGGGTAGATCCCTCCGGCTCTGGCGGGATCGTGGGAACAAATACCTAACCTAACCATCCTTATAACTCCATACATAAAGTAAAATGGTCGGTCTTTTGGTACAGTTCATTCTTCCTTGAAACCAATTGAAAAATCATTTGGAAAAACAATCAAGTGTGATACGAGATCAAAGCATTTTGTACCTTAATAGTTTTGATCATTTAGAAAACTCCCCCTCAACATGTGCATATGATTTAGAAATTGTTTAGCACATGGAGGCAAGAGGACTTTGAAATATTTTCTTTGATCACAATTTTCATAGAAAAAGCCATTTGATTTTCTTGGTAAAATTCTCCCCCTCAATATGTGCATAGGATATTTGAAATAATTTTATCACATAGAGGCAAGAGTTAATTTGAAGCACATCCACAATCACAAGAGCCATTAAGAAACCATTTGAAAACTCAATCAAGGTACTTTATAAATCACTTTAAAAAGCTTTCGTACCTCGATAGTTTATTTGCTCCCCTCAATATGTGCTTCGAGATTCGAAAGCGTTTAGCACATATGAGAGAGCAGCCTGCACAATTAAATCAAAACGATCACCTTATATCAAATTTCATTATTAAATCACAAATTCTCCCCCGATCAAAAATATCAAACCCTTTGAGATTTTGGATCCCAAGTGATTTAATACGGTTTAGAAAACATGGGAGAATATGTGGCCTTGTTTAAATACTCATCTGGTTTTTTGGATAAATCCTCCTCCTCAATATGTGCATTGTGTATTGAAATCGTTTAACGCGGCACATGGAGGCAGAATGCCTTTGAAGGACTAAAACCAATTCCATAAAAACAGATTTGAGATTTAAATCACGATCTCTCCCTTGATCAAAAATATCAAACCATTTGAGATTTGTGATCCCATCTGATTTAAATTATTTAGAAAAGTTTTATGGAAAGACGTGGCAAAGTTTAATTTTGAAAAATGATTAATAAGGAACAGATTTAGGCATTAAAGATTGTTAGTGTCAGGTATGATTGTTTTTAAGAGATCTTTTGAGTAAAACAAAACAATTTCACAATCAAACAAGAACAGAAAAAATTTCATTTTGAAAGACCTCGATTCAAAAGAAAAATCATACAATGACATAACATTAAATCTTTAGATCACCACATAATTTCGTACAAATCGGAACTTTTTATGAAGAAATATTGTATGAAAATATTATATTTTAAATCACTCTCCCCCTCAATCAAAGACTGAAGTCGATAATTGAGTGACATAGGTTTTGATAAAAAAAAAGTCCGGTGATTTTCAAATTTTAGTCCAATTTATTTTCAAAACAATATTTTTCCATTTTCAAAAACAATTTTATTCAAAGTTTTAGAAAATGTTTAAAAAATGATATACTGCACAAAGATACATTAGTGGTTGAGAAGCTTCCGTTGTTGTTGCTGTAGGGTTTGGAAGAAAAACCATCTGCTGATGCAGTGAGACTTCTTCTTACGTTGCATTTTGAATGCCAACTGAGGTCAAATTAAGCTCCGTTTCTTCAATCACTTAGAAGAAAACCATCTGCCGATGCAGTGAGACCTCTTACGTTGCATTTATGCCAACTCTCCATAGAAGTCCAATTAAGCTCCGTTTCTTCATTTGTCAACCCAAGATATAGTTACCCTTTCCTTTCGGCATCCAATCATCTTCAATTGTGGGATCCGGATCGGGAACATTCTTATAACCAATATACCTGCATACGTTAGTGAACACACATACAGATATATGGTGGTCGACATCACCCAAACAGTAATCGAATAATAAAAGTCAATGCAACATATCAATCAGATCATTTAAATGTATGGGAAAAATGTGTTCATCAAACTCTAATCATCTAATCCTAGCTATCATATCCTAGGCACCTAGTCCTTCAACATAGGTTAACATCATTTTTAATTAAGCATATTAGGATAATTAAGAAAGCTCGTTAGAAGATATATATTTGAAAACATTCTTCCCCTCAACCAATAACTCATTTTATAAAAGATTTTAAAAGTACTGAAGTCATTGATTGAGTATCCAAATTTTTTTACTAGAACTCTGAAACTGATTGATTTTCAAGCAACTCATTTTCCACCATTTTTGAAAACAACAAATATTTTTGTGAAGAATTTTAGACGGAAAAACATTTGTGTAGGAACAGCAGTCCTTCGATATACTTTCCTCAAATTGTTTTAGGATAAGTGCACGAAATATTTGAAAATTGGTTTAGCGCAGCACTTTCCTTTCTTGAAGAGCGGGTTGCTATCTGAAATGATAGCAAGCCATAGTTTTAA
>OU343222.1:323045381-323222272 GCA_910596185.1 Chrysanthemum makinoi | reverse complement strand
TCCAAACAATAAATCCACCGGCTTCACAAAATCTCCAAAGCTATTACATTTTAGAGCTATTCTCAACTCAACAACATCTCCAAACCCATTCTTAGAAGACTTAGAACCTACCTCCTGGGCCCTCAAATCCACCCCACTTCCATCATTCGGTACCATTGATTGATGAACGCCATGAACCACCGACCATCATTTGAACCAAACGCCCCTTTGGAACCTATACCTCGTCTCTTCCACCCAATCCATAATGACATTCATGGACCATTGTATGGAGACCATTCTACCACCACATCCTTGTCTCCTCATATCTATGATATTGATGAATCTATGTGGGAAGATCACCCACAATCCCAAGCGGAGACACAAGTCCAACTAGAAAACTTCCAAAACTTCTCTAATATGGTGGATTCTCACCTAAATGAGGCTATGAAAATGTAAAATGCTTTGCTTTCCTCCCTCATCACTCCATCAAATACCAACAACACTTCCACCAATCCACCACCACCTAGTAATGATCCTACTTTCCCACCTAGACACGGTTGCTCAAATTGTGAGCGCACGCCCATCTTGCGAATCAACGATCATGGTCCACGAGTTAAAAGATGAGATAAGGTTCATCTTCAATCACATCCTTGCGTATCAACGCTTTTTCTCATCCACTCCTCAATAGGATGGTTCTAGATATTTATTTAGGACTTTTTCATTTCAATGTTTTTTTAGTTATTTTCTAGATTTTTTTAAGTTTTTTTCTAAATTTTAGGATTTCTTTATGTATCAACAGATCCATTGTGTTCCATTTTATGACTTCTAGGTCATAAAAATTTTAACAAATGAATGTTGTTTCTTATATGGTTGGTTGTTATTACTTGTTGGTTGGATTGACTTGTATAATTGTGATGAGGCTTGTTACTAACCTTTCTTTTGTAGCTTTTTCACAATCCATGTATCTTTCTCTTGGCACTCAATTAAGGGTGAGCATTGGCCAAGGGGAGAAAATGGCTGAGCTCATTGCATTTTCCGTCACGCCTCTTTCTTTTGTTTGACAAAAGGGGAGAATATTATTAAACTTGATATTTGACTTTCAAAAAGTCAACACCATGCTTTGACATTCAAAAAGTCAAAAATTTTAATACCAAATAATTGGATAAACTAGTCATAAGATAAAATAAAATTTTGATTGTCAACTTTATCTAACTACTAGTTCTTTCAAGTTCAAATTAATCTCATATTTTTATAACTCTTGTACAACTTTACATCTTTGATAAAAATAAAATTTATGTTTTGTCCTCAACAAAAAGGGGGAGATTGTTAATACAAATATCGTCATTAAACGTTATTTATATTTTATAATCTTTACCTAGTTTTGTTAACGACAAAAGTAAATTTCATTTTTGTAAAGTATCAAGCTTGTCAAGATTAATAAGACATTAAAACAAGCATTCCTTAAATAAAGTCTTCATCACTTAAGCATTTACATCTTATCACATTTTGATTAGTTATGTATCAATTAACATTGATATCTTTCTAAACCATAATGCGCATCAACATTTTTAGAACAAATATGTTTTAGTTTCTTAAACAAAAAATTGCATATGTATTTACTTTTAACATATTAATTCTAAAAATAGAAAACAACATATTTCATCATGGCTTGCATCACATTGGAAATCTATAGAAGATTTCATAGAATATTTTGTTTAGATTTGGACTCTAAATATCTTACATGATCTTTGTTAGATTTGGGTGATCTTGGAAAGATTTTTGTAATCTTTCTTTGTCAGACCACGAGAACCAAAAAATAACAAGGGAGGACCTTTTTTGGTTCCGGTTGTACGTGGCCACTCCTGTTCATTTGACCTATAAATAGCAAGCCAACCTAAGTTGTTTTCTCATCCCTTCTTAGCATAAAACACATACACTCTCTCATTCTAGTGATCATCTTTTGTAGCAAAGAAGATCAAGGCATAATCAAGCTTCAACAAATAGTTGGAAGGCTTGTTTGTTTTGTTGTTGTGTGATCTAGTATTGTTCATACATCATTGTTGTACCAAACCATCTTAAACCTCTGAGTGTGAGTGGTTAGTATTTTAGCCCTCAAAATACATAGTGTGTGGGAGTGGTTGTACCCTTGTAAAAGAACTCGACATCTAGCTTTGTGTCGGAAATATTGTGTAAGCGACGTGTAAAGGTTTTCTCCGCCGGTTAAAGCAGCTTGTTGATTAGTGAAGATAACTCTCGAGTTGGAGACTCGGGGAGTAGACCGAACCACTATAAACAACTTGTCGTGGTTTGATTGTTTCTTTCCTTACTTACTTATTATATATTGCTTGCATATTATTCTTCACTAACATATCTTTGATCAATATCAATTGATCTTACAATTAAGTTTCAAACAAAAATTTAAAACGGAAAAACTATTCAACCACCCCTTCTAGTTTTCCACAATTCTTTTCATATTCCATGTCATCATTTGATTATGTGCCTCAATCCTTGTCCTAACTCCAATCTTCACCATGTTCAACTTCACCATTATCCTAAAAAATCAAAAAGTAGCTTAGCCTTATTAGGCTCCCCACAGTGGATCGGTTGTGGGCTAGGTCGACCACTGTGGGGGTTGGGTCGTCGTCGGTTGGGTGGAAGAAATTGGACAAACTAGTTCGAGTGGACAACCAACTTCTCTGCCCATTTTTTGTACCGTTTGGTGATTAAAAAAAATAAACTTTAACTTTTACAACATTATAAAATATAAATACCAACCTCAAACACATTTCTAAACACACAATTCAAACAACTTCTCATAAACACCTTCAAACACATTTTGTTAATTATGTCTTACGAGATATTTTTTAATTCTTCGTCTTCTGACGAGGAAGAAGTTATGAGCGAGTTTACGAAGTTTGTGGAATTTACGTAGTATGCTTGTGACGCTTACCAAGTCAGCGCTAAGGTTCAACGAAACTACACGCCTAGGGATCATGAGGGTGCTCATAATCATTTAGTTGTCGCTTACTTCTCCGAAGAACCGTTGCATGACCAAAAAATATTCTGTCGGCGGTTCCGGATGAGCCGGGAAATATTCACCCGAATTGTTCGAGAGGTAACCAATTATTCCCCTTATTTTCAACAAACTCCTGATTGTATGGGCGTACTTGGTATTTCCCCATTGGTCAAGTGTACTGCGACATTTCGTCAACTGGGATACGCGGCCGTTCCTGATTCTCTCGACGAGTATCTGCAATTGGGTGCAACAACAACACGTGATTGTCTTCGTAACTTTTGTAGGGTTATTATAGAGTTATATGGTGCTGAGTATTTGCGAAAGATCGCATATTATGACCTTGAAAGAATATATGCTCATCACGAGCAAAAGAATGGGTTTCCTGGGATGATGGGAAGCATTAATTGTACAAGTAGGGAGTAGGAGAATTGACCAAATAGTTTGAGAGGTCAACATGCTAGGGGTGATCACGGTCCACATCCATTCATTTTATTGGAAGTGGTTGCCTCCCAAGATTTATGGATTTGGCATGCGTTCTTTGGTGTCTCCGGATGAATAACGTAAAAGCGTTTTACATCGTTCCCGTTTTCAATGATATCAAATCGGGAGAGCAGGAACTTGAATTCGAGGCTAACGATGTTGCTTACCAAAGGGATATTATCTTCCTGCGGATATATCCGGAATGGGTTGTTCTTATTAAGTCCATTTCAAATCCTCTTACGGGTGATGAAAAAATAATATTGTACAAGAGGAAGCACGAAGCAGCAAGGAAAGATGTGGAACGAGTTTTCGATGTGTTGAAGAAGAAGTGAAAAATGCTTAAAGTTCCTGCTCGAGGGTTGTATAAACAGGATCTCCAAGATATTGTGTATACATGTATCATATTACATAATATGATCATCCGACACAAGTAGTGAGCGATATGTCCTACATGAATTGCACAAGTGGGCCACCGTGATCATGATCCATGAAGATCCCATGCTGAATCCTTAGTAGTTACTCGGGAGATAATGGACCGATCAACTCATCTAAACTTAAAATATGATTTGGTCGAATACGTTTGGAGAAACCGTGAAAATGCAGGCAATCAAGAGATTGAAGGCGAAGACGAAAGTGACGAAGACGCAACTGACGATGAAGATTTTTTGTGATGTTTTTAGTTTTTAATAGTGTCTACGTTTTATTAGTTTAAGTTTTTAATTATTGTTGTAATGTTTAAGTATTTTTATTAATGAAGTTTAATTTTGTTTTTAAAAATATTTGAATTAAAAAAAAATCCCAGGTCACCACTGTGGCAACTAGGTCGATGCGTCGTAATAGAGAAAGCTAATGTGATAGGGTCAACCAGTCACCACTGCTACCAGCCTTACATTTTCAAATCCTTATATATTACAAGCTTCTACAATATAATGAATTCCTTAAGTTCTTAAAATTACTTGCTTCTTCATTGTTATCAATCTAATGAAAATATAAGCAACACCAACTTGTTAAACTTGAACCACTTAGTTACACTAATTGTATCAAAAAGCGAAACACTCAAACTACAAATTTGAGTTTAAATTTAGCAAATTAGTTTAGCTAACCAATCCCGAACACCTTATAACTCATTATTAATAATCAATATCACCTATTATGCAATCTTACACAAACAAAGAAATAATACATATATATTAAGGTATTAAGCATTTACCACTTCCTTAATATCCTTTATTTTGGACGTTTCATCAAACATTTGGTGACCCCGTCATGAAACACCTAATTTTAAAGGATATCCAATTTTCAATTATTGATCGGAACATCATCATCATCATCATCATCAACATCATCATCATCATCATAAAAACATAAATATGTAATTGATAAAATTGATAAGTGATTAAATATACCATGTTAAAATAATTATACTAATAAAAAACATTAACATGTAATTTTTATCATAGCAGGTTAAAATAATAACTTGTAAATTGAGAAAAAAAAATATTAAACAAAAAATTAATAACCTCAATTAGGTCGCCGGAATAAATTTCCATCAATAATCGAACGACCTAATCAACCCGTTTCGCCATTCTAATCCCAAGACACAACGATCAAAAACACAACATTTTTTTTTAATATTCATATCCATTGTATGATTTATGAGGGTTGTTGATCAATTGATTTTGGTTACTTATTACTCATTGGTTATAGAACGGTTTCAGATTGCTTAATTTTTTATGGATAGGATTTTGATGCTGTGTTTTTGAGTTAGGGTTCTCAAAAAATGGGGGATTTGGTATGTGTTTTTTAACAGATTTTTATTATTTATTTATTTTTTTATTTTATTTGTGATCAGGGTGTAAGGCTTTCATTGGAGCTCCGCCATAATCACTTATACAAGTGTCATTATCTCGATTTATTTGGGGAGAATTGTAGGATAACCTTCCTTTATATAGGAGGGAGATGAGTTGTTACATATTATACTTACAAACTCACTTATCCATGAAAAAATTAAGATTTTCACATATACATTATTAATTAGAGATCCTTAAGTAATACCATTTCTATTGCATGTTGGGCATCCTTATAAAACACATTGAGAAAAAGTAACATCTTGTTTAAAATTTAGTTATCATACCACATTTTATATAGAAATTCATAAGATAAGATATTCAAAGCGAAAACGCATGCACTATTGAAAAACGTCCTTTATAATAAAAGAAATTTTTTTTGTGACAATACGTTTGTTTTTTACCAATAAGAGATCTCAAACTCAAAATCGAGTTGTTTTATTCGATAATAAAAGTCAAAATTGGCTTTCATATGGTCTAACTAATATAAATTTCATCTAGAAAAATAAATATGTATAAAAGCGCATTTGTCAATTTAATAAAGAAAAAAACTCTAGAAAAATAGAGGGTAATTAATAAAATTTTAGTTGTTGAATGTTAAATAGATTATATGGAGTAAGTGTAAACTCATGTTTTTTATAAAATTTATAAAATAAGCAAATACACTCTTATACAATATACTCCATGTTGGCTTAGATATGACCAGTAGGATGTAGATAATTAATGAGTACAAGATATCACTTGAAATTGGCTTAGATATGACCAGTAGGGTGTTGATAATCATGGGAAATTTTACAAACCAAGATCCAATCCAACCTGTATCCAACCAAACGGGCCTTAGCCTAATACATTCGTGGGATGTCGCATTTACGAGACAAACCAAAAGAACGAGAAAAATAAGCGGGTAATAAGCTCGGGCATAAAATAAGCGAAAAAGTAAGTCGGGAGAATAAGCTCTACGTGAGCTTATTTGGAGCTTTTGACACCAAACTTAGATCAAAACACGAGAAAGATGATACCTTTTGTTTTAATTACGTTTTATACCAAAAACCGACTAACACAAACATGTGTAAATCGTGATTTTAACAAAACCTTTTATATAAAACTCATTTCATTCACGTACCAAGAAGAAAAAGAGAAAGATGGCTTATGGGCAAAACACGGCTCAAAACACTCAATCTACACAAAAATAGCTTCAAAACAACGAGGCCTTCACGAATGATGGTAGTTGTAGTTCGTGGTGGTGTGGTGGTTCACGGCGACCAAAGGGTGGCCGACGGCTACACAAAAGATAGAGGGAGGAGGAGGGTGCTAGGGTTGCATAAATGTGTCAAAACCCTAACTCATAACCTTAAATACAATAAACCTTAAATTACAACTTGAAACTTTTTCAAAACTCTGGGGTGGGCGTGTAAATATAACCTCGAGAGACCAAATGCGTAATTTTGATATCTTTTATAAAATTGAGGTTCGGGACACGTTTAGGCTCGATAATGATCAATTCAAAACATAAAAATTACGCCATTGCGTTCAAAATATTTTTTTCAACAAAATCAAGTAGTCACACGACTAACTTTGTACAAAAAAAATAAAAATCATTAACAAACGTATATTAGGTCAAGAATCGTGCCGGTACGCGTTGTGCTAAATTCTCAAATTTCTCTAGATAACCTCTCGCCTCACGAGATAACCTCTCGTTTTCAATCCAAATAAGTCCAGTAATACTCGCAAATGATAAATAATCAAAAATGGCTATGAATATAAAAATATATTTCAAAAATTACCGTTGTCACACCATTACCTTCAATTTTTGGCACATCTTTCAATTCAACATCAGCATGTAGATCAATCATTGCTCTCGAGAAACTAGACCGACCCTATAATTCCGTAGGCTGTATAGTTATCTAACTTCAATGGGGTACCAAGTTTTGTATCAATATTACTCAATCCATCCTCCGTGAATGCCGTGATAGGGACATCATGGAGTTTAGCCCAAACTGGTATACTCTTCAAGTCTTCCTTAAACACATTAAGCCAGGAGCACTTGGGAAGAATCAATGAAACATTACGTTTCATCCATGGTCCATTCTCAGGCATTGATTCCATACCAGTATTAGAGTTGAATTTGAAGAATAAAATACCTTTCGAATTCATCATAGTCCGAGCAAGACCAAATCAACTCGACGCGTTCTTAAAACAGTTTTCAGCTACATGATACACAACTCTTTTACCCAGAAAGAACCGATATACAGAGTTCTCAAAACACTCCTTGACCTGTAGGATTGATTCAATTTATACAACAACATCAGCCCCATTACCAGCGGGGGAAATTAAGGTACGAAAGTTAGTAACTTTCTTACTCAGTTCACCATTTAAACGATCAGCATTGGAAACATGCCCCATACCATTCGATTTATCACCAGCAGTAGCCACTTTAGAGGATGTGTTATGGGAACCAAACGTGTTTGAAAAGCATGGAAACGGTTACATATTAGTAGCTTGAGTATCGACACTCACAAGTTTTAAAGGTATCCCGTCATCACGCACTAACACAAGCTTACCCTCAAACATTTGACGTTCCATATCACAAAGCTTTTTAGCTATTGAACACGTGTCCTCCTCATTCACACTAACATAATTGTCGTTACTAACCTTAGAACTCGTGATATCCTTAGCATAATCATCATTGTTATCCTTGTTCGCCACCGTACACTCAATATACGTACCCTTCTTTTGTTTGACACATCTCCCTCCCGAACTCAAAAACCCCGCTCCATACTCCATACTTACTACATACGAACCAAAACAACAAACAAAAAGCACAACATAAACCCTAGCTTTGACAGGCTAAGAAAAACCTAGAAGGTTTTAACAATCAACAACACCAACGAATAGAGCTGTAAACGAACCAGACGATCACGAACGGAGCCTTGTTCATGTTCGTTCATTTAATTTATGTTCTTGTTCATGTTCGTTTATGAAGAAAATGAGATGTTCATGTGCGTTTACGTTCGTTCATTAGACACTAAACGAACGCTAAACGAACATTAACAATCGAATATAAATGAACATAGATAAACAATCATAAACTTTATTAAATTACGGGTCTAATATTGTTTTATAAGTGTTGTTTTGTTTAAACAAACTAATTTAAAAATTATGCAATTAAAAGATTTGATATACGAACATAAATAAATAAATGAACATAAACGAATATTAACGAACGCATAATCGGACATTCACGAACAAAAATAAATGGACGTGACTTTTGTTCATTTTCGTTCATTTAACTAAACGATCATAAAATATTGTTCATGTTCGTTCATTTAAACGAATTTTTTACCGAACCGTTCATGAAATGTTTGCAGCCCTACCAATCAATATATGTTTAGAAACGGTTTAGAAAAATTGAGTTAAGCAACATCTATCCTCCACCAACGAATTAATAAATCAATTAAAACAATCTCTAAAAGTCGGTGTGATTCTTTTCCTATCAAAAAGTAACCAATTGATTATTAATTGATTGACATTGAATTGATAGGACTTGAGACAATTGATGATATTGAATTGATAGGACTTGAGACAATTGATTAAACAATTAATATCAAACAAGAATTAAGATTGAAGAGAAAACGAATGAAGATTGAACCGATTTAGGAATAAGAGCATTAGGTGTTGAGTTCGCCGGCCTTCGTCGTGCTACGGTGGCACGTTCGCTAGCCCTTGTCGCGACACCTTGGTCGTTCGTCATGGCTCGTCATCGAGAGCCTCGCCATCTGCACATCGAAGGTATCCTCCTGACAAACCAAACGTTACAAATTCAATTTCAAAAAATATATCCGTTTTTTTTTTTTTTTTTTTAAACTTAACACCCCTATAATCACTAAACTATAAACCACTATTTTTCTCACAACAATTCAACCAACTTTTATTACTCTCTCTATATCTCTAGTGCAAAAAAAGAACAATGTCTCAAAACCAGATTGACGGAGGGTATTTCACGATCCTCCTCAATTCAAACCCACCACAATACGGGATTTCTTCAAACCCGTCTACCCTCTCCTCGCAAAATTCCAACCCGTCTCCCCAAGAAATTTTTCTTAACCAACAATATGCGTTTCAACAAGGATTCACAAATTTCCCCGGACGATTTCCGACACCACAGGTTTTTAACCCGTCACAACCTCCAATGTTTCATCAATCTCCACAGTTTCATCAATCTCCATCGTTTCCCCAAATTGAATCACAACCGTCCGGTTCACAATTCAAAGTACCAAAAGCACGTGAACCGGCCAAAGGTAAAGGGAAAAAGACGAAGGCAAAAAAGTCAAAACAAGCTGTGGATTTGGACGCAGACGATGATGATGATGTGGAAGTCGTAGGCCAGGCAAACAAGAGGAAATGAAACAAAGTTGAAGAAAGGTTGCTTGCGCAAATTTGGATAAAAATTTCGCAAGATCGAGATATGGGAAATGACCGTTCGAAGATTTCTTTTGGGCGATATTATGGAGATGTTCAATGATCGACTACTGACCTCGTACCAAAATATGATCCGGGTAAATGGTCGAGGATTAAAGGTGATTGCCAAAAATTCAACGCTTTTACAGATATTTGCGAAAGAAGTGGTGAAAATGACCACGATCATCTCGAGAATGCGAAACTAAACTTTGAGCAACGCTTTGGTGGGAAGGAGTTCGGTATGTTTCGCGGCAGAGATTTTGAAAAATTACCCGAGTGGGATGCCGAGGATCCGATTGACATTACATGTCCGGGATATATTCGGTCGGACAAACGACCTCGTCGAAAGAGATGGCGGCGAAGAGTCGAGCTGCAAAGAAACAAAAGTCGACTTCAACGTCGAGCGCTGCGAGCTCCGGTAGGAGTCAATCGAGTACTTTCCGGACAATTATCCGAAAGTATGCGCAAAAACCGACGTTCAAATGGCGATGCGGCGGGAGGAGGTGGCATTAGAGATGAAGGAGATGAAGTTTCTCATGATAGATCCCAATTTGACTACCGTAAAAGCAGCAGGATCATCCGAAGAGGCAAGAAAGAATAATGAAGATATGCGAAAGAGATGACTAGTAAAATGTTTAGGTTTCTTATTATTAGTATGTGTTGTATTTTTTCCCGTATCATTTTTTTTACGTAGTATTTTTTCTTATTATTATTTTGTTAATGGATTTTAATTATTAATGAAATAAATTTAGTTTATTTGGAAATTTGAAAAAATAAAATAAAATTGTAAGTGGTGGGCCCAAAGGTAAGTTGAGTTTGTTGTAAGTGAGGGGGTTAGGTGGTTGTTGTGAAGGTTTGTTATAGTGATGTGAAGGATGATGTGGTGGAGCCCTAAATGAAGAGGTATGGTGTGTTATGACACCTAATGCTCTAATGTTTTTTTCTCCAAGGTCGCCACTTTGAGAGAGAGAATTATTTTTTCTAGAACTTTATGTAACACAATTGCAAATTTGCCTAATATAACATGTATCTATAATAAAGAACAATGATCTCAAATTTAATAAGACCTGTTAGATTGGTTTAGTAATGCAAGTAAAAAAGTTGCTTTAGTTTTCTTTTGGTAAAGAAAAAGTTGCTTTTAGTTGGATAAATTGGTTAGTAATGCATGTAATTCTTTATCTTCTATTGTGTAACTCATTCTAACATCTTGTTAGTTTTCTATATACATATAGCCGCTAAAAGAATGAGACATGCTAATCTTCATTAACTACCCTCATCAAACCTCATAAGTCGATCATGTGCCTTCCTATAAATACTTGTACTCCCAACAGACAAATGCCATATCCTACGCCCATTTTGATTTAAAAAATAAAAAAATAAAATAATGGTCACAGTTTCGAATGGTGTAAAGGAGTTGGATTATGGTAAAATATATCTCTCTAATGTAGTGATTAGTAAGAAGAGGAACCTTTTATGGGGGCGTAAATGGAGGATTGTCGACGTTAAAATGAGTGTCGGGATTTTAGCTATTCATTTACTTGCTCTTTTCGCACCATTTACGTTTACTTGGGGTGCTTTTTGGGCTGCATTTGTGATTTATGTATTCTGTGGTCTTTTTGGTGTAACTCTCACATATCACCGTATTCTAGCACACCGCAGTCTCAAGGTGCCCAAGTGGCTTGAGTACATCTTTGCTTATCTTGGAGTCCTGTCTTTCCAGGTATCTTTTTTTATTTCTTGCATGCATATAATCACTACAACAGTTTGGCCGATCAATTAACAACTTTTATATAGGTATATTACGAAGAAGTATACACAGTACGTGGATCACTTTAAACCATCTCACTTAAAAGATCTGCATAGAGCACTTAAAAGTGTGAGATAATAACTTAAATAAACTTTCACACTTTTCTCATCTCCATTACATGTAAATCAAAAATATATTTGTTTTATACTTAAAAACCTTAAAAATAAGTAATGTTCAATACTCAAAATATCTTCTTAAAATTCAAATTTTAATGTTTTATTTACTTTCCCAGATAAAACTTCAAACAATGTTGCCTTAATCAATAATTAACAATATAATGTTCCTCCCAAAAATTAAAACATTTGCATGACAACTTTTTTGAATTTAGTTCTGTAAAAAAAGAGAGACTTCTTTTATCTAATCCAATATTAACAATATTTAAAGAATCATCCACAAACTCTACTATATTAAAAGTTGATGTAATGTTTTATTTTCAGTTTCACAAAGTGTTTTTATATGTTTTTTATACATTTTAAGAATTGTTTTTTGAGTTTAATAATTATCGCATGCTACAACATTTTTCAATTATATTTTGATTATTTTACGTTATATGTATAAACGTTACAAACCACTTAACTACAATATCACAACTATAGTTGTTTGACGTTATAAAATCACGTTGCTATACACTGATACTCGCCTAGTTAATATATACACATGTATAGATACTAATTTTTATTCTACTTTTCTATATCTATAGTTATGGAGCTGTATCATTTGTGATGTCAAAAATGTTATTTCAAGGGTTTACATTTACTGCAAAAATATATTATGTTTGATGTAATGGGTATTATTCACTTCTCTTATGAATTTAATGTATTTTATGAGGGATCCAATATTTTGGGTGAGCATTCATAGATTTCACCATCAATACGTTGAATCTGAGAAAGATCCACACTCTCCGATCTTCGGGTTTTGGTTTAGCCATATGGGTTGGCTCTTTGATAGCAGCTACATTATTGAAAAGGTACGATGTACATTTGCACTCTAATACGGAAGTTGTTTTGACTAACTATCTTGTTCAAGCTGATTTTATTCTTTGCAGTTTAAAGAACGTAATAATGTAGAAGATTTAAAGAATCAAGTGTTTTATAGGTTCATTAGAAGAACTTATTTATACCATTCATTTGTATTCGCGACCGTCATTTATGCTCTTGGAGGATTTACGTATCTCGTATGGATTATAGTAAGACGTTGCTATTTACTATATACATGTATATAAATATGAGAGGTTAATATACGTCAATTGCGTCTGAGACCACCAAAATATATTTTTTTTTTGGATAAATTTATACGTAGTAATAAATATATGGCTAGTTTCATTGATACGATTCAAAGGGAAAAATCGGGACAATATAAATATATTTTTGATGAATTGTACTTCAAAATGTTACATATGTGAGAATTCTTGTCCTTGTAAAGTAGCAAACAGTTTTAACTTACAACAGCAAATAATGAGCTGAGCTTATTGAAATTTCTATGCATGCATGTGTAGGGTGTTGCTACCACATGGGGTTACCATGTGACGTTTCTAGTGAATTCAGCTTGTCACGTATGGGGAAATCAAACCTGGAACACAAATGATCTATCTAAAAATAACTGGTACACAACTACAAACTTTAAAAACTCAATGGATTGAGAAATATTTGACATTTTATATTTAACTTTCATATATGTATGTATACAGGTGGGTGGCGTTGGTTACTTTTGGTGAAGGGTGGCATAACAACCATCATGCTTTCGAATATTCAGCTCGACATGGGTTAGAATGGTGGCAAATCGACATTTGTTGGTATACAATAATGTTTCTCAAAGCTTTGGGGTTAGCCACAAATGTTAAGCTGCCAACTAAAGAACACAAGGATAAGAAAGCTTTAATGTCTATTAACAAGTACAAGTAAATTATCCATTCTTTTTCGGGTTTAAGCTATTAAATAGCCTATCTTCCAATGTCGATATGATGCGTGTACTTTTTACAACACGGTTGGTAGTGTCTTCCAGTATCTTGATATGTACGTATCACTTTTGTGTCAATATGGTCAAAATCCTACGTGGCACTTGAATTTGTGTGGCGTGGCTTGCCCACTTGATCACACGGTTTTGATATGACGTGGCTTTGCCCAATCAATTTTCTTGCTACGTGGCTTGCCAACGGAAAAACTTCGTTTTTTAAATTAGAAAAAAATTTAATTTTTTTTAAAAAAATTAAAAATTTATAAACAAATTTACGTTTAAAAAACAACCCCTTTAATTTTTTTTTTTTAAATCCGAAAAAAAATTTTTAATTTTTTTAAAAAAATTATGTTTAAAATTTATAAAAAAATTTACGTTTAAAAAAAAACTTCCGCGTTTTTAAACTTTCGTTTTTTTATAAAAAAAAAATTTTTAAAAAATTTCTTTAAAATTTACGTTTTTTTAATCTTATTTTTTTAAAGGATTTTTAAATCTGATTTTTTAAAACTTTTTAAATAAGTTTTAAAAAAGTTTTAAATCAAAAAAACTTTTTAACAAGCAATCTCAAACACCCTTTTAGACTATTTAATAGCTTAAACCCTTTTTACAAATATGCAATGAGTAGATATGCAGCTTTACTAAGCCATCTCAAACACCCCTCAAACACCATTTTAAAAAGTTTTAAAAATCGATTAAAAAACTTTAAAAATAAAGATTTAAAAACGTAATATTTAAAAAAGTTTTAAAGTAAAATTTTAAAATTTTTAAAAAATTTTTATAAAGCGTAAAGTTTAAAACGTGAAGGTTTTTTTTAAACGTAATTTTTTATAAATTTTAAACATAATTTTTAAAAATTAATTTTTTCGTTTAAAAAAAAAGGGTTTTTTTTAGCGTAAATTTGTTTATAATTTTTTTTAATTTTTTAAAAAAAAAAATTAATTTTTCTAATTTAAAAAAAAAGGTTTTTTTTTCCACGTTGGCAAACCGTAGGCGAGAAAATTGACCGGACAAACCCGTCACACAAACCAGTGGCCGGGCGGCCGTCACACAAATTCAAGTGCCGCGTGGGATTTTGACCATATTGACATACAAAAAGTACATGTACCATATCAGTACATTGGAGAAAGTACACTACCTAACCAGGTTGCAAAAAAAGTACACGTACCATATCGGGACATTGGAGAAAGTACATGGCTATTTAATAGCTTAAACACTTCTTTTTCTTCTTTTGGGACCATAAGTGTGTTATTCTGCATAAATGTGTTATTTATTCGAATTTCTTGTTTACGTCACAAACATGATGACTTTGGTTTAATTTGAGTTGCGAGTTCTTGTAATATGATGTATAATCATCATAAATCATGTATGATCAATTAATTCTATCATATATGTTTCTCTGTTTTTAAAGTATAAGTTAATTTTGTTGGTTTTATGGATATAAATTAGTAGACGTGAGTTAGGATCGAACTCGAGACTATGGGATTACTTGCTTCATTATGAGAATTAAAGTTAATAATTAAATATAAGCGTTATATTTATTTATTTATTAAACGAAATAACTAACGGACGTTAAGTAATTAATGTAATGGACTAACGGTCGTTAATGGTATTTGGAAAAGGATCAAATTGCAAAGTTGGGAGGTTCGGAATCCCTTTGGGACTCTAGAACCGTCGGCCATCAAGAAACAAGCTACAACTTGTTCACCAAGTTAGCTTGGGTATATATACAGGTAGGGTCTTGTTTTTCCTCTTGTGCTTTATGGCTAAACCTAAAATTGTTTTGTGTGTGTGTTTTGCTAAAACAGTCATACACACCCTTCATAGGTGTCGATCCAAAGCTTTTCCAAACATCAAGTTATTTGGTTTGATAATAGCGACTTTAATTCGGTTTAAATGCGTGTACAAGAACTTAGTAATAACATACTTTTGTTATTGTCTTGGATTGAATTACAAAACGGTAAGGGGTAATTCACATAATCCTAACTAAATCAAATTAGGGTTCATCCGTTGCTAGTTTGTGGATTTGATTCTTGTTCGGCTAGAATCAACAAAGGTATGCATATTCTTTATGTTAATTAATTATTCGTTAATACATCCTATACGCTTCCGCAATATTACTTTGATGTTTTGGTGATTATTTATTTGAATGTCTTGATATCTAATTCCAACGGTGGCATCACGGTCATTGGTTTTAATGAGTAATTAATTACATAAACGCGTAATAAAACAAATACTTGTATGTGTTGTTTGCTATGTTAATCTAGGGTTTATGTTTTTTTTTTTTATGTTTTGGTCGAATTTTTTTTTTAAATTGGTACCATTTTTTAAATCGACATATACATAAAATTTTTAGGGTTTTAAAAATTGTTTGCTAACCTTATTAAAACCTAGAATTAATATTGATTACGTGATTAATTCATGAATAATTTGTTATGTGTCATGGAATTTTAATATGCGATCTTGTGACTTAATTGTATAAATTGTTATGATGTCCATGGCTATACATGCATGTTAGTCATGGATAAGTTGCTTTGATATATTGTTTAATTGTTATGACATATTTATTTACGATAAATCTTGAATTGGGGAAGACTCCAATTACATATATTAATGAATCAATTATGTGCAATTTGGTATATTTTTAATTAAGGGTTTAAGCAATCGATTCGTCGATGTATGTGGCTCACTTTCTATCGATGGAGTGAAAGCCCTAATTAATATATACATTAATTTTAACCTAGATATTGATTATTAATAGGATTTTATCGAATAAGTTGCATGTGGCTACTTGTTTACGTATAAATTTTATTATATGCTTGTTGTTTTTTAGTAGTTTATTTTTTATTTGTTACTTGTTTGTTTATTATGTTAGACGGTTTTAAGCAAAGGGTAATTTTGAATAGAAAAATAATACGGACTAAACAATGGCGAAATTGGATTTGTTTTGGAAGAGTTAAGTTGTCAAAATAGTTTAATTGATTGGTGACTTTGGTACAAATGGTGCGAACGGCTCACCCATGAGAATGAACTAATAAAAGGGGTTTAAAGAAGTGCATAGTCACACCGAATGGATGTCTTAGGTTGCTTTAGCGCGTGCACTGTCCTCGCCCCTGTAGTTCGGTGGAGCTACTTAGTAAGCCATATAAATGTGCAAGCTCATCTTAAGGGCGAATTAGTGTTAATTCCATGCGCCATTGGTAATTATCGAAACACTAAGTGTTTACACTTATGCAAAATGCGGTATAATGGATGATAATTGACACTAAATTTCTTGATTGGTGAACCCAATACCTCAATCAAAACTTTGATAATTTGATCTTTATGAATTGGTAATAAAAAGTTTTTTTTAAATTATGCTACAAGATGAATGCATGACATCTTTGTACATATTTGATTTGACCACATAAAATCAAAACTAGTACCTTTTAAATTAAGAATATGCCATCTAATTAAAAGGAACACTTGAAGTTGCAATTTAGTCATGAGAGTACTTGGCTAGATTGTGATGGAGAAGAATCTCTATGTAAAGTGAGATCTTGCATGGATATATTTGCAGTTCTTTAAGTTAGACACTTAAGTTGAGTAGGAAGTGAGATCTTGGACTCAATGGCATAAGATGGGATAAAACATGTTTATATTTGCAACAGCGTTGGAAAATATAAATCCCATAATGATCTAGGAGTTGGAAATTGTTTGCCAATTAATGTTCGACAGATACCTTATTATATGCGTTTGTTGCTAGCAGATCAACTGATGTAATGAACCTATGATAATTTGGATCCTAGTTTTTAAGAAAATTATATGGTTATATGTTTATATTACCGTTGGGTATATTTATTTTCTTGAAAAGTGTATTATCGAAAATACTAATACTTGAACTTTTTCTGTAGAAATGGCTCAAAACACCGATAACACTAACACTGCTCTAAATTCTGCGTTCAAAATCTTTTTTGATCGAGAAAAGTTGGTCGCTCTAAGAATTTCAATGATTGGCACCGCTCTTTGAGAATAATGCGTAGAGTTCTTGACGGTTGAAATATCTTTATGAACCTTGCCTGAACAACCAACTGGTCCCGATGCTACTCAAGCAAATTGATGCTTGCAACTTAAGTATAAGCGTCATAATGATGTGGCTTGTCTTATGTTGGGAACAATGGAATCAGCTCTTCAAAAGCGCTTCGAACATTATTTCCCATATAATATAATGAACTTAGGACTATGTTTGAGAAACCAAATGCCGTCGATTTATGACTTGGACGTTACCAGCAATTTGTGGCGGGGAAGGTAAACCCGTAAAGTGCTCATGTGTTTGGAAATGAAAGGTTACATGGACCAAAAGCCTGGCAAAACTTATGAGGATGACATGGCGTGAATCGATTAATCGATCCCTTAACAAGGATTTTAATGGTTTTGTCGAATTTCAATATGCACTGCGTGGGGAAGACGATTCTTGACCTACGCATTGCTAATTGACTATGAGAAGGGTTGCCTCAAAAGGTTCCTACCGCGGTACTTGCTATTGAGGTGGAAGGATTAATAAGCCAAAACGCGGCGTCGCGAACAACAAGAAGGGGATGGGTAAGGGCAAGGTTGACAAAGGCAAACAGGTGATGGCCTATCAACCTCAACCCAAGAAGAACCCTACTCCTAGGAAGGATAATCTAAAGGATCAAGCATGCCATCCTTTGTAGGCGTTGGGCATTGGAAGAAAACGTGCTCTCTATCTTGATGAATTGCGGGCAAATAAGATGAAGTATAAATGGTCAGCGGCGCTGCCGTGTATTTATTTGTCATTGAATTATTTACTCTAAATCATAATAATTCACGGGTATATGATACGAACGTGGTACATTTGTAATACTGCTACTTGGGGGTTTAGAGTGGAAAGGAAGCTTGCCTATGGGGAGCAATATCTGCGTGGGAAATGGCATGCGCATTTGTTGAAGCCATAGGAACGTTTAGTTTAGTATTGCTTCGCGGCTTGAATGCATTATTAAACAATTGTCATTACACACCTTCTATAATTAGAGGTGTTGTTTCCTTTTCAAGTTTGTTTTGATGGTTTTACTCATACTGTTTCAAGTAATGGAATTGATGTTTCTTTAAATGGTGTATTTTATTTTAAAGCAATTACTGTGAATGGTGTGTTTTGAAATTGATATGATTGGAAATGAATCTAACAATAATAATAATTCGATGTTTAGCATTAACAAGAAGATAAAGTCGAATTAATTCTTCTTATCTTTGGCATTGAGACTTGCTCATATAGGCAAGGCGCGCATAAATTTGCAACTTGAAGGGCTTTTGAAAAATATCAATGATGAATCATTTGATAAATGTGAGTCATGCATATATGGGAAGATGACTAAGAAACCTTTTCATAGCAATATGGAGAGGGGCTTGATCTTGGTCTTATTCATCCGATGTGTGTGGACCACTTAGACATGTGTCAAAGAGAGGTGCTAGCTACTTCTTAACCTTACTGATGATTTCAGCCGTTATGGTTATGTTTATTTACTTAAACATAAACATGAGGTGTTTGAAACATTTAAGGTTTTCAAAGTCAAGTAGAACTGCAATTGGGAAAGAAGATTAAAGCTCTTCGATCCGATAGAGAGGATATCTAAGCCAAGAGTTTAAAGATTACCTAGTAGCGAGAATGGAATTGTCGAAATCTCACTTCTCCATATACTCCACAACAAAATGGTGTATCAGAGAGAAGAAATCGTACATTGTTGGACATGATACGATCTATGTTTAATCTTACCACTCTACTTTATCCTTTGGGATTATGCTTTAGAATCTGGCTGTTCGTATTCTAAATATAGGTTCACAAAGAAGGTTGATAAGACACCATATGAAATATCGCATGGTAAAGCTCCTAACCCGTCTTATTTAAAGGTGCGGGGTTGCGAGGCGTATGTTTAAGCGTGACTCAGCAGATAAACTCCAACAAAGATACGTAAAGTGTATCTTCATAGGATACCCTAAGGAAACTACGGGTTACTACTTTTACTATCCAACTGAAAATAAAGTAATTGTTGCTAGGTATGGAGATTTTCTTGAAAGAGATCTCATTATCTCAAGAATTCATTGGGAGAGTTTATGATCCGGAAGATGATCAAGAAGATGCATTACCTTAGAAAATACTAACGTACTTTAGGTAGAACCTGATAGTCCGGGTCCTCCACGGTTGAAGTGATTCCCGTTCAGTAGATCCGTAAGGAATATCATGCACACGAACGTCTATGTCTTTAGAGGTTGAAACTATGTTAGGAGATCTTGAGAGCCTACTAGTTATAAAAGCGCCATGGCAAGTCGACAAGGCTAAATGGCGGTTATTGCAATGAATGAAATGCAATCCATGAGAGAAATGAAGTGCGGGTAGAGGTTGACTTACCTCTAACGCTGGTGGTTGAGTAAGTGGCTCTATAAGATTAAAGACGACATGGATGGCAATGTACGTCTATAAAGCTCGTCTAGTTAGCGCAAGGTTTTACTCAAACTTATGGCATTGATTACGAGGAGACCTTTTCTCTTGTAGCGGACATTAGAGCTATTAGAATTCTCATAGCTATAGCGGCATACTATGACTATGAGATATGGCAAATGGATGTCAAAACAGCCTTCTTAAATGGTCGCTTAGATGAAGACATCTATATGAAGCAAACGCTGGGGTTCGTGAATCCATAATTTCCAAACCGTGTATGCAAACTTCAAAGGTCCATTTATGGATTGAAGCAAGCATCAAGGCAATGGAATAAAAGATTTGATGAAGAAATCAAAAGGTATGGATTTGTTCAAAATCTTGATGAGCCATGTGTATATCACAAAGTTAGTGGGAGTGATGTAATTTTCCTAATTCTTTATGTCGATGACATATAAATTATGGGAAAAGACATTCCAAGTATGCAAAATGTTAAGGCATATCTTGGGAGTGTTTTCCATGAAGGATTTAGGAAAGTGGATACATTCTGGGAATAAAGATCTACTGAGATAGGTCAAAGCGGTTAATTGGTTTAAGTCAAAGCGCTTACATTGATAAAATATTGAAGAGATTCATGCAAAATTCAAGAAAGGATATTTGCCGATGGAAGTAAAGCATGGCTTATGTAGCGATATGTGTGCTTCACACCTGCTGAGGTGTACAGCAAGAAGTTCCTTATGCTTATTTATAGGATCTATTATATCTTTGTGAGATGCACAAGGCCGAGATGTAGCGTTAAGCTCAAAACATGACCGGTCGATATCAACAGAATCGGGGTAATCTTCACTGGATTCTTTGTTAAGCATATTTTGAAGTATCTCAGAAATACTAAAGATATGTTTTTAGCGTATGGTGGAAATCCAGACACGAGCTTGGTGTTAGATTCTTGTGATGCGTCGGCAATGTGATAAAAATCTGAAGTCTCGAGACGGGTTATGTCTTTGTCATAAATGGAGGAGCGATTACCGGAAGAGCAAGCGGTACAATTGCGATATGCAACAGAAGCGAATACATAAATTTGCCGGAAGCTGCAATGGAGGCTGTTTGGATTAGGAAATTCATTTCATGGCTTGGTGTTATGCCTTCAATTGAATCGCCTATTGATATGTATTGTGACAATTCTGCTGCAATCATATTTGCCAATGAACACAGTCATGAAGGGCACCGACATTTTCTACTGGTATCACTATGTTGGGAACAAGTCCGAGAAGGTGAAATAAATCTCCGAAAGTTCCACCTGATGATGATAACAGACCCGTTCACTAAGGCTTTAGCTAAAGACAAGCTTGGGGACTTGCCAATGGGATTGGACTTCGTTTAGCTAAAAGTTTCATGCATAACCGTGATTAGTATTTGGATAAAGGATATTGTAAAACATTTATTATTTTCAATGAAATAAAGTTTGGATTATGTTTATTTTCATTTATAATATTGTTGTCCTATATTTGCATGTTTAATCCGTAAATAACTAAGTTATTTTAAATGTCCGTTGTCGATTAATGATATGGGAGTATCATTAAACTAAGAAAAATCTGAGAGATGTGGTAGAATATACTTGAAAGTATATTGATGAGAATGCATACCAATTTCGAATGATATTCAATGAATTGAATATAGGACTTATCCCAACTACATAATTTACTTTGTGGATATTGTTATAAGTAAATTATGAATAGTTATCTCAGACTTGAGATACCGGATAAGTGTCATGAATGTAGTGCATTTCTGGAACAACTTAACGCTATAATGCGGTAGTCATAAGGGTTGTTTTGAAATGTTACAAAGTTTGTGGGTTATTCTTGTAGTCATGATAGAATTTGTTCCTTCAAATTTATTTGGAGTTTATCTTCTTTGGGCCCTCATAGGGTTGACAAGATGTTTGCACTCCAAATCTCCCCTAAATATGTTTAGATGATTCGGTAATCTTGGTCAATCACTTACAAACGAAAGCAGAATAGTTATATAAAGAATGACTTAATTCCATATCTTTATTTAACGTGGTATTAGAAACAAAATGATAATAATAATGAGAAATCATTAAAAGGTTTTCCAGGAGCCTTGATCGAGGTTGTAGAGGCATCGAAGTGTTGCTAGACGCTAATCGAATGTGATCACTCTATTAAGATATATCCAAGTGGGAATTTTGTTGGTTTTATGGATATAAATTAGTAGGCGTGAGTTAGGATCGAACTCGAGACTATGGGATTGCACACTACGTATGAGAATTTAAAGTTAATAATTAAATATAAGCGTTATATTTATTTATTTATTAAACGAAATAACTAACGGGTTAGTAATTAATGTAATGGACTAACGGTCGTTAAAGGTATTGGAAAAGGATCAAATTGCAAAGTTGGGAAGGTTCGGAATCCTTTGGGACTCCTAGAACCGATCGACCATCAAGAAAAGGAAACAAGCTACAACTTGTTCACCAAGTTAGCTTGGGTATATATACTAGGCTAGAGTGCTTGTTTTTCCATCTCTTGTCTTCATTAAATTTAGCAAAAATTGTTTTGTGTGTGTGTTTTGCTAAAAGCGATGCATACACCCTTCATAGGTGTCGATCCAAAGCTTTTCAAACATCAAGTTATTTGGTTTGATAAAACTAGCGGTACTTATTCGGTTTAAATGCGTGGTAATGAAACTAGTAATAACATACTTTGTTATTGTCTTGGATTGAATTACAAACGGTAGGGGTAATTCACATAATCAACTAAATCAAATTAGGGTTCATCCGTTGCTAGTTTGTGGATTTGATTCTTGTTCGGATAGAATCAACAAAGGTACGCATATTCTTTATGTTAATTAATTATTCGTTAATACATCCTATACGCTTCTGCAATATTACTTTGATGTTTTGGTGATTATTTATTTGAATGTCTTGATATCTAATTCCAACAAATTTGACATGTCTAGAAATTATATAGTGCTTTAAAGTTTAACCCATATATATTTCAGCGGAGACAGTAAATCATGTCCACTGCGGCCAACATAACCAGTTACAAAGGGTCGCCAAGTCATCTTAGGAACACAAGAATTTGTAACCATGATCTGTTAAAGCTGTCACACGTTAGTGATTTGCTAGGAAGTCTTCGCATGTCCATATTATTTCGAATTCGAGCCTATTACAAAAATAAAGTTGTTAGCCTGCAAGGCTGTAAGCAACAAAAAAATATTGTAGTCCGAATATGCAAGATGTTACGGTAACAATAATAATATATTTTGATTTTGTAACTTTTATATTCATGAGGTATATTTCATAAATTGTAAACTTATAAAAAATCCAACACAAAAAACACAATCAATGAAATTTGGACTTGGATAGAACATGTATAAATGTATTACTCATTTTTCTACTTTTATATTAACAACTTGTGCATAAACGAAATATAAAGTTTAATTTTTTTAACAAATGTAAAGTGTAATTCTAGTTCAAAATTTTAAACCCATTATATTATTCGATACGAAATCTAATCCTGCGCCTATTATTACCAGGGCAAGTATCTCTAATTCACATCCATCGAAACCCAGTGCATTTGGCGTTAATTTAGTGGTCCTCTCTTAGCAGTCCTTTGTTGTTCCAATCAAGAAAATAAATAACTCATCTACTTAGGTACGAATATTGTGTCAATAAAACAAATACCACAGTAGGGTCGATGTGTAATTCATGTAGGGTCGATGTGTAATTCATGTGAAGTTTTCGAGTAGTTGTATATGTGTGTTTGTGCTTGGGTACTGTGAAATTATTTAGTTATTTTTTATGTGTTTGGGTAGTTTCTAAATACTTGTGTATGTGTTTTTGTGCCTTGCTTCACTTACATTATCAGAGTATCAGCCTAAGAGCTTAACCTAAGAAAAAGGCTGCTGACGTGTCTAGTACTAGTGAAACGAAAGTTGCTACATCCAATAAATTTGATGCCTTTAGTATAGATGATACTGATAACTTTGGTATTCCTACTAAGGAAGTGAATAAGGATATGGATGTTGGTAGTACAATGGAAGAAAAGAAGAATAAGTCTCCAAAAACTAGTTATACATTGCATGAACCGAGCTTGGTGATTCATGGAATCTAATGAGGTTGGTCACCCTTATTATTGAGAAAATAAAGAAGTTTGAAAGAACTATTGATAAGAAATTTCTTGTGGGATATGATGGTATCTATTAAAAGGTTGATTATCGGGTAATAAAAGATTTTTCGTTTACTTCTTCTACTAAGAGGTTAACCAATTCTCTAAGTGGGAGAGATTGTTGACTCAAGCGATGATGAAAAAAGGGTTGTGAACACTTTTGATGAGTCAATAACCTTTTTGGTGGTGGTCTGATAAAACGAAGATGATTATGACAACTATGATTATGATATTTATCTTTGGATCAGTGCGATCTTCCAATGAATTTGGATGATTTTTAAGACACATATGGTAAAGCTCCAAGGCCTTGGTAGGAAGTAATTTTATTTTCATAAGTGTCTAACGTTATCTTTTGAGTAGTGGTTTATGTAAAACCCTAAATTCCGAATTCCCAATTTTACGTGTAAATTGAAAATTTTCCCTAAGTCATGTGATTATTAATAAAAGCGTAAAACTATGTGATAGTTAAATAGGATATGAAATGAACATAAGTAATTTATCTAAAAATGATTTTCCTCCTAATTCCACCATTCAATTCGAATTTTTCTTTTAGACTCCAACACATCATGCGCACACGACTCAACACATTTTTTTTATAGCCTGAGATAACTTGGATAATAAAATTCGTACCTAAACTCCTAAATTACACGTTTGTGATATCTTTTAAAAAATATAGATATAAATTAATCCTTTTAACGTGATCGTTCCTTGTGATGACCAAGTTTCCCTTTTAAGAACACCAGTATCTGTTCGAGTTGGTGTAGTAGTGAGGATATGATTACGCGATCAACAAAGCACAAAAAATGGAGAATTTACATAACTCTTTTTACTTTCAAATAGAATGTTTTCTTTTATATTAGTCAATCCACATCTACTTACAAGCTCGATAATCCTTAGAAAAATATTTCAAACATTTGATTTGTTATGTTACAAAGACATTTATATCGGATGTTAACCAAGTCTGTATACTACATTTTTTGAACCCAAGGTATAGATCTCATACGGTTTTTAAACTTGTACTCATTAACTTGAAGGCTTATATCAGAATGATTAATAAAAATGATATTTTTCTCAATTGACATGTATGTAAATGTGACGCAAAAACGAAACGCCAATCACCACAAATCAAATATGCAGCAAAACAAATATTTACTACCCCCACTAAAGTAAAAGATATGGTTTGCCTACAAAGTCATTAAGGGCACGTTTGGTAGAGAGAAATTCAGAGAAAAGAAATGAATCAGAGAATAAAAATTCAGAGAATAGAAATCAGTAGAAAATTTTAACTCATTCCACCGTTTGTTAACTATAGAGACTTGACCCGAGAAATAACCCATAAATTATAATATTTAATAAAAAAAAATTGTTTGACAATATTTTGTGCGAAAAGCACACAAAAGAAACCGAATAAACAAAAGAACCAAATTATATATTGTAGTCAAACAAAACACATATACATGTTTGATCTCTTTTCAGTCCAATTGTTTTTCCAAAGCGTACTTCAGTCAGCTCCAATTTTAAAGATTATAGAAACACAATGATAAGGATAAATATTGCAATCAAAATGGGTATCAACACAATGTGATATTAAAATACTTTTTGACTAACAAAGGATTGAATAAAAACATCTATTATTTCAAGTTCGTCAACAGATTAACACCTGAAACTGAGATCTATGGTTGGATGAAAGAAATAATAGAGTTTTAAGAAGCCTCAATAATGAAATTAATGTTGATGGTTAGACTAAAAAAATGAATGAGAAACCAAGAAATCATGTACATAGAGGTGACAAAATGCAGTTTTAGAAGATCAGATAGCCATAAGAACCAAAGGAAGGTGACCACAAGATGACGGCGACGTGGCCGGAGATGAGAACGAGAAAGATGGCCTGAAATGGGTGGTTATTGGAGGGTAGGGTTTCACACACTTCTTAAAATTAGGTAAAATATGGAGCACGTGCTAGCATCTTCTTATCCTCTTTTTTAAGTTTTATTTTCTAAAAAGCAAAAAACACGGAGAATTTGAAAGGGGATCTATTTCCACACGCAAGAGGATGGAAATCAAATTGCAAAGAAGCAAATTCTCGAGAATTAAGATATCTCCGCTTTTCTTTTTCTCAAACCTACCAAACATGGTAAATGAGGCTAATTTCATTTCTCCACCTTTATTTCTCTTAACCAAACACACCCTAAAGGTCAAGATATACACCCCTAAATACATGATATGGTCACTTAATTTTTCCAAATCAAAATATACGCAGCCTTTAAAACCCTTTCCTCTTTACCATGTCTTGCCAGTATAAATATAACGCCTCTTCAGAAACCCTAGTTTTCATTCGCCCCCAAGGTTTATCACACGAAGGATTCCTGCTGTCGATTATTCGGAGGTCCTGATCTAGGAATTGAAGTCGCCAGATATAATCGTGCTTGTTCTCTTCTGGTATCATTAAACCCTCTAGGAGGTAATTCGTTTTTTTTTTCCCTTTTGTCTCTAAATCTATTCGATAACTATTATGTGACAACTCGAAAATTCCTCGATGCGTCGAAATCCGAGAAACATCAACTAGAGCGATTGTTTTGATTAAATTGAGATACAAGTCGTATTTTATATCGTTTTTATTGGAAATAATATTTTAAGAACATTGGCGTAACTCCCGTGTCATGAATCATTCGTTTACTAGGCTAAACGAGTCCCGAGCTTAATATTATGTAAGATTTAAGAAAGTTACATCAATGGTCCCTTAGATAACTACACAAGCCCCCCCTACACTTTCCATTTTACAACCTTAGTCCCTCCTAGGACTATATACCCACACACTAACCCTATTTCACTCACTTTCTTTCTCTCTCTACAATGCACACACACAAACTAACCTCCTCCTTCTCTCTAAAATCCGGCCGCCCACCTAGGGTTCCGGCGCCGTCACCGGAATCCGGCCAAATTCTGACGACCTCCTCTAACTACACCACCCATCCCATCTTGTAGATCGGGATCTCGTGGTTCTATTTTCATGAAAAACACCGCGCCTCAAATCTAAATTATTAGATTTGGCTGGTTAGGGTTTCTAGGGTAAACGTTTTACAAGGGTCTCTAGAGTGGCTTGGTCACGAGTTGTACTCGTGGAAAACACCACAGCTCCTCGACGTTTCTCTTTTCTCACGGTAAACACAACTCGTTTATATATATATATATACACACATATATATATATATATATATATATATATATATATATATATATATATTATATGTTGTGGTTTTCGTGGTTAAAAAACAAAACAAATGTCATGATAAACATTTTGATGGACTCGTGTGGTAAAAATTGTAAAACGTGATTAAAATATT
The DNA here is from genome assembly GCA_910596185.1 of Chrysanthemum makinoi. NCBI lineage: Eukaryota > Viridiplantae > Streptophyta > Magnoliopsida > Asterales > Asteraceae > Chrysanthemum > Chrysanthemum makinoi. The sequence continues at coordinate 323,194,774 of OU343222.1, read as the reverse complement.
TTTGATTAATGAATTGTTTGGTGAAAGCATTTGATTGATAGTGGAGAAAAGCTTTGTGTACGGGTCAATTCATAAGTCATCGGGGTGACTCGGTTGGAACCATGTTATGTCGGGTCGGGTCAGAAAAGATTGTCCATGTTCGATTTGTGTTGCATCTGATCTAGAAAAGGTTACACAAAGAGGAGTTTGTTGGGCTGTTTTGGGTGTGAATCGGATCGAACCGAACCGGTCGAGTCCAAGACCTATGATCTACCTAGACTCGAAAATAAAAAGGAAACTAAACAAGATCTCAATTATTATTATTTGTAAATTAATTGTTAAAAAAAGTATGGCCGCATAACATCACATTATCGGAAAGTTTAGTCACAGTGTATCCGCCGTCACATCGCGCGAGTATCCTGCTAGTATATACATATATAGCAATACTTTCGATTAATGTCATTTTTAAAACATAATTTACGTAAAAAAAATAAAACTTATTAAACACATTGTACAAGCATAAGTAACATATTATTTTTTTTCAAAGTCATTAGGTCAAACTTATGATGAAAGAATCGATCCCTTAGAAAAATTTAACATTTCTGCAAATAAATTAGCAAACTCTTATACTATGCAAAGTTAACATAACTAGAAAATTTTCATAAGCCGGTCAAATATCAATTTTCTATAAGAATAATCATTTGTAAATATATCTAACATGTTACGTTTTTTTAATAATTAATTTTGAAACTTCATATATTAATGTGCCTTTTTTGTCACTTTAATCTATTTGCCTTTTTAGTCACTTAGGTTATGCGATAATACACTAAGTTGACAAAAAAGGCATTAATATATGTAGTTGCAAAAAAATTCATTCACTACAATACATTTACAAATGATTATCTTTTTTTTATATACCATATAAAGCATTTACAACATTGTTAAAAGTTGAAAACAAAGCACAATAAACAATAAACATACTAAATTACCCTTCAACCAATATGGTATGTATGAAAAAAGAGAGTTAGAAACGAGATTATTGTAACACACCGAAATTTATAAATTTGTTAGAATGGTATTTTATTTGCATAAGAATATTTGGAAAAGTATTCTGGTAAGTTCTAATTTGAAATAAGAACTTTCTGTGCAAATAGTTAACAGAAAACGACTAACGGGGCAAATATATTTAACGACATGGACTAACGGTATAAAATTTTATTTAGGGACAAAATTACCAAAATACCCTTGATTTATTATCCTTTTTAGTTCTAGAATTGTCTCCAAATCACACTGTTTGTGTGTGCTTGGAACATGGCAGTGTTAAGAAAAAGGAGGGAACATCCCATATTTTGGGTAAAGGGATTATTTCTTGGTAAATTTATTACTTCAAAAAACAGTTAAGTACAATGAATGTGAGTGAATCCATATCTCAACTTAAAACTAGGTGAAAACAAACGCAGCAATTGTGCTTCAAACCTAACCTATCGTAAGAATGACCTGCCACACTTATGCGATCCAATTGTGTACGCTATTTAAGTTAATCACGAAGACTAATATCAAAAGCATTAGCAAACTGCATTCGAGCATCATTCAAACCATGATCATCAAAGTCATCATCATCGTATGGATTTTCATAATAATCTTCCATCCATTGTTCATACAAGCTTTTATGCCCCCTTCACTGCGACTTTTAGAAGCTTTGTTAACATTTGATCTCATAGAAGCCAAAAAAGTGGCAGTTTGATCATAAACCTCTAATACTTCATCATCACTATCCTCATTAACTAGATCATCAACCTATTTAGAAGCTATATTAGAATAACTAAGAAACGTTGATTTATAAGGTTTGAGCGGTTTCCCATCTTCACCCACTAGCACAAGTTTCCCATCATGCATCTGGCTTTCCATTTCAATAATCCTTACAACCAAAGGTGTAATACTTGGACTGCCCGATGCCGAACCAACTACATCATGGAAAACTTTCTTACCGAATTTGACGACCCTATTTGATCCAAGCTCATCATCATTCTCAATCATATTAAAGCATCAAAAGGGTTAGTTGAATTCGTCACATCTCTAGGCACTTCAGAATTCTTTTTCGTACCATTTGAAATAACACCATTCATTTTAGAGACGGCTTGGTAAACTTGTTGCTTAGGCTTCTATTGAACCTTATAACCCATGTTATTACCACGGGAAGTATCTCTTGGGGGTTGTTGGAAACCATCATAAGTCGTGTGTTGCTTCTTAGGTTTGTCAATTGCCCGTTTTGGGCATGACAAATTATCATGCCCAAATATCACACACACACCACATCTAGGTGCAGTGGTTCCCATTCGTACTCCACCCTCACCAGGTGAAGAACCTCTCAATCATCCTCCATATTTGGAATAACTATAATCATCTCATCCTTTAATTCCCGAGTAGCCCTTATATCAATCAATGCGCGAGCATATTTCATACGACCCCATGATTGCATACACATAGAACTCGTATATGAATCAAGCATAATCAGGTACCAGGTTTAGTAGCCATCGCACTCAATCCATCAGCAGTAAACGCCACAATCGGAATATCATGTAATTTTACCCAAATAGGAACCAAATTCATATCTTCCTTTAGTAAGTTAGCAGTAGGCGCCCATTTCTTCAAATGATAAGAACAGATTCTCCAATACCCCATTCATACCCTCATTCGAAGCAAACTTGAATGAAAAAAGGGCCCTTAGTGTTCATCGTTACTCGAACTATGCCATACCTTTGCCAAGCATTCTTAACATGGTACTCAACAACCGGGAATGCTACTCTTTTACCCACGAAATACCAATACGAGTTAAAACCAAGCCTCAAATGAACTTCCAAAATAAACGCCAACAGAAGTTACACTTCTCCGTGGCCAATGATCTAAAGTTAACCTTACTAGTAGCAACCTCCTTTGTAACCAAACTCGTGAATGATCTCTGACTAACATTTACGTTAGGCACACGCTTTTTAGCGTGTGCTAAATTAATCGCAGCTTGAACTGAGACATAATTAGTTGAGGTAACATGTGCTGGAACCATTGTTGCAAAAATCGGCCAAATCAGCCGATTAATCGCCGATTAATCGGTAATCGGCCATAAACCTTGTAGAATTTTGAAAATCGGTCAAAAAATAGGCCAGGTAAAAAAATCGGCCAAAAATCGGTCAAAAATCGGCCGAATCGGTAAAAAATCGGCTAATCGGTAAAAATCGGCCGAATAGGTCAAGTTTAAAAAAATAATAATTTTACTTATGACGCACAATGGGGATCGTTTATTTCACTTATAACACACAATGGGCGATAATCGAATTTGAGCCTTTTATTGAGGTTTGAAAACATAGTAGGCTTGGAATCGATGTAGGTTTTCTGACCAGGGTTTTAATATTTATAATTTCTCTTTATACCTAAGGTCTACCTTAATGCACTAACGGCAGTGTACCCGTCAGTGTGTAGTGTAGCATTTGGTAAAACCGAGTCGTCCCAACACTATGTGTGCGGATTTAAACTAAGTCTAGGTGTCACAGATTAATATGATTGCGATATAATTAACTACTAAAGCAAATAAAGGCAAGGGTTGTGATCAATAGAGGAGAGGGGTGCTAACCTAGTTATTCATCCTAACTAGTTATGTTTACGTCTAATTACTTCCAATTACTTCAGGTGGGGTCAAAGTCGCTAGGACAACATTTGGTCAGTTCGTCCTAACCTATCAGCAAATGGTCACACTAGAGAAATCAGGTGACCCGTCATAAGTTCAGTTGTTTTTAGTCCTTTAAGCCAAGTCATTAAGTACCGCTACATGATAGATTCATAACAATGAGTGCCCGGGGGCTAGCATCTTAAACACTCATCCCCGACTTTTTAAGTTCATCCAAACGGTAGGTGATCAGTTGGTCAAATCGCACAAACGAAGGGGCGTCAGTTGGTCATATCTTACCCTTCCCACTCAGTCTATCTACTTAGGGTCAGTTGGTCATATCTCCTAAGTAACTAGCCACTACCACCATTCAAAACTACCTAGACAAGGGTAGCTACCAACAAACTATGCATGCATACACTTAGAAATAATTATACGGAAGCGATATAAACATAAACAAAGCAATTAAGGAATCATAACTAGGCCAGCACCAGGGGTGCTTAGCCAATCATATAGTAAATTAATCCAACAATAATGAATAAAACATGAATAGAATTAAACATAATGTTTGTTACAAATTACTTGATGAAAAGCTAATAATGATGATGATTGCAGGTGAATTCTTCCTTGGAAAATGGTTTTGGTGCTGGAAATTGCCTTGGAGTGGTGCCCTAATCGACCCCTAGGAGAGGGGTGAAGAGAGATACTTCAAAATGCAGATTTAAGGTTGTATTTATAAGCGACATTGTTACGGCGTAACCATAAGGCGAATGCAGTAACGGTAATGACGACGAAAATCCGGATCTCGAACAATTACGTCGTAGTTAAATTTTAGTTACTCGTAACTAAAGTTGCCGTAACTAAATTAGAATTACGCGTAACTTATCTTACTTGTACTTTTATCATCCTTTCTTATATTTGAAACTTTACTAGCCTTCAATGACTTAGGCCCCTGAAGTAAGCGTGGATTCATATCAAGTCCAAAAGCCTTAATAATACTTATAAGATATTTACGATTTCAGCCCCTCGTCGTTCTCGATATTTTTATACTTGGTCCTTGAAGTGAATAAAATAAATATTAACTTGCCTCTTCCAGTCCACTGACTTCAAAACTTTGCAGTAATTAATTACGGCGTAACTAAATCACTAGGTTACGCCGTAATTCTTCGTATGCACATACTTATCCACTCTGAAATTATCTCTACGGCGTAACTAAATTTCCATGTTACGCCGTAACCTTCACAAAAATAATTACGACGTAACCATAAGAATTGGTTACGCCGTATCCTTCAAAGCATCATATTTACGCGTAACATTATAACGATTACGGTATAATCTTCATTGAATTCATAGGCCCTCATAAATCTATCTTCTAACATATATTTGGCCTTATATCATATCTTTTCCAACGCCTCATTTATCCTGAAATGTAATTATAAACGAATTAAGTACCTTATTAATGCAAATGAGGCCATAAACACTGGAATTTGACATATAAAATATCAGGCTAATTTGATGTTATCAAATATCCCCTCACTTGAACACTACTTGTTCTCAAGTAGACCCTTTAAATAATTCTTGAAAAGACATCTCCCAAGATTAATTGGAAGATATGAGTCTAAAAATCACCTAAGCTAGAAAATTCCAAACCGAGCACCTCACGAAAAGGAATTGAAATCACACTCTCTCTCATAATTCACGTGTTTATTTTTGGGTGATCACTCAACTCAATCATGGCGAGTATTCTATCATAGGATTGGCAAAGATACTAATCTCCACCACTAGAGTCTATAGATGTACTATTCTAAAAGGCAATGGGTTGACACAACATAGGCTTATGTGTTTATTTTGTCATTACTAACGAGTTACGGCGAAGGGGACAAAACCAATGATACATGACCAAATCCATGGCCATGACACTACTAATTGCTCGCTTCCTCACCTAAACTCGATTCATGACTAAGGGTAGGATAAGACATGGGAAAACATTTAATGGGTGTAAAAAAAGACGAAACAAATAGATTCCTAAGTCCACAGTCGCCCCACCACTAGTCGCATTCAATCCCATAGCAAAAATCAAAGGTCAAGAGTCAAGGGTCATCAATACATGAGTCAATGAATATAAAATTTAGCGAAGTGCCTCATAATCACCATAAACTAGGCAAATAAAGTGCATTAACAATGGCTTCATCATCAATGAAAAAAAAGTATGGGCTATAAAAAAATTTAAAATTTGGGTACTTTTAGCACATAATTTAACTAAAATCAACTATTTCTATCTCCCATCCCCCCACTTGAAATGTACAATGTCCCCATTGTACGAATATTGATTAAAATTTGAAAGGCGAGATAGAAATATTCGGGTTTCTAATTTTATTCGTAAGACAAAACGGATTTGTAAAAATTTGCGCCTAGTTGAATAAGGCGAAAATACTCAACACAATACGACACATAAGCTGATTTATATTACCAGCTATATACAAACTAACAAACTCTTGCTTGCATTCTTTTTTTTTATCACTTTTTTTTTTTTTTTTTAAGATGCAAGACAAGGTATACATGGATAAAAATAAAGAAAACAATACGAACAAATAAAAGCATCCCCCCACTTGAGATTAACTATCAACTATCAACTAAACCCGATCTTCTTCCAGAACCCTATATTCAAAACCCGTGACTTTCACAAGTGGAACCAAAATAACCAACAGCGCCCGGACCATGGACATAAGGAAACTACAGGGTAGGCTAGGCGATAGGTGTAACGAAACAGACATATATAGGGTGAACAAAATGAAAGGAATGGCTCTGAAGGGTGTATCTAGGGGTATCTTGCACTAATTATGAGTGCAACAAAAAGGGTTTAACAGGGGGATTGACTAATCGATGTGAAAAGTCAATATATACAAACATAAATGGATGGGCTTTTTTGGGTTTGATCCTAAAATTGTCGTATATTCTAGCTGCACCGATCACACCAAGTTATCTCAGTGTAATGCTCATGATAATGGTATCGAAAAGATATACAAGGCCAAGTTCTAAAGTCTACTACAGCCACCGGTATACTCATTTTTATGGTATTATGTATAAGGGGAAAACGGAAAAGCTTATCCTCACACAATGGAAATATAGGGTAGGTGTGTTTAGTCTAGATTAATCCAGTTAATTAATGAAAAACATGTCAAAATTGAAGATGAAATTTTTTTCACTAGAAACTAAAAAAATAAAGGCAAGAAAAATCAACTGGGTGTCTATGTCTAATCCCTTCCCTCCACTTGGGTCATACTGATAAGGATTTAAAAGGTACATTTTTGAGGGGTCATTTAAGCCCTTAATCGCCCACTTTTATATCCGTTATTGCTTAATTTCGTTCCTTTTCACTTTTTAGGTCTCTTAAAGGCAAATTGCTGGAATGACACTTATTTGGAAGAAAAGGCGTGAATATGTGAAGAAAATGGCCAAAGTCAAGATCAAGACACTCAAGCCACTGGAAGTGCACCCGACGACATCATAGACAAAGGCGACGCCGTCCCTATAATTGCGATGTCGGAAGTGAAATTGCTATTTTACACTGACGGCCATCGGGCTTTGAAGAGTAGGGCGTCACGAAGACCTTTTCCCTCAACTGCCTAGATCTAGATCAGACGGCGAGAAGTTGAAGCTAACGGCGTCACAACCACAACGTGGCCGGCCCCAAAGTTGATTTGGCCAAGACGAAACCCTAATGGCGGCGATCCGACGGCGTCACAATTAAAGGTGACCATGCAGCTTGTAACTCTTCATATAGAATTCGATTTTAAGACTTTTAGAGAGGTAGATTTGTGGAGTAAAAACCTAAAACGATTTTGGTTTGTCTTGGGCAGTGTCTTAGGGTTCTCATACCCTATTTTACATCAAGATAAGTTATTTACTTCATTGATTTCATTATGTCTTCGATTGTATGTGTGTATGCTTGCATGTTCACCATGTCCGGCTAATTTACTTGTGTGTTTGCTTAGATCTATGAAACCTAATTATTGAATATTGATTGGTTGTCGCTTATCTTAATTGTAATTGGCTTAAGATTGCAATAGGCCATCGTAGTGTTTGAGTAATCTTTATGAACCTTAGTTTATGATCACCTAGAGTAATTGTAGGCTAAAAATCCAAAGAAAACCTTAGAGTTAGTTTATGAATCCTAGAGATTTTGTAGGTAATAACCTTAAGGTATTCTCAAAGAGTTAGGGAGAAAAGCATACCCTACGACCTTAGAAGACACAACGCGTTAAGAAATAAGGAAGTGACAATTCAACCATCAATAAAAGATAACTAGGGAGTAATAGTATATAGGTAGACACATTTTTAATCATCATACGAGCACACATCAATAGACATAGACTACCCCTTAGCTTTGTTAATTAGATAAATAGATAGTAAAGTAATCGGTAGAAGTACCACCCCCCAAATCCAATACCCCGAGATCGTACTTTCAATTTTCAATCCCGAGGCTTACCCTAATACTACACTACAATGATTAGGTTCACTGCGTAGGTGGTTGAAAAACTTGCTCGAAGAAAAGGAAGTTTCTTTTTTAACGCGCGTTATCGCGTATCAAGTTTTTGGCCGCGCGGGAATAGAATAGCTAGCTAGATCTCTATCTCGTTTAGGTTCCCTTGCTTGATTCCTATCAAGTAAGCTTTTTTTCTCATTTTTAGCTTCCTCGTAGTCTATCACTCTTCTTCGTGACCTTTGTTCGTGATCCCATCGTTTTTCATCATGGAAGGTGATAATCAACCACTACTCATCAACCCACCACCAAATGACCCGCCAAGAGCCCGTACTCTTGGTGAATACTCTAGACCAAGCAACCTAGGCTATAGGAACACCATTGAGCTCCCGATCAAGCTCAAACTACGGCCTTCAATCCGACACCATCCGGTTGGTGCAAAACGGATGTACATTCCATGGACTTTGTTTCGAAGATCCTAATCAGCATCTTAAGGATTTCCTTAAAATCGTCGATTCCATCGACCTTGATGCTACTACTCAGAAGACCACGCGCTTGCGTCTCTTCCAATTCTCTCTCGGACCAAGCTAGTAATTGGCTGAGCTGACTTCCCACGGCTGCATCTCAAGTTGGGATGATCTCACTTCTTGTTTCCTTGCCCAATTTTTCCCATCAGGGAGAACTACTAAGCTTAGGTATGAAATCTTGATGTTCCAACAACGTCAAGATGAATCTCTCTGACATGGACTCGATTCAAGGACCTGCTCCATAAAGTCCCTCATCACGGCATTATTCTTTGGCTTCAAGTCCAAATCTTTTACGATCATGTATGTCCCTCCATCCGACAAACCATTGATTACGCCGCTGGTGGAAGGCTAAGTAACCTCAATGTTGAAGTATGTTGGGAGGTCATCGAAGACTTAGCACAATATGAAGAAGAATGATGGGAAATCCCAATAATCCATGAAAATGGGTTAGATTCCTGTGCACAAATGTTTATGAGTATGGAGGCACAAGTAAATGAGTTGATGGAAGTAACCACCTGATTATGAGCATGTGAACTCGGTCAAGGAATTTTTGCTCCCAAGAAAATCCAAACAAAATGAATTCGAGGACATAATGTTGACATTTGTCAACAAGCAAGAAAAGGAAATAAAACGCCTCGAAGCTCGAATGAGGAAAACTCACGACACTTTCTTGGAACTGGCTGACAATTTCATGCTGAAACTCCGTGAAGAAATCGCAAAGAATAATGTACCTAAAAAGATAGAAAAGGTATATGCGACACCGGAGCTCGTTAGAATGATTCCCGAACCCTCTCCAATTCCAATAAGCAAGGCAACCCCCATCAAGGAATCGCATCCTTGTTTGAATTCTTCCCTCAACGCTCCTTGCATGTTTCCTAGGGACATATTTATTGGAAGGGTGCACGTATCGCTTCCCGACTTTCCTAACATAAGGAAACGTTCTTTTGGTTTTAAACCGGGATCGAAGAATCCTCATCCCCGATATTTCAATATCTCTAGAGTTTCAGTTGAAAGACAATTTGACATGTGCGTTGCTCACCTTTGTGGAGATTGCAAGTGGATTGACAAAATGAATTTTAAAATAAAAACCAAAATCTTTGTCAAAATAGTAACAAGATTTTTGATCTGAGCGGATTAATAAAAACAGCCTCTTTTGCAAAAATTTGGGCATGACGCCATCACACGCAAAGGGTGACGCCGTCACTAAGCCAGATCAGACGAATAAAAACACCAACCATCTCTTTCATTCTCTACCCTACACATTCTATCCGCCCCCACCACTACCACGTTTTCTCCACATCAAATTCACCATTTTGCTGCGTCAATCTCCACAAGGTAAGTAATATACATTGATCTTTGTCTAGTCAATTTCTCTATTCCGCGCTCAATTTTGATTTCCCCTTTCAATCCGAAAATTCCCAATTGATTTGATTAATGCTAAATGTTGCCCATGAATCTTGTTAATTAGGCTTAAAATTAGGCGAATAGTAGTGTTATCATGTGGGTTTGATTGTGCGAGAAGCCTTGATGGCTTAGGGACTAAACCACCTGGCCAAAGCACCATTGCTCTGTAGCAGGGTGTGCTGGTTATGGGTTATGGTTAAAACACGGATTTTTCCTCGCAAACGTCGGATTTGAATTTTCTTGGTGGGACAGTGTCAGGTTTTGAGTGAAGCCGTTAGAGCCTTCTGATGTCATTTTTAATAGCTTGAATGTTACTAATTTGTTTCCAATCTTTTGATTTCTCTTTCAGAAAATGAGCAAGAGGACAAGAAGAACAAAGGGACAATCTTCTGGTACCCAGGAGAACATTGCTTAAACTGTTGCTGGATGGGGAGTGTTTGTTGAGGAAGAGTGCCAAACTCGTTCTGATGATTTTCTTCATCAATCCATTGACTCAGGGGCTGTTGTGGATTGGGGATTTCTTGAGCATCATGATCTGGCAAGGGAATTTTGGAACAATTTTAGGAAAGATAAGTTCACTGATCCCCAGTGGGAAAGGTTTTTTTAGATACATGAGCCCGTGTATGGCGAGTTGGTGCGTGAGTTTCACGCATCTTATTCGATGGATATTATTTCGTGTCGGAATAACATTGGGTTTCAGGGGATTCGGTTTAGGCTGGGTGGAGAATGGAGGGCTATGTCTGTACTAGAGTTTGGTTGGAGAGTGGGGTTGTATACAGCAAGGGATACTGAGAGTGATGTCTTTAGAGCTAACTTGGGAGTTGGGTTTGCCAATAGGGAGGACATATAGGGAATTCAATTTTGGAACACATAGCCAACTGAGTATGTTACCGAGTACCTTCTTTTCCTCATCGGATCCGATCCGGGATCCGCTGGCGAAGCCGTGCACCATTGCACCACCATAACGGGCGCCGTGGCATCGGTCATCGACACTTTACCGATATATTCTATCTCTCAATGCATGTTGGTAGCCAAGGGTGTGCACTCCGAATATCCCATTCTCGCTTCATTACTTGAGGACCTGCTTAGCGGTGCGAGGTATGAGGATAGGGGTGTATGGTGGTATGTTTGTCACCGTTGGCTCACCTTGGCATCCTAGTCGGGAGGTACCCACGCATCTCAATGTTGTAGCAGCCGGCTGTTGTTAGAGCTAAGTCCATAAAGGCATGGAGGTCACCATGGATTATGGTAGGCTACGATGGTTCCATGCTCATCCCGAGTTCAAAATGATGATGATGATGACGTTGATGACGAAAACCGATGCCAGCATAATGTAAACAGGGATGGAGCAGGAGGTCTGCGACGCCTACGTGTACATGTCCAGGGAAACTGGCAGCCCACCAGGAGCGTGGATGGTCCGTGATGGACACGTGGATGGCACAACAGATCGAGGGCCAACTCGACATATGATCATACAAATGATATATGCAACATTTGTCCATGCGCGATCACCTTGACCCACACCTCAGCAGATCACCCATTCTCAAGGCGGGAGGACCCGCCTTTTGGATACTTGGGCCACCTCCCCGGTTATGACTACCGTTATGGACCCTCCCCAAAGGATTCGGGTGTTTATGTGTGGATTGTTTATGGATAATTATGGTTGGTTGTTGATTAAAACAATTTTATTTGGGCATGTAATAATTTAGACTTGGTGATGATGTGGTGGTCTTGGAACAATTTGATATGTATATATTTGTTTGTGGTGTGGTTTATCCATAAATTGTTTGGTTGGATTATCTATTTGGGTGTCATATGTATTTTCAATGATTGTTTATTCTCATGTTTGAATTTGTAAAAATGCTTTATTTTGTCTTTAACATCGCCTTAATTACATATAAAGGTATTTTACAAAAGGGATAAGTGTAGGGAAGATTACACACGCTTTCAAAAAGAACGTGAACATGAGAGTTACAATTCTTTAAAAGATATATATGTGTGTTTGTTAGAGTCAAATGCTTGTATCAAGTCATAATGGATGTTTTGCAGGATTTTTTTTCGTATTCTAAAGATGTAATTTTTCCAGAAAATCGCAGAAGACTAGTTTTTGTCGATAACCTCGACCGTCCCGATTGCTACTTGACGGGCCAAGAGGAACATAAACCATTTATTTTACTTTCTCTCGTTTTCTGTGCTACTTATAAATATTTGGAAATCTCAGGTCTTAATTTTCTAGAAAACCTATAATCATCCATTCCACAAGCATTATATCCTAGTTTAGTAGAGTCATATATAGCTTTATCGCCGATTTTACCCTAAGGTTTTGTTTTCGCATACATTCTTCTTGATGAAGAATTAACCACTACTTTACAGGATCCTACCGAGCTAATCAGTGGGAGTATAGTTTCTTTCGCTTTTAATTAAATTCGCTATCATAACTTTGATACTTTCAGTGGAATATTGGGGACAATGTTCATTTTAAGTGTAGGGAGGGAGAATAAAACAGGAACTTTAAAACTATCCTTATCTTTGATCATTTGTCTTGTCTAATTTCATTTTTGTAATAAACCATGAGAAATATCGATTAGAGTAATTTTGGCACCAAATTTAAAATTTTTCATGACATGTAGGAGTGGGCCATTAGTCTTAATAAAGCGTCTCATGGATAGGAAGTTATATGACTAGCACAAAACCTTTACCACTCAAATTTCACCCCAAAAATGTGAGGTTCGCCCTAGATTTGTAGGAATTAAAGCATTCATATTTAATGCTTGAAGAGTGTACCGGTAGTTTAATAGATTCTATAACTTGTTTTGTGATGCATCCCGAGATCGCTAGTGAGACTACACTTGTGTAGTTAGGAATAACAAAATGATAATAGGCATTAGGATAACCCTTGTTTGATACCCGTATTATAAATACTTCTTCCACATCGGTTGAGTAATTCCCCCACACCCTTGCGTTGTACTCATCTTTAGTACACGATACCCCTAGTTAACCCCTCAGAGCCTATCCTTTTCGCGGTTCTCGAGATGTTTCGGTTTTCCGAAATATCAATGAAGAGCATTGTTTACAATCCACCCCCAAATATACACCCAAATCGCTTTAGCCTACCTTGTATGCACTCACTTTTAGTGCATTATTGTTATCATACTAAACCCTTAGTTCAATTATCTAGTTACTCTGCATAAGTTGCTAAGTCTAGTCATATCCTTTGTACACAGCTTTGGGACGATTGGGACTCATGGGAAAAGTTAAATTTTATGGAGTGAAGGGAAAAGAACTAAATTCAAATTCCCTTTATTTACGTAATAATGTACTCCAAGTGTTTTGATATTTTCAATTCGGTCAAATTAGTGTTGAGTAATAAAAAATCAAGTGTATGGACGTCTATAAATCCCATCTATCATGTTTGTTTGTTTTAAAGTTATATAGAGTTTAGAGTTTCTTGGCTTAACTTGCTTGTAACATGGTGCCCCCTATCCAACCAACCCCTTTGTTACCGTAAGCCTAACGTTACAACCCTTTAAAATACCTCTTAGATAGTTTTTCCTAGGTGCTTATGCCAAAGCGATAGAGGTTTGATCTAGTCTTAAGCCTATAGTAATCTATGTACTAGGACCGGTTAATGAGTGTTTATCTTCCATTTTCAATTTGATATATTTCATATACACCCGAGAGATGAGAATATCCAAACACTACTTGTGAGGTACTAGTATATAATTTCCATGCTTGTTATAACTTTTGCGGGGCTTATACTTGTTGTGAATTGTTCTAAACCAATGCTTCATGCCCGCTAACTTATAAATTGATTGACCAAAAGCACATTTGCTTGAGGACAAGCAAATACCAAGTGTAGGGATATTTGATAAGGATTTAAAAGGTACACTTTTGAGGGGTTATTTAAGCCCTTAATCGACCACTTTTATATCCGTTACTGCTTAATTTCGTTCCTTTTCACTTTTTAGGTCTCTTGAAGGCGAAATGCTGGAATGACACATATTTGGACGAAAAGGCGTGAATATGTGAAGAAAATGGCTAAAGTCAAGATCAAGACACTCAAGCTGCTGGAAGTGCACCCGACGGCGTCAAAGACAAAAGGCGACGCCATCCCTATAATTGCGACGACTCAAAAGTGAAATTGCTATTTTACACCTGACGGCGACAGGCTTTGAAGAGTAGGGCGTCACGAAGACCTTTTCCCTCAGACGGCCTAGATCCAGATTCAGACATGTGTCCGGTTGAAGCTGACGGCGTGACAACCACAACGTGACGCTGTCCCAAAGTTGACTTGGCCAAGACGAAACCCTAATGGCGGCGATCCGACGGCGCACTAAAAGGTGACGCCCGTCGCAGCTTGTAACCTATATATAGAATTTAATTTTCAGACTTTTAGAGAGGTAGATTGTGGAGTAGAAACCTAAAACGATTTTGGTTTGTCTTGGGCAGTATCTTAGGTTCTCATACCTTTATTTACATCAAGATAAGTTATTTACTTAATTGATTTCATTATGTCTTCGATTGCATGTGTGTATGCTTGCATGTTCACCATGTCCGGCTAATTTACTTGTGTGTTTGCTTAGATCTATGAAATCTAGTTATTGTATATTGATTGGTTGTCTCTTATCTTAATTGTAATTGGCTTAGGATTGCAATAGGCCATCGCTGTGTTTTTAATGCTTGAGTAATCTTTGTGAACCTTAGTTTATGATCACCTAGAGTAATTGTAGGCTAAAAATCCAAAGATAACCTTAGAGTTAGTTTATGAATCCTAGAGATTTTGTAGGCAATAACCTTAAGGTATTCTCAAAGAGTTAGGGAGAAAATCATACCCTACTAATCCTTAGAAGACAACGCGTTAAGAAAAAGGACGTGACAATTCAACCATCAATAAAAGATAACTAGGGAGTAATAGTATACAGGTAGACACATTTTTAGTCATCATACGAGCACACATCAATAGACATAGACTACCTGTTAGCTTAGATTAGATAATTAGATAAGTAGAGTATTTGGTAGAAGTACCACCCCCCAAATCAAATACCCCGAAATCGTACCTTTAATTTTCTAAAAAATATAAAAAATGATAAAAAATAATCTTCCTCAACTCCAACCTTAGCGTAGTAATTTCTCACTAGCATTCCTATTCCCCTAGAGAACGATATCAACCCGAGGCTTACCCTAATACTACACTACAATGATTAGGTTCATCCTAGGTGGTTGAAAACTTGCTCAAGAAAAGGAAGTTTCCTTTGACACCGAACGCTTGTACGCTGTATCGCATACTAAGCATAAAAATGAAAGATAAAAATGGTTAGATTTGAAACAGAAAACTCCCCTGGATTTGCTCGATGATAAGACTCACGAAAACGTGTCCCGCTTTGAGATCTATGAGCAAACTTTAATAACTTGAATTCACTTAAGAAAACCAAATGCATCATACTAGAAAAATAACAAGTAATAAAATAAAATGAAAACCCAACTCACTTTCGTAGGAATCACAGTTGCATTTAGCATATGCAACAAGCTTTTTAAACCACTTGGTGTCCCAAGTGGACGAGTGTAGTCTCGTGAGGGCTTACAGGGAACATACCCACAAAGTTCATTTAAAAACTAATACAAAGTTATCGTGTTATTATAGAAAGAATTGAAACTCAGGATAGTTATGTCGTAACTCATTGAAGGAGTTACGCTGTAATTATGGCAAAACCTGGCAGACGCTACTAGAGGGTAGCTACGGCGTAAACCATATCACCGATTACGCCATAGTTGGTAATGCTCTGGAGAGAATCGCTACTTGTGATATGTTACCACGTAATCATTGGGATGAGTTACGCCGTAACTGATGGATAGGTCAGATCCCCGTTTATGTTACTGATGCAATCTTCTCCGATGCTGAAAATGGTTAAAAACACAAACCCCAATCTTCTCCCATGAAGCGCTTTGTTTTGTCCGAATCACGAGCTTGACTCCACCCTTATTTACTACGTAGGCAGGTGTTCATCCCTCACTTGAAATCAAGTGTGGATGAAAATAGCAATAAACACCATGAGGGTGTGAATTTGCTATGAGATGGGAAATGATGAAATACGATCATACCTTAAAGGATATGTCATTTCCCTCCATACCTTACCCATGTTCATTGATGGATTTAATGATTGGCTCGTTCCGTGTTGTTGTTGACTAACTGGCTTCAACACCATATTTGTTTCTTCAACTGCCATGTGTACCATTGTGTCCATAGAACATGATGAAGGATCTTTAGAAAACAGTTCCTCGAGCTCCTTCATATTTTTAGCAGGTTGTATTCGATTATTCGTCAACAACGGACATATCCAAAAATTCATCTTAATTCCTTTAAAGGCTCGCCCAAAACTGGGTCGTAGTTGCTACAAATCAATCATCTGTGTGTGATATGTGATGTCAAGGGTTGCCTTTACCTGGGGTAGGTTCATGATGCATGGGAGGTTTTAGAATTTACCTAATCCTTTCAACATCCTCAATCGTGATATCCCACATGTCATATAAATTCCATTCATCTCATTGCTCCTCGACTTCCTCTCCTTCAGTAGTTCGACATTGACATTATATCTGAGATCCTGATCACAAACACTAGCAAAATATTTGTAATAGGAGAAATAGGAACGTTAAGAAGGTCCTTACTTTCAAGGTTCACATCCCCGAATTCTTCATTAATAGACTCATCATGAGTCTCCTCTTGTTTCATGCATTGAAGGTTTTCTACTCCAATTCAACAAATCATCCAACGCCTTTTGCAATCATCAACTCTCTATCTTCGTGTTCCAGAGTGCTATACTAATAATCACTAAAATTGGATGTGAAACTATGAGTTTGATTATTCCATCTTTTCTTCTTCCAACATCGGTTTGCAGATATAATTCATATTCATGAATGGTCATGTTATCCATGTCCAATTTATCATACTCTTGAGGAGATACATAATCACCATAGGTATATGGTTGAGAAGATTGAAAGAAATGCTCTAGGGAAGGCGATCTCGTAGAAGTTTTCCACGATTGACGATTCCTCAAAACTTTTCTATCCTTTTCGCCAGTACTCCCAAGATTCTATCATATTATCAAAACTGCTCTATTTCCATGATTTCCTGAAATGCACACAAGAAACAAAGAAAATAGCGTAATAGGAGAAAGAAAAGAAAAACTTAAATCAAAATCCTAAAATAGCTCCCCTAGCCAAAAACTCGATGCAGGTTTTATTGACCATGTTTTAATATTGATAATTTCTCGTTATACATATGGTCTACCCTAATTCACTAAAGGGCAAAGGTACCCTCGGTGTAGTGTAGTATTCGGTAAAACTGAGGTCGTCGCAAGAGCTATGTGTGTAGATTTCAGCTAAGTCTAGGTGTCACAGATTAATATGATTGCTATATAATTAACTACTAAAGCAAATAAAGGCGAGGGTTGTGATCAATAGAGGAGAGGGTGCTAACCTAGTTATTCATTCTAACTAGTTATGTTTACGTCTAATTACTTCTAATTACTTCAGGTGGGGTCAAAGTCGTTAGGACAACATTTGGTCAGTTCGTCCTAACCTATCAGAAAGGGTCCCACAGAAAATCAGGTGACACGTCATAAGTCCAATTGTTCTTAGTCCCCTAAGCCAAGTCATTAAGTACCGCTACATGCTAGATTCATAACAATGAGTGCCTGGGCGCTAGCATCTTAAACACTCATCCCCACTCTTAAGTTCATCCAAACGGTAGGTGATCACTGGTCAAATCGCACAGCAGAAAGGGTCGTCAGTTGGTCATATTCTTCTTCCCACTCAGTCTAACTACTTAGGGTCATTTGGTCATATCTCCTAAGTAACTAGCCACTACCGCCATTCAAAACTACCAAACAAGGGTAGCTACCAACAAACTATGCATGCATACGCTTATAAATAATTATACGGAAGCAATGTAAACCTAAAACAAAACAATCATAACTAGGCCAAAGACAGGGTTTCTTAGCCAATCATATAGTAAATTAATCCAACCATAATGAATAAAACATGAATAGAATTAAACATAATGTTTGATATAAATTACTTGATGAAAAGCTAATAATGATGATGATTGCAGGTGAATTCTTCCTTGAAAATGGCTTGGCTGCTGGAAATTGCCCTTGAGTGGTGCCCTAATCGACCCTAGAGAGGGGTGAAGAGAGATACTTCAAAATGTAGATTTAGGCTTGTATTTATAGGCCGCGACATAGTTACGGGGTAACCATAAGGGCGAATTATGCCGAATGATGATCGCAAGAAAGAAATCGATATCGAACAATTACGTCAGATTAAATTTTAGTTACATCGTAACTCAAAGTTACGCCGAACTAAATTTGAATTATGCCGTAACTTATCTTACTTCGTACTTTTTATCATCCTTTCTTATATTTGAAACTTTACTAGCCTTCAATAACTTAGGCCCCTGTAGCGCGTGGATTCATATCAAGCCCAAAAGCCTTAATAATACTTATAAGATACTTACGGTTTCAACTCGTCGTTCTCAATATTTTTATACTTGGTCCTTGAAGTGAATAAATATTAACTTGCCGCTTCCAGTCCCTGGACTTCAAAACTTTGCGCCCAAGTAATTAATTACGGCGTAACTAAATCACTAGGTTAAGCCGTAATTCTTCGTATGCACATACTTATCCACTCTGAAATTATCTCTTCGGCGTAACTAAATTGCCATATACCTTCACCAAAATAATTACGTCGTAACAATAAGAATTGGTTATGCCGTATCCTTCAAAGTATCATATTTACACCGTAACATTATAACGAGTTACGACGCATCTTCTCATTGAATTCATAGGCCCTCGTAAATCTATCTTCAGAACATATATTTGGCTTTATATCATATCTTTTCCGCTCCAACGCTTCATTTATCCTGAAATGCAATTATGAACGAATATGAACGAATTAAGTACCATATTAATGTAAATGAGGCCATAAACACGGGAATTTGACATATAAAATATTAGGCTAATTTGATGTTATCAGAATCAGTTAAGATCTTTAGTTTAGTCTCCAAAAATACCCAAAATTTGCAGGAAATGCCAATCCGATTAATCAGAGATTAATCCCGCCTTGACCGATTACTCATTGCAGGGTGGTCGACCGCCCGACTACCGATTCACGATTTTTGCAACATTGGCTGGAACAGTGACATCATTTGTAATATCTACCTCAACATTGAATAACAATTCAATATCAGCCTCATTAACCATTTCAAAACCAACCGACTTGCCAACAGGGTGGGACAATCTTACAATCAGCAACCTTAGAAGTATTACATGTTTCAAAAGATACATATGTATTTGTTTCAGCAGCCTTTGCGTAGCCTTATTGAAGCTTTGTCAAGCTGCAACGTCCTCTACATTATGAGAAACATGTTGGCTCTCATTTAGTTCATTTATATTTTTTACTTTTTGATAAGTACATCATCCTAGGAGGTTTCCAAGGGTGTTAGTATGGTGTTTAATGTGTTTTTGCAAGTCTCCAAGTGTTAGAAAAGAATCTTCATCAAGGTTAGTAGCTATTATGCCTTAGTTTCATAATTATGATAATTTGAGGATTTTGTTTGATTTGGTTTTCTAAACCCTAGACTTGATTTATGATTAGAACATGATACTGAAATCATATTAATATGATTTTATGTTTAAACCATATATTGGAATTATGGTTTGATGATTAGTAGAAACTATGTTAAGTTTATGTTTGATGCAAGTTTTACTGACCAAGTTTTAATATTTATAATGTCTCATTATACCTATGGTCTACCCTAATGCACTAACGGCGCAGTGTACCGGTCGTGTGTAGTGTAGTATTCAGTAAAACCGAGGTCATCCCAAGAGCTATGTGTGTGGATTAATACTAAGTCTAAGTGTCACGGATTTTAAGATGGTTTTGATATTCAATTAACTAATAAACCACTAAAGCAAATAAAGGCAAAGGATGTGATCAATAGAGGAGAGTGGTGCTAACCTAGTTACTCATCCTAACTAGTAATTTTTACGTCTAATTACTTCCAACTACTGTGTGGGTCAACGTCGAGAGGACAACATTTGGTCAGTTCACCCTAACCTATCAGCAAAGAGCCACCACTAGAGAAGTTAAGTGTCCCCTCATAAGTCCAGTGGTTTCTCGTCGCCTAAGCCAAGTCATTAAGTTCCGCTACATGCTAGATTTAAAATAGTGAGTGCCCGGGCGCTAGCATCTTAGACACTCACCCCCTAATTCTTAAGTTCATCCAAACGGTAGGTGATCAGTTGGTCAAATCGCACAAGTAGAAAGGGTCGTCAGTTGGTCATATCTTACCTTTCCCTTCTTAGTCTACCCACTTAGGGTCAGTTGGTCATATCTCCTAAGCAACTAGCCTCTACCGCCATTCAAAACTACCGAAACAAGGGTAGCTACCAATAAACTATGCATGCATACACTTGGAAATAATTATACGGAAGTAATGTAAATGTAAACAAACATTAAGGAATTATAGCTAGGCAAGCACCAAGAGGTGCTTAGCCGCTCATATTAACCATACAAATCAATTCAATGTTTCATGTTACGAAATACATGAATCGAAAGTAAAGAAAAGATAAAAAGCTAATACTTATCATAGGGGAGTGATTTCTCCCTTGGAGATAGCTTCATATGCTCCTCTAGATCTGCCTTTGGCTTCTCTCACGCTCGATTGTTGCGGTGAAATGGGATGCTTTGAAATGCTAGAAATCGTGGGGTATTATAGCCAGATTGGTTTTGGCGTAACTAATAAAATAGTTACGCCGTAACATATAATTCTTCATAAATTGCACTAGAAATGCTGGTTACGGCGTAACCTTAGAAGGGGTTACGCCGTATCTTCAATAAATCTTGGTTACACCGTAGTTGATGCATGAGTTACGACGTAATTATCAGCTGCGCGAAACATCATTTGACCTAATATGGTTATGTCGTAATCTTTGGGAGTGTTATGCTGTAATCTTCTGATAAGTTGGTTTTCTGGGCCACGCTTTAGTTGCGGCGTAATGTGAGAGAGGAGTTACGCCGTAACTTCTTCAAAGTGAGCATACTATGATAAATCTTCAATAAACTCTCCAATTCCTCGTCTCTTTAGCTCCAATGCTCGTAATTTACCTGAAAGTGGAATATAATGGAAAACAAGCATAAATCCATATAAATGATATAAATTACAAGCATTATCGGGGGAAATTGACACTTAATATTCAGGATACTTTGATGTTATCAAATATCCCCCCACTTGAACTCTACTTGCCCTCAAATAGACCTTATTTGATAGATTCCTAAAAAGATATATCCCATTACCTGGAAAATATATGTTTACAAATCCCTTATGCTAGAATAAAACAAAGCGACTTCTCACCTAAATGGGAACGAAACACTCAAATCTCTCAACTATTCTAAGTGTCAATTTCGGGTTGATCACTCAATCGCACAGTCATAGCATATATTCTATCATAAGCTTGGCGGTTACACAAATCTCCACCACTAGAGTTAAGGACAAAATAATTCTCGAAGGCAATATGGGTAGACAAGACAAGGGTTAAGGGTGATTTGTCATTACTAACATGTCATGGCGAAGTGGACAAAATCAATGATACATGACCAAATCCATAGCCAAGACACCAAAGATTGCTCGTTGCATCACCTAGACACGCTTCATGACTAAAGGGTAGGATAAGACATGGGATATATAAATGCCAGAAATGGGGAAAATCAAGCATATAGTCTAAATCTCCTACCAAAGTTCAAGCTTAGAAGTTAAGAAACCGGATCATGATATACTAGGTAGATGTGTCATTAGAGGACGTCATTTTGGGGCACACTACTTTTCTTCAACTGGCATGAATTACGAACTCAAATCTTCAAATGTGACTGAGGTGGCCTCCTAGATACTAAATCTATATAAAGCTCATAGTGCTTATAACATCGCGACTTTACAAACTAAATAACATAACTATTATTTTTATTTATTTATTTATTTTTGAATCACATTTTTATTTTTTTACATAATCATAAACATAATAACTAAACATAAAATCCCCCACTTGAAATGAACAATGGGAATTTGGGGGGTCTTTAATGATCTTTAAAAATACGTCATCGACGAAAGCGTGATTCCCGAACCTTTCCACTTGAACCTTGAACTTAGGCAAATGATGACTTCCCAATCACAAATAAAGACTACGGGGTAGGCTAAGGTGTATAGGTCTATCAAAACATTATATTGGGATAACAAAATGAAAGGAATGGCTCAGATGGGTGTATCTAGGGGTATCTTGCACTAAAGGTGAGTGAAACAAAAGGGTTTCACATGAGGGTCGAGAAGTCGAGGTGACTAATCGATAGAGACACAATGGTAGGCTATTTGGGTGATAATCCTATAATACTTCCTTCTTAAACCTAAAAGTCCAAATACATCGAGCTAACTCAATATACCTCTCTATGGTCTCGAAATGATGCAAAGGCCAAGTTCTAAAATTTACAAGCTACTGGCACACTTATAATTTGGTGGATTTGGGGTAAAATAGGAAATGAATAAGCCTAATCTCACCATATAATATCAAGGGTTGTATGTGCTCGGCTAAGGTCTAATCTACTTAGGTTAAGAAAAACATGTCAAAATTTTAAAAATGGCATAATTTTTCAAAATAAACTAGAAAAACTATGGCAAAATAAAGTTCAAGAGACAATTATACTCCCGTCCCCCCACTTGAATTTTACAAAGTCCCTTTCGTACTAAGCGTTAAATAAAGAAAGAAGGCCCATGAAAAAGAGTCGTGCCTTCGCATAATCATCCACGAGCAAACTTCAATCCCTGAAATCACACTACCGACAAGCATAATTCTAAAAAAAAATGAAAAATAAACCTAACTCACTTTATTAGGAATCACGGTTGCATTTAGCATATGCAACAAGCCTTTTAAACCTCTTGGTGTCCCAAGTGGACGAGTGAAGTCTCGTGAGGGTTTACAGGAACACACCCACAAAGTTCATTTAAAATACTAATACAAGGTTATTGTGATTAAAATGAAAGAAGTAAAGCAGAGGATAGTTACCTCAGAATCAGAAGGAGTTACCAACTAGGCAAAACCGCATACGCGTGTTTCACACGCGTAACCATGAGATGGGATTACCGTAATTGGTAGTGCATCTGAAGTTCTATCAAGAGGGCCTGTATACGGCAGTAACCATGAGAATGAGTTACGTAACTCGTCGATCAAGATGCTACAGCAGAACTTATCTTCGCTTGTGCAAAAAATGGTTAGAAAACACAAAACCCAACAGAAATGGAAATAAAACAAAATAAAGGGATAATTTGGGTTGTTCTCGAAGAGCATTTCTTTATTTACGAGTCTTTAAGTTAGACTCAGAGCCTTGGAGCTACCAGCTTTTGTTGGTCATTTCGTGGATATAGCAATCTCCATGTTGGATCCAACTTATCAGATTCTCATCCCGTTTGTAGTCCGTCCCTAGCTCTAAACTTACCGAGTAAAAATTCTTGATTTTCTGGTAAGCGTGGTCAATACTTGACTTATCTTCATCACTAATGTCGAGTAGTGGCCGAGCATGGCTTAATCCGTTTTTGTCCATTTTTTAAAATTTGCAATGGTCCGAAGCATTTTAAAACCGTCTCTATCATTACCAATCTTTAACCATACCAAACCTTCTTCTTACTTTTTTGTCTAGCCCAGATAGTTCTTTAAATGGTTTCCAAAATTACTCCTTAGCGTCCCGCTTCTATGAATTCGCTAACGCATCCAAAACCACAAAGTCAACCAGAAATGAGTGAGTCCCAACAAAGACACTGATGTTTGTTGCAATAACTAGGAAATTGTTGCCTCTATATTCAAGTTCTTTTTTCATAACCTGGTTGTAGCATAACTTAGAAATGATGTTAACTAGGGACCTCGTGTCGACAAATGGATGGAAATCAATGAACCCAATTTAGAAGGAAATTTTCAGATAATGAGGGTTTCTATGATGGATTCGAGCTCCCATCTCATAAAACTTGGGTTCGTCGTGTTGTGAGTTTTTCAGAGTTGTTCCAAAGAACCATTTCGATGTCGCTAGAAATCATCGGCACTAACTCCTAGGTCTTCTTCTTCAAAATTTACGAACACATCGAAATCCTTTCTCGAAGCTATCTCGCCAAGATTAAAAGGAGTTTTCGGGGAGTCAATAAGAAAATCCTCTAATGCATCACCAAAATCACCAATGGGGTCAATTGCACAAAATTTTTGAGAGGATAGAAGTTCATTAGGTCTAAATGTGTTAATTTTCCCGTTAGCCTCGAGTTAATTTCGGTGAAGACATCCACCTTTGCATGAGCAAAGAGTAAAGCATTGGTCTTCCTAAGATAATAGGTATTTTTTGTCTCAGGAATATCCGTAATCACAAAATCAACTGAAGAAAAATTTCTTTATTTTCACCAAAACGTTTCAACGATACCCAAGGGTGACGTGATCTATCGATCGGCCATTTCAATCTTCATTTCGGCTGGCTTTAGGTCTCCAATACCCATACGTAGGAACATTGAACGAGGCATTATGCTTATGCTCGCCCCAAGATCAGCTAGGGCATTACACATATTGAGACTCCCGATCAAGCAAGGGAGAGTGAAACAACCAGGATCTTTTTCCTTTTGCGGCATTTCATTTCTTAAAACTACTGAACATCTCTCTAAGTTGAACCGTCGGAATCATTGCTTAACCCCGCAAAATATTATTATGATCGCTTTTAATGGAATTAATAAGAGGGACGCTACTCCAGAGCTTTCTCCGAAGCGAGATTTCTCCATGCTGATTCTTCGCTTAACCTTCTCCTAAAAGGTAGTGGCTCTTCAAAGATTGTTTCAACCGTATTGACAACTTCCTCTTCCCGAGCAGCTAGGTAATCTGCGATGGCTTGCGAACATGAGCTCAGACTCTTCTCTAATCCCTTAATCCGATCTTCATGAGTCTTGAGGAAAGAAACTGTGTTTTCTAAGAATGTCTTCATCATTTTTTCAATTCTCTCATCTCGTTCCTCATTCCTTGATGTGGTCTAGAATCTTTTTTTCAAGGCTGTTTCCGGTTTTGGTCCCAAATACACTCTTAACCTTCTCAATCCTACAAGCTTCGGCTTCAATTGCCCTTCCAGCCTTCGCTTTTCAAAAATTTCACCATAATTGTATTCTTGCTTCGTCAATGTTTTCATTAACTTATGATCAAAATTGTCCCTTGGTCCGTACCCTGTCTCCATATGCCATTGTAGGATCGATATATTATTGTGTTGATGATTCGGGTGGTCTTGGATGATCAAAATACATGTTAGCCATTAGAGAGAGAAAGTTAGAGAGTTGGGTGTTCTTGGTAGAGACTTGGTTCTCAAATGTAAAAGGTTAGATTGAATGAAGCACCACCCCTTCCATGGATGGAAGGGGTATTTATAGTTACAAGAAATACGACCTCCTAACGGCCTGTGGATCAGGCATACAGTGGGTAAAGACCCGTCCTTCCTCCACGGTGTTGCACTAAGCTATACTACGCTACAAACTAATAAATAAACTACTAAATAACGTAACTAATGACAAGTCTACGAGCTAACTTAAGCTAGATAACATTTGGGTTGACCGACTCTTCACTATGGAATTTCTAATTCCTAACAATCTCCCCTAAGGGAGGTCACCCCATGTTTTACATTTCGAATCCTAGCATTCTATTCTTGACTTTGTTCTGAGCTCGTAGACTTCAATTCTTCAAGTTCCGCAATCTTTGTGCTTTTGTAGCGATTCTTCAAAGTCCGCATTGATTTGTACTTTTAGTGGAGGCCTTTAACTGATCCACATCTTTGATGATCTTCGAGCTTTCTTTGAGATCATCACACAGAAATCTCGGATCACCCTTTATTGTGTGCCATCATGTGAAGTTGTGACTTTCGGACCGACATGCTCACATTTTTAGATCATGACATCTTTCCATCAGAGTAGCGGAAGCTTTAATGGTTCATGATATTTGTAGCGCCAGAGCGTAAGCATAGTATAAAAATATCGAACCGTTATGTAGATATGCACAAGTCATGATTTCTTCAATTAAGTGTGGATGCCGTAAGCATGCGGCTTTGGATTAACTCTCTCAATTTGATCACTGCAACCGCCCAAATGTACCGCAAACAACAGCTAGCAATAAAACACACGAAAGTGTCTTTGATCACTTTCGTTGAATTGAGGTACACGCCCACTTCCCCGTTGATCGTAAGTACTACCTCAGGATCGTAGGATTCAAGAATCTCCTTGACAGGGTTTCGCAAATTGTTCTAGCCGTTTCTCAAACCGGAACGTCTCAAAGAAGACAACACGGAGTGAGTGAACCAGCGAATTGAGATTCACCGATTGAGGAAAATGATTTGAAAAACAATCGCTTAAAGAAAGAGTTTTGAAATATGACGAAGGTTTTATGAGAAAGATCAATTTTCAATCAAAATACTTTTTGTATTAGAGAATGAGTACACATTCGACGCTGCTAGCTTAAAGAAGAGATTCGCACATCGAACGGTTTTTCTAAAAGTATTTTTTCAAAGATCTTTTTGAGTTTGAAAACATAAGTACACATTCGATGTGCTAGAGAAAAGAAGATTTGCACACCAAACGGTTTTTCCAAAAGTATTCGGCAATTCCATTCTTGACCAAGGTTGATTCACGAGTGAATCGCCCATCGTTTCTATCCAGTTGTCACATGGTTGATCTATAGAATAGATCTCACATGCCACCTACCAGGAGCTTGTTTTATGTTGGCTCTAGAAGGCTTTCCATCTTCATTGTGAATATGTATGCATATTACTCAAATGTTCTAGCAATACCACAAGGATAATGCGTAGGACTCTACATATATACTTACTTTCCACATTGTGTGAAACAACAAGTCTTCATTAATTTTGTGTCCTAATGAGATATTGTGGATGATCTCTTGGCTCTAGACTCAATCGCGGATATTTGGTTCCTATGCCGGAGACTTGGGAGAGGGTCTCCTTCTTCAATATCAACTATCTCTAAAAGAAAGTCGATAGATTATATAGGTTCCCCGTGAGAATGAAACAAGCCCTTTTAAGAGGAACTTGAGTGGTTTGGGAAGTTTAGTGCAGTGGCCACGGTCCATGACGCCTTGTCTTCAATACCGGCGTTACCTTAGTAACCACCAAGAGCATATGTATTGAACCCTAGCACGCCCTAAGGTTGAATTAATGGAGGGCCATTTCTTTTCACCCTTTTTCACATTCATTTCTTTTTCATTCTTCAACCTCTTCAAGCTTACCGAGACTTCATTACTAGAACCTTGTTGGGTTTATTCCAAGACTAGCTCTCTCAGCAAGCACTCTTCCCATATCTCAATTTTCTCCTTTTTTCAATATACCTAAAGACTCTACACTATCTAGTGGATTGTCCTCGGTAGATCCCTCCGCTCAAGGGATCGTGGGAACGAATTCCTAACCTAACCATCCTTATAACTCCATACATAAAGTAAAATGGTCGGTCTTTTGGTACAGTTCATTCTTCCTGGAAACCAATTGAAAAATCATTTGGAAAACAATCAACGCATTTGTGATAAGATCAAAGCATTTTGTACCTTAATAGTTTAGCTCATTTAGAAAACCTCCCCCTCAACATGTGCATATGATTTAGAAATTGTTTAGCACATGGAGGCAAGAGGACTTTGAAATATTTTGATCACAATTTTCATACTTAAAAGCCATTTGATTTTCTTGTAAAAATTCTCAATTTGTGCATAGGATATTTGAAATAATTTTATCACATAGAGGCAAGAGTTAATTTGAAGCACATCCAAAATCACAAGAGCCATTAAGAAACCATTTGAAAACTCAATCAAGGTACTTTATAAATCACTTTAAAAGCTTTGTACTCGATAGTTTATTTGCTACCCCTCAATATGTGCTTCGAGATTCGAAAGCGTTTAGCACATATGAGAGAGCAGCTGCACAATTAAATCAAAACGATCACCTTTTATCAAATTTCATTATTAAATCACAAATTCTCCATCAAAAAAAATATCAAACCCTTTGAGATTTTGGATCCCAAGTGATTTAATACGGTTTAGAAAACATGGGAGAATATGTGGCCTTGTTTAAATACTCATCTGGTTTTTTGGATAAATCCTCCTCCTCAACATGTGCATTGTGTATTTGAAATCGTTTGGCACATGGAGGCAGAAGTGCCTTTGAAGGACTAAAACCAATTCCATAAAAACAGATTTGAGATTTAAATCACGATCTCTCCCTTGATCAAAAATATCAAACCATTTGAGATTTGTGATCCCATCTGATTTAAATTATTTAGAAAAGTTTTATGGAAAGACGTGGCAAAGTTTAATTTTGAAAAATGATTAATAAGGAACAGATTTAGGCATTAAAGATTGTTAGTGTCGGGTATGATTGTTTTTAAGAGATCTTTTGAGTAAAACAAAACAATTTCACAATCAAACAAGAACAGAAAAAATTTCATTTTGAAAGACCTCGATTCAAAAGAAAAATCATACAATGACATAACATTAAATCTTTAGATCACCACATAATTTCGTACAAATCGGAACTTTTTATGAAGAAATATTGTATGAATCACTCTCCCCTCAATCAAAGAATCGTGAATAATTGAGTGACATAGGTTTTGATAAAAAAAAGTCCGGTGATTTTCAAATTTTAGTCCAATTTATTTTCAAAACAATATTTTTCCATTTTCAAAAACATTTTATTCAAAGTTTTAGAAAATGTTTAAAAATGATATACCGCACAAAGATACATTAGTGGTTGAGAAGCTTCCTTGTTGTTGCTGTAGGGTTTGAAGAAAACCATCTCTGCTGATGCAAAGGAGACTTCTTCTTACGTTGCATTTTGAATGCCAACCGAGGTCAAATTAAGCTCCGTTTCTTCAATCACTTAGAAGAAAACCATCTCCGATGCAAGGAGACCTCTTACGTTGCATTTATGCCAACTCCATAGAAGTCCAATTAAGCTCTCGTTTTTCATTTGTCAACACAAGATATAGTTACCCTTTCCTTTCGGCATCCAATCATCTTCAATTGTGGGATCCGGATCGGGACATTCTTATAACCAATATACCGCATACGTTAGTGAACACACATAGTATATATGGTGGTCGACATCACCCAAACAACAATCGAATAATAAAAGTCAATGCAACATATCAATCAGATCATTTAAATGTATGGGAAAATGTGTTCATCAAACTCTAATCATCTAATCCTAGCTATCATATCCTAGGCACCTAGTCCTTCAACATAGGTTAACATCATTTTAATTAAGCATATTAGGATAATTAAGAAAGCTCGTTAGAAGATATAGATTTGAAAACATTCTTCCCCTCAACCAATAACTCATTTTATAAAAGATTTTAAAAGTAATCAAGTCATTGATTGAGTTTCCAAAATTTTTACTAGAACTCTGAAACTGATTGATTTTCAAGCAACTCATTTTCCACCATTTTTGAAAACAACAAATATTTTTCTGAAGAATTTTAGACGGAAAACATTTGTGTAAAACAGCAGCCTTCATATATCCTCAAAATTGTTTTTGTGCAAAAATATTTGAAAATTGGTTTAGCGCAGCACTTTCCTTTCTTGAAGAGCAGGTTGCTATCTGAAATGATAGCAAGCCATAGTTTTAAGCACGGGTTACAAGTCAAGTAACTCGCAGTTTGATTATTTAAGCCCTCTAAAATAACCGTAGTTTCATATTTGGACATGTATAGAAAAGAATATTTACACCTCCTGCTCGAACTTCATCTATGGTCCGTGCCATTATTGAATGACATTTCTAAGACCGTAATGATGATACCGTAAGAAGACATGTCATGTGAAAATATATTTTTGGTATTTTTGAAATTTTCTGATTTTTATGGGTTTTTGTTGAATTTATATTTTTCTATTTTGTTTTTGATAAATATTTACAAAGATAGAGAAGATGATATAGTTAAAGAAGATGATGATACTAGTACCGAGATAAGGATATCGAGCAAAGACGCCGTTGAAGATAAATCAACTCTTAAACATTCACCACCAAAGCTTCCGGGCTCTTGAATCAAGAAAGAAATTGAACCATCTGAAGTGAGACTTTAGCTTCCCCCAAACCAAAATCCTATAGCAGAGCAGATTCAAAGCTTCCTTTCAAGCTTTCATTAGCCAGGTGCACAAAGATGCACACCATTATCATCGATCTTGCTGCTCTCTTTAAGAATAATCACCGTGATTCTTCCTCGAGGTTATATCATCCAATAGAACAACATCAACGTATCATCCCACACATAAAACAATCTTCTCAAATTTTTCTAATGACGTCCGTTTATCCATTCCAAAAGGTGTCAAGAGATAATTCCCCAAGTAGTTGAATTGATGTAGTCAGCTTCTTTGTATAATGCTCAAGAACTCTCACACATCATGAGGGGAATGAAAACACCTTCCCATGTTCACATTTTTCTTCCGGATGATCGTGTATGAAGCTCAAGAACCCGAAGTACACCAATACCCAAGAGCTCTCCGAATGCACATCATGAGGGGAATGAAAACACCTCCCCATGTTCACATTTTTCTTCCCCGATGATCGTGTATGAAGCTCAAGTATCCGAAGTATACCAATACCCAAGGAAGGAATCGATAACATTGGAAGCAGGTCAAGTCGATATCTCACGTATGACAATCTCACGGATGTCAACTCCGAATAAGTGATTATATCTCGAATCACCGATTAAGCCCTCAAGTGCTAGCGCCCCCAATGTACACAATTTTTTCTCCTCCTCGATGATTGCGTACCATCGAAATCACCACACACTAGTGTACCTCTTTTATCTTCTAAACTTTCTAACATCACTTCCCCCACGTAGTTGAAATACTAACACTAAACACCTTGATGAGTAAAACCTTGAGTTTCTCTGCGGTCATGACATTTGTTTTCCGGGATATCTTCAATCACTTAGAAGAATTAAGTTCATCAAGTTTACTCGTCATGAGTCAAACCTTGAGTTTCTCTCCGGTAATAACATTTGTCTTCCCGGGATATCTTCAATTACTTAGAAGTATTAAGTTCATCAAGTTTACTCGCTTAGGTGCTTGTCTCCTTACTTGCCGGATTTTGACACTTCAGAGTCGCAAGAAATCATTATAAGCCCGTATACTAGAAATTTGTAGAGAAGAACACTTGAACTCTTGTGAGAATCAACATGCTGAATAATGTGACCAAGTCTAATTGGGGATTAAATTCGACATATCACATTCCCCCAATTAGTGCTCTCCCAAGATCGACAATCTTTTTGATAAATGCTTGAATTGAGAAAAAGTCTTTAAATAATCAAATGCAACTCGTCTTTAGTCTTCTAACATGTAGCGTAAAAAATGCGAATGATCAGACCTTCTTCAAGATTGTCCGAATGGGAATACAGTGTTAACATCTTCAACTCACACCAAAAACCATCCCACCAAAAAGCATCCCAATTAACTTACATGTTGCAAATCCCCTTAACTAAAATCCCTCCCAATCAAACAAGAAAAGAAAGATGTTCATCAAGGAAATCAGCAATCAGCCGCAACGAACACACAAGATGGTAACACCAAACTACTACTCACATCAAACAAGAACAGAGAGATTGTTCGGAATCATCATGTTGATGTATACTGAAGCATTAACCGAAGCACTTTGTTGATAAACTCATCAACTGAAAGTGAAGAACTCCATGTGAAAGACTCCATGTGAAGAAGTCCCATGAGTTTATGGTTTCCATTAACCATTTATATTCTCAAATATCAATCAACAATGCAAAAAATTCACACTTTTTCTCCCCATCAAGAATTGCATACGGAGATGCCATTCTTGACTAAATAAGTGAAAATCATCCAATGTTCTATTCACACTTCTCTCCCGCAAAATAAGCACATGATGTTGCCATCTTCATTATAATCGAGCACGGAATGAGAAAACAACCGGTAGCCCGCTCACTTTATGATGAAGCGCATGGAAAAAGCATGAAGCATGTTGATGAGAATCATTATTAGAAGATTTCTCTTCTTCAAGATAAAGCGCAATCACACGCATTTCTTTTCTTTAGAGTACGAGGCATGAATTTGTGTTCATACGCATTAGAATATTTTCTTCTAAGATAATGCGACCAAACGCACACATTTCTTTCTTTAGAGAGGCAGGCATGAACTGATGTGTTCATGCGTCATAATCTCTCTCTTTTCAACTCTCTTAGCAAAACATGTAATCATCCCCATTATCATTCTGAGGCTATTTTGTCGTGACAGCTGATGGAGAAAACCCAATATGATGAATTTGACCGTGAAGAAAACCAACCTCAACTCGTGACTTAAACTTGCATATGATGTAACAAAGAGCAGTGACGATTTCCATTAGCATCTCTAAGTACTCTCTATGTACTCTATACTCTTCAACCAACCAACCATCAAGTATAAGACGAACATTACCTCTTGAAAATCCACAATTGAATGTGACATCGAGCACTACAACGTAACTCAAAGTGATAGTTATTTTGTGGTGGTATGAGCCCAATTCCCCCAAGTGGTAAAAGAAAAGGTAAAAGACACCCAACAATAACTAGATTTCCAAGTCTTCGTTTTTTGATAATAAGCATCGAACAAGGATCATGAAGAATCTTCATCCAACCATCCCCGATATCTTCAGATACTAAGTACACTTGCCCGTGATATTTCACTTCAACCTCAAATAAATAATAGTGAATTGACCCCGTTGTCACATTTTCTGGTTAAAAGCTCAACTCTAGCCTCCTTTGACGTTTTAAGTGAACTCTAATAATGGTTTCATCCTGACCATGGTTACAAGCACAGAACCCCGTAAAACCAAGTAATAACCAAACTGCCATGACAAATATCCAAACACACATCCAATTCATGAAGTACATCCTTTTATCCCTTCTTCGAAGCAGAAATCGTAGCACCAAAGACGTAAATGATCCCGAAATACACTTTCCTTTTTCTCCGTGATGGTTCCATCATTACGGGATTTTACAACTCTCTAGTTTAAACCAAAAATAGTTTCTTTCAGGGATTTTACAAAGCCAAGAGTAAACCGTAAGATAGATCCGGAAATGCACTATACTATTACCAGGATGTTTCCATTGTCACGGGATTTTACAAGTCTATGATTTAAACCGAGAAATAGTTTCTTTCGCGGGATTTTACAAAATCAAGACAAAACTGTAAACAATGTCAGCTTGATTGTGTTATGACAACTTTGGTTTCGGTGAATATCTGTTTTAGGGGAACATGCAGCGGTTTATCAACGGTTCAATATCCAACATCAACAATTCTGTACCCATATGTAGACAACTTCACAAACCATACTAAGTCAAGTAGTATTAAACTCCTTTTCCCTGGAGGTTAACCGTAAAACATCAGAGTACACGAGAAGTTCTTGTCATAAGCATACATCTTGAAAAATCATAACTGACGCTGAAGATTCTTGAAAGATTTCTCTTAGACTGTGAAGTATCATTAACATTATGTGGCGACGAATATCTCATGGGAATCGTTGAAATTGAACCTCCATTGATTCATCGGCTAATAGTAATGACCACATGTGAAGATAACCCGATACAACTAACTTGAAAAGAAAGGAGACATCCCAACTTAGTGACTTACTGCTTGTTCTATATTTTTGAACAATCCACAACGCCGTGTGACACTAAGCACTACAACTTTCTCAAGGTGATAGCTATCCACTGTGAGCACGACGACGTAACTCCTTACATCAGTTATAACCAGATTGTCAATTCATAATCACTTAGAGTGATAGTTATGTCCCAACAAGTTATCTTGAGACATGCAACCAACCAACCAACGTCTCATAGATAAAGAAGTTCACCCGTGAAACATCACTTCAATTTCTCGTAAATAATACCCTACACAAACCCTGTAGTCATTTTTCATCAAATTTTAGCTCAAGCCGTGAATGTATCCCTTACTGAACATTTTATACCAAAATACCATTCATCTACCAAAGATGTACCATTGTTAACCCAGTGTATGAGTAACACTTTGAATAACTAAATCATCTCAGCCCATGTTTTTAAGTGAGAAGCCCAATCTCATATTCGAACATACGAGCCCAAGAAAGAAACATAAGATCCACCAATCCTCTTAAAAGGATTCAATCTCAGTCCATCCACAAATGATATTAACCCAGATGAATATTTAGACCCGATCCAAATTAGCACGAGACGATCAGGTCTATAATAATGTTAATCCCGACATTGAAAGCCAAGTGCAATACATTACTAATTCATAAACCATAATCATACATGGGTAATACATGACAATCCCATATATGTATATCAAAGTCCTTATACGGATTATCTATGTCATGTAATACTCACTTGCTTTATCAGTCATAAGCCCACGGTTAATACCACAATTCGATCCACCCAATAAGATATACGCTGGGCCCATAAAAAAAACTCAATGTGCACGTCAACAACAAAAGCCCATCAAAACACTTGTAAAAACGTTTACTCTAAAATGATGGGTATAAAATACATACTTATAGCCACTCAACCCTAAAAATTCTCATAGCAACCCTAAATACTCTCTAATAAGCGCCTCCCACAAACCAATAATCAGAGAAACTTCAAACCCTAATCTTCCTTAACACAAATCTGCACACTCTTACAAAAACAATCCGCCTCCCAATATTCTTCTACCCCAAAAACACATTTCAGTCATCCACAAATAATTATCTCCTTCCCCATCCAAAGTCTGCTACTTAGATCATCCAAATAAATCCTCTTGACTCCAATCTCCAAAACCAACCGAATAAATAAAGGAACTTCTAGCTCACTGGGTTGGCTCGAGCTTTTATAAATGCCACGGGATGGTTTTGATGCACTTAGAGATGGCAACGAGATATCGACCAAGGTAGGTTTTTGTATGTGTTTATCATATCTTGTGAATTAATCAGAACGAAATATCAAAAAGATTGTAACACAAATGTTATAAATCCTTTTGAAAACCATTCGAATATTAAATGAAGCTTGAGCTTAACAAGAAAGTATGGATCGATGATGATAGTTAATTCTTCTCATATGTGAGGCCTTTGTGGCTTGAAGACACATTGAAAACCATGAGAGAAAAAAACAATTCCGAGATCTTATATATTCTTGTTTTGAAAGTGCTTATACTTGTAATCATTTTTCTTTTATTCGAATAAGAAGAAATGATGAAGCCATTGATGGTTTACGTCATACTTCAGTGATTCGGACATAATCAAAACATTAAGATCTATGATGAATACTTCGTGTAGATGGCCTTTTTCAGTGGTCTTGATATAAATATATCACCATATACGAATGATTTCTGAGATTCATGATTAAGTTGGCCTTTATCAGTGGTCTTGATATAAAGGGGGGTGTTTTCTTTATGTGACTTTCAAAGTCTGAGTAAAACATGATCTGTGATGAATAAAGTTTCGTGTCTTAGTTATGAGTTTAGACTGATGATGTTGTTGAAACATAAGTCGCTGAGTGTTAGGTATAATGGTATTGTTTTGGTCGTGGCCTTGTGGTCATATCTTTTTCATCCTTTCTGTAAGTCGCTAGCTAGTCAAATGAGTCAAGTCGCTAGGATTTTTATCAAAGCAAGTCGCTAACAAAAGTTTTCAAAACAACTCGCTACTTGATAAATATCAAGTCGCTACCTGGTATGTGCTAAAACACATACCTTTTTGTTATCAAAATAGACCCAAAATAACCAAGAAAGAGCCGTTTATTGCTAATATTTGTGGTTTTCTTGAGTTTGTGCTTGTGCAGGTACGAATATGTAAAAACACGCAAAAAGGCACCAAATCGACGTAAACCGGAGCAAGAGATTAAGAGAGCTTAAGCCGGAGCCGAAGGTCATAATTCGCATTTATGAAGATTTCTAATCTCGAGGATTTGTTAAGATTTGATCAAAGTTTGAAGAAATATCGAAATAGTCCCTCAAGTTTCAAAGATTTGACAGAAATGGCCCTTGAGTTTCAAAACTTGCAAATTCAGTCCTTGGTCTATTGAAGATTGACAAAGATGGTCCTTGGAAGATGATTTCAGAATTACATGATTGGTCCTCAAATATTCGATGTACAACATTGGTCCCTATGGTTACTAGTCCAAGATTATATAATCCAACAAATCCATTATCCAAAATACATGTACCCGTACCAATTGTTAGTATCCCCCAATCTCTCAACCACCCAATACCCGGCCCCTTTGATACCATCCAAGACCCGAAACACACCTTTGACCCGAGTATTTAACCCGAGTCAACTCTACTTACCCGGTCAACCATTTTGAATTACAATAAAATAAACACCGCCCAAACAAGCATCTCTCCCTTGTCTCCCAAACGCCCATTCACCTCTTTTCACCACCATTACCCTCCCAAACACCAACCTCGTATTAGAATCTATCTATCCACCTCATCCCAAATGACATGTCGATAAGGTGCCTCGTGGACATTTGGAGCCCCTATCATTGGACGAAACACATCAATGGATTATATGGAGCAATCTGATTGGTTGAGATGACAATGGATGATTCAGTACGTAAATTGCTTCTAGGTTCTTCTCAAGGGCATCCCAAGACCCCCTCTCGCCTATAAAGGAACCCTTTGGCTCACCATTTCATTTCGTGCAATCCTTAGTTTTCAATTAGCTTGTTGTTATTTCTTTTTTCAAGAGTTTTCTAAATGTTTTAGTAAGCTTTCATTGTATTTCCATTTCCTTGTAACCCCTTTTCAGTTTTAATAAAAATTCCAAGTCTTTAAATCTCATCTTGCAAATCTTATTTAAAGTAATCAATAAGCTCTTTTGAACTATGGAATAAGCTCATCTTATCTTATTATAGCTTTTGTGAACTTATATTGCACCCTCATTCATTTACATTCACAAAATATTCAAGTCAACGAAAGTCAACTGTTTGCTCCAAAATGGTATTGGTTTGATTTGATGATGGATCTGGGTTGAGATTGATGTTTGATGGGTTAGGTTAGTGGTCCTTTTGCTGGTTTGCAAGCCATAGTGGCTGGATCTCTTGTAAGTGTGCTTATAATCTCTACAGTAGCTTAATATTAGTAGCAGTAGTCATTTCTGTTCAAGTAGTGTAATTTGCTGTCTCATTAGCTCTAATCTAGTATATTAAACCTGTTTTAATGATTAGCATAAGCTGCATTTGTATTTGAGCTTGATTATATTACATTTCTTCACATAAAGGAGTGTTTGGTTTAGCTTTAAAATCTGTGCTAGAGGTTGATATATTGGATTAGGTTAGTTGCTTTAGGCTTGGTATAGATCTTTGAGTTCACATCTGTCATCTTTTTGCATCTAAATACACTGAAAGTCAAAATTAGCTTGTAACTGTCTTGATCACATCACTGTTAAAATCATTTAACTCAAATCAATGCAAATAGGTTTAAAACTTGTTAAGCTTGCTTGATAAAGTTGCATTACATCACATTTCATCCTATTCAGTCTTACATTTGCTTTTAAAATTCACCAAAGTCAAAGTATCAATCTGTTTTTAAAAGTCAAAGTATGTCAAAAACTGATTTGTGTAGAAGTTGCAGCAGCTGCACAGAGTTCATTTCAACTTGTTAGTCATTTTTGGTCTATAAGCAGTCTGCTAGGTGGTCTTTAAGGCCACATGTCTGTTTGGCTAAAGCTCGATAAGCTAGTGCATAAGCTCAAACTAGAGA
Source organism: Chrysanthemum makinoi (assembly GCA_910596185.1). Classification (NCBI taxonomy): domain Eukaryota; kingdom Viridiplantae; phylum Streptophyta; class Magnoliopsida; order Asterales; family Asteraceae; genus Chrysanthemum; species Chrysanthemum makinoi. The sequence continues at coordinate 323,156,914 of OU343222.1, read as the reverse complement.
CCATCACCGCTTCATGTTAAAATCGTTAGCTCATAATCTAGTAAATCTGCTTATTTAAGTTTAGGAGTAGCTTAATTTAGTTGGTTATAGCTTATTTTAGTGTAATATTGCTTTTGTAGAAGTTTGATTGCTTAATGTGCTTGTTTGCTTATTTCTAAGTGCTTATCTCAATTCAAGTTACAATCAGTCCAATCTTTACACATAAGCACCACATTTCTCATTTTCCTAGGATCAGATTTAGATTTTAGCATTTTCCTGAATTTTTCATTAATTTTGGTCACTGTTTGCTATTTTTCTAGATTTAAAATAGTTTTAATCACTTTTAATTAGCTTTAATTGCAATTAATTGAGAAAAAGTTCCAAAAATAATTTTTCAATTTTAACAAGATAAATAAATAAAAAGCGTAAAAAAGATTTTTCCATATTTTTCCCCTTTTATTTGGTATTTTTCACAATTTAAATTAGATTAAAATAGTTTTAAATTAGTAGAAAATAGAAAATTAATCTAAAAAATAAAAAAATAGTTTTGAAAAGTCTCTTATGATATTTTAGATTTTATAAAAGTAGTTTCATATTTTCTCCTTAAATTTCATAATTTTTAGTATTTTAATTTAGTTTAAAAGGTTAAAAATTAGTTTTTTAATTTAAATAAAACTAAAAATAAAAAATAGTTTTAATTCTTAATTAGTTTTTTCATTACATTTCTAGAGTAAAAGTAATTTTAGGCATTTTTAGGATATAATTTAGACGTAGTTGCATTTTATTTACGTTTTATCAATTACGTTTTAGTAATTCGCACTTAGGATTTCCCGTAAAATAGATTCCCTTAATTACTTTCCCCATTCCCGTAGTTTAATTAATAAAATCAAACAAATCAAAACATCGAGCATTAAATTCCAAACCAAAAACGATGTTGGTAAATTCACTGGGAAAACGATTCGGGTTGTCTAATCCGTATACACAATCACACACGGGATTTGATTTATTATTCTTTTCCTAAAGGAATTTGAATCTATCTTCGTGATTATTTTTGATATCGATATTGAGGTTTTTATCCATACACATAACCCCTAAGCCTTCATTATCAAAGACTCGTCCGTACCGCTTTTAAGTTTCTTACGGTTAGTCATTCACAAGTGGCTAGCTTGTGTGAGTAAGCTTGACGTGTTTCTGGCATTGTGCGAATCAAATTTTGGCGCCGCTGCCGGGGAGGTTGTGTCACGACAATATCGTTTGAGGTTTGACGATTAGTGACTCGAGATCCTTCATTCGTGAAGTTACTATTTTTCTATAAAATAAAAAGTAAAAAATATTTTCCTTTTTCTTTTGTATATATATATCATATTAAAAATACAAAAAGATTTTCTCTTGTGTTTTTGCTAATAAATAGAAGACACCAATTATATAACATTCTCAACGGAGGTGTTATCATTAATAAGTTCCCGAACTAAAGATCAAAAACTTGCCTTTGTGTCGCTTGTGGATTTATTTATTTCTATCGGATAAACAAACTGTGGTGGGTATAAGGACGCCCGACATTAAATTGCGGCTGTAAAAGCGGGTTTTTAATAAGCTTCATACCGACCTAAAAGCTTCTCCGCCGTTGTGCGTTTGTCTTGTAGAGGTGATTTATTCACTTGGGATTATTGGTTAAGTTCATTGTGTTTTCGAATACCGTTCGTTTTAATTGCCCTGGTTTTTGAAAGTGCATGCGACCGCTCTAATACTCATTCCATACGTGAAGCCGCTGCTACCCGCAACGCTGAAGGCTAAATAGACGCAGTTCTCTTAGTCAACCCAGATTCAACTAATCAAAACGACAACCATCTATGCTAGAGCAACTCCAAGCACCCACCGAGGGTTATGGAGAAGCCATCGTCGTCCCGCAATCGCTGCCGATAACTTTGAGCTTAAACACGGATTGATAAATTTGGTTTCGTTAAGCCAATTTTACGGATTCGAGAGAGACGATCCTCACTCTCATATCCGACGATTCAACAAGCTCACGCCTACGCATCCAACACCGAACGTTCCTAAGAGGCTATCAAGCTACTACTCTTCCCACACTCGAGGGGCCCGGATTTGGCTCGAAAAACTACCCCCTCGATCGATAACCACGTGGGAGAATTTAGTATCAATTCTGAACGATTCTTCCCACCGTCTAAAACAACAAGCCTTAAAAATGAAATAACGAAATTTACACAAAGATTTGATGAATCATTTAGTGAGGCATGGGACCAATTCAAAGATTTGCTTAGGCAATGTCCCCATCATGGTTTTTCTGAGTTGCACCAACTTGATACGCTTTATAACGGTTTGAATGAGAACGATCAAGACTCTCTCAATGCCGCCGCTGGTGGTAATTTGTTGACCCGATCAACGAGAGATGCCTTGTTGATTATTGAGAACAAATCTAAAGTTCGCACATCATGCGAGCAATCGGTTGCTGCCCGAGTGAATGGTACACCATCGTCCTCGTCTCACGGAAATACGTGTAGCACCGATGCTAAGATTGATAAGCTACGGATATGATCCGGCTTTGGTTAAGAGCAATTCTTCTCCACCCGCTCAAGTCAAAGCGGTGGAAACGACTTGTACTACTTGTGGTGGCCCGCATGCCTACTACAATTGTACCGCCACCGATGGACATCCTTTCATGCCGTAACCGGAGGTAAACCATCGTTCTCAAGTTGAACCGAACTCGTGTTAGTAATCAAATGGTACCTCCGGATTTTCTCCATCAACAATCGTAATCGTTTTAATCGGAATCAAGTTCGTGGACCAAATGTTCAAAACCAATTTAAAGCTCCACCAAATCAATACCCAAACCAAGGAGTTAACTACAATCAAGGATATCAAAACCCAAGCTATCAAGCTTCACCTTTTCCTTCAAATGAGTTCACAACTTATGTTCAGAACACCAATTCTACCATCCACACTATGCAAAATCAGATTACAAGTTTGAGGAACGAAGTCAATCTTCGTTAACAAGACAAAGCAATGAGTTTAGGAATGAGATTCGACTTCAGAACAACAAATTGGAGACTCACCGAATAAACTTGAAAATATGTTGCATGCTGTTTTGTGCCAAATAAGTCAACCCTCGACCCTGCTTCTCCCAAGTAACACGATTCCAAACCCGGGGAGAAATGAAACCGTAACCATTCGAGATGATGGGCCCTCGATGACTACTTCCTCCCCGGTGATGAATGTAGCACGAGAGACCGAGGTGACAAAGGACCCGGTTATTCCTCTTGATAATGGAAAGCCAACACGCCCAACCGTTGCCCAAGTTCCTTCTATCTCCGTCATAACACCAAGTTCTAATCTTGAACCGTGCAAATCGATTCAATCACGATTAGACAAAATGAAAGTTGTTTCTGGAACAAAGTTTAAACTTACGACTGATATGATCAAAGCTGTTGACATGATTTATGAAAAGAAATTGGAACAAATTTCAGAGATTTCACTTGAGCCTACACCGTTTAATTCTTCCTCAAACCAAGCTCCCGAGAAGCTTGGTGATCCAGGGAAATTTCTCCTTCCTTGCTTTAAATGATACGAGGAATGTAATGCCTTGACCGATTGTGCAAGCATAAGTCTCATGCCTCTTGCATATACATATCATGTTGGATTGAAGACTCGATACCACTGTATGACTATCGAATTAGCTAATCAAACAATTACTCACACGGTTGGTGTAGTCAACGATGTTATGGTACGAGTGGATAAATTCCATTTTCCCGTGGATTTCGCCGTCATTGATATAGAGGTTGACGCCGAGTCCCTCTCACCTTGGAAGACCATTCTTGAGAACCCAAAGTCCTTGTGGATCATTACCAAGGAACGTTAACGATCGTGAAAAGGAAATGATAAGATTGTGTTTTTGCGAACAAACGTTAAAACCTCCACCCGATGATCATTCGATTCATAGCATCGGTGTGATTGATTTCTCTCAAGAAAGTGGCAATCCCAATGTACCGCCTAATCCGATTAACCACTCTTTCCCGTCTCTCACTACGAAAGTGACCCTACTTGGGAAGAGATCGAGGCTTAATGATGATTCAATCCCCGTTGAGATTGATGATGCTACTTTTGACCCGAGGGGACATTTTTTCTTGAAAAATTGTTATATGACGAGCCATCTTCTTACCCCCTCCGATGATCCGGATGATATGAAGAAAGTTGAACCTATAGTGGTGGAAACTGCTAGCTCTAAGAGCACACCACTTGTCCCACCTCCAATTTCTAAGAAAATCACCCTTCCTTTGAGTGGCAATCCCACTCCTTCTTTCGAAAATATGGAAACTTCTTCTGAGACATCTTTCAATCCAGAATCTTTCAAAATGACATTCACAAATCCCTTGTTTGAATTCAATTCTGAATATAACCAAATTTTTGAGAATCAACTCTTTGAAGAAGAAAGTGAGGAGTTCACCGATGAACTTGCTCCCACCAACTCGATCCTTTCTAAAGAAGAAGAATACGATGATCCGTTTTTTCCAAAGAAAGAGAAGGAAGTGAAGTTGTCGACAGATGAACTTATTGATCCCGAGGTCCAATATTATTTTAGTTAGAGTGAATCCTCTCCTCGTGAGGATTTTCACATAGATGACACTTTGATCTCCTTCCTCTCCAGATTTTCAACCCTGGGATACGCGTTGATAAGTTTTATGCTAAAAATGTCATTCGAGATAAGGATCCTCTCTTGGATGCCTTCGATGAGCCTTTGAGTAACACCTTCTTCGTACCATGGACTCCGTTCTTCTTTGGAGAGTTTTCGTATCGATCCTTCATCCCTTCTCGACCCCCAAAAACCACCGGATGATGGATCGATCTTTCATATGCCTTATGTGAGTTTGGGAGGAGTCATTCCGTATGTGCTTGAGCCCGACATTTTCTTTCCCTCCCAAACCACCCAGTCTCATTCTTTCGGGAATGAGGACACCGTTTGTGACCCTGGTATCTCTACCACTTTCTTCCCCAAGGACAAATGAATTTGGGACGAGTCGCTAGCGACTCGTTTAAGAAAAAGTAGCGCTTCGTGGGAGGCACCCCATGCTTATCCATCTATCTTCTTTCTATTTTCTAATAAGTGACACGAAGGGGTTCCGCCTCTTCATTTCGTGTTTGGTTGTTTGTGATGTTGTGTTTAGGATGTTTCCGATATGAAGACTCTCGTGCTCAAAGTTTGTCATTTTCTACCGAAGTTTCATGATCGATGCTAAAGGAAATCCGATATCCTAATCTTATCGACTAACGTTTATCTTTGAGCATACTTAATAAACGCCTTTTAGATTTTCGTGATACCCTTGCTTTAAACATTGAGGACAATGTTTCGTTCTAGTCCTGTGGTAAAATTTGCAATCTTTTGATTTTTTGTGGTGTACTCGTAACCCCGTTTTTCCTTAGAAAATGAAAATTGTGCAAAATGAGCAAAATTAAAATTTTTTTGTGCTTTTGTTAAGTCTTTTTGATTGAAAAGTTGGCTAGTCTCTTAGATTAGAAGCTATAAAATGCGAATTCTAGCTCACAAGGCCAAGATTTTGCAAGTTTCCTGAGTGACTTTAAATATGCATTACTTGATTTCATTAGACGAAGCATTTGCTAAGTTAATATATGTTTTGACACCTTGATTGACTTTCCGCTGTGATTAGGAATAGAATTCTCGACTTGACGCTGTTGAGCCCTAGCTTGTTTTCTTAACCATAGATAATCTAAAAATTATCGGCTAAGCATCTGCGGATCTCATTATTTGGGATTTTAAATTTGCAGAGATCAAGAAATGATAGAGTTACTTATGAGTTTAGATGCTAAGCGTGGAGTAGTTGGTTCTCTTTAGAGCCCATCAGGTACTTATGGCTTTTTTTTCCCCAAAATTGTTTCACCTCAGATTTGTCTAAATAATTAGAGATGTTGAGTTTTGGCGATAGTTAGTTCTTTATCTTCTTAAAAGAATCTTTGTTTTAAAATTGGGTACACATCAAGGATCCATAATAAATAAATGAGTAATCAGTTATAAGTGATAAAGTAATAAGTAAAGTTATGAGTCATGTGTCGAGATCGACCCTTGGATCTTTAGCCTGATTGAGAGAGGTCTTAGCCTAGCCAGCCGGGATCCTCATTTCATGAAGCCTATAGTCTTGGAATTACCCCGTGAAGCTCGGTAGTTCATAGCTCATACACGTAAAAGTCTAAGTTCTAAAAAAAAAAAAAGTTGAAAAATGAAAATGAAAAAATCAAGTATAAGTGAATAAAAATTCCTTGATGTGGACCTCATTTTTATGACAATGGTTCTTGAGGGAAGGCGGATAACTATCACTTAGCTTTATATCGTTATCGGAATAAAAGTTATCGAAACGAGAATTTGAAGAAATTCATTTCTCACACAAAAATAAAAAAATCTAGAGGAAATAGGAAAATGGGAACAAAAAGTAATTACACAAGTAACTTCCATGGGTAGTGTTAGCATCTAGAATCATATTTAACAATGATTTCGGTTTTACGCTTAGTTTGGGACTTGTGAAAATCGTGACTCGATGTATTCTATCCAGTATGGTCACTTCATGGTGTTGTGTTTTCTACTCTGCGATCCTAACGTGTCGTTTGAAAAATGTTGGAGTTATTGATCGACATGAAAGTTCAACAAACCGCCATTCATAATCGGAATGTGCTTAATCGTAATATCTATACATGTGAATTGAAAGGTAAACGGGCGTTTTAGAATTAAGGCTTTCTTAATCTCAGGAACCTTGACTACTTCTTCTAATTGGTTTGTCGAATCGTTTTAAGTTTCTTACGGTTAGTCATTCACAATAAAGTGTGAGATAACTTGACTATTTGGACATATCAATGGTTTAGTAGAAAGAGATTGAAATCCTTGGTTTTAGAAGCGTGAGTTGATTGTATCATGCTGAGACACCCACAATGGTTTCGTTCGGTATTTTGGTATGTGCTAAAACACATACCCTTTTTGTTATCAAAATAGACCCAAAATAACCAAGAAAGAGCCGTTTATTGCTAATATTTGTGGTTTTCTTGAGTTTGTGCTTGTGCAGTGGATATGTAAAACACGCAAAAAGGCACCAAATCGACGTAAATTCGAGCACGAGATTAAGAGAGCTTAAGCTGAGCCGAAGGTCATTATGCATTTATGAAGATTTCTAATCTCTGAGGTTGATTTGTGAAGATTTGATCAAAGTTTGAAGAAATTCGAAATAGTCCCTCAAGTTTCAAAGATTTGACGAAATGGCCCTTGAGTTTCAAAACCCGCAATTCAGTCCCGGTCTATTGAAGATTGACAAAGATGGTCCTTGGAAGATGATTTCGAATTACATGATTGGTCCTCAAATATCCGATGTACAACATTGGTCCCTATGGTTACTAGTCCAAGATTATATAATCCAACAAATCCATTATCCAAAATACATGTACCCTACCAATTGTTAGTATATCCTGGCCCATCTCTCAACCACCCAATACCCTTGATACCATCCAAGACCGAACACACCTTGACCCGAGTATTTAACCCGAGTCAACTCTACTTACCCGGTCAACCATTTTGAATTACAATAAAATAAACACCACGCTCAAACAAGCATTCCCATCTCCCCTTGTCTCTCCCAAAGCACCATTCACCTCTTTCACCAATTACCTCCCAAACACCAACCTCGACTAGAATCTATCTATCCACCTCATCCTTTTGAAATTTATTAGTCGATAAGGTGCCAGGACATTTGGAGCCCTATCATTGGATCTAAACACATCAATGGATTATATGGAGCAATCTGATTGGTTGAGATGACAATGGATGATTGAGTGGCTGTAAATTTCTAGGTTATTCAAGGGCATCCCAAGACCCCTCTCAGCCTATAAAGGAACCCTTTGGCTCACCATTTCATTTTGCAATTAAATCCTTAGTTTTCAATTAGCTTGTTGTTATTTCTTTTCAGTAGTTTTCTAAATGTTTTAGTAAGCTTTCATTGTATTTCCATTTCCTTGTAACCCCTTTTCAGTTTTAATAAAAAATTCCAAGTCTTTAAATCTCATCTTGCAAATCTTATTTAAAGTAATCAATAAGCTCTTTTGAACTATGGAATAAGCTCATCTTAGCTTATTATAGCTTTTGTGAACTTATATTGCACCCTCATTCATTTACATTCACAAAATATTCAAGTCAACGAAAGTCAACTGTTTGCTCCAAAATGGTATTGGTTTGATTTGATGATGGATCTGGGTTGAGATTGATGTTGATTAGGTTAGTGGTTCTATAGTCTGGTTTGAGCCATAGTGGTCGATCTCTTGTAAGTGTGCTTATAATCTCTACAAGAGCTTAATATTAGTAGTGTGAGTCATTGTTCAAGTAGTGTAATTTGTCAGTGTCTCATTAGCTCTAATCTAGTATATTAAACTGTTTTAATGATTAAATAAGTTCATTTGTATTTGAGCTTGATTATATTACATTTCTTCACATAAAGGAGTGTTTGGTTTAGCTTTAAAATCTGTGCTAGAGGTTGATATATTGGATTAGGTTAGTTGCTTTAGGCTTGGTATAGATCTTTGAATCAATCTGTCATATTTTGCATCTAAATAATCAGCCGTCAAAATTAGCTTGTAAATCTGTTTGATCACATCATGTTAAATCATTTAACTCAAATCAATGCAAATAGGTTTAAAACTTGTTAAGCTTGCTTGATAAAGTTGCATTACATCACATCCTATTCCATTTGCTTTTAAATTCACCAAAGTCAAAGTATCAATCTGTTTTAAAGTCAAAGTATGTCAAAACCTGATTTGTGCAGAAGTTGCAGTTAGCTGCATGAGTTCATTTCAACTTGTTAGGGTCTCATTTTTGGTCTATAAGCAATTGCTAGTGGTCTTTAAGGCCACATATCTGCTTTTACTAAAGCTCTCTCGATAAGCTAGTGCATAAGCTCAAACTGAGACTGACAATCGCTCTCATTGTTAAAATCAGCTTAGCTCATAATCTAGTAAATCTGCTTATTTAAGTTTAGGAGTAGCTTAATTTAGTTGGTTATAGCTTATTTTAGTGTAATATTGCTTTTTTAGAAGTTTGATTGCTTAATGTGCTTGTTTGCATTATTTCCTCTTGATCTCAATTCAAGTTACAACCTAGCCTCAATCTTTACACATAAGCACCACATTTCTCATTTTTCCTAGGATCCAATTTAGATTTTAGCATTTTTCCTGAATTTTTCATTAATTTTTTGGTCCTGTTTGCTTTTTTTCTAGATTTAAAATAGTTTTTAATGGAGTTTTAATTAGCTTTTAATTGCAATTAAGTGAGAAAAAGTTCCAAAAAATAGACTTTTCAATTTTAACAGTTTAAGATAAATATAAAAAGCGTAAAAAAGATTTTTCCATATTTTTCCCCTTTTATTTGTTATTTTTCACAATTTAAATTAGATTAAAATAGTTTTAAATTAGTAGAAAATAGAAATTAATCTGAAAAATAAAAAAATAGTTTTAAAAAGTCTTTTATGTTATTTTAGATTTTATAAAAGTAGTTTCATATTTTTCTCCTTAAATTTCATAATTTTTAGTATTTTAATTTAGTTTAAAAGGTTAAAAATTAGTTTTTAATTTAAATAAAATCCAGAAAAATAAAAAAAAATAGTTTTAATTCTTAATTAGTTTTTGCATTACATTTCTAGAGTAAAAGTAATTTTAGGCATTTTTAGGATATAATTTAGACGTAGTTGCATTTTATTTACGTTTTATCAATTACGTTTTAGTAATCGCGCTTTAGATTTCCGTAAAATAGATTCCCTTAATTACTTTCCCCATTCCGTAGTTTAATTAATAGAAATCAAACAAATCAAAACATCGAGCATTAAATTCCAAACCAAAACGACGTTGGCAATTCCGCGCCTCGTTGGGAAGCGATTGAGGGTTGTCTAATCCATATACACAATCACACACGGGATTTGATTTATTATTCTTTTTCCTAAAGGAATTTGAATCTATCTTCGTGATTATTTTGATATCGATATTGAGGTTTTATCCATACACATAACCCTAAGCCTTCATTATCAAAGAAGACTGGAGTGTCGAGCGTTTTAAGTTTCTTATGGTTAGTCATTCACAAGTGGCTAGCTTGTGTGAGTAAGCTTGACGTGTTTCTGGCATTGTGCGAATCACTACCAAAAGTGAATAGCAAGTCGCTAGATTTTTTTTTATTTATTTATTTTTTATTTTTTTTACAAGAACAAGTCGCTACTTCTTTTTAAAACTCACCAAGTCGCTACTTATAAATATAAGTCGCTACATCTTATCACATAACAAGTCAAGTCGCTAACAAATTCAGTGAATCTGGACAGAATACAGACAAGTCGCTAGTAAGAATTTTTGACATTTTTCCGATGAGTTTTCCGACCATTATTCCGACCATATTCATATAAACCTAGAAAACTTGTTTTGACCCAGTTTTGACTACAAGAAAGTGACCACATCATAAAACATTCAATCTACTCATTCAAAAGCATTGACAGAAAATGGTAACTGTAACTGTAAAACATTGACAGAAAATGGTAAATGTAACTGTTGGACAAAAGTTGAACACAAAGACAGATTTGACATATACCAAAGTACCTTTTTGAACCAAACGAGATAAACAAGATAATAACCACAAGACAGTTTCCACAAAACAGTTTAGAGTTTTACCCATAAAAACAGTTTACATTATTACACAAAACAGTTTCAAGCACGAATCAAAACCACAAGAAATCATCAAAACACAATAACCTTGGCTCTGGTACCATTTTTAGGATCGATATATTATTGTGTTGATGATTCGGGTGGTCTTGGATGATCAAAATACATGTTAGCCATTAGAGAGAGAAAGTTAGAGAGTTGGGTGTTCTTGGTAGAGACTTGGTTCTCAAATGTAAAAGGTTAGATTGAATGAAGCACCACCCCTTCCATGGATGGAAGGGGTATTTATAGTTACAAAATACACGACCTCCTATCGGCTGTGGATCAGGTATACTGATGGATAAAGACCCGTCCTTCCTCCACGGTGTTGCACTAAGCTATACTACGCTACAAACTAATAAATAAACTACTAAATAACGTAACTAATGACAAGTATACGAGCTAACTTAAGCTAGATAACATTTGGGGTGACCGACTCTTCACAATGGAATTTTCTAATTCCTAACAGCCATTTATAGAAATGTTCAGAAATCCGTTGAATACACTCCAAGGCTTGGTCAGGGGCCATGCTAGGAATAGGTCCAGGAGAATCGAGTAATTCACGTGTTAGCGCATCAATTCCCGTGTAGAAAACATAGACGATTTGATGTTTGTCCAAGTCATGAGTGGGACATCGATAAAGTAGCTCATTAAATCTTTCCCATGCCTGATAAAGCGTTTCTTCTCCTTCTTGAATGAATTGATGGATCTTACTAAGAAGTTTAGCCATTTTTTAAGGAGGGCAAAATTGTTGAACGAATTCTCTTCTTAATTTATCCCATGCTCCTTTACATTCATTAGGGAGTTTATTGTATCATCTTTTCGCAGTTCCTGTAAGAGTCATAGGAAAAATTCTTGCGGTAACCGAATAGCTCAGGATGCTCCGGACGCTAAAAAGAGATGATAAGTAGAGTACTTCTTCCACATGTTTCTGAACATCCTCATTTTCATCTCCTGAAAACTTAAGCTCGTGTAACTCTCAAATAAATTGGTCCGGAATGGAGTATTTTTCCATACTAGAATCCTGTGTGAAGGTTCATTGGCAGTTCTCATTTGGTCGCTCCAAATAATGCTCCAAGGTTAATTTTTCGATATTATTTTCATCAATGACTTCCGGTTCTGCATCAGATTGGTCAGATTCGTAAAACGAAAAGATGTTATGAATAGGAACCAGGGAGTAAACTTTTTTTGTCCGAAATTGTTTCTCCGGATCATCGAATGGGGTGACCAGAAATGGCCTCGAGCTTCTAGTCTTGTATCTTGACATTTAAGAAAAGAAAGAAAATTAGAAATAGACTTAATAAAAAAATCCTAAAATAACTCCCCGGCAGCGGCGCCAAAAACTTAATACAGGTTTTACTGACCAGGTTTTAATATTTATAATGTCTCGTTATACCTATGGTCTACCCTAATGCACTAACGGGCAGTGTACCCTCTCGTGTGTAGTATAGTATTCGGTAAAACCGAGGTCGTCCCATGAGCTATGTGTGTGGATTAATACTAAGTCTAAGTGTCACGGATTTTAAGATGGTTTTGATATTGAATTAACTAATAAACTACTAAAGCAAATAAAGGAAAAGGATGTGATCAATAGAGAAGGGTGGTGCTAACCTAGATACTCATCCTAACTAGTAATGTTTACGTCTAATTACTTCCAATTACTTCTGGTGAGGTCAAAGTCGAGAGGACAACATTTGGTCAATTCGCTCTAACCTATCAACAAAGAGCCACCACTTGAGAAGTCAGGTGTCCCCTTATAAGTCCAGTTGTTCCTGGTCCCCTAAGCTAAGTCATTAAGTTCCGCTACATGCTAGATTTATAATAGTGAGTACCCGGGCGCTAGCATCTTAGACACTCACCCGATAATTCTTAAGTTCATCTAAACGGTAGGTGATCAGTTGGTCAAATCGCACAAGTAGAAAGGGTCGTCAGTTGGTTATATCTTACCCTTCCCGTCTCAGTCTACTCACTTAGGGTCAGTTGGTCATATCTCCTAAGCAACTAGCCTCTACCGCCATTTAAAACTACCGAAACAAGGGCAGCTACCAATAAACTATGCATGCATACACTTTAGAAATAATTATACGAAAGCAATGTAAACGTAAACAAAAAAATTAAGGAATCATAACTAGGCCAGCACCAAGAGGTGCTTAGCCACTCATATTAACCATACAAATCAATTCAATGTTTAATGTTACGAAATACATGAATCAAAAGTAAAGAAAAGATAAAAATCTAATGCTTATCGCAGGGGAGTGATTTCTCCCTTGGAGATAGTTCCGTATGCTCCTCTAGATTTGCCTTTGGCTTCTTCTCAAGTTCTCTGATTGTTGTTTGTGAAATGGGATGCTTTGAAATGCTGGAAATCATGGGGTATTTATAGGCCAGATCTTGGTTTCGGCGTAACTAATAAAATAGTTACGCAGTAACATATAATTCTTCGTAAATTGCACTAGAAATTCTGGTTACGGCGTAACCTCATGAAGGAGTTACGCCGTATCTTAAATAAATCTTGGTTACGACGTAGTTGATGCATGAGTTACCGCGTAGTTATCAGCGGCGTGGAACCTCATTTGACCTAATATGGTTATGTCGTAATCTTTGGGAGAGTTACGCCGTAATCTTCTGATAAGTTGGTTTTCTGGGCCACGCTTTAGTTACGGCGTAATGTGAGAGATGAGTTACGCCGTAACATCTTCAAAGTGAGCATACTATGATAAATCTTCAATAAACTCTCCAATTCCGCGTCTCTTTAGCTCCAATGCTCGTAATTTACCTGAAAGTGGAATATAATGGAAAAAAGCGTAAATCCATATAAATGATATAAATTACAAGCATTATCGGAGGAAATTGACACTTAATATTCAGGATAATTTGATGTTATCAATCTTAAAAACTAGTTATGTAGAATTAGAGGTGTTTGGTACAAGGCCATAGAAACCCTATATGGCCAAGTTAGTTAGTTCATGGATTATATGATTAGTAGAATATATTAAAGAGTTATTAAATTATAATTATATATTAAGTGCTCGCGAGATGCAGGCAGAAAGTCTAAACCAAGGATACAGGTGACTAATCGATTTAGTTTCATGTTTTGTAGTCAAACATGATTTTAGTAAGCTTGTATGTAATTTTGGAAATAGCCGATACAATGTTTATAAAGATTCAGAAATAGCCGAATACTACATGTTATGTATACTTGGTGATAGCCGAGTAAATATAGTTTATCTCATGATTCGGATATAGGCGAGATGTAGTCAAGTTATGTTATAAATTCAGATATATCCGAAAATTAGTCATGTTTATGTTATGAGATTAGCATCCTCTGTGGATAGTGCATTTTAGGCACTTAGTATCCTTGATGGATAATATATTGTTGGTACCATAGCATCCTCAGTGGGTGACATGAGGTTATCGTGATAGATATAAGCTAGAGTATCCCTTTCGAGATTGTGCATTCTAGGCATTAAGCATCCTTGGTGGATTATGTGATTAGATATCACGATATAAAATTTGATGGTTAGATATCATCTAGTTAGTAGACACGTGATTAGACATCACAATATGGTATGTAACGATCATATATCGTTTAGCTAGTCAGCGTTATTAGATATCACAACATGTTATGTAATGATTAGATGTAGTTAGTATTGAGATGATTAGACATCATCATTATGTTAGAAATCCAGTTAGAGATTGGCTTTGATATTATTAGTAGCTCATTTTAGTATTAGAATGACAATTAAATGTTTTGACACATTTAGATAATGGGCGGGTTATGAAGTCTTAGCATAGTTCCTTAAGGTGATTAGACATAATCTTTAAATTAGAAATCCAAATAGAAATTGGATTTGATGTTATGTGAGTTCACAATAGTAGTATATCTCATTTTGACCCATTTAGAAAATGGGTGGGTTGACACAATATACGTGTTTCTTAAGATGATTAGGTATCATCTCATTGTTAGGAATCCAATTAAAAGTTTTATTTGAGGATCTTAGTAGCATTTAATAGGATTAGTTCAAAAATTATATGTTTCGACCCATTTAGATAATGGGTGGATGAGTTAGCATTTAGAAAATGCTCACCCTCGCTTGTAGCTATCTAGCTTTGTTCCGTTTACTCAATAAGTCTCTTAGACTTACCGTTTTCAATTTCCATGTCCTTTGGAGTTGCGTGATGCAAGGTTCGGGGCTAGAAGCATAGAGAGGTTGAATTTTGTGGGAACATGCACACTTGTATTATAGATAATGGGTGTCTCTTTCTTCCACTTTGATATTTAGCTTGTAAACGCCCTAAACATGTGTATTATCAGTTTAGAAACAAGTCATATTGGTTTATATATCAAGCTTTTTGCCATGGTCATGTTAAGTAGTTTTAAAGGAGTGTTTGGCACAATTTTTTAAACACGTTTCCGCTT
The DNA here is from genome assembly GCA_910596185.1 of Chrysanthemum makinoi. Classification (NCBI taxonomy): domain Eukaryota; kingdom Viridiplantae; phylum Streptophyta; class Magnoliopsida; order Asterales; family Asteraceae; genus Chrysanthemum; species Chrysanthemum makinoi. The sequence goes on along the minus strand of OU343222.1, from coordinate 323,141,781 downwards.
ATGTCAAAGCTTGTAAAGCTTCAAATATGCTTATTAATTTATTTATAGTAGTTCTATGAAATTTCATGTCATTTCGATAAGTGCTAATATGTTTTCCAGAAAAATGGGTCGTAAGGCATGTGAAGGGAAGTGTGGTGTTGGCATGTAGACCTTAGCCACAGCTGTGAGGGTCTTAGCCACAGCTGAAAACAACCATGGGGGTCTTCTGAGGCTACCAGCCGCAGCTGGAGTTTCCTGTCATGGTTGTGAAGAGTTGCAGTTATCAGCCAAATTTTGAATTTTGTATAAAATAATATGTAGCTAGTTGGAGGTCGTGCCACCTATCGTCGGAAAGCTCTTTGAGTCTACTTTAACATAAAAATACTTCTATAGTCTAAATCTTATTAGAATTTTAAAAGTATACTTGAGAAGTAACGGAAGGTCATATCTTGTTAAAAAATCAATTTAATACGGGTGTTTCAAGTTGGTATCAGAGCGTTGGTTTGAGAGAATTACGCTTAGATGTGCTTAGTAGTTATGCGTATTCATGTTTAGAATGCCTTTAGTAGCAAATGCGTATATAAATGCATTAGTAGTATGAATATACATATAGTTTAGATATAATATTATAACATGATCAGTGATAGTTTATTGTGATACTAAGTTAGCATTTATGTTATCGCTTCAGTGTGCGATCATAATCAAAATGCATGATTATATGTGCAATAATAGTAGTACATTAATAACCAGACTATGAATGTATTATATGCATGATATGATCAGTAGCAGAATTTGCATATCAGAATGCTATGTTAGTAGTTTTAGTGAATGGTAGGTTGTTTTAGTTGTTACTTGGGGTATAATATGATAACGATGATAACATACTTATGTGATGCTATTATTATGACGCATGGACAAAGTGATAATAATTAAATCACTGTTGTGTTCTATCTTGGTGTAAGATTTCTATCAGGTTTTAATATTTATAATTTCCTACTAACCAATTGACTAACACTTAACGACGGTGTACCCAATCAATGTAGCTAGTGAATGGTAAGCATTGGCCGTTCACAAAGAGTGAATGAACTAAAGCTATATCAAAGGCATTCTAACAATGAAAGGGGGTTCAAGCTGAGATATTGACAAGGGTTTGGTAATTCTAATAAACTAATATTAAACTGATGCATGTTTTACTGACAAGGTTTTAATATTTATAATGTCTCGTTATACTTATGGTCTACCCTAATGCACTAACGGGCAGTGTACCCGATCAAGTGTAGTGTAGTAATTGGTAAAACCGAGGTCGTCCCAAAAGCTATGTGTGTTGGATTATTACTAAGTCTAGGTGTCACAGTTTTTAATATGATTTTGATAAGAGATAAACTAGTTAAAGCAGATAAAAGCAGATAAAGGTAAAGGTGTAATCAATATAGGAGAGTGGTGCAAACCTAGTTAATCATCCTAGCTAGTAATCTCTACATCTAATTACTTCCAATTACTTCAGGTGGGGTCAAAGTCGAGAGACAAGATTTGGTTAATTCGCCCTAACCTATCAAAGAAAGATGCCACCATCGTAGAGAAGTCGGGTGTCCCCTCATAAGTCCAGTTGTTCCTGGTCCCCTAAGCCAATTCATTAAGTACCGCTACATGCTAGACTTCTAATAGTGAGTGCCCGGGCGTTATCAACTTAAACACTGACCCCCTAATTCTTAAGATCATCCAAATGGTAGGTGATCAGTTGGTCAAATCGCACAAGTAGAAAGGGTCGTCAGTTGGTCATATCTTACCCTTCCCGTCTCAGTCTACTCACTTAGGGTCAGTTGGTCATATCTCCTAAGCAACTAGCCTCCACCGTCATTCAAACCTACCGAAACAAGGGTAGCTACCAATAAACTATGCATGCATACACTTAGAAATAATTATGCGGAAGTAATATAAACGTAAACAAACAATTAAGGAATTATAACTAGGCCAGCACCAAGAGGTGCTTAGCCGCTCGTATTAACCATACAAATCAATTCAATAATTAATGTTACGAAATACATAAATCAAAAGTAAAGAAAAGATAAAATGCTAATGCTTATCATAGGGGAGTGATTTCTCCCTTGGAGATAGCTCCGTATGCTCCTCTAGACCTGCCTTTGGCTTCTTCCCATGTTCTTTTGTTGTGGTGTGTGAAATGGGATGATTTGAAATGATGGAAATCGTGGGGTATTTATAGGCCAAATATTTTTTACGGCGTAACTAATAGAATAGTTATGTCGTAATCTTCTATTTCTTCGTAAATTGCACTAGATCTGCTGGTTACGGCGTAACCATAGAAGTAGTTATGCCGTATCTTCAATATTTCTTGGTTACGCCGGAGTTAATGCAAGAGTTACGGCGTAGTTATCAGCGGCGCGGATCCCCATTTGACCTAATATAGTTACGTCGTAACCTTTTGGGAGAGTTACGCCGTAATCTTCTGATGAGATGGCTTTCTGAGTCACGCTTTAGTTACGGCGTAATGTGAGAGATAAGTTACGCCGTAACTTCTTCAAAGTGAGCATACTATGATAAATCTTTGATAATTCTCCAATTTCGCGTCTCTTTAGCTCCAATGCTCGTAATTTACCTGAAAGTGGAATAAAATAGAAAACAAGCGTAAATCCATATAAATGATATAATTTACAAGCATTATCTAGAAATTGACACTTAATATTCTGGATTATTTGATGTTATCAAATATCCCCCCACTTGAACTCTACTTGCCCTCAAGTAGACCTTATTAGATAGATTCCTAAAAAGATATCTCCCATAACCTGGAAAATATAAGTTTACAAATCCCTTATGCAAGAATAAAACAAAGCTGAACACCTCACGAAATGGGAACGAAACACGCAAATCTCTCATCTATTCTAAGTGTCAATTTTGGGGTGATCACTCAATCGCACAGTCATAGCATGTATTCTATCATAAGCTTGGCGGTTATACAAATCTTGTTAGGATTTAGTAAATCCAGTTATTAGAGTGTCGGTCACCTCAAGTATATGTAATCATTAGAAAGCTCGTAATTCGTAGTTATTTAATGTTATGTAGTATTTAGTTAAGTAACACCGTGGAGGACGGACGAGTCTTTACCCACTGTATGCCTGATCCACAGCCCATGGTGCCGTTTTATGTAAGACTATAAATACCCTCTACCTCACAAGTTAGAGGGTTGGAGCTCATAATAACACTTTTACTTTCTCTCACTAAGTTCCCAAACCTCTAACTATTTCTCACTCTAAAACCTTATTTTGTACGCCTTTTATTGATCATGGTTTGATGTGTTTTTGTAAATTCAATATGTTACAATTGGTATCAAGAGCCATGGTTTGATCATCTCTCTTGCATATCCTTGGATTTCTAGTGTTTTATATGGTTTTTGGGTTTGAAAAAGTTTATTGGTTTTTTCATCATTTGGATCATTTCTTGTGTTAAAGTTTGAATTTTGAGTGTACTTTTGTGTTTAGAATCATTGTAAGTGCATGGGTTTCGATTTGGAAAGCTTGAATCATTGTGGTTGGGGTTGTTTTGGATTGAAAAGTATTGTTCTTAAATTTTTCTACCTAGTGACTTGACTCTCGGAGTGATTTTCTTTGTAGCGACTTACTTTGTTAAATTCCAGTGACTTGTAGTTGTAGAGGAAATGTAACTTGAGCCTAGGGACTTGTCTATTGAGACAAGCCAAAAACAAGACAACATAGTGGAGGTTCCACTTCTGGCTAGCTTAATTTCTGAGTTGGCGTAGCGACTTGTCTCTATTATTTCTAGCAACTTGTCATTATTGTTCTTAGCGAGTTGATTCTCAACGACTTGGATACTTAGCGAGTTGCTCTTTAGCGACTTGTCTGCTTAGTGATTTGGTGCTTTAGCGACTTGTGTTCAAACTTGGGTCTTAGCGACTTGTGTTTAGCGACTTGATTCACAGCGACTTGAGGTTTAGCGAGTTGTTACTTAGCGACTTGGTGACTTAGCGACTTGGTTCAAGGGTTATAGCGACTTGGTTAATATTTGTTTCTAATACGGTTATCTCTTGATTTAGTAAAATCCCGTAAAAGAATCTATTTCCCGGTTTAATCATAGAGTTATAAAATCCCATGAAATCTATAAACATGTCTACCAACGTGGCTACAATCATCTCTACTGTAGCTAAGGACGTTCAAGCAGCTGGTTCAGACACTCGTCCACCCATACTTGACATAACTGACTATGACTCATGGGCTCAACGAATTAGGTTGTACTGTCTGGGAAAGGAAAATGGAATCAACATTCTCAAGTCAATTGATGAAGGACCTTATCAGATTGAGACTACAAGAGACATAATTGATACTGCTGCAGATGGAACAATGATATTTGGATTGGACAGACCAAAGACGTATGATGAGCTCAATGATAAGGAGAAAAAGAGATTCGATGATGATATCGTGGCTTCAAACATTATAACTCAAGGTCTTCCAAAAGATATCTACAAGCTTATCAATCACAACACTGAAGCCAAGGCGGTTTGGGATAATGTCAAGATGCTTTCTCTGGGTTGAATTAACTAAGGAAGACAGAGAATTACAATCGTATGATGAATTTGAGCACTTTAAGATGAAACCTAAAGAAAGTGTCTATGAATATTACGTGAGATTCCACAAGCTTGTGAATGATATGAGGAATATCAAAATGACCATGCCAAATATTCAAATTGAACTCAAATTTTGTGAACAACATGAATCCCGAATGGCACAAATTTGTCACCTCTGTGAAGCAAACCAAAGGATTGAAGAACACCAACTATGAGCAACTGTATGCCTTCCTTCTTCGGAATGAGAGACATGCTATGTTTGAATGAAGGATTCTTGAACAGTTCAAATCTAAGCAGGGAGAAACTAGTTCGTCAAATGATTCTACAACCTTTTACACCAATGTTGGAATTACCACCAAAGCTTCTCAAGTCATACCCACGGGTAATGGTAATTACAAGCTCATCCCTGATCCAGCATATAAGCCTCCTCGACTCAAACACACTCATGGAAAACTTCATCAATCAGCTATCTCTCATGGTTAGTCAAAATATGAATTCCCTCCCACACACCAACAATAATCTCAGAACAACATCCAATCCACACAATCAAGCTATGAGCCGTAGATGGTATGCGGTTGTGGTGCGAATGCGCAAGGAAGACGATATGAACAAGGGATGGTGGAGAAGGTTGTGGTAATGCTTTGGAGTAGGTGGAGGATATGTGGCAAATCGATCGTGGAAGAAATGCCAATCAAAGGCAAGCAAAGCCAATCAAATGCTACAACTGTGGTGGTGAGGGACATATTGCGGAACTGACATCTCCAAAACGCCCACAGTAATGTTACTTCGAGACAAAGATGTTGCTTGTGCAAGCTCAGATAATGGAGCGTTCGGATGAAGAGGAGTTGTTGTTCCTTGGTGAAGGGAATGCTAAGACCTATGATGCGATGTAGATGAGCAACCATTCAGGAAATAGGTCAAAATCATCAAAATGCCTTTCAAGTAGCGATATGATGCATTTGACTCGATGTTGATGATGAACCCACGCCTGCACAATCTTCATGGCTAGCATCTCACCTATGGTCTCTCCAAAGGTCCCTTCACCACAATAGGCTAGTCAATCAAAAGATTCAATCATTTCAGAGGTATTAAAACTATATGATGTAGTTGATGAGCAAAAGATGCATAATGAAGTACAATCTCTTGAAACTTCTGAATCAGATATTGATAATGAGGGTAATAGTAATATTGTCCCATATGATCAATATGTGAAGCAAAGTGAAAGTGAGATTGTATCAAGTGATGCATCTTCTATAGTCAATGATGACTATGTTTTTGATGAATATCTTGTGTGCTCCGATGATTCTCATATCTCTCGAATCTGAATGCATATAAAGAACAAGTTTCTATTTATGAACAACGTGCTAATTTTGAGTTAACTACCGCGTGAGCGAAATGGATGACCAAATTCGTACAATTATTAGAAAAAGTAATTTTAGAAAAGAATTGTTAAAACAAGAGTTAAACTCCTTACAAGAAAAGCTTTCTAAAATTGCTAAGCAAAAGCAAGAGCTTCAAGAAAATGTTAAAGTGCTTAAACAAGAATTCAATGCTAAGGAATCAAAACTTTTGAATGATTTTTCTAATCTAAAAACGTTGAAAAACAAGCTTGAAAATAAGTTGTACGCATAAGGAACACCATTCAAGCTTCTTTCCGCCACATGATCACTAAGCATAGATTCTGCTTATAAGCACATAGGTATTCCCTTGTAGAGGAACAAAATCCCGAATATTGCAAAAGAGCTAAAGCTTTCCATAAGATTGTATATGATGGCTATGAGATTCTTAAGCCTAGGCAAACACCATCATGTATTGGAAGCATGCAAGAGGATAGAAAATTAGATGATGCATCTAGGGAGAAAATGGATAAGAAGCTTACCGATCCTGCGTGTAAAAAGAATAACATAACGATCAAACCCCATGATTACACTAAGGAAAATTGGATCTCCTTGAACATGTTTAAGCCTCAAACTTTAACCCTGCAATGTATTTTTGGAAGAAAGATATGGATAAACAAAATTAATGTACTTGTTGAAACAAACCCTTCCTTAGGAAAATGCTCTCAGCCTACTGTATCCTCCAAATATACCAATGCACTTAGTTCCTAGATCTATTGCCACTAATAGCAAGACCTTAATCACCAGATATGTTGTTTATCAACTATTCAATGATTTTGAGAAGACATGTAAGAAGAGAATCACACCTACAGGGATAACTGAAGGGAAAGGGGTTTTGAGCAAACTAAAGAATGTTATTTAACTGAGGTCATGCCCTTCTTTAAACAATTAAAAGGTCAATTTGAGAGTCTTCAAAAGGGATTAACTCAGATATCAAAGAAATGGAAAAGGAATTTGATGCAATGATTGTTGAGGTAAATGATTATGAACGGAAACTCAAATATAATGAAATTGAAAGGAAGAACTTGCATATCTTAAATGAGAACTTAGTATTAAGTTGTGTGCCTCAAGATGTGTTTTATATCGTTACTAAGCATTCTATTACGCTCAATTTCATGAATTAAATGTTGCCTGAAAGTTTCCCATGATCGTCATTGAGCTTGAAATCAAAAACTCTAACTCTAATGAGAAAATTGATCAGGATGATCACGATAATTTGTAAAACATCTTTCTAAACTAGAAGTTGAACATTTTAATTTGCAACTAAAATATCAACATCTTAAAGAAAATGTCAAAGTCTCAAACATCAAGACATCCTCAAATGTTCCAGAGTTTGATGCACTTTTTGAAATAAACAAACGTGACGAACGTATTCAAGCTCATTAAACACGATCGAAAGTTGAAAGCCCAAATTTCACAATTAAAGGGTGAAAGAACAACGTGACTAGCTCCCAAATGCCTCCTCCTTTAGATTCTCAGTGTTCTCAAACGTTTCATCTTCAAAACTTGGTTAATGTTTTACTAAAGGAAAATGAGAGTTTTCTAGAAGAAAATGAAAAGGTTAAACGACACTTTAAAGAGTTATATGATTCAATGAAAGTCACTCGAGACAAGAACAACGAAAAAATAACGTCTTTACAAAAGGAAATTGAGAATCTGGAGTCGAAAAGGGAAAATGCCACTTGTCTTTAATGAGAATGTTGCATCAAAGTCATCTCGTAGACTACAAATATATTGTGACAGTTAAATACATTCCTCCTCATCTTAGAAATAACGAACTTGTGTTTCATAACTATTTCTCTCACCTTAAGGATAGTCTAGAATGTCTCCGTGAGATTGTAGAAGAGGATTTCATAAATAAGCCACTTGATAGAGAGATTAGGTTTGCTTGCATTCAGGCCAAACGATCTCAAGAGTTGCTAGAATGTTTAAGAGCAACATGTCCTAAATCCTTAGGTAAAAGATAAAGTGTGATGCCTTGTTCTATGCCTAGTGCCAATTATGCAACCCATTCTATGCCCAATGATAAGAAAGTGAACTCTAAATTGCCTCAAGTAGTTTCGATCCATGCACATCTAGTTCGGAATGAAAAGTAGCCCAACCAACTAATGTTCCCATAATTCCCTACAGAGTAATCAGTGACATTAAAGCAAGGGGTCAAAGCCTGTGCAATACAAAACAAGATAGGACCTCGCAAGCTAAGAATGTGCATTGGAAGAGAGTAGAAGACCACCCTAGGAACACTAAGTTTGAGTTGAATAAAACGAATCGTGTTGATTCTAGTATTAGCTGCCGCATCAATTAATTCAATTCGCTACTATCTCAAAACCATGTAATGATGATGTGTTGTCGTTAATGATCATGAATGTGGTGTGAATGTTTTGCTTAATGCTTTTAAATGCCCAGTTAAAGTTGTTAATGTCAAAAATCAAACTAAGAAGGCTAAAAGGCAAAAGCAAAAGAAAGTTAGGAAACATTGGAAACTCACAGGAAGAAAATTTAGTAATATTGGTTATCAATGGATACCTACTGGCCGTAAGTTTAATCTTAATAAGTTTTGCCCTATATTTGCTAAGTCAATGCCCATTAGATAATGGATGCCTACAGGTAGAACTATTCCTTTAAGAAGTGAACATACTTTGAATAGGTCAAATACGGGCACTAGCACTGCATCTATTCCTGATGATTCCATTGTTTCTACTTCCGATGTGGATGTTCCAATCACCGTTACTAACCAAATGGAACCCATTCTTGCATGGGGATCCCAATTATCCAGCTTATCCATTCTTGTCTGGTTCAACCGCAGATCGCTCAAATCGCTGCGTGGTACCGGACTCAGCCGTTCCAAGCATATGACTGAGATCGCCATGCTCATGAACTTCGTGAGTAACTTCATCGGACTGTTAGATTCGGGAACGACCATTTTGGAGCAATTATAGGTTATCGAGACTATGTTGTTGGCAAAAGTGTAATCTCCAGGGTATATTATGTTGAAGGTCTTGGTCATAACTTGTTTTTTTTTGGTCAATTCTGTGATTCCGATCTAGAAGTGGCATTTAGAAAACATACTTGTTTCGTTAGAGAACTCGATGGTGTGGAATTGTTAAGAGGAACTCGTGGTTCAAATCTATACACCATCTCTATCGAAGACATGATGAAGTATTCTCCAATATGCTTGTTGTCAAAGGCTTCAAAAACAAAATCATGGTTATGGCATTGTCGTCTCAATCACTTGAACTTCGGCACCATCAATAATCTTTCCAAAAATGATCTTGTAAGAGGCTTACCCAGATTAAAGTATGAAAAAGATCATCTTTGTTCAAGATGCCAATTGGGAAAAAAGCAAGAAATATGCCCACAAACCCAAACCCACAAACTCAGTAATGGAAGTTCTTCATACCCTTCATATGGACTTTGTGGGACCAATGAGGTGCAAACTATTAACGGGAAGAAATATATTTTAGTCATTGTTGATGACTACTCTCGATTTACTTGGGTAAAGTTTTTAAGGACAAAGGATGAAACTCCATATGTCATAATCAAACTTATCAAGCAGCTTCAGGTTCGACTTAACAATATGGTTAGAATTATTCGAACGCACAATGGCACGAAGTTGTTAACAAAGACTTAATTCAGTATTATGAAAGTGTTGGAATTAGTCATCAAAGAAGTGTTCCACCTAACCTCAACGAACGGTGTAGTTGAAAGTCGAAATCGAACTCTTGTGGAAGCCGCAAGAACAATGCTAATTTATTCAAAGGTTCCAATGTTTCTTTGGGTGAGCCATTGCCCTGCTTGCTACACCCAAAATCGCTCCCTCATACACACATCTCATGGAAAAACTCCATACGAATTTGTCCATAAACGAAAACCTGATCTCTCTTACCTTCGTGTGTTTGGTGCTTTGTACTATCCAACGAATGACGGTCAAGATCTAGGTAAATTAAGAGCTAAGGCGGACATTGGAGTTTTTGTAGGTTATGCATCAAACAAGAAGGGTTACTGAATCTACAACAAAAGAACTCGAGATATCATGGAAACTATTCACGCCACGTCGATGAGTCGTCTGTCAGCAAATGGCTCCGTGACATTCCATTCGACCCGCATCTCAAAATTTATCAAGTAGTCCTATCGTTCTACTCTTGTTCCAAATCCTCACCAAAGAACTCCTTATGTACCTCCTATTGAAGATGATTTGAAGAAATTGTTTGATCCAATGTTTGATGAACACTATGACCCAACTGCTAATGATCTGTCAATTCCATCAACAGAGGCTGTTCCTATCTCTTCCAACGAAGTTAACCCTTCAGTTTCGATGTCATTAAGTCAAGAAGCGCCTGCTACTGATCACTCTATCTCATCAACAAATCATCAATCATCGAGTGTACATCATGGAATTGTGTCCGGCACCTTTGATGGAGATAATCCCTTTGCTACTCCTGAAGATGCCCCCTTTGAAAACATATTTGCTCCTCAATCATCATCAGAACCATCTTCATCAGGAGAAATCGACTTTGCTACTTCAATTCCTCAACAACAACCACACGAACACCTTAGAAAATGGACACATGATCATCCATTGGACAACATCATTGGAAATCCCTCGTCCCAAGATCCACTCGCAAACAACTTGCAAACCGATGCCTTATGGTGCTTCTTCAATTCACTACTATCCAAGATCGAACCAAAAGACGTTAAAACTGCCATGAATGAAGACAGCTGGTTCAATGCCATGCAAGAAGAAATTCATGAGTTTGATCGACTAGATATATGGGTATTAGTTCCTGCTCCTGACTGTGCAATGATCATTGCTCTAAAGTGGATCTTCAAAGTAAAACTTGATGAGCATGGTGATGTATTAAAGAACAAGGCTCGATTGGTTGCAAAAGGATACCAACAAGAGGAGGGTATTGACTTTGAAGAATCATTTTCTCCAGTTGCTCGTATCGAGGCAATCGAAATCTTCTTGGCTAATGCCGCAAGTAAGAACATGGTAGTCTATCAAATGGATGTAAAGACGGCGTTTCTTAATGGAGATCTTAAAGAAGTCGATACGCCACCAACCTGAAGGTTTTGTGAACACAGAGCATCCTACTCATGTCTATCGCTTGAAGAAGGCTCTTTATGGTTTGAAGCAAGCTCCAAGGGCATGGTATGATACGCTATCAAAGTTTCTTCTATCTACTGGATTCAACAAAGGAGCAGTTGATCCGACATTGTTCACTAGAAAGTCAGGCAAACACTTAATTCACATTCAAATCTATGTTGATGATATTATTTTTGCCTCGACTGACCCCAATGAATGTGACCATTTTTCAAATGAAATGGGTTCCAAATTTCAAATGTCAATGATGGGACAAATGTCATTTTTCTTGGGATTACAAATTTAACAAAGTCGTGGAGGCATTTTTATTAATCAATCTAAATATGCAAACGAGATTTTAAAGAAATTTAGATTTGATTCTTGTGACCCTGTTGACACTCCCATGATAGAGCGTACTAAACTGGATGAAGACCACTCAGGGATCATGGTAGACCAAACGAAATATCGTAGTATGATTGGATCCCTCATGTACCTCACAACCGATGAGAGACCGCATATTCTATTCATTGCTTGCATGTGTGCTAGATACCGCTAAGACTACCAAAAGCACCTTGAAGCGGTTAAACGGTCTTTCGGTTCTCCAAGGAACTATCAATATGGGACTTTGGTACCGGGACACCGTATGTCACTAACAAGTTCTATGCAGAGGCCGATCATGCAGATGTCAAGATACACGTCGGTACATCCGAGGTGCTCGCTTTTGGTGATAAGCTTGTGATCTGGTCTTCTAAGAAACAAATGAGTACTTCGATATCCTCTACAGAGGCTAAATACATAGCCATGTCATCTTGTTCTGCTCTAATCCTATGGATGAGATCCCAATTATCTGACTATGGCTTTGAATTCAACAAAATCCCTCTATTGTGATAACAAAGTGCCATTGCTCTCTCATGCAACAACGCACAACATTCAAGAGCGAAGAACATTGACATTCGACATCATTTCATCAGGGAGCAAGTAGAAAATGGCGTGGTGGAACTTTATTTTGTGAGGATCAATACCAGTAGCGTACATCTTCACCAAAGCTATTCCTAGAGAACATTTTGAGTTTATCCTCCCACGACTTGGTCTAAAGAGCCTACAGCCGGAAAGACTTAAACGTCTTCAAGAGGAAGAAGAGGAGTAAAAGATTTTCTTCATCCATCTCTTGTAAATAGTTATTCAAAAAGCAAAATACAAAATTTCAAAACCAACAAAAAACAAATAGAAAAATATAAAATTTTCAAAATCCATAAAAAGTTAGAAAATCTTGAAAAATCCCAAAAATATTGTTTTTTTTTCTTCATGTTTTCTTTGTTCGATATCATATACGGACTTTGTGTTGAAATTCAAAGAATGTCACGGGTTTTTAGATGTTCTTCAAATGTACATAATTTGTTTATCAAAAAAAAATAAATAAATAAATAAAAAATTGAGAGAAAGTGAAACAAAGGCTTATAGTCATTTTAGACTGTAACCCGTTTTTTTAAAGAAAGAACAGAGCCATGTTTTATCTTATTTTTCACATCTCATAATGTGATTCTAAAAACAAATGTTTGTCACTAAAACGACAAATGTTTCCTTCACAAGTATTTTTCCTTATAAAAGTTCTTCTGAAAAATATTTGTTATCTAATTGAAAACTAATAAAAATAACTCGGTCTCAATTTTTTGAAAATCATATGGGCTTGACATTGGTCAAAATCTCTATCTCTCAATCAACAACTTATGTCATTGATTGAGGGGGAGAATGATTTCCTTTAAATCAAAAGGTTATTTGTCATACAACTGGTTCAGACCAAGGTTTATGTCATGTTTTCAAAAGATACTCAAGCATGTTTTTTTAGAGTTTAAAGTCTCAACTTTGATCCTTATCGGTTAAATGTTTTCATAAGAAAGTCACAATTCTTCTCAAAAACTTTCAAAATCAATTTAAATCTACAGAGATCACAAATCTCAAATGATTTGAAAATTATGATCGGGGGAGAATTTGTGATTTAAATTGGATTTAAACTGATAATTCGATAAATGGTTTTATAATGATTTTCAAACTCTCCTCCCCACATGTGCCAAACGATTTCAATTTTTCCATGCACATGTTGAGGGGGAGCATCTATTTCAAACCAAAAAGGATTGAAACGTGATTGATTTGTTTCAATGTGTGCAGTTTTCCCTAATATGTGCAATACACTTCCAAATCTTTATGCACATATTGAGGGGGAGCAACTTTTTGAAAACCACATTCTTTCCAAAAATTATCCTTAACAAAGTATGAAAAATGCCAATTTTGATCAGAAAAGTGATGTTGATATCTTTTAGAAAATGGTAATCAAAGAAGTGAATCCTTTCTCTTGCCTCCGTGTGCCAAAACGATTTCAAATACATGATGCACATGTTGAGGGGGAGCTCCTTTTCTGGAAATATAAAAAACAATTCAGGTACAAAATGCTTTGATAATATATCACAAGTATCTGGATTGATTTTCAAATGGTTTTCAATTGTTTCCAATGGCAGATGAACAATACCAATTAGACCGACCAAATTTATTTTATGTATGGTGATATAAGGATGGTTAGGTTAGGTATTCGTTCCCACGATCCCGCCAGAGCCGGAGGGGTCTACCCAGGGACAATCCACTAGTTAGTGTAGAAGTCCTTAGGTATGATGAAATAAGGAGAAAAGTGAGATATGGGAAGAGTGCGGACTGAGATAGAGCTAGAACTGGAATAAACCCAACAAGATTCTAGTTATGAAGTCTCGGTAAGCACTGAAGGGGTTGAAGAATGAAAAAGAATTGAATGTGAAAAAGGGTGAAAAGAAATAGCCCTCCATTAATTCAACCTTAGGCTAGAAACCGGGTTCAATACATATGCTATCGGGTGTCTACTATGGTAACACTGGTATTGAAGACAAGACGTCATAGACCGAGTGACGCACAGCACCTAACTTCCCAAGCTACTCCAGTTCCTCTTAAAAGGACTTGTTTTATTCTCACGGGGAACCCACATAATCTATTGACTTTCTCTTAGAGATTGTTGATATTGAAGAAGGAGACCATCTCCCTAGTCTCCAGCATAGGAACCAAATGTGCACAATTGAGTCTAGAGCCACGAGATCATCAAATAAATCTCATTAGGACACTGTCAATGATGACTCTTTGTTTCACACAATGTGGAAAGAGAGATTATGAGTCCTACGCATTATCCTTGTGGTATTGCTAGAACATCTGAGTGATATGCAAACATATTCACAGTGAAGATGGAAAGTCTTATAGAGCCAACATCATACAAGCTCTTGGTGGGTGGCATGTGAGATCTATCCAATAGATCAACTATGTGACAACTGAACAGAAACAATGGGGCGATTCAAAATTATGAATCAATCCTGGTTCAGGTTATGGATTGACGGATATCTTTGAAAAACCGGTCGTTGTGCTTAAAAATTCTTTTCTTTAGCACATCGACTGTGTATTAATATTTCAAATATAAAAGGTGTTTATGATTGATAATTGATTTTTCTCAGAAACCCTCGATGTATTGCAAAAACACTTTATTGAGCAAGACTGATTGTTTTTCAAATCTCTTTTCATCAATCGCTGAATCTCAAATTCGCGGTTCACTCACGTGGTCTTCTTTGAGACGTCCGGTTTGAGAACAGCTAGAGTAGCCATGCGAAACCTCGTCAAGGAGATTCTTCGAATTATACCTGATCACAGCATTACTTGTACCGACAAACGGGAACCGTGGGCCGTATACCTCAATTCAACGAAAGTGATCAAAGACACTTTCGTGCGCTTTATTGCTAACTGTTGTATGCAGGTACGTCCGACGTTTGTAGTTGATCAGAATGGAGAGGTCAATCCATAGCCACATTCTCACACAACACATTCATCTCTAAAGAAATCATGATAAGTGCATCAACGAATCTGATATTTTCACTCCATGCTTCTGCTATGCGGCTGCAAATATCATGAATCAACTAAAGCTTCCGCTACTCTGATGAAAAGATTTCATGATCCAGAATGTGAACATGTCGGTCCAAAAGTTACAACTTCACATAATGTCAACACCGCAATGGAAGATTCTGAGATTTATGGTAGCTGGTGATCTCAATGCTGGTGTTAATACAAATAAGCAGTAAAAAAGTTTATTTATATTTTACGATCTTCTAATGTTTTGTCGATAACAAAAGTAAAATCATTTTAACGAAACAAATAAAATACGTAAATGGTTTGGACTAATAGTTTTCTAACACACTTACACTTTCACATAAAACACTAAAACAAGTATAAGTGATTTTATGATTTAGATACATATGTACAACAACTAGTGTTTACATATTGGGTTAAACATATACTTAAACTAAGTATACTAAAATGGGTAAAACTAAGTATATGCTAAAATGGGTATATACAAGTATATACTAAATGGGTAAATACTAGCAAATGGTTTTGAACCACAACCCATGGTTTTATATATACCACTTAACCAAGTTCATTGTATCCTAAAGATACATTGTACCTAGAAAGAAAACCATGGATCAACCCATAACCCATGACCCATGACCCATAACCAAAAATACCCATGGGCAAAGAGGAGCTACCAGGATCCCTAGCTTTTGCTAGCCGGATCCCTTGTGGTAGGGATCCGGGGGATCTGGGAACAGAGGATTTTTCTCTATAAATAGTGAGCCATTTCTTCATTGTTTTTCACCCCTTTTCAATCCCTTTCTAACACACTTTCCCCCGAGTTAAATCTCACTAACCTTAGATCCAAGAGATCTATGTTTGTAGTTTTGTTTTTGTGTGATCTTTTAGGTTCCTCTTAAAGGCAAGATCACCATCTTTGAAGTCGAGCAAGCTCAAGTCCATGAGTTGCCATGCTTCCTCACCATCAAGGCTACTGAAGTCTTCTTGTTGATGATTCCTTTCTTTCTTCAAAGAAGTGTAGTGTTGAAGACATTAGTGAAAGATGTCTCAAGAGTCAAGACGAAGATATTAGTGAAGGGTATCTATCGTCTATAGGATAAAGCACTTGTGGTAGGTGCTTGGAAGTCAAGACAAAGAAGCATTAGTGAAAGGTGCTTAGAAGTCAAGACAAAGAAGCATTAATGAAAGGTGCTTAGAAGTGAAGACACAAGACATTAGTGAAAGGTGTCTTGTAGATCTAGTCAAAGGCATTAGTGAAAGGTGCCTTAGATGTACATTCGATATGGTGTGTTTCGATGTACAAGATAGACTAGTATTAGATCCAAGGATATTGATATCCTTGATGATGTTGTGAAGGAGTAGATCTCCTTTGGGATTAGTCGTTGGTGTAGTGTGGTAGTAGTTTCTCCATTGCAATGGAACTAGGTGCTTAGCCTAGTACCTAATAAAGGGTAGGCGACGTTGGGAAGGTGTAGTTCACCTAAGGTGTGAAAGAACTAGGTGCTTAGCCTAGTACCTTATAAAGGGTAGGCGACGTTGTGAAGGTGTAGTTCACCTAAGGTGTGAAAGAACTAGGTGCTTAGCCTAGTACCTTATAAAGGGTAGGCGACGTTGTGTAGGTATGGTTCACCTTGGAGTGAAATAACCCTATGGTTAGCCTAGTACCGAAAAAGAGTAGCGCATTGGAAGGCTTCTCCGCCAAAAGGAGATTGGTGTAGTGATTACGAACTCTCGAGTAGGTGACTCGGGGAGTGGAGTAGGGCAAGGAAGGTGACCTTGTAGCCGAACCACTATAAATACTTGCGTTGTGGTTTTGTGCTTATTGCTCTTATCTTTTCATTACTTACCTTTATATGTTTGTTTATCAACATCCAACACACACATCCAAATAGATTGACATAAGTCGATTTAATAGATTAAAATGAAGTTTTAATTGGTAAAACTATTCAACCCCCCCTTCTAGTTTTCCACAATTGGCATCAGAGCTTCGTTACCAATGTTCTTGAAGTATATTGTACTTTAAAAACTTGATACGATCCATGGTTAATTGAAAACTACAAAGAAGGTTTTTCATAAAGCAAAACCATGTTTTTCAAACTATATGTTTGGATGTTTAAGTTGATAACAATATTTTTTGCTTTTATTTTTTCATTTAAGTGCACTAATCCTCTTTGTCATGTTGATTAGTCAAAGCTCATACCCACCAAGCTTTAGAGTATACTGGTAACAAGAATACCTTCCTTAAGAAGGTATTTAAAAAGAAAGGAGCCGGAATCGTCTAAGTGACATTTGTTGTGTCATTTGTAAAGACATTCCTAAGTGCGCTAGAGGTATGATTCTCCTTTTATTTTGCTTGATAATTAAATATGCCTATTTAGGTATTTATATGATTATCCTTTTGTGCTCATACATGTTTTACGTGAAGCTTCGTTAGGAAGCCTTTTTCTTACAATACGTGTTATATTTCTCATCTATAGTTATATATATAAAACTTATGTTTTATTTCTTTTCAAACCAATTATAAAACAAAACACGAATTTTAAAAATTCTACTTTTCCTATTTATCCCACCGCCTACCACCACTTTTTCAAAATCTTCCAATTTCAAAAAATTTCCTTTCATTCAAAAAATTTCATCTTCCTCCTCACTCCATCTCAACCGAAACCAAGAAAGATCCGTCTTCAACATGGTTTACATCGCACTCGCGCTCATCGCCATAACACTCATCGCACTTGTGTTCCCTATGATGAAGTTCACATAATGAGACATTTACTTTGTGTTGTTAATCTATATTGGGGTCATATACCCAATCATTTGTATCATCCTTAGATTGAAATACAATATTATTATTACCTCCCGTCCTTTATTATAGTTCCTTCTATCGGATTTTTTCTGTCTTTTTAACTTTGACTCCAATAGTTTTATTTGTGTTATACAATAGTTGATGAAAAAGATATCGATGAGAATACATTCAAAAAACTCAATCCATTCATATAATTTTCATCAAGTATTATATAACACAAAACAAAAATATTTAAGGTCAAAGTTGTAAAAGGAAAGACCAAAAGTCAATAAGGACTATAAATTTGACTTATGAGTAATAATCTAGTTTATCTAGGTTGTTGTTATCATAATGTGTTTTTTTCACTTATTTTGATCTATATGTTTTATATTCATGGATACATTGAAGTCATGTATGCATGCTAAAAGAAAATGTAGGATAAAAACATATATCTGTGGTATAAAAACTGTGAAACCTATGTTTTTTATCAAATCAAGCTGCTACTACAGATCCACGGATCCCTAAGAAATACTAGCCGGATCCCTTTTGAAAAGGAACCGTGGGATCCGCCCTATCGAAAACAAGCCATACAAATCAAAACCTCTCGTTTCTAAGAGTAATTCAACTTAAATGTCAAAACCATATGAGTTAATTATATTTCTTGTTAAAAACATTGTTAATAAAAATCTAGTAAAAACATTAGATTATCATAAGTTGACCACAAACATCTCCTCTTATTAATTTGTCATCTATATAGGTTCAACTATGACGCATGAATATGAGTTTGAGTTTTCACTCACTAGTGTCTACACTCTAACATCTCTCTAACCCAACACACCTGGAAATCATGTCCTGGGTTCAATAATCTCAAAACCATCACTTCCGAAGGACGATAGACACTCTCTACAATTTGAAAAGGTATCAATACCTCCTTCTCAGCCATAGGACTAGAATGTCTTCTTGAAATCAACGAGAAGATATGTCCAAGGTTCATAATGGAATTCTTCCGCCAAGTCAACTGTTCGTAACGAGGATCGCTCTATCCTTTGGTTTTATATCAAAAACCAAAATTTCGCTCTAACCCTTGGGCATTTTGCTCACATCCTCCGGATTCCAAATCATGGACAATGTGCCAATCAAGATTGGTTTCTTGATCTCTTCAACCGTGAAGAAAATAGTCCATATTGTTCACACATACCCTCCCCGAAGATATAAATCGCATAATATGCAAACCTCACCATATTATCCAATCCAAACATTATCTTTACAAGGGATATCCGGAAGATACAAGCCTCTTGCACTCTCATCCTACGTGAAAATGTTTGGAGCTTAGGAAATCGAGAAATTCCTCGCTTGTTGTGCTCACATGTTGTAATGCTTGCTAACACAACAACCATACAATCTCGCCACTTTCTCGCAAGGCTTAATTGTAAATCTTCAAGGCTCTAAGAATAAACTCATCCCTTATGGAATGTTCTTGACACGCCTATCATATGTTATGCACTTCCATCCTCAATTTCAAAGTCCGTTGTGTACTGAACAAGATGATGGAGCCGCTAAACATATCTCTCATGAAGACTTTCTTCATTCTTGATTCCACCAACACTCATCAATCACATAATGATTCTCCTAGCGAAAACACTCAAGCAAACTAATAGTATTCCAAAATAGGATCAAATCTCTTGTACTCGTGCTTTATCAATGTAATCCAATTTCCTTCATGAAATAAAACATTTTACATTTGATATCTTGATATTAGAACTCTCTTTAAACTATCCTTGAGATATAATGCATTACCAAGATCATTGTATACTTTAGTAAAGGTCCTGCTGAGCAGATGGGCGGATCCCAAAGATTGCACTAGACGGATCCCTACTCGCCAAGGGCAACCGTGGGATCCTTTAACCAAGAAAAAAATGCAATTGCAAGCATTATAAACATATCCTTAGAACACCTCACACACTAAGCTAAGCATAGTGCCTTAAGGCAAAATTAAGTCCTTATCAAGATAGGTTGATCTTTCCTACTCATACATAACTCACCTAGATCACACTCTAAGACGCGATTGTAAATCTACCGTTTCGTTCCTTAATCCATTACTCTTAATCCGCTTTAAACTCACACTTCACTTTTTACTTGATCCCTCACATCTAGTCTTAAAAATCTTTCGATTATGGCAAAATTGATCATAAATCATCCTCACCTCAAAATTGATCAATGTTGATCAAAATCTAGTTTTCTCATCTCAATGCTTCTTGGATATTTTCCAAAACACTATCCTAAAACACAACCTGATCTCTAGGATCATTTATCTTCAATTGACACTCTAAATCATTAGTGTCATCCTTTCTCACCCATTGGTACTCTTGAAAGTTCTAAATCCTTCCATAAATGACAATCATTAGCTACACCATTCATTACCTTCAAGTACTCAAGCATCCCTTCATTTAAAAAAAACACTTAGGAGGACTGAAACACTCAAAATGATATAGGTCTTAGATCTTAGAAACATCATTTCCACTCTTTCATAGCTGCTGAGATCCGGATCCCTAGGATTAGCCTAGACGGATCCCTCAAGAGAGGGAACCGTGGGATCCGGATGACAGTTTATGTCAAATCTTGCAAAAACAATCATTTCAACTTATCTTCCTAACTCAAACACTCCATCTCATCTTAAATGAGTTCCTAGATCAGTCAAACCTCTGAAGTTGACTCTTGTGCATGTCAATCATCACATTCCAATGAATTCTAGTGGCTTAAGGCTTAAATGCACTTGCCAAATCTCTTAGTTTATAAACCACCTTGTTAGGACCTCCATAGTCATCACTCTCATCCTAACCTTCATCTTTGCAAACTCTTGAAATCATCTCATCATGAGGAAAATCCCAAGTAGTAACTTATCCACCAAAGAACCACCCATGAAAAGAGCTCGTGTTATACACGAAATTTCTTCAACCAAATCATCTCCGGTCAAGCCAACAAATGATAGAATCCTTCATCATCCAATCAAACCAATTCCTAAAAGGATAGTACCCACAAAACCACCTTTTCCAAACACCACCATACCTCCTAAGCAAAACAATATCATCTCCACCAAACCATCACCATTGGTTCCTAGAGCTATTTCATTTACATCCCCACTATCATCACCACACCTCTATAATTTAGAGGACTTGCCTCCTAGGCCATCTCATCCACTTCCACCGACAACATTCTCCTCATTAGGAGGAATAATGGTTCAAAATCAAGGTGTTGAGTCAACACTTGCTCCGGCTTCCTTCTCGGCGTTTTCATCATATAATCCCATTTGGATTATGACAAATCATCAAAGTCAACCACCCGACCATATGGAAGTTGACACTTCTCTACCACCACCATCATTCTTGGTTGAGTCATTCTTAAATGCACCTCCACCAATCCCTCCATTGTTTGAAGCTCCACAAGCCGCTTCACTTGATCCTTCGAATCAAGCCATTTCATTTCATCCACCACCACTACCTAGCCATGACAAAGATTGCTATCATTGTCAACATGTTGAAAGTTTGATACATGAAGTACGAGAAGACCAACGTTTCATGTTCTATCATCTCCTCGAATGTTTCGACGAGATTAAACCTAAACAAAACTTGAGCTAGAAGATTATAGTGGTGTCTTAGCTTCAAGCGTTAGGTGATCTAGAAATTCCTAGTCATGTATTGTCTATTTTCTTGTTTTTCAAGTCATGTATATCATAACTCTTGTTTATTAAATGGAATTACATGCTACTTGCTATATTTCTGAGTATGTGAGTATACTATATAATCCATATCCCTTTTTGGTATTAATATTTCTTGTTATACCAATCTTTGCTGACTTTATTCATCAGCCAGACGGATCCCTCAGATTTGCCTAGACGGATCCCTACTAGGAGGGAACCGAAGTGGGATCCGTGAAGGCAAATATTTCTTTCTATTAACTTGAATCACATTTGCAGGAAATTGTGAATTATACTTGATTTCTAACCTTTGTTTTGTAGTTATTCAATTTACATATGAAGACTTTGACATCCTAAAGCTAGGGGAGCTTTATGTCAAAGCAATACATTGAAAATTACTTGCAATACTAGGTTTATATTTTGTGACATCCCTTTGCAATAATCAAGGGGGAGCACATTCGTCTCGTAGACGATATCTTTTGCAAACTTATTTGCAAACAAACTAGATTAGTATCATTTACTTGACACCCTTACATAGGGATGGACTCGTCAAGGGGAGTAAAAGACGAGATCCTTTCCCGTTATTTGCTCTCTATTCCTTTTATTTTTTTCTTTCACATGTTTTCTTAAAAATAATGTGTTCCTTCCTTCAAACACTTTTGTTTCACAAAAGGGGAGAAAAAGTAAAACTACAAATTCATACTTTTACGAATTTTAGATTTTTCCTTAAAATAATTTTATGTTTTGTCATCAACAAAAAAGGGGAGATTGTTAATACAAATAAGCCGTAAAAATGTTTATTTATATTTTACGATCTTCTAATGTTTTGTCGATAACAAAAGTAAAATCATTTTAACGAAACAAATAAAATACGTAAATGGTTTGGACTAATAGTTTTCTAACACACTTACACATTCACATAAAACACTAAAACAAGTATAAGTGATTTTATGATTTAGATACATATGTACAACAACTAGTGTTTACATATTGGGTTAAACATATACTTAAACTAAGTATACTAAAATGGGTAAAAACTAAGTATATGCTAAAATGGATAAATACAAGTATATACTAAATGGGTAAATACTAGCAAATGGTTTTGACCCACAACCCATGGTTTTATATATACCACTTAACCAAGTTCATTGTATCCTTAAGATACATTGTACCTAGAAAGAAAACCATGGATCAACCCATAACCCATGACCCATAACCAAAAATACCCATGGGCAAAGAGGAGCATACCACGGATCCCTAGCTTTGTGCTAGCCGGATCCCTTGTGGTAGGGATCCGTGGGATCCGGGGAACAGTAGGATTTTCCTCTATAAATAGTGAGCCATTTCTTCATTATTTTGCACCCCTTTTCAATCTCTTTCTAACACACTTTCCCCTGAGTTAAATCTCACTAACCTTAGATCCAAGAGATCTATGTTTGTAGTTTTTGTGTGATCTTTTAGGTTCCTCTTAAAGGCAAGATCACCATCTTTGAAGTCGAGCAAGCTCAAGTCCATGAGTTGCCATGCTTCCTCACCATCAAGGCTACTGAAGTCTTCTTGTTGATGATTCCTTTCTTTCTTCAAAGAAGTGTAGTGTTGAAGACATTAGTGAAAGATGTCTCAAGAGTTAAGACGAAGATATTAGTGAAGGGTATCTATCGTCTATAGGATAAAGCACTTGTGGTAGGTGCTTGGAAGTCAAGACAAAGAAGCATTAGTGAAAGGTGCTTAGAAGTCAAGACAAAGAAGCATTAATGAAAGGTGCTTAGAAGTGAAGACACAAGACATTAGTGAAAGGTGTCTTGTAGATCTAGTCAAAGGCATTAGTGAAAGGTGCCTTAGATGTACATTCGATATGGTGTGTTTCGATGTACAAGATAGACTAGTATTAGATCCAAGGATATTGATATCCTTGATGATGTTGTAAAGGAGTAGATCTCCTTTGGATTAGTCGTTGGTGTAGTGTGGTAGTAGTTCCTCCATTGCAATGGAACTAGGTGCTTAGCCTAGTACCTAATAAAGGGTAGGCGACGTTGTGAAGGTGTAGTTCACCTAAGGTGTGAAAGAACTAGGTGCTTAGCCTAGTACCTTATAAAGGGTAGGCGACGTTGTGAAGGTGTAGTTCACCTAAGGTGTGAAAGAACTAGGTGCTTAGCCTAGTACCTTATAAAGGGTAGGCGACGTTGTGTAGGTGTGGTTCACCTTGGAGTGAAAGAACCCGGTGGTTAGCCTAGTACCGGAAAAAGAGTAGGCGACGTTGTGAAGGCATCTCCGCCATAAGGAGATTGGTGTAGTGATTACGAACTCTCGAGTAGGTGACTCGGGGAGTGGAGTAGGGCAAGGAAGGTGACCTTGTAGCCGAACCACTATAAATACTTGTGTTGTGGTTTTGTGCTTCTTGCTCTTATCTTTTCATTACTTACCTTTATATGTTTGTTTATCAACATCCAACACACACATCCAAATAGATTGACATAAGTCGATCTAAATAGATTAAAATGAAGTTTTAATTGGTAAAACTATTCAACCCCCCCCCCTTCTAGTTTTCCACAGCTGGCTCAAAACTCATTATCACGTGGATCAGTTAAATACCTCCACTTGGATTAACCAAACTTGCAAAAATGAAGAATCAATGCCTACGGGCTACTGAGCAAAGAACTTTAACAAGAATCCAAGAACAATCTTAATGTAATATCAGTTTGTATTCAATGTATTTTGAGGTGACCTCCCTTAGGGGAGATTGTTAGGATTTAGTAAATCCAGTTATTAAAGTGTCGGTCACCTCGAGTATATGTAATCGTTAGAAAGCTCGTAGTCGTAGTTATTTAATGTTAAGTAGTATTTAGTTAAGTAATACCATGGAGGACGGACATGTCTTTACCCACTGTATGCCTGATCCACAACAGTAGGTGGGTGTTTATGTAAGACTATAAATACCCTCTACCCCAATTAGAGGGTTGGAACTCATAATAACACTTTTACTTTCTCTCACTAAGTTCCCAAACCTCTAACTATTTCTCACTCTAAAACCTTATTGTGTACGCCTCTTATTGATCATGGTTTGATGTGTTTGTGAAATCCAATATGTTACAAATCTCCACCACTAGAGTTAAGGGCTAAACAATTTTCGAAGGAAATATGGGTAGACACGACAAAGGTTAAGGGTGACTCGTCATTACTAACATGTCATGGCGAAGTGGACAATATCAATGATACATGACCAAATCCATGGCCAAGACACCAAAGATTGCTCCATTGCATCTTTAGACCGCTTCATGACTAAAGGGTAGGATAAGACATGGGATATATAAATGCTGTAAAATAAAAATCAAGCAAATAGTCTTAATCAATAACCAAGTCATCACCACTTACCGTCCGCCCAAAGTTTAAGCTTTGAAGTTAAGAAACTGGATCACGAAATACTAGGTAGTTGTGTCATTAGAGGACGTCATGACGGGCACACTACCTATTCTTCAACTGTTGGCACATTAACCAACTCCAATCTTCGAATGTGACCGAGGTGGCCTCCTCGATACTAAATCTATATGAAGCTCATAACATAGTGCTTATAACATTGCACTTTACAATAAACCAAATAACATAACTATTTTTTATTTTTTTTTATTCTAAACATAACAACTAAACATAATATCCCTGATGCGCGCCCGAACAGTCAAGCTAAATCACGCAAGCCCGCCACTTGTGAATGGCGGACCGTATTTTAAAACGGCTCAGGCAGAAATCAATGAAGATCACGGGGAGTATAGAGTGTTTCCCCGGTCGTTATGTCCCGAGCGAGCTATCAATGGTTATCAAACGTATAGTGATCCAGAGATTTGAACGGGAAAGGAGAATTTGGATGATACAACTAAAGGGAAAAGCCAATAAACAAAAACGCTTAAATGCAAATTAAAAAAATTAAAAAGATAAAATCTATTAAATAAACGCTATCACTATATTTAAAGTGATGAACGTTTAAAACCTAAAACGATCGTTTAAAATTAAAAACTACGTAGCGTCACAAAATAAAAGTGAAAATAAAGAGAATACCTCTGGGATATGAAAAATACATTTTACAATCCTAATTATATAATAAAATTATTAGAAAGAAAAAATTATTTTTAAAACTATTTATATAATTATTATTAATTAAAAACTATTTTAAACTATTTAATAATACTCTAAAATAAAAGAAAATATGAAATAAGACTAGAAAAATAAAATTAAGATTTAGAAAAATCTAAAATATGATAAAACTAATTTTAAAACTGAAAATATATTTTAGATATTATATATTTATTACTAATTTAAAACTATTTAAAACTAATAAAAATGCTAGAAAATGCTATTTAAGCTAAGAAAATTATAGAAAAATACTTTTTAGGCTTTTTACATTTATCTAAACTTAAGAAAAATGAAAAATTATTTTTTTGAAACTTTTCTTAATTATTTATGTTTGCTATTTAAAAGTGCTTAAAAACTAATTTAAATTAAGAAAAATAGCAAATGAACTTGGAAAAATCTGAAAATTGCAGGAAAAGTCTAAAATGATATTAGGAAGCTGGGAAAAATAGAAAAACCAGGGCTTGTGTGCAAGATACTGAAACGATGTCCAGTGCTGAAAATAAGCACTTGAATAAGCTAGATGAGGACCAATCAAGCACCAACTGAAAACAGGGACTATAATAAGCTAAAAGAACTAGGTTGCAACAAATCTCAACAAGCCTAAACCACAGAAACAACAAGCTCAACAGATTTGATGTTGTGAGCTTTTTGATAAACAGATTGGGGGCAACTTGCACCCACCAAATAAGCAACCAAATAAGCTAGTTAGCAAAAACTAATTATGGAGATCTAAAGTAGACCTAGGTAAGACCTTGAAATCCAAAAATTAGACCTAGAGGTGCTCTGATGAGCCTTGTGGAAACTTAAAGCTGTAAAACCCTGTGCAGGCTTGATGCATGCACAACAGACTGCCCTTATCATTATGAACAATTGGTTTGGGGGCTAAATAAATTCAACAAAATTTGACAAAATTGATATTCATAAAATAGACCAGTAGGGCTTTTAAAAACAACAAGTTTCACAGGAAAAGACCTAGAAATAAGCTCTTGAAAAATCCCTCTAGATGGGCTCCCCAAATCGGTTTTGTGATATTTGACTTTTGAAGAAACTGAAAGGTTGACTTTATCCAACTTTGGATCCAATTTTAAGACCTGAGATAGATGTTGCCATGAGATGTATTGAACCTAATGCAAGCAATGTTGATGATATTTAAACACAAAATGATGAACTGAGCAATCTCAAATTCCAAGCATAAAAGGATGCAGTTAGATGGATTACAAAGTAATTTTGACTTTAGGCTTTGTGCGCACCCCAAACTATGATTCAACTGAACTCAAATGATCTTAAGACATATGAAACAACAATAAGCAAGATCTGCATAGACCTGAAAGACGAATGGATCAATGTGATCCAAACACCCCTTTATAACTTGATTTTGTAACTAAAACAGATCCAAACAATGATTAAACTTATTTTATTGATCAAACCAACTTTAATTGACCTAAATACTACTAATTGAACAGGTTACATCTATTTCTAACCACTAAAACAGATTATGCAAGAAATGGGCTTAAGCTTGACTTACAAATTGTCCAAGCCACAATGGCATGCAAAATGAGAACCAAGAACCTCTAACCTATATAACCAACCCAATAAGCTATAATTCACCCCATTCCATGTCTGCAACAACCCATCTCCAATTCTGCTTCAATTTGGTACCCGTGTTGACCTTTGTTGACCAAGGTTCACAAGTTAGTGAAACTGAATTGTGAGCTTATGGAAAGCTTTTATGAGCTTATATGAACTTACTTGAAGTTGAAAATGAGTTGTTAAAAGCTTAAGCAAGTGAGTTTGAGACCACAAATCTCAACAAAGGACACATAAGATTGAAATTAACATGAACTTAAGATTGATACTTAAAGAAAGTTGAAATACACTGGTATCAAGTATTTGATACAATTAAGCTTGAAAATACAGATTAAAACTACTTAAGACTAGTTAAGATATAAATCGACATACATTGCTTAAAACTAAAACTAACCTTCTTCTTGCTTCTCTTGGCCTTTTATACACCCCAAGCTATTTCTCTCACCTCAGTTGAATAGTTCCCAAAGAATAAGAATGACCATTGGATCATCAAAATGATCTTGGCCATTTAAACCTTTTTGGCGCCAATTTTGGTTTAACAACTGGAGGTGGGGTGGTAGGTACAAAGGGTGCATTTAATGATCCCTTGGCTTCTTGTGTTTGGAGTGGGGGTGTAGTGATGATGATTGAGTGTATCAAGTGAGTTGCAGGGGGTTATGATGGAAATGGTTAACATGTGAGGGAGGAGAAGATGGGTGGGTCAAACCCATTTGACCGATGTTTTAATAAAGGTGTGGGTTGGATTCGGTTTAAAACCGGTAATGGTTGGGGGGTACTTGGTTTGGGCCCAAAGATAACATAGGGTCCGTTTGGAAGAAGTAACACACAAGGGCCAATATGCAATTTCCACAAAACCAAAGGACCAATTCCTCCAATTTTGCAAAAGTGTTTTATGGACTGAAATTGACAAGAGTTGATATTACAAGGACCAAAGTTGCCCTTTTCAATTTTTCCAGGGGTCATTTCTGCCAATTTGCAAACTTGAAGGACCAAATTGTAATTTTCTCAAAACTTTTTACATTTTTCACCAAAGGACCAAATTTGACAAGTTATGATTTAAAAGGGACCTTTGATGATTTTTCTTTTGAAATTTTTACTCGTGGACTATTTTTGACAATTTTAGAAACTTGGGGATGAAACCGCAATTTTGCAAATTTGATATGTTTTTCATCCTGATTTTGATATTTTGCATTTAAAAACACATAAAACAATGATTTGTGATAATTTTGATCATTTTGATGTGTTTCTCGAGTGTTTTCGTGATTGTTGCGCTTATATTGTACAAAAATAATGAGTATTTACACACTCATCAATCCCCCACACTGAGATATTGCTAGTCCCTAGCAATGATTTGAGAAAACATAATGGATTTTAATCTCTTTACCAAAAGCCATTACTTCTGGAGTAGCCAAATGTTTCAGCTCAAGCAAGAACCATGGTACACCGATAACCATCCGATTTATTGGCAAATCATAAACCATATAACGGATTTGATGTGTCTTTACCGAAGCCGTTTGCTCGACTAGCCAACTCTTAGATAAATTATCATAATTATCTTTGGTGAGCTGAATACCAATTATGGATTTTCCACTGCCTTTACCACAAGCCATAACCTTAACTAGCCAACTCTTCATTTTTGAGGATATGGTGAGTTGAGAACCATACAATTTTGGGCAAATTGCAAGCCATATAAACGAATTTGAGAAATCTTTACCAAGAGCCGTTTGCTCCTGGATTAGCCAATCCTTTTGTCTTACGACATGGCGGACTCGATAACCAAATGAGAAAGTGTAAAACACTTACTCCAAAAAAATTTTGGCCAAAAACGGGGGAATTGGTGTAATTATATGATAAAATTCGTGAGAATTCCCCCCACACTTAGAAATGAATATTGCCCTCAATATTCAAAGTACCGGCGGTTATGCCAAACAAAGAACGTAAAAGGGAAATATTACGGCCATTATTTAGAAAGAAGATTTTTTTTGAAAACATGTGGCAACCCCCACACTAGGGTAGTAGAAAATAGAAAGAAGTCAGAAATATGGGTGAAAACCCATATAGTGTGCTATTGTTTTGATTACCGAAGCTAGCTTGACTCGACCCTGAATTAATTTGTTCATGGGGAAGTAAGGTGGAAGAAACAATCTCCATCGGACTTTCATTCAAGATGTTTGGATAAACATTGAAGTACATGAAAGTTCCACACCGATGAGATATACATAGAACCGGCTCAAGATAATGGTACATGAAAATGCCGGGATCAAAGATAATGTCTTCATTCCTAAGGAGTGAAGAACGGAGAAGCGACGAATATATGAAGAAAATAAAGAAAATCATGATAGAAATCATGACTAACTCTTCATCCTCAATAGGAGAATTCATAGTGGCATGAATCTCATCATTTAAGATCAATTGGTCTAGACATATCTCGGGAGTGTCTTTGTCTAGATCAAAGTAGAATTTATCATACTCCGGCGGAGATATGATATGAGTGAAGTTCATCGAGAACTCCATGAAGGTAAATGAATCATATTCAGAATTGATATGAGTGGGTTCAATGGTGAACTCCTCAAAAGTAAATGATTCATGATCAAGGAGAGAATTATGAGAATGAGAAGTGGTACTGCCACTAATCTTCTCTCCCATATTATCAAACAGAGGCTTTCATTTCCGAAATAGAATCATCGGAAAGAATGTCACTACCCTTAATGGGGGTAGGAGATGAAATAGGTTTCTCTTTGAAAGCCTCGATTTTAGAAATGAGAAGACTGACATTCAATAATGTTGCTCAAAGAGCTTCATCTTTGATTTCGGTGTCGTAACTTCATCATTCTTCTTCTTCAACAAGCTCAAGGTAAATCTTCCACATGTTTAGCATGTCTCCACAAGATAACGAATCATCATCATCATCGAATCGAGAACATCTCAACATGATCATTTTAGAAGACAAGAGGAGGAGGGATATCACACACATGATCAAGAATTCCCTGTGACTCTCTTGGGATTGGGACAAGGTCCTCAACACTAGACTTTATGAATTCGTCCGATTCCTTTTCTAGAACAGGTCAAGATGCTTTCGTCCCCATAATAAGAGAGTGAGTGTGAATCTCGGGTGTGATAGCAGTTGTTTGAGATGAAATCTCAACCTGCCTGGATATCAATGATCGAGGAGGGTTCGAAATATTATTTCTAAAAGGATAAAACCCTCCTCGTCATCATCATAAAGAGCTGCCTTTAAGAAATTGGAACGCCTTAGAGCTCGCATGCTCTAGGGCTAATAATTCTTCCCTCGATTGGCGGCTCTCACGCTCTGCTAACAATTCTCCTATGGTCTTTTCACCACTCACTTGATTCTTAAAGTTACTCATCATATCCTCAAGTGTTTTCATTGGGTTTCAAGATCCTCGGAGATTTCATGAGACAACGCTCGTGGAGTTTGAACCGTATATAGTCTGGGAGGTTGGAAAGTATCAAACATGTGAGAGTCATGATTGTTACAAGGAACTGGGTTCCCTATTGACAATCGAGCTGAAATGGGGACCTCCATTAGATTACTGCACAACAGAAAACTGTTGAGTCCTGAATGGTGAATCATATGGATTTTGGTCATAACCAAAACTCGAGCATCACCGAAAATCGCTCTCATAGACAAACGTGTTTCCGGATTGACACTCAAATCCTTGGTGAGGACCTCCATAAAATTCACAACAAAGAAACTGTTGGTTATATGAAGATAAGTCGGTGCGGGTGGGTAATTGGAAAAGTTTGAGGGGTCGTTAAATGAGTTCTGATTAGAATCATAATCAAATGAATTCCTCGAACCACAAAACAAACAACTCCCGTTATGGATATCATTACCACATTGTACACAAGTACACCAACGACATGGTGAACCAAAGAGAGGCTCACCACAACCGACACAAGGAATAAACGATTGCATTTGAGAGTTATGAAGAGGAATCGGTTTATTCAAAGAATCAACAAAACCAACATGGTGATCCGAATGACTATCAAATCTCAAGAACATTCGTAAAGATCGAGGAGGTGGGACAAGTGGTGTGCTCGAGAGCTAGCAATTTCCACCACTTCGTATGGTCTCCTTCTCGTTCTTGAGAAACGTGAAGATTAGGCAAAGTCATTTTGCTAGTCACCGGTGTTTGAACGGGTTCATCGTAATCAATTCTAATTCTTGACCTTTTTCATCGACATAAATTTGTTTGATTAGATTACGGGCTCTAGATTCAAAGAGGTTGTCCTCGTAATCCCTGTGGGTGCTTGGGGTAGCTCCGACGCTTGAACTGGTTTGTCAAGATTAGAATGTATTTCGTGGTGGCGGTGGTCTAAATAACTTTGAAAAGCATTTTTGATGGATAATTCGCACGATTTGCAAAATTCGCTTGAACTAGGTCCTCCACACCGCTCACACACATTTTTGACGATGAAGTTGACGATTGTCGACATAAGAATTAAACATATAGAGGATTAAGAAGAGAATCAAATGGTTGAGAGGATACGAAGAATAGAATTAAACGGCAAAAGAGGGTAAGAGAAATAGAATCAACGAATAAGAGGAATGAGAAGAGTATTTTTGGTATTTTTGGATAAGAAAATATAAACATATACAGATGGATGGTATGAACAAAGAGTGAATATCCAAATTACTAATCTGCTAAACGTAGGATAATTAGCACAGCTCCCCAAGCGCGCAAAAATTTGATGCGCGACCAAATCAAGCTAAATCACACCAGCCCGCCACTTGTGAATGGCGGACCGTAACCAGCTTAAAACGGCTCAGGAACGAAATCAATGAAGATCTGGGGAGTATAGTGTTTCTCCGGGTCGTTATGTCCCAGCGAGCTATGCAATGGATTATCAAACGTATAGTGATCGAGAGATTTGAACGGGAAAGGAGAATTTGGATGATATTACAACTACAGGAAAAGCCAATAAACAAAAACGGCTTAAATGCAAATTAAAGAAAATTAAAAAGATAAAATCTATTAAATAAACGCTATCACTATATTTAAAGTGATGAACGTTTAAAACCTAAACGCACGTTTAAATTAAAAACTACGTAGCGCATATAAAATAAAAAGTGAAAATAAAAATGAAAATACCTCTGATATGAAAATACATTTTTACAATCCTAATTATATAAGAAAATTATTAGAAAAAGAAAATTATTTTTAAAACTATTTATATAATTATTATTAATTAAAAACTATTTTAAACTATTTAATAATACTCTAAAATAAAAGAAAATATGAAATAAGACTAGAAAAATAAAATTAAGATTTAGAAAAATCTAAAATATGATAAAACTAATTTTAAAACTGAAAATATATTTTTTAGACTTATTATATATTTATTATTAATTAAAAACTATTTAAAACTAATAAAAATGCTAGAAAATGCTTTTTAAGCTAAGAAAATTATGGAAAAATACTTTTTAGGCTTTTTACATTTATCTAAACTTAAGAAAAATGAAAAATTATTTTTTTGAAACTTTTCTTAATTATTTGTATTAAATGCTATTTAAAAGTGCTTAAAAACTAATTTAAATTAAGAAAAATAGCAAATGAACTTGGAAAAATCTGAAAATTGCAGGAAAAGTCTAAAATGATATTAGGAAGCTGGGAAAAATAGAAAAACCAGGGCTTGTGTGCAAGATACTGAAACTGATGTGTCAAGTGCTTGAAAATAAGCACTTGAATAAGCTAGATGAGGACCAATCAAGCACCAACTGAAAACAGGGACTATAATAAGCTAAAAGAACTAGATTGCAACAAATCTCAACAAGCCTAAACCACAGAAACAACAAGCTCAACAGATTTGATGTTGTGAGCTTTTTGATAAAACAGGATTGGGGGGCAACTTGCACCCACCAAATAAGCAACCAAATAAGATAGTTAGCAAAAACTAATTATGGAGATCTAAAGTAGACCTAGGTAAGACCTTGCAATCCAAAAATTAGACCTAGAGGTGCTCTGATGAGCCTTGTGGAAAGCTTGCAAGAACTGCCAAAACCCCTAAGCAGCTTGATGCCCTCACAGGGCAACCGACCTCATTATGAACAAATTGGTTCGGGGCTTAAATAAATTCAACAAAATTTGACAAAATTGATATTCATAAAATAGACCAGTAGGGCTTTTAAAACAACAAGTTTCACAGGAAAAGACCTAGAAATAAGCTCTTGAAAAATCCCTCTAGATGGGCTCAAATCTGGTTTTTTGCATATTTGACTTTTTGAAGAAACTGAAAGGTTGACTTTATCCAACTTTGGATCCAATTTTAAGACTGAGATAGATGTTATGAGATGTATTGAACCTAATGCAAGCAATGTTGATGATATTTAAACACAAAAATGATGAACTGCATCTCAAATTCCACAACAAATGATGCTTAGATGGATTACAAAGTAATTTTGACTTTAGGCTTTAGCAGACCCCAAACTATGATTCAAATGAACTCAAATGATCTTAAGACATATGAAACAACAATAAGCGACGCAGATAGACTGAAAGACGATGGATTGACAGATCCAAACACCCCTTTATAACTTGATTTTGTAACTAAAACAGATCCAAACAATGATTAAACTTATTTTATTGATCAAACCAACTTTAATTGACCTAAATACTACTAATTGAACAGGTTACAACTATTTCTAACCACTAAAACAGATTATGCAAGAAATGGGCTTAAGCTTGACTTACAAATTGTCCAAGCCACAATGGCATGCAAAATGAGAACCAAGAACCTCTAACCTATATAACCAACCCAATAAGCTATAATTCACCCCATTCCATGTCTGCAACAACCCATCTCCAATTCTGCTTCAATTTGGTACCCGTGTTGACTTTTGTTGACCAAGGTTCACAAGTTAGTGAAACTGAATTGTGGGCTTATGGAAAGCTTTTATGAGCTTATATGAACTTACTTGAAGTTGAAAATGAGTTGTTAAAAGCTTAAGCAAGTGAGTTTGAGACCACAAATCTCAACAGTGGACACATAAGATTGAAATTAACATGAACTTAAGATTGATACTTAAAGAAAGTTGAAATACACTTGGTACTTATTTGATACAATTAAGCTTGAAAATACAGATTAAAACTACTTAAGACTAGTTAAGATATAAATCGACATACATTGCTTAAAAACTAAAAACTAACTCCTTTCTTCTTGCTTCTCTTGGCCTTTTTATACACCCCAAGCTATTTCTCTCACCTCAGTGAATAGTTCCCAGCAATAAGAATGACCATTGGATCACTGAAAATGATCTTGGCCATTTAAACCTTTTTGGCGCCAATTTTGGTTTAACAGCTGGAGGTGGGCAGGGTAGGTACAAAGGGTGCATTTAATGATCCCTTGGCTTCTTGTGTTTGGAGTGGGGGTGTAGTGATGATGATTGAGTGTATCAGGTGAGTTGCAGGGGGGTTATGATGGAAATGGTTAACATGTGAGGGAGAGAGGGAAGATGGGTGGGTCAAACCCATTTGACCGATGTTTTAATAACAGGTGTGGGTTGGATTCGGGTTTAAAACCGGGTAATGGTTGGGCTGGGTACTTGGTTTGGGCCCAAAGATAACATAGGGTCCGTTTGGAAGATGTAAACAAACACAGGGCCAATATGCAATTTCCACAAAACCAAAGGACCAATTTTGTAATTTTGCAAAAGTGTTTTATGGACTGAAATTGACAAGAGTTGATATTACAAGGACCAAAGTTGCCCTTTTCAATTTTTCCAGGGGTCATTTCTGCCAATTTGCAAACTTGAAGGACCAAATTGTAATTTTCTCAAAACTTTTACATTTTTCACCAAAGGACCAAATTTGACAAGTTATGATTTAAAAAGGACCTTTGATGATTTTTCTTTTGAAATTTTTACTCAGGGACTATTTTTGACAATTTTAGAAACTTGGGGACTGAAACGCGCAATTTTGCAAATTTGATATATTTTTCATCTGATTTTGATATTTTTGCATTTAAAACACATAAAACACTGATTTGTGATAATTTGATCATTTTGATGTGTTTCTGAGTGTTTTCAGATGATTTTGCAGTTTATATTGTACAAAAATGATGAGTATTTACACACTCATCAATCCCCCCACTTGAGATGAACAATGGGAATTCGGGGGGTCTTCAATGATCTTTAAGAATGTGTCATCGACGAAAGCGTGATTCCCGAACCTTTCCACTTTAACCTTGAACTTAGGCAAATGATGACTTCTCATTCACAAATAAAGACAATAGGGTAGGCTAAGTTGTATGGGTGTATCGAAACAATATATTGCGTTAACAAAATAAAAGGAATGGCTCAGATGGGTGTATCTAGGGGTATCTTGCACTAAAGGTGAGTGCAACAAAATGGTTTCACACGGGGGTCAAGAAGTTGAGGTGACTAATCGATAGACACACAATGATAGGCTAATTTGGGTGATAATGCTATAATACTGCCTTCTTAAACTGAAAAGTCCAAATACGTTGAGCTAACTCAACATACCTCGTCTATGGTCTCGAAATGATGCAAAGGCCAAGTTCTAAAGTTTACAAGCTACCAGCACACTCATAATTTGGTGGATTTGGGGTAAAATATAGGAAACAGATAAGGCTAATCTCACCAAATATATCAAGGGTTGTATGTGCTCAGCTAAGGTCTAATCTAGTTTGGTTAAGAAAAACATGTCATATTTTTAAAATGGCACAATTTTTCAAAATATACTAGAAAAACGAGGGCAAAATAACGTCCAAGAGATAATTCTACTCCCGTCCCCCCACTTGAATTGTACAAAGTCCCTTTTGTACTAAGATTTAAATAAAGGTGAAGAGAAAAGTAGAATTAGAGCGAGAACTTGCTTGAAATTTGCTCCAAAAAGAAAGACGGCCAACGAAAAAGAGTTGTGCCTTCGTATAAGCATCCATGAGCAAACTTCAATCCCTGAAATCACACTACCGACAAGCATAATTATAAAAAGAAAAAAAATGAAAAACAAACCTAACTCACTTTCGTAGGAATCACAGTTGCATTTAGCATATGCAACAAGCCTTTTAAACCATTTGGTGTCCCAAGTGGATGAGTGAAGTCTCGTGAGGGTTTACATGGAACACACCCACAAAGTTCATTTAAAATACTAATACAAGGTTATTGTGTTTAAAATGAAAGAAGTAAAGCAGAGGAGAGTTACGTCGTAACTCTTATGGGGAGTTAATCCGTAACTAGGAAAAACCTGGCATACGCTGCAAGAGTGTAGCTACTACAGTATTGTATTGAGATGGAATTACTGCCAGTATTGGTGATGCCTCGAAATTCTACTGCAAAGGGTTTGGTTACGGCGTAACCACTGAGATGAGTTACGCCGTAACTATAGTCAGATCAGCATACTGCAGCAGCAATTACTCTTCGTTTTCCTGCAAAAATGGTTAAAACACAAAACCCTACATAAATGGAAATAAAACAAAAAAAGGGATAATTTGGGTTGTCACCCGGGAGAGCACTTTTCTTTATTTACGAGTCTTTAAGTTAGACTCAGAGCCTTGGGGCTTTATGGTGGCCTTTGGACTTGGCCAACCTCCTCCATGTCCTTCATTAAGTTGTGTCTGACCCAAGCAACATTTGTGGCAGTGCAGAGGTATTCTTTAGTCTCGATCTTTCGAATTTTGCAAAATTTTTCCTCCGGCCCCAAGTGGTATCTAGTGAACTCATATTTTTCGGCTATAATTGGTGGTGGCCTCTTATATGGAATCCCAAGGAGTTTGCATCTCCTTTGCTCATATGCTTCATCATCGGGGTCAGTAAATTCCTCATTTCTTGCAACTCAAGGTAATCTAAAATCCCCTCAATGTCATCGTCGTCAGACTCGGTACCTTTAAACCATTCTTCATTGAGCAAATTCTCCACCAGTACACGTTTACATTCTTCCTTCTCCTTTCTTATCAACTCTTTGTCATCCTCAACTGTTATTTCACTCGAGTTGTTAGGACTCTCATCATTTTAATTTTCTTTACTCATGTATTCTTTCCAAATCTTTTCCTTTGTTAACGCATCTACTCGTCCATACTTGATCTTTACCCAACTGTCAAATCCCAAGTTGTCTAACCAAGGTAAACTTGTCCTTTCTTTATCGTTGGTTGAGGTCCAAAAGAATTCATCTTCTCCCATTCTCCTTAAGCTGCTTCCCCCATTACATTTATCGTCATAAGGGTTGCATGATGCCCAGAAGACTTCCCCAAGAGATTTTATCTTTTCACACCAATGACTTCGGTTTCATTGTTATCGGTTTCGCTAAAGGATCTTCCATGCAGTAGATGTCATCATTAACCAATTCCTTTTTCTGATTATGATTCTTGTAATCAATTTGGAGCTTTTTAAGAAGATTCGGGTTAATTTTAGCATTCCTGAATTATATCGCGTACCAATCATCAAATGTCAAATCTCTGAACTTGATATTATGCCTTTCAAGCTTGTGAGGGCATGTCCATTCTTTTTCTTTTAGACTATCACCACCGTTGCAATACTCACGGAAAGGGTCGCACGTAGGCCATGCTCGTGTGGAATCATCGTCAGTTATGGTTATTGGAGTACACCAGCGAGTGATAGGCGGTTCCTCTTCGTCCTCGAAGGGGAGTTTTTAGATCTTCATCAGTATATGCAGCCCACATGAATTTATTATTTTTGACCCTATCCTTATCGCTTTTGCCATCGCAAATCTCATTTCTTGGGTCACACGAGGCCCATAGATCATACCAGTCCCCCTTAGCAACGGGTATCTTTTTACACCAGTGATATTTCTTTTTAGATGGGGACAGAGGGCACAAATTAATGTCGTGGGACCATTCGTTAATTACCTGCGTTCCTGATTCGGCCCACTTCGAGAAATTCGCTGCCCACGTATCCCGCTTACGCCGAATGGATGTTTGGTTACCGGCGTAACTCGCTTGAATCGTTCTTATCAATATCTTTCATAACCCCAAGATCGCTGTCAAAAATATAGTTACCAGTAACTCCTTAGATAGGTTACGCTTGTAACTCCGATCGTAGACGGATTCTTCTCCGTAATCCGCATCTTCGATGAGAATTAGCCTAAATCTTCGAGTCATTATCAGCAAAAATCAGTTTACATTCCATTGTGGGTTTTGATCCTTCCGGTCTAGTGTTATTCATCCTTACTTTCTCACTAAGCTTTTCCACCATGGATTCAAGGTTTTTTAGGGTTGTGTCGCGGACTGGAAAGACTTCGCCGTGTTTTCTCCAATTCTTTTAGCCACTCATCTTGTTCCTTTTGTCTTTGGGCGGAATTTTCCAGGAATTTGTTTATTGTCTCTTCAAGGTTGGGCTTTCTTTCTCCATAGGGCCCACAGTTGTAATTTCCATGATATCCGTTACTGTTTCGATTATCTCCGTAAAACGGTCGATTTTCTCCATATTTGGCTTCTTCAATTATATTTTATTCGTAAACGTGAGTACAATTCTTGATGAGATGTCCTCCCCCACATATTTCACAACCTACTTGGATGGCATGAACGGTTTCTCTGAATTTTAGCATATCTCGACTTAGATTTTCAATTTTGCTAGCGATGGCTGCAATTCCGTCGAAACTACCGCCTTGGTTTCTTTTGCTTCCCCCATCGTGCCATTTTTGAGAATGATCAGCCATTTTCTGAATGGCTTCAATTGCTAGAGTAGGAGTCATGTTCGGGATTGGTCCTTGATAGTCCAGCATCTGTCTTGTAGTTACGTTGATTCCTTTGTAGAATATGTTGACTTTTTGCTGGTTGTTCAGATCACGTGTAGGACATTTGTAAAGGATATCGTTGTATCTATCCCAGGCTTGATACAACGTTTCATTGTCTGCTTGCTTGAAATTATGGATCTCCAAAATCTGGTTAGAAATCTTCGACGAAGGACAATACCTCTGAATGAAGTGCATCTTAAGTAAAGCCCAAGAATTAACTGCCCCGACCCGGCAACCTTTCAATCCATCTTCTGGAAGGCCCAGTAAGAGTCATGGGGAATACCCTTAGCATAACAACGTCATGAGATACACCCGGAATGTTGAAAAGGCTTGCGATGTATAGGACATTTTCAACATGCTCATACGCATCCTCGTCCCTGTCACTAAAAAAAGGGTTAGCACGAAGCTCCCTCATAAATTGGTCTTTAATTTCGAAACAGACATTAGCTCCAATTGCCAGTCTTACGAGACCCGGCCCTTGTTCTGCTCTTGTCAACGCCAAATATTCCTCAAGAGTGAGGTCATCAATGTTAACAACTTCCATGGTACCAGAAATCTTGAATAGTGATCGTGAGAATTTGAGAAATTTTAAAACAAAACAAAAATGAAAATAAAAGACTAAATAGCAATCCTAATATAACTCCCCGGCAACGGCGCCAAAAACTTGATGCAGGTTTTACTGACCAGGTTTTAATATTTATAATGTCTCGTTATACCTATGGTCTACCCTAATGCACTAACGGGCAGTGTACCAAGTCGCGTGTAGTGTAGTAATTGGTAAAACCGAGGTCGTCCCAAGAGCTATGTGTGTTGGATTATTACTAAGTCTAGGTGTCACAGTTTTTAATATGATTTTGATAAGAGATAAACTAATTAAAGCAAATAAAAGCATATAAAGGTAAAGGTGTAATCAATAGAGGAGAGTGGT
Source organism: Chrysanthemum makinoi (assembly GCA_910596185.1). Taxonomy (NCBI): domain Eukaryota; kingdom Viridiplantae; phylum Streptophyta; class Magnoliopsida; order Asterales; family Asteraceae; genus Chrysanthemum; species Chrysanthemum makinoi. The sequence continues at coordinate 323,101,950 of OU343222.1, read as the reverse complement.
GCTAACCTAGTTAATCATCCTAGCTAGTAATGTCTACGTCTAATTACTTCCAATTACTTGGGTGGGGTCAAATCGAGAGGATGCATTTGGTCAATTCGCCCTAACCTATCAGCATAGATTCCACCACTGGAGAAGTCAGGTGTCCCCTCATAATTCCAGTTGTTCCTGGTCCCCTAAGCCAAGTCATTAAGTACCGCTACATGCTAGACTTATAATAGTGAGTGTCCGGGAGTTAGCAACTTAAACACTCACCCACTAATTCTTAATTTCATCCAAACGGTAGGTGATCAATTGGTCAAATCGTACAAGTAGAAAGGGTCGTCAGTTGGTCATATCTTACCCTTCCCATCTCAGTCTACTCACTTAGGGTCAGTTGGTCATATCTCCTAAGCAACCAGCCTCTACCGACATTCAAAACTACCGAAACAAGGGTAGCTACCAATAAACTATGAATGCATACACTTAGAAATAATTATGCAGAAGTAATATAAATGCAAAAAAACAATTAAGGAATCATAACTAGGCCAGCACCAAGAGGTGCTTAGCCGCTCATATTAACCATACAAATCAATTCAATGATTAATGTTACGAAATACATGAATCGAAAGTAAAGAAAAGATTAAATGCTAATGCTTATCGTAGGGGAGTGATTTCTCCGTTGGAGATAGCTTCGTATGCTCCTCTAGACCTGCCTTTGGCTTCTTCCCACGTTCTTTGGTTGTGGTGTGTGAAATGGGATGATTTGAAATGATGGAAATCGTGGGGTATTTATAGGCCAGATCTGGGTTACGGCGTAACTAATAGAATAGTTACGCTGTAATCTTCTATTTCTTCGTTATTTGCACTAGATCTGCTGGTCACGACGTAACCTTATAAGTAGTTACGCCGTATCTTCAATATTTCTTGGTTACGCCGAAGTTAATTCAAGAGTTACGGCGTAGTTATCAGCGGCGCGGATCCTCATTTGAACTAATATAGTTACATCGTAACCTTTTGAGAGAGTTACGCCGTAATCTTCTGATGAGATGGCTTTCTGAGTCACGCTTTAGTTCCGGCGTAATGTGTGAGATGAGTTACACCATAACTTCTTCAAAGTGAGCATACTATGATAAATCTTTGATAATTCTCCAATTCCGCGTCTCTTTAGCTCCAATGCTCGTAATTTACCTGAAAGTGGAATAAAATGGAAAACAAGCGTAAATCCATATAAATGATATAAATTACAAGCATTATCGGGGGAAATTCACACTTACTATTCAGGATAATTTGATGTTATCATAAACTAAGAAATGAAATGCTACAGAAGATAAGGTCGAGGTCTTATGATAAAAGAACGTGCTAGCCTTGTTCATCGCAAGTCATAGTGATTCATCTATATGTGCAATGATTAAAATGCTTCCGTTGGTGAGTCAGGGAATGTAAAGTGAGACTCTAGGAGCATGGATTCGGCCTTGTTAGTACACTCCCTATCAATGGTAGACTAGGCCAGATGGTCACGGTTACCTATCCCTATGCATATCCGCCCTTAACCCGATGGTTACAGTGTTAAAAAGCATCAAGCACGCATAAAGTGGTTCAACTATCAATTGTAATCTATCTTGGCAATCACATACAAGTGCAACTACCTAAACCTCGGCGAATGCTCATCTATAATGGTTCTCACACTAACTTACTTGCCTTAAGCATGCAATGACTAACCCATGGATATGGTCACCCTTTAGTCCTAATGGTAACCTCGTATGAAGCTATGTTATCACGCCAACCTACCACTATGATACGGATCATAAATCACAGAAAGGCATCTATAATAAATAAGCTAGAAAATTGCCACAACACTTCAAGCAAGTAAATGAACGAAAATTAGCATGATAAACATAAGAGATATCCAACGAAAATGCAATTAGTCTAGTAAATGAATCAAAATAACATAATAATTATAAACATGGCTAACACCCAAGGGTGTTAACCCATAATCTCAATAACAATACACAATGATTTAATCAAAGCTACATGAATAAAAATTATAATGAAATCGATATGATAAAAAATGATTAATAAAGGTAAGGGATACTTGAGACGCCCTCCTGGCGAGAAGTGGTGTTTCCTGACCTTGCTTTCCTCCTAAAAACGTCAGAATGCTCTATGGTGAGTGGTGGTAGTGTGTTGAACCCGGAGGTTTGAGCCCTCTATTTATAGTTTTCTGTCTGCCGTCTGATAGGGCGTGTGCACTTCCTCAATAAGGTGTATTGAGTGACTTGGCGTGAGCTCCACTCTTAAAATATTCCAAAATAATCATTTTTAGCTGCCATTGAATATGATGTATGACATAACCATATACGCCGTATCCCTTTAATTTTTAATGCAGATCTATTTAAGGGGAATATTCATATATACGGCGTATCACCAAGATTGGATACGTCGTATTCTTCTCTTTGACATTCTTTTCTCAAATGTAGACCAAGTTTAATATACGGCGTATGTTTAAATGGGAATACGCTGAATTGCTTCAAAGTCAGGTAAAGTCCTTTTTTCGTCTAAGTATGATGATACGGCGTATCTAATTGGCTTTGATACACCGTATGTATGTCTGCTCAGCATGTACTTTATCATTTCTTCAGTTAAGCTCCAATGCCGAAATATGCTCCTTTTTCATAATTGCTCTATAAACACTAAGAATCACAAAAGTAGACGTTTACGTAACGATTCTTATATAAAATGATAACAAAAGAGCAATATATATGGGATAAATAATGTATCAATATGGTACTTATTTAATCACATCAATCACATAAGGTGAGCTTATCATGGACATAGGGTACTTCAAGGGACTTTCTAAAACAACATAAGCAGCGTAGTATATAGTTGAACAGTAGAATGGCATCTATGATTTAGAAATAAAATAGACAGTAGTTATACATGTATATAGATATGATTAGTAATTATGGATATATAAATTGTTAACTTTATATGTTACAATATTCGAACTTTCAGAAACAATAGAATGGTAAAATCAGGAAGGATCTCATAGATGAATGCAAAAAAGTATCGACCCGTAAGTGACGAATCAGGTGGATCCAATATATAACAAAAACAGATTTAGATCATACAAAAATAGTTATAACAGAACCAAAATCAGATCAGGTTATTGATCCGAATCAGGATCAATGAAAGAAGTTAGAATCGGGTGAAGTTGCTCGGGCACTTGGGTTATTAGTTCCGGTAGTTGAGGGTAATCAGAACATAGATAACAAATTTAGTCACAAGGAGTACGCGTACGGGGCATGGAAACCTCCAGAAATCCATGGTGAACTTAATTTGATAATCAGTTATAGATAGATTCCGAAAGCTTAAGTGAGAAATATGAGGAGAGAGTTCCTGAGAATGAATCAGACGAAGGAGATAGTTAGTGAATTTACTGAATCGTTCATGGATCGAGCCCGATATTGTCCTGAATATGTTAAAGATGACAGGAAGTTGATGGAAAGATACAAAGAAATGTTGAGGAGTGATATTCGAGAGTTTGTTGCTATAGTTATCTAAAATTTAAAGAGTTGATTAATGTAGATGTCGGCCGGGAACAAGAGACCCTGAGAGATGTACCTATCCTTCAGAAAGGAAAACATGATCTCAAGGATTTTTTGTAAAGAAACCATGGATGGAAGGTGAACAAAATTCAAGGTCAGAGACATAAAGCAGTCAGAAACAAGAATACACAGTTTGCAAAGGGAGAATGTTATGAAAGTAGGCAGGGTTGTTATCATTGTGGACAAATGGATCACTTTAGTAGAGATTATCGTGTTCCAATGCGAGTTTGTGATGAGTGTTATCATTTAATATCATTAGTACGAAAAGTACATGTTTCGATTTGAGGATCTTAGTAGCATTTAATAGCATTAATATGAAAATTACATGTTTCGACCCATTTAGATAATGGGTGGGTTAGCGTTTAGAAAATTCTCAACATTTCTTGTAACTATCTAGCTTTGTTTCGTTTACTCACTAAGTCTCTTAGACTTACCGTTTTCAGTTTACATGTCTCTTGTAGGTGCGTGATTCAAGGTTTAGAACTAGGAGCATAGAAAGGTGGAATTTTGTGGGAACGGGCACACTCGTGTTTTAGGTGACGAGTGTCTCTTATTGTTGATCCCAGTTGAGCAAACGATCTAATATAGAAGCTGACTTAAACAATATAACCTGTTAAACACTACGCGAAATTTAATGTTTAACCTTAAGAAGAATAACGACATTTATCACTAAACACCTCAATGTATTATTATACGAATACTCTGAATAGTATTAGGGTTTTACAACCTTGAAGTGTATCGACTCTTAGATATAACTAATACGTATATCTAACTCCAACCTAGGACCTCCTTTTATAGGCTAAGGAGTCCTATACAATCTACATTACGTATTCTACAAGATAAGTATACTTTCCATACAATACAACCTACTCAAGATATTCTAGAATATTACAAATCAAACCAACCTAAACAATACTAGCAGTGCTTCAATATATTAGCAGTGATTTCATACTTCTACTAGCCGTGGTTTATCTTGAGCAGTGGTTCCAGTCTTCTAGCCGTGGTTTCTTTAATGCTAGCAGTGGTTCCATACTTAGTGTCATTCCTGTTAACAGAACCAAAAACCCAACAATCCTCCCCTAAACTTGATAGTTCTATCAGAATCATCAAGTTTCTTTTAAGCTCACAATACCTTCATTTGGAGGATGTATCCAAACACCTAGCAGCCTCCTCTTTCTCCTTATCAGATCCAGACTCTTCATCAGCAGCCTTTGATCTATTTGCTATTCTTTTCAATCTTCCTTGAGGCTTGTCTTTAATGGCTAGAGGACCTTGCAGATCAGTAATCTTTTCAATCTTCAAAAATAATTGATTAATCATAGGATTTGTAGGTTTAGTACCCTGTGGTGCAAGCTTGGCTTCCAACATTTTTCTTGCTACATTCTTGGTCAGTGGGTAATCTTTGTCAATGAACATGAATATCTTCTCTTGTGGAGTCTGAATAGCATGTAATATATAAGGCTGATATAACATCCATTCTACAACCTCATAATCTTCCCAAAATTTATCTTCTGGATTGGGTTGAAACATGTTCTTCACAGATGTCCACATAAACCTAGCTAATGTTCCTATTGGTCCAAACTTACCATATCTGAAATCCATGACCTTCCATAGTTGTTTTGGATCAAACTTAGTACTACTCCATAACAAACACCCAAAGTTGAAGTATTGATCTTTCCATCCATCTCCTCTTGTAATTTCAATAACTTCTCTGTCATTTGCTGTGACAATCTGCCAATCTACAATTGGATGAATAGATCTTACTGGTGTAGGATTGATAGGTTCAGGTTTATCACACACCATAAGATACTGACACAATCTTTCTTCCTCATTTATCTCATCATCCAACTTCTGTTTCTTGGAACTAGACTCCTTCTGAACAACTTCTTTTCTCTTTAGTCTGTTCCTTAGCATCTCATCTTCTCTTTCAGAATTCATGGGAATGAACTCAAACCTTCTTTTGCAAATGATGTAAAGCTCCTCAATCCTCTCATAGGAGCAGTCCCTCAGGTTTTCAGTTTTCATCTCCATGTGTCTGATAAATTTCATCATCTAATTCCTTATTTCTTGCTTGGTTGGAGGTTTGTTCTTCTTTGCTTGATACTCTTTGAATGCTCTATCCTGTTTCATCTTTTTCATCTTCTCAACCAGCATCCTTGATCTTGTATCAATATAAAATTGACCCCATTCAAACTCTGTCCACTCATCCTGCATACTCTCAGCAGCTTGAAAATAGCTCTATTCATTGCTCCATTCTTTTATAAGTTTCAGAGAAGCTTCTTCTTGCTCTTTTTTTTCCTTCTCTTTAGCAATCTCTTCAGCATTTAATTCCAGATGCAATCTTAGAGCTTCTTCTTGGTCATAAGCCTCCTGCTCCTGTCTACTTTTAAACTTCAAAACTGGCTCTACAATTCCTTTACCCTTTCCAATATCTGGTTAAGCAACTACTGACTTCACAGGCTCACCAATCTTCAAACTTTTAGCCAAAGGTTTAGGTTCAGTTGGTTTAAGTATAGTAGGGACAAGTACAGTGATGGTTTCAAGGATAGGTAAAGATTGTTTTAGGTTCAGCAATTGAATAGCAATATCCTTCTCAGCTTCTTTTGTCTTTGGTGGTGGTGTTATTGTGGTTGTGATTATAGTGGCAGTGGTTGTAATAGCAGTGGGAATTTCTGAACTAACAGTGGTTAGAATTTCTTCAATAGTGGTTGCAGCAGTGGATACAACAGTGAGTTCTACTGTACTAGCGGTGGATGCAGCAGCATTGGCAGTTGTTATTGCCTGCACCACTTCTTCCTCTTTTTCTTCAACTACAGCTTTCAAGGATTCTTCAATCACTGCTTCTTTTCCTTCCTTGCCAGTCACCATATAATCATTACCATTATCAGTACTATCCATATCCAAATCCACATCCAAATTCAAATCCTCCCCTGAATCTATGCTTTTACTCCTCTCCTGTTTGGATGCATCCTCCAAACTCTGATTCCCTGAGGAGCTTGCCTTCTTACCCATCTTTTTGACTTTCCTGTATGCAGCAATCCCTGGTCTCCTGAGTCTCTCCAAAATAGACACCCTGTGCTTCAACCTCCTAATTGTTCCATCCTGTGAGGTTGCCAAATCCTGAAGACCAGTGATCTTTGACTCCATTTGAGTGCATCTAGCCGTCAATTCAAGTAAAAGTTCCATTGTATCCTCACCACTTCGACCTGTGTCAACTGGTCCTAGAGGTGGATCCTTGGAAATGTCATCATGTACAAAATCAGTACCCGTCAATTCATGTTGTGGTCCCAAACTACCCTCATCACGTTGACCTGTATTAATTGGTCCGAGAGGTGAATCATGGGGTGAAGTAAACATGACATCAGACCTAGCCTGAACATCCATGTCCCCCAAATTAGCCAAGTGGCTGGGGATTCCTCCACCTGTGTTTAGCTCAAGAGAAATCTCCACATTAGGAGTTGCCAAAGGTTGGGTCTTACTTATGATTCCACTGCCTTGCTCAGCATCCAAGCCTGAATCAGTAGTGGAAGCCCTTCCAATCATGTCACCCCCCACACCTGGGACAACCTTATTGCCTACACCACTAACACCAGCCTGAGGTAGCTTGGTGCCCTTCTTCCTCCTTCTAGTAACCAAAATCCTTTGAGGTTGAGTAGGTAAGGGTAAGGGTTCAGCAGTGGTTGTGTTCTGTGATGTGGTAGCAGTAGGACCAGCAGTGGATGAATTAGGTTGTGTATGTTCCTCTTCTACAAGTTCTGGCAGGTTAAGCATGTGAGGAAACAAAGGTGTAATGTTCCTTGAAAAATTCTGATTTTTCTTCTTCATATGAGCAAACACCTTGGGAATCATATGTAGCACTTCATACTTTCTCTTATGAGGAATTTGTTCGAATATCTGACTCTCTACTATCAACTAACCAAACCTAGGATATAGGTAGTATTTTCCCTGTTCCTTAATGTTCTTCTGAAAACCCTTAAAAATCATTCTAGACCAATTAAAATCTCTTTGATGAGAGAGACAGATGATAGCAGTTGCAATCTTAGAGGGAAACTCATCAAATCCAGTTGTCTTATTGCTTAGACACATGAGTAAGGTATGGATTAAGAACATCCTTGGGGAGAAAACATACCTTTGTGAAACTTAATACGATCCCCTCTTCTCTCATACCCCATCCTCTCTAAACCTTCAAAAATCTCATCATTGGACAAATTAACAACACCTCCAACATCCTAAGGCTTCAAAACACTTCTAATCACCTCCTCTATGACTAGAACCTCCTTCTCATCAACCATAGCCCTAACAATTTCTACTCCATCCCTTTCTTGAATCTCAGCAGTCCACCAAAACTGATGAATGTAGGATTTAACAATGATGGGTTCAATAGTTAATCCATAATGAATGAGACTATGTTTAAGGAAATCAATCATGTCATGAAAGCCTTCAGAATGGTTATTCTTGACTAGATATGCTACTAAGTTGTGGGTTGTGGAATATTCAGTTGCCATTGTGAGTGTAAAGTGAATGAGATGTGGAATTGTTGAAAATAAGAGTTGCGAGTGGTTAGGGTTTGTGAAGAGCGCCAATTTAGAGTGTTTAAAAGACCAATTAAATGATTGGCAGTGATTTAGGATTAAATATGTTATCACCAGAATGTTTCAGAACAGCCCCTCTAGTTTCCACGTTCATCAAAACTGCACTAGTAGTGGATTGTGCACAACTAGCTACGGGTTGATGTAAGCAAGCAGTGGAAACAGCACTTGCACTCCAATCTTTAACCAAGACTTTCGCTGCAAAATCTTTGGCAAATTCAATGTGACCATGCATTTGTTTGAAGAATACAACACTATCTATACTATTTTTTTTATTTATCTGCAACTCCTAAAGCTGCAAAAGATCTGAATGTACAAAACTTCTTAAAACCTGCGTGTCATAAACACAAACCAAACACTACAATCTTTGTTAAGGTTAGCAGGACATAAAAATGAACTAGCAGTGTTTACACAATATGCACTAGCAGTGCTTTTACAAGATTAAGCACTTAGTCAAAAAGTCAACTCTAGTCATTTAATCGTCCACCTTAAGTCAAAGACTTCATTCACTCCTCAACAACACACACCTTCAAAGCATTGAACCCACTGATCTCTTCTTTAAGCTTATTTAAGAACTTTTTACCCACATACCACACATATCACTTACGTTTCCCAAAAATCTTCTCTCTCACAGAAACCAAACTCTCATCACCATGAGTAATACTACAAGCAACCTCATTGAGATCTCCACCTATGTTCTTCTGAGGGTGGTTGGAACAACTATTTATCCCCCAAAACACTAGTTTCTCAGTGAGAAACACCAACTCAGCTCCTACTCCAGTTGGACCTTCATCCTTGCAAGCACCACAAGAAGTCAGTGTGGAAGGCTCCAGTTCATTTCTCAGTTCCATGCCCAGTTATGTGTCAGAATATGAAGACACGGATGATGAAACAGGTGGCATTTCCAGAGTGTTGATTGTGGCTCCCCTTGCAGAGATTCCACCACCTACACCACTTGCATCTCCTTCTACTCCAGCACTTCCTTCAGCTCCACCTAAGAGGTCTCAAGTGTTAGCACTCCCCAACTCAAGAGTTTGGGTTGTGGGTGGTGGAAGAGGAAAGCATAGCATGCCAGACTTTAGAAGGGGAAAGAGGCCAAGGGAGTAGTTGTTTGTTTGTAGATGTCTACTTGTTGTAGTCTTTTAATGGTAGTCTTTTGTATGAATGAGGTTATGGTTTCATTAGCTTTAATGATTATGTAGAAAAATTTATGATTGTATCACTACATCCTTTGATGCAGTTTATCTTATGAATAAACTTTCCTTGTTTCTTTTTCTGTCCATTGCTATTTACTGAGTGTGATTTAACTTTTTGATTTGCAAAATTGTTAGTGGGAACAAAAATAACAAGCAGTGGATAAAAACTAAACTAGCAGTACTAAGATCTACCAATAGTAGTACATTCTGTTTACAAACTTTTACAAAACAATTTTGAGACTTAGAGATTAATCATACCTATACTAACTACTAGATACTGAAACCTCCCCACATCAAAAGCTTTAGTGAGTAGATCAGCAACATTGAAGTCAGTATGTATTTTAACCATTTGAATTAGCCTTTTCTCATTACAATCTCTAATAAAGTGATGCCTTATCTCATTATGTTTAGTTCTAGAATGCAAAATTGGATTTTTAATGATGCATATTGTACTGTTATTTTCAATGTAAATCTTAGTATGCATGAAATTGTACCCAAAGTCCAACAATTGATTCTGAATCCAAGCACTTGACCACAACAACTGTGGCACCATATACTCGGCAGATTGGTGGAATTGGCCACAATAGTACGTCTTCTTCTTACCTGCCTTGCATGAGATAAGCACACTGCTTCCCAAAAACTGACACCTTCCAGTAGTAGAATTTCTATCCAAACTAGCCCCAGCATAATCACTATCTATATAGGCCACCAAATCAAAAGCTGAATCCTTAGAATACCAAAGGCCCAATTTAGGATGACCCTTAAGGTATCTAAAAATCCTCTTCACAGCATTCATGTGTGATGTGTTAGGTGTAACTTGAAATCTTGCACACACACATACTGAGAACATTATATCCGGCCTAGAAGCAGTGAGATACATCAAAGATCCAATCATGGATCTATACATCTTCACATCAACTCTGGGACTTCCATCATCAGGTAGCAGTGGTTTCTGTGTCTCCATAGGTGTACTAGCACTTTTGACATCCAGAAAGCCAAACTTCTTCAAGATATCTGCTACATATTTATCTTGACTGATGAAGATTCCATCAGTCCTTTGTTTAACCTGTAGCCCCAAAAAGAAAGTGAGTTCACCTATAGCACTCATCTGAAACTTATCATGCATAAGTTTCTCAAAATCCTTGCACATCTCCTTATTTGTTGAGCCAAAGATGATGTCATCAACATACACTTGAACCAGCAATATATCATCCTTGAGCTTCATTATGAACAGTTTCTTGTTAATTAAAACTCTCTTGAATCCAATTTCCATCAAATATGTAGAAATGCAATCATACCATGCCCTTGGAGCTTGATGCAATCCATACATAGCCTTTTTCACCATGTAGACCTTATCAGGATGATCAGAATCTTCAAAACCAGGAGGTTGACAAACATAAACCTCCTCATCTATAGTACCATACAGAAAGGCACTCTTTACATCCATTTGATACACCACAAAGTTTTTGAATGAAGCATATGCCAAAAACAATCTTATAGCTTCAATTCTGGCAACATGTGCAAATACTTCATCATAATCAAGACCTTCAGTTTGTGTGTATCCTTAAGCAACCAACCTTAATTTATTCCTAACCATAATCCCCCTTTCATCCCTTTTGTTTCTGAATACCCATTTAGTTCCAATAGCCCTCTTGCCATTAGGTAGATCAACCAATGTCCACATCTCTTAAAGTTTGAATTGTAACAGCTCCTCTTGCATTGATTCAATCCAACCTTCTTCTCCTAATGCTTCTTCAACTCTTTTGGCTCCTTACGTGACAAAAAGCAAGCAAACAAACAATTTGCAAGTCTTGATGACTGTTCCTTTTGTGAAGTGACCTGGCAAAGAAACCTTGTTCAGTGAAGGTTTTATGAGTCTTGCTTCTTGTTTGCACTGGGTATTCAAGTTTCCAAGTATTTGCTCTTTGAGATGATTTTTGTGTATCCTAGTGGTAGGAACTGGACTTTCTAGGATGATTGATTCCAAATTTGTAACATCTGCATCCTTGAAAAAGTCATCCATGTTCTCATCATCTGTAGGAGTATCCATCTCTTCCAAATCAGGCATGTTAGGATCATCTGGATACTCATCAGAACCAACTAGTGGCTTACCAGTGTTTCCAAATAAAGTACTGCTATCTGAACTTGCAGCAGGGATTTCACTTGAACTAACAGTGGTAGAATTTGGCCTAGCAGTGCTTTCAGCAACTTTTTTTCGCTTTTTAATTTCTTCTACTGACTCTGAGTTATCTTGAAAGAACTCTTCCTTATCTTGATGATGATCTCCTTTGTTTCCTGAATCCAAATCATCACCATCTGAGGGACTCTGCTTTTCAATGATGGGTTTGACAGAACCAGCTTTCCACTTCTCAATCAAATAGAATTCTTTTGAAGGTTCAGCTTCCTTAGAATTTGTTCCTGCATCAACATTAGTGGATGTACCTGCATTGATAGGCTCATAATTCATAGACTTTGTTAGCATATCAATATTAAACAACCACTCTGGTGCTTTTGTCTCAACACTAGGAGTCTCTTTACTAAACCTAACATGTAAGTTCTCTTCAACTATCCTAGTCCTCCTATTGTATACTCTAAAAGCCTTACTATTGAAAGAGTAGCCAATAAAGTATCCATCATTTGCCTTTTCCTCAAACTTGCTTAGGTGGTCTATGGTATTCAAGATAGTAACAGGACACCCAAAAGGTTTTAGGAAATCTATCATAGGCTTCCTACCATGTAACAGCTAATAGGGGGTCTTGTTATGAGGCTTCACTACCTTACTTCTATTTTGCACATAACATGCAGTGCCAACAACTTTAGCCCAAAAGGTAGTAGGTAACTTAGATTCATATAACATTGTTCTTGCAGCCTCAATTAGTGTCCTATTTTTCCTCTCAGCTACACCATTTTCTTTGAGGTGTCCTAGCAACACTAAACTGTCTTTCTATACCCTTGACCATACAAAACTGATTCATCGCATCATTTTTAAACTCAGTTCCATTATCACATCTGATTACTTTGACCTTATGGTTTAACTGATTTTCTATCTTAGTTATGAAACTATGGAGGATCTCACTAGTTTCACTCTTAAATGCCAAAAAGTAAACCCAAGAAAATCTGCTATAATCATCTATAATAACTAGGCAATACTGCTTATGGTTCAAACTTCTAACAAAGGTAGGGCCAAATAAGTCCATATGAAGCATAAACAATGGTTGAGTTATGGTGTTCACAGTCTTGGTCTTACAAGAGGCTCTATGTTGTTTACCTTTTTGACAAGCCACACAGAGTTCTTTACTTTCAAAAACCTTAGAAGGTAACCCTCTCACTAAGTTTCCCTTCACCAATTTATTGATTATTTTGAAATTTAGGTGACCTAGCCTTCTATGCCATAATTTAGACTCATCTCTGAGATGCCTTTGCTAACAAACAGGTTAAGGTTCTATTAGGAATTACATCTTTCATGTTAAAGCAATATATGTTTTCTTTCCTAGGAACCCTAAGCTTTACATACTTATCATCAGGCATTTTAAAATCAGGAGATAACATCACACATTCAGTTTCCCCAAAAAGTACCCAATTCTTTTTATCAAACATTTAGGAAACACTGAATAAATTGTACTTTAGTCCCTTTTACCAAATAAATCTTCTCAAAGTCCAACTTCCCTGTTCTGATTGTTCCTCTACCAAAAATCTTTCCTCCCTTTGGATCATTGCCAAATGCCACATAGCCTCCATCATAAGCTTCAAAATCCTCAAGGTTGCTCCCATCCCATGACATGTGCCCAGAAAACCACTTTATCAAAATTCCTTTATCCTTTAAGCTCATCACATGGGTTGCCACGCACTGCTGATGAAAGTAAGCAGTTAGTTTACATGTGTGGACCCAGAGCCAATATCTGACTCAGGTCGCCCTATGCATCAACATAGTCAAATTTCTTTAAGTCCATTGATGCACTACTGGCATTGTGTAAAACCTTTGTTTTGGTTTCCCTTTACTTGACTAGTGAACCTTTCTGACATAGAAATGTCTACCAACCTTGTATCTATTATCACCTTTGAGTACGATTAAAACTTCTTTTCTCTCTCAGGCCAGATGATGATATTACGCTTGATGGAAACATTTTGCTTAGCAGTGGTTGGAATCCATTTAGGTGCAGCAATGATTATTAATTTTGTTTGTTACTTATTGGATTTCACATACACATCATAACACAAACACAAGTAGGCGTATAGATGATTTTCTAGAAAGAGAAAGTTAGAGGTTTGGGAACTTTAGTGAGAGAAAGAAAAATCTTATTATGAGCTCCAACTCTCTACCTTGGGAGGTAGAGAGTATTTATAGTCTTTACACAAAACGCCACCTAACGGGCTGTGGATCAGGCATATCTGGTGAGTAAAGACCCGTCCGTGCTCCACGGTATTACTTAACTAAATACTACTTGACATTAAATAACTACGACTACGAGCTTTCTAATGATTACAAATACTTGAGGTGACCAACACTTTAATACCAGGATTTACTAAATCCTAACACTCTCCCCTAAGGAGGTCACCTCAAATTACATAGAATACAAACAAATATTACATTGAGATTGTTCTTGGATTCTTGTTCATGTTCTTTGTTCTGTAGCTTCGGAGTCTTTGATTCTTCATTTTACATGTTTGGATAATCTGGAGGTCTTTAAGCTGATCCACGTGATCTCGAGTTTTTGAGTCACTTTGAGATCATCAGCAAACATAAATCTTTGTCTCATCCTTTGTGGTGTTGGTATTATGTGATGTTGTGACTTTTGGACCGACATGCTCACATTATGTATCATGATTTCTTATCATCAGAGTAGCAGAAGCTTTTCGAATTCATGATATTGGCACCGCGTGGTGAAGCATGGAGTGAGAATATCAGAGTCATTGATGCACTAATTATGATTTCTTTAGATATGAATGTGTTGTGTGAGCATGCGGCTATGGATTGACCGCTTCATTCTGATCAGCTACAAACTCCGGGGTGTACCTACATAAAACAGTTAGCAATAAAGCATATGAAAGTGTCTTTGATCACTTTCGTTGAATTAAGGTACACGGCCCACGGCCCACGGTTCCCCGTTGATCAGTACAAGTCTTTTGTGTCGGGTAAATTCAGAAGAATTTCCTTGACGAGGGTTTAGCATTTGCTCTAGCTGTTCTCAAACGGAGCGTCTCAAAGAAGACAACAGGGAGTGAGTGAACCGGCGAATTGAGATTCAGATTGATAAAATATTTGAAAACCAATCGTGTATTGCTCAATAGAAATTGTTTTTGCAATACAGCGAAGGTTTTAATGAAAATCAATTATCAATCATAAAACACCTTTTGATTTGAAAAATTAGTACACGGTCGACGTGCTAATGAAAAGAGTTTTAAAGCACAAAGACCGGTTTTTCAAAGGTATCCGTCAACACATAACCTGAACCAAGATTGATTCAAAAGATTGAATCGCCCCATTGTTTATTCAAGTGTCACATGGTTGATCTATTGGATAGTCTCGATCGCTGCGCTAAGCAGTCAAGCTTTATCACACAAGCCGCCACTTGTGAATGGGACCGTAACAAACTTAAGCTGCTTAAGCCGCGAAATCAATGAAGATCTGAGGGTATAGGGTCTCCCAGGTCGTTATGTCCCAGCGAGCTATGCAATGGATCAATCAGCGTATAGTGATGAGGAGTTTGAACGAAAAATGATTATGAATTGGTGATTATAACTACAGAAATATCAAACAAATACAAAGGCTAAAATGCAAATGAGAGGAAATTAAAAAGATAAAACCTATTAAATAAACGCTATCACTAAAATTAAGATGATGTTTTTGTTTTTATATTTTTATAAAACTGAATTTAAAAACTACGTGACGTACAACTGAAAACGTGAAACTAAATCAATATTAACCCTAAAAATATGAAAATGATGTTTTTACAATCCTAATGATAAAATAAAATATTTAGAAAAAGAAAATTATTTTTAAAACTAATTATCTAATTAAAAACTATTTTTAACTATTAATTAATTACTTAAAATATAAGATAATGTGAAATAAAGCTAGAAAAATAAAATTAAGACTTGGAAAAGTCTAAAATATCAAAATAGACTTTTCAAAACTATTTTTGTATTTTTGTGACTATTTTTCTATTTTCTAGGAATTTTAAACTATTAAAAACTAATTTAATTGCTAAAAATTACCAAATGAACTATGAACAATCTAGAAAATTACTTTTTTCACTTTTTATATTTATCTAAGCCTAAGAAAAATGAAAACTTATTTTTTGAACCTTTTCGAATTTTTGTATTAAATGCTATTTAAAAAGTACTAAAAACTAATAAAAATCAAGAAAAATAGTAAAACAGCTGAGAAAAATCTGAAAATTTCAGGAAAATTCTAAAATAATATGAAGAATATGAGAAAAATGGAAAAACAGACCCTTGTGTGGAGAAATACAGAACTGCTATGGAAGTGCTTATTGGAATAAGCACTTGATAAATAAAAAGCTCACCAAAAGCTACCAAACTAGTACACAAGCTGCAATAAGCTAATTTAACTAAAATGCAATGAGTTTCAACAAGCTAATACCACTGAGAAGCTAGATGCAAAGATTTGAGCTATTGAGATTTTGGCTTAAAATCGATAAAGGGGGGCGAAGTTTGAGCTTATGAATAAGCTAACCAAAAGCCAAAGCGGAAACCGAACTTGGGATCAACACTAGACACTGTTGAGATCAAGTGTGCCAAAAATCGGCTATGGGGAGCTCTAATGAGCTCGTGCACTGATGCAGAAGCTGAGTAAAACTTCATTATTCACTTTGGCAGAAGCGAGTAAATGGGGCTTGTTTTGAGCTTGTACACAAGCTTATCCAGCAAGCTTAAGCCTAAAACAGATACTAGGTCTTATAGACCACCTAGATCACTACTTGTAACCAAAAATTCAGACTCTAAAACCTTTAATGCATCTGTGCATCATTTGCTCTGTGGAAAACCAAATTTTTGACATTTTGACTTTTGAAGAAATGTTAGGAAGTTGACTTTTCCCAACTTTGGACCCAATTTTATTGACTGAAATGATGTTATAAGGTTAAATGAAGCTATAGCAAACTTTGGTTATTACTTTGGAACACAAAATAAGTATTTGATTAGCCAAAGTTTCAACATGAACTGTGAAGATTGTTAAAGATGATTTTTGACTATTGAGCAAGTGTGGGTGCAAGAACAAGACAGATAAGGGCTCAATTTGACTAAACAAGCATGGACCAACTGATTTTATCCACTGAACTAGCCTAGACCATAGATATTGCGGCAAATCAAACACTAAGTAAACCACTTGTTAAGCATTTGAAACTAAGCTAACTGCTAAACCAACCATGAGACATTCAAACTAAGTTTAATTAACTTAATTAACACTAAATCAATAGGCTGAAACTAAGTAAAACCACAAATATAAATTCAAGTGCAATATGCAAGATTGATTGAAAATGAAAAAAATGAACTGCAAACTCACAAGTGTCCAACTGCTTTGTAGGCTAAGACAAGAACCCAAGATCACTTATACTAGGCCATTTCAACCCATCACACGTCTCTGCAATACCCAAATTTCAAACCCAAGTCTGCTTGAACCCAATTCCCTCTGAGTTTGACTTTCGTTGACCCGATACCCAAGTTGCTTGGAATTGAATAAAAAGCTTACTGGTGTAGAAGCTTGAATAAGCTTATTTAAACTGTGAGATAAGCTATTAACACTTGCACATAAGGTTTTGAAATTGAAACTTGTCACGATGAACATGAAAAATGAAATGTAACATAGACTTGAATTAATACTTGAAATGGTTTTCAGTACACTGGATTAACTAATTTAACACTGGAAATTACAACTTAAACATATTCAAGACATAGAAATTTAAATAACGACATACATGTGTAATAAAACCAAAAACTAAGTCTCTTTTTCTTGCTTCCTTCTTGGTCTTTTTATAATCCCAAGCTTATTTCTCACTCCTCTGAGTGGATCCCAGCATCATTCTCAGCCCTTGGATGTGCAGAAGTGATCCTGGCCATATATGTAATTTTGGCGCCAAAATTGGGTTTGATACTTTAGACAGGGAAAGGGGCGCATTTAATGCGTTTGTAAGGTTGGTGAGGAGGGGGGGGGACAATTGGTGGTGTAGGGTGGGTTGGTGGTGGGAGCAGACAATGGTGTCGGGGGGACAGGGAAGACAAACTGGGGGCGGGGTTGTATTATTTAAATGGTTGGGTTTTGGGTTGGTCGGGTTGTGGTACTTGGACCGGGTAAAGGATTTGGGCCAGGGGTTGTGTTTGGGCTTGGGTTATATTAGGGTCCGGTTTGGTTAGTTTAGGATTAATAAAACAAGGACCATATGTGTAATATCTCAAAACCAAAGGACCAAATGTGTAAAGCCCCAATTCCCAAGGACCAAACATGTAACTTTATGAAGAGTAGTAAAAAGGTTGGTTTTGCCAACTTGAATAATCAAGGGTTAATTTTAACATTTTGAAATTCCCAGGATTAATTTTGAACATTTTGGATTTTAGGAGACTAAAATGTAATTTTCTCAAAACTTTTAGATTTTTCACCAAAGGACTAAATATGACAATTTATGATTTTTAAAAGACCTTTGGTGACTTTTCTTTTGAAATTTTGGCTCAGGGACTATTTTTGACAATTTTATAAACTTGGGGAACTAAAACTGCAATTTTTGCAAATTTGATATGTTTTTCATCTGATTTTGATATTTTTGCATTTGAAACACATAAAACACTGATTTGTGATATTTTGATCATTTTGATGTGTTTCGAGTGTTTTCGGATGATTTTGCGGTTTATTTTGTACAAAAATGATGAGTATTTACACACTCATCAATCCCCACACTAAACTATTGCTAGTCCCTAGCAATCTTTTGAGAAAACTTAATGGATTTGCATCTCTTTTAAAAGCCATCACTTCAGGTAGCCAAATGTTTCAGTTCAAGTAAGAACCTTGGTACACTGATAACCATGTGATTTTGAGCAAACCACCAACTTTCAACGGATTTGATTTTGTCTTTACCAGAAGCCGTACCCTTCCGGACTAGCCAACTCTTAGATAAATTATCAGTATTATTATCTTTGGTGAGTGATTACCAATTATGGTTTTCCTTTGCCTTTACCACAAGTCATAATCTTGCGGGCTAGCCAACTCTTCACTTTTTAGGATATGGTGAGTTGAGAACCATACAATTTTGGGCAAATTGCAAACCATATAAACGGATTTGAGAAATCTTTACCAAGAGCCGTTTGCTCCTGGATGAGCCAATCCTTTAGTCTCACAGACATGGCGGTGATAACCAAATGAGTAAGTGTAAAACACTTACTCCAAAAAAAATTTTGGCCAAAACGGGGGAATTGGGATAATTATATGATAAAATTCGCGAGAATTCCCCCCCACACTTAGAAATGAATATTGCCCTCAATATTCAAAATCCGTGGTTATGCGAAACAGACGTAAAGGGAAATACTACGGCCATTATTTAGAAAGAAGATTTTTTTTTTTTAAACATGTAGAGGCAACCCCCACACACTAGGGTGGGTAGAAAATAGAAAGAAGTCGAAATATGGGTGAAAACCCATATTGCATGCTCTTGTTTTTGATTACGAGTCGCTAGCTTGACTCGACCAAGTATTTTGTTCATGGGGAACTAAGTGGAAGAAACAATCTCCATCGGACTTTCATTCAAGATGTTTGGACAAACATTGAAGCACGTGAAAGTTCCACATTGAGATATAGCGAGAACCGGCTCAAAAATGATAATTGAAAATGCGGGATCAAAATAGTGTCCTTCGAAGGAGTGAAGAAGAGAGGAAACACATCATGGTGAGGAATGGAAGGAAGATGTTTATAACAATTAGGATCCATTCGGCATCCTCAAATGTAGACATATCGGGAGGAAGGGTGAAGGTAGTATCATCAATAAGCAAACTCTTATGATAGAGCACACCTTCCTCCAAGCCAATATCATCCTCAAGATCAAAATAGAAATGATCATATTCTGGAGGAGATATGTCATGAGAGAGTTCACCGGAGAACTCTTCATGAAAAGAATCATTGGAAAAAACCTCAAGCTCGGGCTTGTCAATGTAAGTCACTATCCACAACGGGATAGGAGATGAAAACTGGTTTAGCACAAAATGATTCGATCTTAGCAACGAGGAGATTTATATTGAACAATTGTTCACGAAGTACCTCACCTAATTTCAAGATCATCAGAATCGCTCACATCTTCTAAGCTAACTAGCTCGAAGGTAAATCTTCCCCATAAGCTATGTCTCCACAAGATAACCTAATCATCATCATCATAATCCAGAAGACCCCGGATCAGAATTCCCTGTGACGCTCTTGGGAGTGGGACAGGTCCTCACACTAGAAAAACTTTATCAATTCGTCCGATTACGCTTTTCATGAACGATTGTCAAGCATGTCTCGTCCCCCATAATAAGAGATGGTGTGAATCCCGGATGTGATAGCAGTTGTTTGAGATGGAATCTCAACTGCTAAGAATATCACTGACTGAGGGGTTGAGAATCATTATTTCTAAAAGGATAAAACCCCTCCTCGTCATCATATAGAGCCGACGGTTAGAAATTTTGACGCCTTAGAGCTGCATGCTCTAGGGCAATAATTCTTCCCTGGATTGGCGTTCCGCTCGCTCTTGTCCGCTAGCAATTCCCTATGGTCTTTTCACCACTCACTTGATCTTTTAAAGTTACTCATCATATCCTCAATGTTTTCATTGTGCGGTTTCAAAATCTTGGGAGATTTCTTGAGACAACGGCTCAGGTAGAGTTTGAACCGTATAGTGCTGTGGGAGGTTGGAAATTATCAAACCCTGTAAGACATGATTTTTCAAGGAATTTGGGTTCCCTATTTGACAATCAGGTAGGTTAGTGGGACCTCCCACATACTCACAACAAAAAACTGTGAGTCTACGGACTGGTTATGCATCATATGATTTTGGTCATATGATATCCAAAGCTCTGAGCCATGCTCACTGGGAAAACGGTTCATAGACAAAACGTGTGTTTCCAGTTTTGACACTCAAATCCTTGGTGAGGAATCTCCACGGAAAATCACCGCAGGTTCGGATTGTATGAAGCATAGTCGGGTTGTGGTGGGTAATTGGAAAAGTTAGAGAGTCTTTAAGTGATTCTGATTAGGATCATAATCAATGAATTCCTCGAACCACACAAACAAACAACTCCCGTTATGACTATCATTACCACATTGTACACAAGTACACCCAACGCCTGGGAATGAAACCATAAAGAGGCTTCACCACCACCGACACAAGGAATAAACGATTGCATTGAAAGTTATGAAGAAATCGTTTATTCAAAGAAGCAACAAAACCAACATGGTGATTCCGGATGACTATCATCTCGAAAAACATCTTCATAAGATCAGAGGTGGGACAAGGGTGTGCGCTCTTAGAGCTAGCAATTTCCACCACTTCCGTTAGGTCTCTCGTTCTTGAATGGGTTCATCGGTTGTGGCGGATGGTCGGAAAAAACTTGGGGAATCATCGAAGGGTTATCGATATTCGCACCAATAACACTATTTGCTTGCACCCATCCTTCCACATCGCTTGCATAAACAATCCGATTCGGACAATCAGGCTTATCCTCTTCCATACGGCTTTTCAGTGGAAAACAACGAGATAATCGATCGTCGCCATGAAACTTAAACATTTAGAGGATAAGAAGAGAATCAATGATTGAGAGGAATAACGAAGAAAGAATTAAACTTCAAAAGAGGTAGAGAATATAATTCGAACTCAACCCTATAGAGGATGAGAAGAATATTTTGTGTTTTTTGTGATAAGAAAATATAAACATATACCCGATGGATTTACATGAACAAAGAGTGAGGCTCAGACAACTAATCGTTGCTAGACGTAAGACAATCATCACTCACAGCTCCCCGGCAGCGGCGCCAAAAGTTGATGCGCGCCAAACTCAAGCTTTATCACACAAGCCCAAAGCCACTTGTGATATTGCGGCCGTAACACCTTAAAACTCCTGTCTTAAGCACCTAAATCAATGAAGATCTGAGGATTAATTTTGTCTCCCCGGTCGTTAGTCCCATCTAGCTATTCAATGGATCAATCAACGTATAGTGATCGAAGGAGTTGAACAAATGATTATGAATTGTCTGATGTATAACTACAGAATTATCAAGAACAAATACAAAGGCTAAAATGCAATGAGAAATTAAAAGATAAAACCTATTAAATAAACGCTATCACTAAATATTAACATGATGTTTTTATTTTTTATATTTTATAAACCTGAATTTAAAACTACGACTTCACAAACTGAAAACGTTGAAACTAAATCAATATTAACCCTAAAAATATGCAATGATGTTTTTACAATCTAATGATAAAATAAAATATTTAGAAAAATAAAATTATTTTTTAAAACTAATTATCTAATTAAAAACTATTTTTAACTATTAATTATATTACTTCAAAATATAAGATAATGTGAAAATAAAATAGAAAAATAAAATTAAGACTTAGAAAATTCTAAAATATCAAAATAGAATTTTCAAAACTATTTTTGTATTTTTGTGACTATTTTTCTAATTTTCTAGGAATTTTAAAACTTCAAAACTAATTTAAATTGCTAAAATTACCAAATGAACTATAACAATCTAGAAAATTACTTTTTCACTTTTTATATTTATCATAAGCCTAAGAAAATGAAACTTATTTTTTTGAACCTTTTCCCCTATTTTTTTTTGTATTAAATGCTATTTAAAAGTACTAAAAACCTAATAAAAATCAAGAAAATACTAAAACATAATGAATGAAAAAAAATTTTCACTGAAAATTTCTAAAATAATATGAAGAGATATGAGAAAATGTAAAAACAATACCCTTTTGTGGAAGAATACCGCTAGGCAGTGTTGCTTGAATGGACACTTGATAAGCTAAAAGCCACCAAAACTTGCCTTTTGCAGAACAACACGAGCGCCCTAAACTAATGCTTTGAAAATGCAATCCGAGCTAACAAGCTAAAACCATATGAGCTTAGTAAATGGGAAAACCTGTGGGCAATTTGGTGATTCTCGAAACTAAACCTGCCTTGGGAGATCAATGGGCTAAAAATAACACCCAAGTCTAAGTTAGCGAAAATCGGGGACAATCTGGCTTCAGTTATTGCACGTTGAGTGCTAACCCACACTCTGTCGAGTTAACTCAAGTAATCACTTGGTAGCAAGAGCAAGTAATGCCTCGCGCCGGACTCATTGTTAGCTCACCTTGCTGCCCGCCTAAGTTCTGGGCAGCGTCTACCGCGACCACAGATCACTACTTGTAACCAAAAACCAACTCTAAAAAAAAACCTTTAATGCATCCTTGCATCAAAGCTGCAACTCTTCTGTGAAAACCAAAGTTTTTGACATTTTGACTTTTGAAGAAATGTTAGGAAGTTGACTTTTCCCAACTTTGGACCCAATTTTATTGACGAAATGATGTTTTAAGGTAAATGAAGCTATAGCAACTTGGTTATTACTTTGGAACACAAAATAAGTATTTGATTAGCCAAAGTTTCAACAAGGAACCTGTGAAGATTGTTAAATATTGATTTTGACTATTGAGCAAGTGTGTGTGCAAGAACCAGACAGATAACTGGCTCAATTTGACTAAACAAGCATGGACCAACTATTTTATCCACTGAACTAACCTAGACCATAGATATTGCTGGCAAATCCAAACACTAAGTAAACCACTGTTAAGCATTTGAAACTAAGCTAACTGCTAAACCAACCCATGCATAATTCAAACTAAGTTTAATTAACTTAATTAACACTAAATCAATAGGCTGAAACTAAGTAAAACCACAAATATAAATTCAAGTGCAATATGCAAGATTGATTGAAAATGAAAAAATGATTCAAACTCACAAGTGTCCAACCTGCTTTGTAGGCTACAAAAGAACCCAAGATCACTTATACTAGAGCCATTTCAACCCACATAAACTTCGCTGCATACCCAAATTTCAAACCAAGTCTGCTTGAACCCTTTCCCTCTGAGTTTGACTTTCGTTGACCCGATACCCAAGTTGCTTGGAATTGAATAAAAAGCTTACTCAAAGCTGTAAGCAGCTTGAAATAAGCTTATTTAAACTGTGAGATAAGCTATTAACACTTGCACATAAGGTTTTGAAATGAAACTTGTCACAAAGAACATGAAAAATGAAATGTAACATAGACTTGAATTAATACTTGAACTGAGTTCAGTACAATGGATTAACTAATTTAACACCGGAAATTACAACTTAAACTATTCAAGACATAGAAATTAAATAACGCATACATGTGTAATAAAACCAAAACTAAGTCTCTTTTCTTGCTTCCTTCTTGTCTTTTTATAATCCCAGCTTATTTCTCACTCCTTGAGTGGATCCCAGCATCATTCTCAGCCCTTGGATGTGCAAAGATATCCTGGCCATTATGTAATTTTGCGCCAAAATGGGGTTTGATACTTTAGACGGGAAGGGGCGCATTTAATGCTTTTGTAAGGTTGGTGAGGAGGGGGGGGACATTGGTGTGTAGGGTTGGTTGTGGTGGAGCAGACAATGGTGTCGGAGGGCGAGGGAAGACAAACGGGGTGCGTTTTGTATTTTTAAATGGTTGGGTTTTGGGTTTGGTCGGGTTTGGTACTTGGACCGGGTAAAGGATTGGGGCCAGGGGTTGTGTTTGGGCTTGGGTTATATTAGGGTCCGATTTGGTTAGTTTAGGATTAATAAAACAAGGACCATATGTGTAATATCTCAAAACCAAAGGACCAAATGTAAAGCCCCAATCCCAAGGACCAAACAATGTAACTTTATGAAGAGTAGTAAAAGGTTGGTTTTGCAACTTATAATCCAGGGTTAATTTTAACATTTTGAAATTCCCAAGGATTAATTTTGAACATTTTGATTTTCAGGGACTAAACTGTAATTTTTCTCAAAACTTTTAGATTTTTTCACCAAAGACTAAATATGACAATTTATGATTTTTAAAAGACCTTTGGTGACTTTCTTTTGAAATTTTTGCTCAGGGACTATTTTGACAATTTTATAAACTTGGGGACTAAAACGGCAAATTTTTGCAAATTTGATATGTTTTTCATCTTTTGATTTTGAATTATTTGCATTTGAAACACATACAACACTGATTTGTGATATTTTGATCATTTTGATGTGTTTCTGAGTGTTTTCGGATGATTTTGCAGTTTATTGGTACAAAAATGATGAGTATTTACACACTCATCAATCTCACATGCCACCCACCAGGAGCTTGTTTGATGTTGGCTCCAGAAGGCTTTTGATCGGTTCCGAACCGTCAAGTTTATCACACAAGCTAACCACTTGTGAATGGTCAACCGTAATAAACTTCAAACAGCTCAGAAACAATGCAATGAAGATCTAGAGGAGTTTAGTGTTTCCCCAGGTCGTTAAGTCCCAACGAGCTGTGCGACTGAATAATCAAACGTATAGTGATCGGGTGATAATGAACGGGAAAAGGTTTATGATTGATACTAGATGACTGATGAGTGCTAAAACACACATCATTTTATATAAAAAAAAATATGATAAATCGGACTAATAACCATTAAATATGTCAAATTATATTGCAAAAATGTTGTATATGTGTTATTATGTCTTGCAGGTACAAGGGTTTGAAAACAAAGCAAAAACGGTGATTTTCGGATGAGTTTCAACGATATTTCCATGTTTTTTGAAGTTCAAAAGAAGTCATAAAGATTACCCGAGCACACCATTGGAAAGAGCATGAAATATCGAGTCAAGTGGCTATTTTATTGGAGCATCAAGGAAGAGAAGAAAATTTGAAAGATTAAATGGAGCACGAACGAAGTTTATTTTAAAGATAATGGCTAAAATTGGATCAAGTAAAAGAGGGCTAAAAAGAATTAAATGCAAAGAATTAACACATAAAGGCTCTTGGTCTAGTGGTTGGGTGCTGCTTTCAAGCAAGAGGTCTCCGAGTTCCAATCCCACTTGTGGCAATATTTATTTTATATTTCGTTTTTGCATCACAAGCCCATTCAAGTTCCAGCCCCTCTTCTGTCTATCCTAAGCCCAGTCCCATATAATGGATGATTTAACATTTGATACATGTTGCAAGTCCTAGATGTCTGCTCCCCACGTGGCCTAGTGAAATCAAATGAATATACTTTGATGATAATATTGCAATTGTTGAAGCAGAGTGGGACTCACTCTCCCTAAATCAAATCAAGCCAAGCGGTGGTTTTTTCTTCTGCCATCCATTTTCACCGCCAACCACATGTTTGTTCCACAATCCATTTGCTCTTTCGCCACGTTCCAAGCATAACGAGAATTAGGAAGGATCGAGCTGGAGCTTTGAATATAAATACAATGTACCAGATCCGAAAAAAAGATAGACACAAACACATTAATTTTACACACACCTTTATTTTATTTAGTCCTTTAGCTTATATTTTTAGTGCTTATTATAGTAGCTTATTTTCAAGATCTTATTGTACCAAACCTTTTTAGCTTATTAATGATAATGAATTTATGGCTTTACTTAAGTGCTTATCTTCTTCATCTCTTTCTTTTCTTTTTCTTTTTCTTATCTAATAATCCATAATAGCTTTATTAGCTTTTGTGGTTTATTAATTCGCTTTTTTAGTGATAAGCTTTCTTATAGCTTTCTCATTTTAAGCTTTTTATATATCTTTTTATCTTGAATAAGCTCTTCCTTATAGCTTATTTTTAGATATAAAAGACTAGCTTTTTGGATAAGCTTTTCATATAGCTTATTCAATAAGCACTTTTTATTTTTTAGTTTCTTTTCAAAAACTCTTTTATTTACTTAGATTTATTTTCTTTTACAACTTCTTTTATAAAAAAATAAAAAAAAAGTATTAATCTTTTTAACTTATCTCTAGCTTATTTATTTAGATCTAGTCCTTAAATATACCCAACTCACGTTTAATCTTCGGATTTGAACCTCTTAGTTTTTTGGGTGGATTTGGATCTAATCTTTAAGCTTTTTCTTTGCTTATTTTGTTGAAAGTTTAGTACTTTTTAGATCAATAAGCTTTTGCATAGCTTATTTGATCCATAATATTGCTTATTCTCTAACCTTTGATAAAGTTGTGATCTTGCTTAGTTTTCTCATCATTTCCAACCTATGCGAGAGCTAAGGTTTTATACACTTTCTTATTACTAAAGTTTAAAGCTTTTTAGTCTTAATAAGTTATTTAGTTAATAAAGTCACAAACTTTATTAAATATTTGGTCTTATTAAAGCTTATAAAGAAGTAAACTTTAGGGTTTGATAAGTTTATAAAATCGGGTGGTTTTATTTCGTCCGTATTGTAGATCGGGTGCTATTTTCCTTACTTTCTCTTTTAGCTTGTGAAAAAATGATGTTTGTTGAGCTTATTATTATTATCTTTGTTGGTTTACTTATGACTATTAGTGAGTAGATTTTTTATTATGCTTGTTAAGTGATTGGTGAATTGTGAAATTAAGTGTAGAATATTGGAGATTATTAATTGGTAGCCTTTGGTTTACTTGGTTTGATATTTAGAAACTTTAACGGGCAAAAGCCTTTAAGGATTTTAACTATTTAACCAAGTAGATTTTATCTAGATAAAAGTAGGATTTTTCAATATAAACCACTGTGAGAAAATCTACTTTCTAAACGGATAATTAAAGGTTGTTAATTAATAATTTTCGGATAATCGATGATTTGAGTAGTTGGTTATTTTAACGGGCAAAGCCTTGGTATAATTAATTATTAAAGTCTACTAATTTTTACCTCGAAAAATAATTGTTTTCAATATAAGCCAATGTTTGTTAGTTAAATAATTTGTTTCGATGGGTATTAATTACATAAGTGCTTTTAAGGAAAAATCCACACTTAATGAACTTTTCACCACACTTGACAAGCATAGCTTTTTATCATATATTGTTAGTCGTATTATTGCTATTAGTTTAATTTTTATCTCACTTAAAATAGTTGCTTTATTAATTAAGTATTAAAAGTTTTAAAATTAGCCTACAAACCAAACTAAACAAAACGATAATCAAGCATCGTTTTAAGAACCAACTCAAATTCAAACAACTAAGAAACTAGAATAACGACATCCGAAGGTTGATTATTACTTGTCCTCAAGTAGTGATTGATTCTTAATCGGGAATAAAAATTTTAAAACTGCCCTTCGCTGCAAAAATAACGAATCAATGACAAAGGAAAAATGAAAGAAAATTAAAAAGCTAAATTATATTAAATAAACGCTATCACTATTTTTTAAATGATGTTTTTGATTTTTCTTTATAAATCAATTAAAAACTACGTACGTACAAAAGAAAATGTGAAATTGAAACAAGATTAATCCTAAAATATAAAATGAAATTTTTATAAACCTAATGATAAGAGAAAATTTTGAGAAAAATAAAATTATTTTTATGACTATTTATTTAATTATTATTAATTAAAACTATTTTTACCTATTTAATAATACCCTAAATATAAGAAAATATGAAATAAAAGCTAGAAAAGTGAAATTATGACTTAGAAAATCTAAAAATACTAAAGAGAATTTTCAAAACTATTTTTGTATTTTTTCTGATTTATATTCCTTTCTATGATTTAAAAACTAACTAAAACTAATTAAATTGCTAAAAATTACAAATTTAACTAAGAAAAATCTGGAAAAATTATTTTTTTTTATTTTTATATTTATCTTAACCTAGGAAAATTGTAAACTTATTTTTTTGAAGCTTTTCTGATTTAATTGCAATAAAAGCTAATTAAAAAGTCCTAAATACTGATTTAAATAGGGAAAAATAGCAAACAGTGATGAAAAATTATGAAAAATTCAGGAAAAGTCTAAAATAATATTCTAAGTCTATGAAAAATATAAAAACCTATACTAGTGTGCAAGATTATGGAGCTGTAGTGAAAAGTGCTTATAAATAAGCACTCAAAATAAGCTAAAGGCCACAAATGAGCACCAAATTATCACAGAAGCTAGATTATGCTATAACTACTTAATACTAACCTATTTCAACTAGTCTAAACCTCTGAAATGCAAACTACAATGCTTTGGTGATTTAAAAACTCAAGTACCAAAACAGCTTCCTCCCAACTGCTTAAGCACCAGCAATTGAAAAGCTTATGTGAAAAACGAAGGATCTGACCGTCTATCTCAGGACCAAGTTTCAGCCACTAAAAAGCTTGTTTGTTCCCTACGTCACGTAATTCACACTGAGTAGTGCAGTGGCATATTTAGCTTTTGGACTCGTTTAGACCTTGTTTTTAAATAAGCTTTAAAAATTCAAAAAAAATCAGTTTAAGAAACTTGACCAACTGAACTAGAAAAACCCAAAATTTCAATGATTTTGAACCAGAAATGAAGCTATGATAAATCTATCCAGTTTGGTGAAAACTGAGTTTTGCACTTTTTGACTTTTGACAGTTTTGCAAAGTTTGACTAAAATGACTTTTGATTTCAATTTGTGAACTGAATGTGATGTTTTAAGCTAAACTAAAGCTATATTAAGCTACTCTAACTAGTTTCTAAACATAAATCAAGCTTATGATTTGTAAAATTCCAAAAGATATGAAATTAGGACAGATTTATGTAGATTTTGACTTTGAGAGTACACAGATGGAATCAGATCACTGACATGAGTTCATCTATCCTATATAAACCTCAAACAACAGATTTTAGCCAATGAACAAACCTCAAACACAGACAAAAGCTTCCAACCAAACAGTACTTAAGAAAATTGACATACAAACTACTTAATAAAATACTGAGTGTTAATCTATAACAGGTTTAATCTATGATCTAACAACTAAATGAGAGCCTATAAATGCAATAATGATGATTAAATCAAACAAATGAGAGCTAAACTACTTATGCAATGAGACAGTAATGTAAAGGGAATTCAAGAGCATATTCAAGTCACTTACAAGTGTCCTGCCACTATGGCTTGTAAACATACAAAAGAACCACTGATTAAAACCAATTCTCAACCCAAATCCAACACTACGCGATTCAACCATTCCATTTCAAATGCTTAACCAAAATTTCCCCACAATTGACTTTCGTTGACCAGATACCAAATTTGCTTGAAACTGAATGATAAGCTTATTCAAAGCTATCAACAGCTTGAATAAACTTATATAAGTTGTAATAAAGCTATTTGAAGCCTGGTATTTAGTACATTCAAACTTGATTTTATGACAGAAATTATAAAAACAAGAACCTTTATCAAACCTTGAATTAATTCTTAAAATGAGTTACAACTGGCTAAAATACCTTAGTTCAGTACAAGAAAGATTTAAAATTACAATTTAGAACTTAATTAAGACATAAAATTAAAAACGACATTCATGAAAAATGAAAACTAAAAACTACTCTTTGTCTCTCCTTCTCTTTCTTCTTTTTATACACCAAAATGCTCCTACTTGTACTCTGAGCAAATCCCACTTGTCTTTGGAGCCATTGGATGAGTTGGGATGATATTGACCGTTTGATGAAATTTTGGCGCCAAAATATATATCAACTGGGGGGAGGGTTTTGAGTGCAAGGGAGGAGAAGCTTTAAATGCTTCTTGTTGGTATGTGGAGGTGGAGTGATAAGGTTGTGGAGTGTGAGCTGGAGGTGAGGGGATGTCTGGGTTTGCAGGTGCGTGGGTGAAGAAGGTGAGTTTTGGAGGGAAAAGGGTGGGTTTTGGTTAATAATTGACCGGGTTTGAGGGTTGACCGGGTAAAAGGTTTGGGTAACGGGTTGGGCTAGTAGTTGGGTTTGGATAATTAGCTTGGACCAAGGATCTAAAATGGATGAAATGTGTAGTTAGGGACCAATCTTGCCAAAACTGAAAATCCAGGGACCACGCGTGTAACTTCTGAAAATGTAATCCAAGGGTTGGTTTTGCCAATCTTAAAAAATATAAGGACCAAAACTGCCAATCCTGAAACTCCGGGGACTAAACTTGTAATTTCTCAAAACTTTTGAAATTTTTACCAAAGGACTAATTATTACAACTTATGATTTCAAAAGGACCTTTGGTGACTTTTCTTTTAAAATAAGTGCTCCGGACTATTTGCCAATTTTTGAAAGTCGGGGACCTGAACGCCAATTATGCAAACTTTGTTCGCTTTTTCATCGATTTTAAACATTTTGCATCTGAAACATATAAAATGCAACTTTGGAATATTTTCAGTATTTTGATGCATTTCTGAGTGTTTTTAATTGTTTTGCAGTTCAGATTTGACCAAAAATGATGAGTATTACACACTCATCAGCTTTCCATCTTCATTGTGAATATGTATACATATTACTCAGATGTTCTGGCAATACCACAAGGATAATGCGTAGGACTCATAAGATATAATCTCTCTTTCCACATTGTGTGAAACAGAGAGTCTTCATTGAAAGTGTCCTAATGAGATTTATTGATGATCTCATGGCTCTAGACTCAATTGTGCATATTTGGTTCCTATGCCGGAGACTAGGGAGAGGGTCTCCTTTTTCAATACCACCTATCTCTAAGAAAAAGTCGATAGATTATGTCGGTTCCCCGTGAGAGTGAAACAAGTCCTTTTAACAGGAACTTGAGTGGTTTGGAAAGTTGAAGTGCAGTGCGTCACTGGGTCCATGATGTCTTGTCTTCAATACCGATGTTACCTTGGTAACCACCAGTAATATATGAATTGAACCCGGTTTCTGCCCTAAGGTTGAATTATTGGAGGGCTATTTATTTTCACCCTTTTCATGTTCATTTCTTTTTCATTCTTCAACCCCTTCAGTACTTACCAAGACTTCATTACTAGAACCTTGTTGGGTTTATTCCAGTACTAGCTCAGTATTAGTCCGCACTCTTTCCATATTCTCATATTTCTCCTTTTATCATCATACCTAAGGACTTCTACACTATCTAGTGGATTGTCCCTGGGTAGATCCCTCCGGTTCTGGCGGATCATGGGAACAAATACCTAACCTTATCATCCTTATATCACCATACATAAAGTAAATTTGGTCGGTCTATTTGGTATTGTTCATCTGCCATTGGAACCAATTGAAAACCATTTGAAAATCAATCCAGATACTTGTGATATATTATCAAAGTATTTTGTATCTGAATTGTTTTTGATAATTTTAGAAATAGAGCTCCCCCTCAACATTTGCATCAAGCATCATTTTGTAATAAAAATTACTTTCATCTTTGAGGGGTTGACTTACATCTAAGAGTAGTTATATAAAAAATGTGGTTTTCAAAATAGTTGCTCCCCCTCAATATGTGCATAGATATTTGAAAAGGTTGTGCACATATTAGGAAAAGACGGCACATTGAAATAAATTGATCACGTTTCAGATCTTTGTGGTTTAAGAGAGATGCTCCCCCTCAACATGTGCATGGAAAATTTGAAATCGTTTGGCACATGTGGGAGGGAGAGCTTATACATCCTTATAAAACCATTTACCGAATTATCGCTTAAATCCATTTTAAATCACAAATTCTCCCCCGATCACAATTATCAAATCATTTGAGATTTGTGATCTCTGTAGATTTAAATTAATTTTGAAAGCTTTTAAGGAGAATTGTGACTTGATTATGAAAACGTTTTAACCGATAAGGATCGAATTCTAGACTTTAACTCCATTGATTAAACATGCATGATTATCTTTTGGAAAAAAAAACAATTGTATGACAAATAACCTTTGATTTAATTAATTGAATCATTCTCCCCTCAATCAATGACATGAGTTGTTGATTGAGAGATAGATATTTTGACAAACGTTAAGTCCAGATGATTTTCAAAAATAGAGTCCGGGTTATTTTTCAAAGCAATTAGTTTTCATAAGATAGTAAGTAATTGTTTATAGAATCAGAGCATGAGATTTGAAAACCAAGATAAAGCATGGCTCCGTTCTTTCTTTGAAAAACGGGTTACTGCCTGAAATGACAATAAACCATGGTTTTACTTTCTTAAAAAAAAAATCTTTATCTCAATTTTTTTTAACATTCGAATAACATCTAAAGTCCCGTGTTATTCTTTGAATGACAACAAAAAGACCGTAGATATAATCGAATCGAGGAAAACATGACAAAAGGACAATATTTTTGGATTTTTTGAAAGTTTTCTAATTTTCTATTTGCTTTTTGAAGGTTTTGTAATTTTGTATTTTGTTTTTCGAATAGATATTTACAAGAGATAGATGAAGGAAAATCTTTTACTCATCTTCTTCCTCTTGAAGACGTTTGAGTGTTTCCGGTTGTAGGCTCTTAAGACCAAGTCGTGGAAGGATAAACTCAAAACGTTCTCTAGGAAGGGCTTTGGTGAAGATGTCTGCTAACTGGTATTCAATCCTCACAAAGTATAGTTCCACCACAACGTTTTCTACTTGCTCCCTGATGAAATGATGTCGAATGTCGATGTGCTTTGCTCTTGAATGTTGTACGTTGTTGCATGAGAGAACAATAGCACTTTTATTATCACAGTGCAGAGGGATTTTGTTGAATTCAAAGCCATAGTCAGATAATTGGGATCTCATCCAAAGGATTTGAGCACAACAAGATGACATGGCTATGAATTCAGCCTCTGTAGAGAAAATAGAAGTACTCATTTGCTTCTTTGAAGACCAGCTCACAAGCTTATCACCCAAAAACTGAGCACCTCCAGACGTACTTTGTGACAACTCGTAATTTTAGGACATTTCTCAAACTTTGAAAATTTCACTATTCATCTCGGGAATTTACTATTCACTGGTTACTATCCATCATTTTACTATTCATCATTTTCGAAGTCGATTTGATATTTTGAAAGGGTATTTCAAAAAATTTCTATTCACGAAACACTATTCATTCCCGGAGAAAATCACTATTCATGAGTCACTATTCACCATTTTTCGTAAACTAGGTTTTCGTGAACAATCACTGAGGACATTTCATATAGACTAGAATTAGTCTACAATATCATTAATAACATCATTTCATATCAATATTATGCATGGGTTTGCATTTTTCATTAAACGTTTATTTCCTATTAAATAATCCTATTAAATAAACGCTATCGCGTAATCATTTATTTTGAACATTTGATCCGACACTTCCAAAAATTATCCTAATATATTTTTATACTCATTTTAAGAATATAAAAATTATATTATTATTTTACCTGGTGTTTTAAATTTATTTGGTATATAAATTGTTATATTTATATAATTACGACGGTTTTCGTAAATACTACTTGATAATTATTATTTCACTCAATTTTTGTAAGAAATATATTTTTATAATTTTTATGACATTGACATATTTTATTTTGATCCGTTAAAATTTATTTTTAGTTAACGCTACCCTAAATACTTAAAAATATATACACATTACCAACTATACTTATACAAATACACATTTACTTCTACACATATATACTTAACTAAACAAAATACATTAAAACTTGCCTTGTTATGCCATTGTCGACATACAAGGATGACTCACACACTTTTGTGTACAAAATATCAAGCTACAATTATACTTACACCTTTTAATATTATTCTACAACTACACATACACAACATAATATCAAGTGTAAAAAAAAAATACTCTCTCATCCTCTTCTTCATTAGAACCGGCCATAGAAGAGACCAAGCAAGGAGTCTATATTTTTTTCAAGACAAGTTATTTTCACAACCCTAGTATACTCTTAATCAAGGTTTTGAAATAAAAACCTAGGGTAATTAGGATAAACCCTTGTTCTTTAACCCTCATCACTTAACTAGTAAGCATTTCAAGATTATTTTCATCTTTCATATTCATACTTTGGTCATTTTATCATGCTTGAGAAAAACATGCAAGTTATATGATTATCTATACCACTTTATTTGTTTTTAAGTACTATAAATGAATATATATCATCCTATAATTATTCCTTGAAAACATATCATTTTTGATGATTTCTAGGGACCCATGACACCCTAAGAAGGTGTATGGTAGGTTTAGAATAGCTTTGGCGTTGATTTGAAGTGGTTAGAATAAGTATTACGCGAGAGAAACCATTTTCGACAACAATAAATAGTGGTCTGATCTTAATTGTGATATCTAGAAATTTCGACAGTTTGTAAAATATTTTGGGCTAGATATTTAGAAAATATACTTTAAAACGAAAACGTGGCCGCTTGAACGGGTTAAAACGGAGTTATAACAAAGAAGTTATGCTATTTTCAAGTTTAACGACGAAAACTATATTTTCAGAAAATTCAGCATGTTGTCCCAAATTTTTACGAGTCAAAAATGAGTCTTAAGCGCTATTAAAAGAGTCAATTTATCAAAAATATATTAGTATACTTTAACACGAAGCTAAGGACATATAAAACGGACTTGTAACGATTAAATTACACGCGTTTAAACAAGGTTGCCGTAACTATTTTATATAAGTATAACTAATATATTTTCTAATAGACAAACATTACGGCCCGAGAATGACCATGTTGAGGGTCGTTTTTAACATCGATGAAATACTTCTTATAAAATGATGTCTTCTGGTAAAAGTAAGTTCACCTAGTCTATTTTCCAAAATGTCCAACCGTTCGTCAAACGGAGTTGTAACGAGTAAAATACGATCACTCAAACTTTGCCGAAAATCACCCTTAAACCATATTTTTGGTACAAGTATCCTACTTTACCTATGTTTTTCTCCATGATCGAGACCTCTATGATGAAAATTTAAAAGCTAAGACTTTTAGATAATGCTACAAGCTTTCCAAAACCATTGAGTTCATTTCCTAACACTCGATATTCACTATTTTACGCCAACTTTTGAGGTCATTTAGTCACTTTCACAAATTATCAAAGTATATTATTTTGTGACGAAAAGCTATAAATTCTTGATAAATCACTAAACGACTATCGTAGGAGGTTGTTTCAACGTAAATACTTGTAAAGTATTTTTATAATATGCGAGATGTCATAAACATATATTTCCATTATAAACATTATTTTCAAATGTACAAGTGGTATTGATATCATATGAGTTTGCATGCACGACATTATTTCATGATTTACATTAGAACATATCATTCATAATAGGTCGCGGTTAAAGGTTGCGCCTCATTTCAGTATTGCCATTATATCATCATAAACATTGCACCAGGTGAGTTTTCATAGCCCCGATTTATTCAAGTTTATACATTATTTCAAACCTACGGGGGAGAATACATTGCACATCATTTTTATACGAGCCCAAGTACATCAAATTCATTTACATTGCTTAAGTTACCTCATTGCCAATTGAATGTCCCCACTTCATAATCATGAACCATTAATTTCGGAAGAAGCAAGGGTGAGTGGATAGATCTATTGAGGGTGACTCCTCCATCCGTGTTGGTGGTCCCAACTGGTCAACGGATGCATTTCATTTTTATCATCATTGAGTTGTTTGGCAAAACACTCTGTTGGAGCGAACATCAGGAACAGTCTAGCTTCGGTGTCATGTGCTTAAGCAATTGTACCATTTTTATGACATATTTGTCATACATAACTTATACTTGCGTTGGTCGTATAAAACATTTACATAAACTCTATGAACTCACTCAACCATTGTGTTGACACTTTTAGCAATGTATTTTCAGGTATCTAAGGCATTCACTTCATGGCATGCATGTGGACATATCATAGAGTCGCGGTGACGACGCGTCTCACTTGGGTTTTATGAACTTTAAAACATCGTTTGGATTGTAACAAACTTAATTCCGCACATGTCTAATTTCATTTGGGACCTACATTTTGTAAACTCTGAATGTTTTATTATATCAAACGATGTTTTTTCAAAACGACACTTTAGGTCGTTCAATATAACTGTAATTGTGATGCTCTGACAGTCATCCCCCAGGAATTCCATTCCGCTACAAAACAGGTAATTTGGGGGTGTGACAGATTGGCATCAGAGCTTCGGTTATAGAGAAATAGGTTGCATCATTGACCCTAGACTATAACTACATCATCATAGCATCTCATCATTTCATCATAAGTGCATAGTCACTTTACATGCGGATTCATACGCACTTTATGCGGGTTATTTACTTTCATTTCAAATCGATTGTCACATTGATGTCTTTAGTCACCCATCCCATTATACTCACATCAGACTTTGACATGGAGAATGCCCTGTCATTCCCTATCACAATTTTAACATTAGTTGACTCTACACCATACTTACCATACATAATATCCGATATGGAGACGGAACCCTTTGAGGAGGGCAAAGTTGCACCTACACCATCACGATCACCATTGATTCACTGTAAGATCAGGACAGTTTCTATTATTCAGTCGGGACAGATCATACCATTTGGTAGGACTTATAGGCTTAGTCCTAATGGACCTATTAGGATGCTTACTGCAAGGAAGAGAGTACATTCTCTTACCCACATTATTAGGTCACTTACTACACATGTAATACAACCACCATCAGTTACTCATACCACTATTAGTCGTTCAATAATGCATACTCTAGCTTTACCTCTGAAACATCGCGAGACAACACGAAAGAGACTAGTATCTCATTCACCATTATCTCCTAACTTACCACTAGGATTTCCATCATCATCATCATCATCATTATCATCTAGAGTACCATCCGTGCCATCACATCTCATAGACACTACTCATACATATGACTTGCAGCTTGGGAAGCGTGCATGATTTTACACATCATTACCATCTATCACTAAGACTATAGACATTACACCATCTTAAAGGTTTGAGGACTGTGAAAGTTCTAGGGCTGTTACTGCTAGACAACCTATTGCTCCTACACTTGAGACATGATTAGACCATCAACAGGAACGGATAATAAGTACCTTTTTATTTAATGTAATCTTTATCCCTTATTAACTCCACGATAATCACAACCATCCAACAAATCTTATTTCATGTTATTTTGTTATCACTTTATAAAATTATTTCACATAATTTTATTTCAAGATATTTTACTACTAT
Organism: Chrysanthemum makinoi; assembly: GCA_910596185.1. Classification (NCBI taxonomy): domain Eukaryota; kingdom Viridiplantae; phylum Streptophyta; class Magnoliopsida; order Asterales; family Asteraceae; genus Chrysanthemum; species Chrysanthemum makinoi. The sequence goes on along the minus strand of OU343222.1, from coordinate 323,064,508 downwards.
CTTAGGAAAATGGTTTCACAAAGTTCTAAAATAAGTTGTTTTGTTACCACCCTATAAATTGACTTTCAGTCATTCCATCAACTATTTACTATCATTACGCAAAACGATTTTCATGTTACTTTAAAAATAAAATTGTTTGAGCCATTATCTTACAAAACAACATGTTGAATACCATCTAAAACTTCGGAGAAACATAATACCATTTCAACAAAACAAGCATCACATCATTTTTCCTCGATTATACATAGCCTGATCACCTATGTATAATTTTGGAAGGATTATGTCAGGAAAGTAACAAGCATCATTTCAAATCTCTTAAAACAATCTTCATTCAAAAGCAAAGCTTTGTAATCAGAGAAATTATTCATGAACATCTCTTTTTGTTAACACTTCATAGATTCCTATACCATTTATCACTCACTCAACCGATAAGTTGAAATTTTTACTAGTGACCTTTCTAGGAAAGGCTTTCTATACCATCTACGAGGAGGATTCCTCGATACAAGAAAACAATGAAAGGATTTCAGAACTACCAACAGGGACTAGAAGTATATAGTAAGATGATTCGAAACTCAATAAAAATCTTAAGACATCACGAGACATTCCGAACCACTATTTTGGACTAGAAGCCAAATTATATCATTTCAAAAGCACTAGCTAGACCGAGTTACAAGAATTAGTACGAAGCGAATACACACTAAGCCACACTATAGGGATAAACCAAGTCTTCTAACTGAGACTGCAGAACATTCCATTAAACATTGCCTCAACAATATGTGAACTTCCCTACAATGAGTTTCCCTTAAAGGAAAATTTGGTTAAATTTAGATTATCGATATAAACTTTCCCTAAGGCATTGTGTTCTCTAGAAATTACGGATAACCTCACTTTCATATCAAGAGATGCAACAGGTTTGAACATATTGGAAAATCAATGACTCTTCATCTACAAGTGAAATTAGAACAAATATTCTTCGACATAGTATGAGCTGATATCTATTTTCTTGCTAGCATGATAACAATATAAGTGATGAAATATTTTAGAAGCACTCGATATCGGGACAAATCTTGGAAATCAATCACCACACCACATCACTTAAATATTTAAGGTTTTGTGACTTTACGACATAGAGCGTCGAAACATTTTGATAAGAGAAATTAAGAGAGACACCATCGAACAATAAACATTTTAGTAATGGAGACTAAGCACCTTAAGCAAGGAAGACTCAAGTCATGACATTCGCTAGAACTAGAAACGCGAGGAATCACAACTGTTACCCATAATCTATTCTTTTCAATAATGCCCTTTTCGACAGACTTGACATTTTGGAAGTTGTCATGAGACACATAGTAGCAATTTCTATTATACCTAATATAAGGTAGTCGATTCACTTCAGACTTCTGACAATCATTTCAAGATTTCCATGGAACCTACTAGGACATGAGTACTGCCTATTATCCTCAGCTCAATGGTCAAAGCGAGAGAAAAATTCAAACATTAGAAGATATACTCAAAGCATGTGTGATTTTGTAAAAATGATTAGGCAAATCATTCTTCATCGAACAAGTTGCTTTACAACAATAGTTAGCACATGAACATATTGACCACACCAATTGAGGCACTCTATGGTTGAGGTGTCAATCACTTATTCATGGGTCAAAACCAGGAAAGTCTAACTCACTAGTCCATGACTTATTCATGAAACGACAAAGAAATCGTACAAATCAAGAATCAGTTACAAGCAACAACAAATAGCTAGATAAGCTACGTAGATATACGACGCAAAATATTGGAAGTATGTTCCATAAATCGCAAACCATTAGAATTTCAAGTTGGCAACAGATTTATGTTCAAATTCTCGCCTTGGAAAGGCGTGGTACGATTCAGAAAAACGTGGGAAGACCCTATGCGACTCAAATATCCTCACCACTTCACCGATAACACTGTAGAACCCAACATGGACTGAATTCAGGGACTGAATTCCTTTTTGGGTGGGCGAATGTGACAACTCGTAATTTCAGGACATTTCTCAAACTTTGAAAATTTCACTATTCATCTCGGGAATTTACTATTCACTGGTTACTATTCATCGTTTTCGAAGTCGATTTGATATTTTTAAAGGGTATTTCAAAATTTTACTATTCACGAAACACTATTCATTCTCGGAGAAAATCACTATTCATGAGTCACTATTCACCATTTTTCGTAAACTAGGTTTACGAGTATCAAATTCGTGTAACCGTAAGGGTTTAGCTGCGAATTCATGAACAATCACTGAGGACATTTCATATAGACTAGAATTAGTCTACATATCATTAGTAACATCATTTCATATCAATATTATGCATGGGTTTGCATTTTTCATTAAACGTTTATTTCCTATTAAATAAACGCTATCGCGTAATCATTTATTTTGAACATTTGATCCGACACTTCCAAAAATTATCCTAATATATTTTTATACTCATTTTAAAACTATAAAAATTATATTATTATTTTACCTGGTGTTTTAAATTTATTTGGTATATAAATTGTTATATTTATATAATTACGACGGTTTTCGTAAATACTACTTGATGATTATTATTTCACTTAATTTTTCTAAGAAATGTATTTTTATAATTTTTATGACATTGATATATTTTATTTTGATCCGTTAAAATTTATTTTTAGTTAACGCTACCCTAAATACTTATAAATATATATTACCAACTATACTTATACAAATACACATTTACTTCTACTCATATATACTTAACTAATCAAAATACATTAAAACTTGCCTTGTTATGCCATTGTCGACATTCATGGATGACTCACACACTTTTGTGTACAAAATATCAAGCTACACTTATACTTACACCTTTTAATATTATTCTACAACTACACATACACAACATAATATCAAGTGTAAAAAAAAAATACTCTCTCATCCTCTTCTTCATTAGAACCGGCTATAGAAGAGACCAAGCAAGGAGTCTATATTTTTTTCAAGACAAGTTATTTTCACAACCCTAGTATACTCTTAATCAAGGTTTTGAAATAAAAACCTAGGGTAATTAGGATAAACCCTTGTTCTTTAAAACTCATCACTTAACTAGTAAGTATTTCATGATCATTTTCATCTTTCATATTCATACTTTGGTCATTTTATCATGCTTGAGAAAAACATGCAAGTTATATGATTATCTATACCACTTTATTTGTTTTTAAGTACTATAAATGAATATATATCATCCTATAATTATTCCTTGAAAACATATCATTTTTGATGATGTCTAGGGACCCATGACACCCTAAGAAGGTGTATGGTAGGTTTAGAATAGCTTTGGCGTTGATTTGAAGTGGTTAGAATAAGTATTACGCGAGAGAAACCATTTTCGACAACAATAAATAGTGGTCTGATCTTAATTGTGAAATCTGGAAATTTCGACAGTTTGTAAAGTATTTTGGGCTAGATATTTAGAAAATATACTTTAAAACGAAAACGTGGCCGCTTGAACGGGTTAAAACGGAGTTATAACAAAGAAGTTATGCTATTTTCAAGTTTAATGACGAAAACTATATTTTCAGAAAATTCAGCATGTTGTCCCAAACTTTTACGAGTCAAAAATGAGTCTTAAGCGTTATTAAATGAGTCGATTTATCAAAAATATATTAGTATACTTTAACACGAAGCTAAGGACATATAAAACGTAGAAAACGGACTTGTAACGATTAAATTACACGCGTTTAAACAAAGTTGCCGTAACTATTTTATATAAGCATAACTAATATATTTTCTAATAGACAAACATTACGGCCGCGAATGACCATGTTGAGGGTCGTTTTTAACATCGATGGAATACTTCTTATAAAATGATGTCTTCTAGTAAAAGTAAGTTCACCTAGTCTATTTTCCAAAATGTCCAACCGTTCGTCAAACGGAGTTGTAACGAGTAAAATACGGTCACTCAAACTTTGCCGAAAATCACCCTTAAACAATAATTTTGGTACAAGTATCCTACTTTACCTATGTTTTTCTCCATGATCGAGACCTCTATGATGAAAATTTAAAAGCTAAGACTTTTAGATAATGCTACAAGCTTTCCAAAACCATTGAGTTCGTTTCCTAACACTCGATATTCACTATTTTACGACCAGCTTTTCGAGGTCATTTAGTCACTTTCACAAATTATCAAAGTATATTATTTTGCGACGAAAAGCTATAAATTCTTGATAAATCACTAAACGACTATCGTAGGAGGTTGTTTCAACGTAAATACTTGTAAAGTATTTTATAATATGACGAGATGTCATAAACATATATTTCGACGATAAACATTATTTTCAAATGTACAAGTGGTATGGATATCATATGAGTTTGCATGCACGACATTGTTTCATGATTTATATTAGAACATATCATTCATAATAGGTCGCGGTTAGAGTTTGCGCCTCATTTTAGTATTGCCGTTATATCATCATAAACATTGCACCAGGTGAGTTTTCATAGCCCCGATTTATTCAAGTTTATACATTATTTCAAACCTACGGGGGAGAATACATTGCACATCATTTTTATACGAGCCCAAGTACATCAAATTCATTTACATTGCTTAAGTTACCTCATTTCCAATTGAATGTCCCCATTTCATAATCATGAACCGTTAATTTCGGAAGAAACGAGGGTGAGTGGATAGATCTATTGAGGGTGACTCCTCCATCCGTGTTGGTGGTCCCAACTGGTCAACGGATGCATTTCATTTTATCATCATTGAGTTGTTTGGCAAAACACTCTGTTGGGGCGAACATCGAACAGTCTAGCTTCGATGTCATGTGCTTAAGCAATTGTACCATTTTTGTGACATATTTGTCATACATAACTTATACTTGTGGTGGTCGTATAAAATATTTACATAAACTCTATGAACTCACTCAACCATTGTGTTGACACTTTTAGCAATGTATTTTCAGGTATCTAAGGCATTCACTTCATGGCATGCATGTGGACATATCATAGAGTCGCTGTGACGACGCGTCTCACTTGGGTTTTATGAACTTTAAAACATCGTTTGGATTGTAACAAACTTAATTCCGCACATGTCTAATTTCATTTGGGACCTACATTTTGTAAACTCTGAATGTTTTATCATATCAAACGATGTGTTTTCAAAACAACACTTTAGGTCATTCAATATAACTGTAATTGTGATGCTATGACAGTCATCCCCCAGGAATTCCATTCCGCTGCAAAACAGGTAATTTGGGAATGTGACATACTTCGACGTGTATCTTGACATCTGCATGATCAGCATCTGCATAGGCTATTAGTGACATACCGGTGTCCTTCGGGTACCAAAGTCCCATGTTGATGGTTCCTTGGAGATACCGAAAGACCCGTTTAACCGCTTCAAGGTGCTTTTTGGTAGGCTTAGCCTGGTATCTAGCACACATGCAAACAGCGAACAAGATGTCTGGTCTACTAGCTGTGAGGTACATCAGGGATCCAATCATGCTACGATATTTCGTTTGGTCTACCATGATCCCTGAGTGGTCCTCATCCAGTTTAGTACGCTCAATCATGGGAGTGTCAACAGGGTCACAAGAATCAAATCCAAATTTCTTTAAAATCTCATTTGCATATTTAGATTGATTAATAAAAATGCCTCTGGGACTTTGTAAAATTTGTAATCCCAAGAAAAATGACATTTGTCCCATCATTGACATTTGAAATTTAGAACCCATTTCTTTAGAAAATCGGTCACACTCATTGGGTTCAGTCGAGGCAAAGATAATATCATCAACATATATTTGAACGTGAATTAAATGTTTGCCTGACTTCCTGGTGAACAATATCGGATCAACTGCTCCTTTGCTGAATCCAGAAGATAGAAGAAACTTTGATAGCGTATCATACCTTGCTCTAGGAGCTTGCTTCAAACCGTAAAGGGCCTTTTTCAAGCGATAGACATGAGTAGGATGCTCTGGATTCACAACACCCTCTGGCTGGATGACGTAAACCACCTCTTTCAAATCTCCATTTAGAAAGGCGGTTTTCACATCCATCTGATATACAACCATATTCTTGCTAGCAGCATTAGCCAAGAAGATTTTGATTGCCTCGATACGAGCAACAGGAGCAAATGATTCTTCAAAGTCAATACCCTCCTCTTGACGGTATCCTTTTGCAACCAATCTAGCCTTGTTCTTTAAAACATCACCATGCTCATCAAGTTTAACTTTAAATATACACTTTAGAGCAATGATCATAGCACAATCAGGAGCAGGTACTAATTCCCATACATCTAGCCGATCAAACTCATGAATTTCTTCTTGCATGGCATTGAACCAGCTGTCATCATTCATTGCAGTTTTAACATCTTTTGGTTCGACTTTTGAGAGTACAGAATTGAAGAAGCACCATAAGGCATCGGTTGCAAGTTGTTTACGAGTGGATACTGGACGGGAGGGGTTTCCAATGATGTTGTCCAATGGATGATCATGTGTCCATTTTCTGAGGTGTTCATGTGGTTGTTGTTGTGGAACTGAAGTGGCAGAGTTGATGTCTCCTGATGAAGATGGTTCAGATGATGATTCAAGAGCAAAGATATTTTCAAATGGAGCATCTTCGGGAGTAGCAAAGGGATTAATTTCATCCTGGGTTCCGGAAACAATTCCATGATGTACACTTGATGATTGAAGGTTTGTTGATGAGACAGAGTGATTAGTAGCAGGCGCTTCTTGACTTAGTGACATTGAAACTGAAGGGTTAACTTCATTGACAGGGCTAGAAGCAGCCACTGTTATTGGAGTTGACAGATCATTGGCATTTGGCTCATAATGTTCATCAAACATTGGATCAAACAATTTCTTCAAATCATCTTCAGATGGAGGTACATATGGAGTTTCTGGAGAGGAGTTTGGTACAAGGGATGAACCAATGGGACTGTTTTGAAGTGCGGGTCCAGAACTGGATTGTCCAAGAGCCATTTGACCGGTCAGCTCATCGAACGTAACGTGAATTATTTCCATGATATTTCGGGTTCTCTTGTTGTAGATTCGGTAACCTTTCTGTTTGTGCTATCCTACAAACACTCCAATGTCCGCTTTAGCTTTCAGTTTACCTAAATCTTAACCGTCATTAGTTGGATAACATAAAGCACCAAACACATGAAGGTATGATAGATCAAGTTTTCGGTTGTGGACAAGTTCATATGGAGTCTTTCCATGAGATGTGTGGCTTAAGGATCGATTTTGAGTGTAGCATGCTGTGGCAATAGCTTCAGCCCATAGAAACATTGGAACCTTTGATTAAATCAGCATTGTTCTTGCGGCTTCCACAAGAGTTCGATTTCGTCTTTCAACTACACCGTTCTGCTGAGGAGTTCGTAGAGCACTTCTTTGAGGACTGATTCCAATACTTTCATAAAATTCATTGACTTCTTTATTAACAAACTCAGTTCCATTGTCTGATCGAATGATTCTAACTATTTTGTTAAGTCGGACCTGCAGTTGTTTAATAAGTTTAATGATGACATCTGGAGTTTCATCCTTTGTTCTCAAAAACTTAACCCAAGTGAATCGGGAGTAGTCATCAACCACAACTAACACATGTCTCTTCCCATTAATAGTTTGCACTCTCATGGGTCCACATAAATCCATGTGAATGGTATGTAGAACTTCCATAACAGAATTTGTAGGTTTGGGTTTATGGGCATACTTCTTGCTTTTTCCCAATTTACATGCTGAACAAAGATGATCTTTTTCATACTTCAGTCTAGGTAGTCCTTTTACTAAGTCCTTAAGGGAAAGATTGTTTATGGTACCAAAGTTTAAGTGATTGAGACGACGGTGCCATAGCCATGACTTAGTTTTAGAAGCCTTTGACAGCAGGCAGATGGGTGAAGCTTTCATCATGTCTTCGATAGAGATGGTGTATAGGTTTGAACCACGAGTTCCTCTGAGAAGTTCCACACCATCAAGATCTCTAACAAAGCAAGTATGTTTTCTGAAGGCCACTTCTAAGTCAGAGTCACAAAACTGTCCAACAGAAAATAGATTATGTCCAAGACCTTCAACATAATATACCCTGGAAATCACACTATCTCCAACCATGTAATCTCCATAACCCATAATAGCACCAAAATGATCATTTCCGAATCTCACTGTTCCGATGAATTTACTCACGAAGTTCATGAGTCGCGACCGGTCTCCAGTCATATTCTTGGAACAGCCTGAGTCCAGGTACCACAAAACGATTTGAACGATCTGCAGTTGAACACAAACAAGAATGGATAACTGGATAATTGGGATCCCCATGCAAGAATGGGTTCCACTTGGTTAGTAACAGTGATTGGAACACCCACATCAGAAGTAGAAACAATGGAATCATTAGAAATAGATGCAGTGCTAGTGTCCATATTTGACCTATTCAAAATATGTTCATTTCTTAAGGGAATAGTTCTACCAGTAGGCATCCATTTTCTAGTGGGCATTGATTTAGCAACTTTAGGGCAAGGCTCATTAATCTTACGGCCAGTAGGTATCCATTGATAACCTATATTACTAAATTTCCTTCCTGTGGGTTTCCACTATTTTCTAACTTTCTTTCGCCTTTGCCTTTTAGCCTTCTTAGCTTGACTTTTAGCATTAACAATTTAATCAGGGCATTTGACAGCATTAGACAAAACATTCACACCACATTCATGATTAGTAACAGAAATCAAGCAGTCATCATTACATGGTTTGTGAATAGTAGCAGAATTCGAATTAATTACAGTACGCTTATAACTAATACTAGAATCAACACGATTCGTTTTATTCAACTCAAACTTAATATTCCTAGGATGATCTTCTACTCTCTTCCAATGCACATTCTTAGCTTGCGAGGTCTTATCTTGCTTGGTATTACCTGGAGGCTTTGACCCGCTTGCTTTAATGTCACTGATTAATCCTGTAGAGGGAATTATGGGAACATTAGTTGGTTGATCTACTTTTTGCATTCCTGAACTAGATGTACAGGTATCTGAACTACTTGAAGGCACATTAGTGTTCACTTTCTTAAAGTTGGGCATAGAATGATTTGTATGATTGGCACTGGGCATGGAACAAGGCATCACAGCTTTGCCTTTTGCACCTTAGGATTTAGGACATGTTGCAATTACACATTCTAGCAGCTCTTGAGATCGTTTGGCCTGAATGCAAGCAAACCTAATTTCTCTATCAAGAGGTTTATTTATGAAATCCTCTTCAACAATCTCACGGAGACATTCTAGACTATCCTTAAGGTGAGCACAATAGTCATGAAACGCAGGTTCATTATTCTTAAGATGAGGAGGAATATATTTAACAGTCACAGATTATTTGCGCTGAGGATGACTTTGATGCAACATTCTCATTAAAAACAAGTGGCACTTTCCCATTTTCCTGACTCCTCAGATTCTCAATTTCTTTTTGTAAAGACGCTATTTTTTCGTTGTTTTGGTCACGAGTGACTTTCATTGAATCATATAACTCTTTAAAGTGTCGTTTAACTTTTCATTTTCTTCTAGAAAACTCTCGTTTTCCTTTTGTAAGGCATTAACTAAGTTTTGAAGATGAAAAGTTTGAGAGTGCTGAGAATCTAAAAGACGAGGCATTTGGGCGCCAGTCACATTGTTCTTTTCACCCTTTAATTGAGAGATTTGGGCTTTCAACTTCTGATCGTGTTACAATGAGCTCGAATCTGTTCATCACGTTTGCTAATTTCAAAAACTGCATCAAATTCGGGAACATCCAAGGATGTCTTGATATTTGAGGTTTTAACATTTTTTTTCAGATGTTGATATTTTAATTGCAAAGCAAGATGCTCAACTTCCAATTTAAAACTGTTTACCAGTTATCATGATCATCCTATTCAAGCTTATCATGCAGTTTAGAGTTAGTTTTTTCAAGCTCAATGACACGATCATGGGAGACTTTCAGAGCAACAGATAATTCATGAAATTGAGAAGCATTGATGAAACAATTTGTAGCAGTGTAAAACACATCTTGAGCAATACATTCAGAAATAAGATTCTCATTCAAGGTATGCAAGTTCTTCCTCTCAATCTCATTATATTTTAAATCTCGCTCATAGTCACTAACCTCAACAATCATTGCATCAAATTCCTTTTCCATTTCTTTAATATCTAAGTCCATCCCCTTTTTAAGACTTTTAAATTGACCTTTTAATTTTTTAAAGAAAGGCATGACCTCAGTTAAATAGCATTCTTTAGTTTGCTCAAAACCCCTTTTCCCTTCAGTAATCCCATTGGGTGTGATCCTTTTCTTACAGGTTTTCTCAAAATCAGTAAATAGTTGATAAATGACATATTGACTAATTAAGGTCTTGCTCTTAGTGGGAATAGATCTAGGGACTAAATGCATTGGAGTATTGGGGGGATAAACAGTGGCATGAGGCATTCTTCTACATGGGGGTTCTGTGCAACAACTCATCACGCTTTTTCATGTCCGTATCCTTTTTCCAAAACACTTGTTCCGGGTCAGCGTGTTTGGAGGTCAAAACTTGTTAAAGGCAATCCAATTATCCTTAGCATAATTGGGTGTTTTGTAGTTGATTTTCTTTTCTATGCATAAAGGGCTCTTAAGTTTCTCATCCAATTTCTTTCTAGTGACTTCTTCTAACAGCCTATCTTCCTCAGTGTTCTCAGCGCAACTAGGTTTCTACCTAGGCTTAAGGATTGCGTGTCCATCATAAATTACCTTCTGTGCTTCTCTAGCCTTTTTGCAAGCTTCAGGGTTTGGTTCATCAACTAAGGCAACACTATGTTTGTCACTTAGAACTCTATGCGTAGTGATCATGTGAGCAGTCTGAATGGTGTTTCCTTGTACGTACAACTTATTTTCAAGCTTGTTTTGCAAAGTCTTTAGATTAGAAAAATCATTCAAAAGTTTTGATTCCTTAGCGCTAAATTCTTGCTTAAGCATTTTAACATTTTCTTGAAGTTCTTGTTTTTGCTTAGCAGTTTTAGAAAGCTTTTCTTGTAAGGAGTTTAACTCTTGTTTTAATACTTCTTCTCTAAAATTACTTTTTCTAATTATTGCACGCATTTGGTCATCCATTTCCTACTCACGGGTAGTTAACTCAAACTTAGCACGTTGTTCATAGATAGCAACTTGTTCCTTATAGGCATTGAGTTCAGAGGTAGCAGAATCATCAGGGGCACATGCAGTGTATTCATCAAAAAACAATCATTATTGACTGCAGAAGATACATTACTTGGTACAATCTCACTTTCACTTTGAGCCACATGTTGATCATACGGGACAATATTACTATTTCCTATATTTTCAACATCTGAATCATAAGTTTCAAGAGATTGTACTTCATTATGTATTTTTTGCTCATCAACCTTATCGTACAGTTTTAATACCTCTGAGATGATTGATTCTTTGGATGGACCAGCCTGTTGCGGTGAAGGAACCTTAGGGGAGACCATAGGAGAGATGTTAGCCATGAAGATTGACTGGGTAGTTGGTTCATCATCCACATCCGAATCATAAGCATCGCAGTCAGCTACTTGATATGCATTTGGATTGTTCTGACCCATACCCTGTACTGGCTGCTCGTCTACATCAGCATCATATGTCTTAGCATTCCCTTCAGCAAGAAACAACAACTCCTCTTCATCCAAAGTTGCTCCGTTGTCCTGAGCTTGCACAAGCAGCATCTTGTCTCTGAAGTATTCTGCATTCTGAGGACGTTTTGGAGATGTATAGTTCCTTGCAATATGTCCCTCACCACCGCAGTTGTAGCATTTGATTGGCTTTGCTTGACCTTGATTCCCAATCCTTCCACGATTCTGATTAGTCACATAACCTCTACCAGCTCCACCTCTTCCCTGTTCATACTGCCTTTCTTGAACTGGTTGCACCATAACCTTCCCATCTCTGACAGTTGCTTGATTATGTGGATTGGATGCTGTTCTGAGGTTATTGTTGGTGTATGGAAGAGAGTTCATGTTTTGACTGACCATGAGAGATAGTTGATTGATGAAGTTTTCCATGAATGTATTTGGGTCTAGTGGCTTATATGCTGGATCCGGGATGAGTTTGTAATTACCATCACCATGGGAATAACTTGAGAGGCTTTGGTGGTAATACCAACATTGGTGTAGAAGGCTGTAGAATCATTTGGTGAGCTTGTTTCTCCCTGATTTGTTTTGATTGTTCAAGAATCCTTTTTTCAAACATGGCATGTCTCTCATTCTGAAGAAGAAAGGCATACAGTTGCTCATAGTTTGTGTTCTTCAATCCTTTGGTTAGCTTCACAGAGGTGACAAACTTGTGCCATTCTGGATTCATGTTGTTCACAAACTTTGAGTTCTGCTGAATATTTGGCATAGTCATTTTGATATCCTCATATCATTCACCAGTTTATGGAATCTCACGTAATATTCATAGACACTCTCTTCTGGTTTCATTTTAAAGTGCTCAAACTCATCATACAGTTGAGATTCTCTGTCTTCTTTAGTCAATTCAGAACCTGAGAGAAACATCTTGACATTATCCCAAACTGCCTTGGCTTCAGTGTTGTGATTGATCAGCTTGCAGATGTCTTTTGGAAGACCCTGAAGTATGATGTTTGAAGCCCTGATGTCAGCATCGAATCTCTTTTTCTCCTTATCACTGAGCTCATCATACGTCTTGGTATGTCCAATCCAAAGATCATGGTTCCATCTGCAGCAGTATCAATTATATCTCTTGTAGTCTCAACCTGATAAGGTCCTTCATCAATGGATTTGAGAATGTTGACCCCATTTTCCTTTCCAAGACAGTATAATCTGATTCTTTGAGCCCAAGAGTCGTAGTCAGTTCTGTCAAGCATAGGTGGACGAGTATCTGAACCAGCTGCTTGAACATCCTCAGCAACAGTGGAGATGATTGTAGGTACGTTGGTGGACATGTTAACAGATTACACGGGATTTTAAAACTCTATGACTAAACCGGGAAATAGATTCTTTCATGGGATTTTACTAAATCAAGAGAAAACCGTATTACAACCAAAAGTTCAATCAAGTCGCTAAGAAGCCTTGAACCAAGTCGCTAAGCACAAAGTTGCTAAGTATTCTGAAATCAAGTCGCTATAATGTCAAGTCGCTAAGACACCAAGTCGCTACGAATTTTGACAGCAAGTCGCTAAGCACCAAGTCGCTAAGTAGTCAAGTCGCTAAATAGCAACTCGCTAATGTCCAAGTCGCTAACACCAAGTCGCTAAGAAACTTAAGTACAAGTCGCTAACAAAATTGAAAGCAAGTCGCTACCTTCACCAAGTCGCTACCCGTAATGGAGAATCCACTAAGTGTACTGTTTGTCGGCTTGTCTCAATAGACAAGTCGCTAAGCTCAAATCGCTACCACTTCAACTACAAATCGCTACCAACTTACAAAGCAAGTTGCTACCTAGATAAAAAATCCGTGACTCAAGTCACTAGTAAGAATATCTCAAAAACACCACTTTTCAATCCAAAAACAACCCAACCACGATGATTCAAGCTTACCAAATCAAAACCTAAACACTTATGATGATCCTAAACACAAAAGTACAATCAAAATTCAAACTTTAACACTAGAAATGAACCAAATGATGCAAAAACCACTACACTTTTTCAAACTCAAAAACCATCTAAAAACCACTAGAAATCCAAAGATATGTAAGAGATGATCTAACCATGGCTCTTGATACCATTTGTTACTTATTGGATTTCACATACACATCATAACACAAACACAAGTAGGCGTATAGATGATTTTCTAGAAAGAGAAAGTTAGAGGTTTGGGAACTTTAGTTAGAGAAAGAAAAATCTTATTATGAGCTCCAACTCTCTACCTTGGGAGGTAGAGAGTATTTATAGTCTTTACACAAAACGCCACCTAACGGGTTGTGGATCAGGCATACAGTGGGTAAAGACCCGTCCGTCCTCCATGGTATTACATAACTAAATACTACTTGACATTAAATAACTACGACTACGAGCTTTCTAAAGATTACAAATACTTGAGGTGGCCGACACTTTAATACCTGGATTTACTAAATCCTAACATTGTTGTACCATTCCTTATTAGCACTGCTTTTGGAACCATGTTTCTGTTTGGGTGAGGGATTGTTTTCTTTGAAATTTTTTTATGATTTACCTTCCTCCATTGATTCCAAACTGGTGGTTGGTTTTTATAATAGTTTCTCTGTAGATGCTCAAAACTACCACACTTAAAATAAGCCTTTTTAACACACTTAAACTCATTTCCTAATCAGTTTGAGATTAAGCCATTAAAGTTTCTTTGATTACCCCTAGGTTTGTATCTTCTCATTTGTTCTCTAGGAATCTCATTGTACTCAACAACTTTCTTAGAGATCTGTGCTCCAAATCTAGGCATACCAAAGTTAGCTTGTTTTGAATGAACAGTTTTAATATTTTCTAATTTATCAGACTGTGTTGACTCAGACCTTTCTTCCTCAGTATCTGACTCCCAATCTTCAATGATTGGACCATCAGATGACCTATCAAACACAACCTTAGGTGACTCAAACTTACCATTCTCACCTACAGGTTGTTTAAAGCTAAACTCATTTCTAAATGACAGCTCAGTACCAGGTGGTGCATGTTCATTAGCATGGGTGGTGGCACATCATTGTACCCTATCCCATAACCCTTTTTCATTAATTGATATCCAATTTACTTATTAACTAACCCAGAAGCAAAAGTAAGTTTATCAACCCTAACTACATGTTTCTCTTTATCTTCTAGGGCCTCTTGTTTTACACTTTCTGCTTCTTCAAGTTTCTGTTTAAGCACTTTAATTTCTCTATCTTTAATGTCAATTTCACCACCTAATATGTTTATCTTATCCACATACACAAACTCACACTTGATACAAAACTTAAGTTTCTCTTCTACATTCTGAAAACCAACTTTATAACCTAAGTTGTCTAATGCAAGTCTATCTACTTCTTTTCTAAGACTCTCGTTGATTGCTTTAAGAGATTCTAAGTTATCTTGACAAGATTTAAAAGAACAAGTAGAACTTTTTGAATTAGTAGATACCTCAGAATCTAAACCAGATGATAATGAAGCATAGGCCATGAGAGCAAAATTCTACACTTTAGAAGCTTCACTAGCAAGAAAAGCAGCATTTGGTCTTTCTTCAATTTGGTCACTCCAGTCATAGTCACCAAGTCCATCTTAAGCCACCAAAGCTAAAGAAGGCTTTGGTTCTTCAGTTGCCTTCTTGTAGTTATCACCAATCCTCTTTGGAGCCCTACACTCCCTTGCAAAGTGCCCCTTCTTTTTGCAGTTGTAGCACTCCATCTTGCTCTTATCAAACCCTAAAAAAGTCTCTCTCTCCCTTGGGCGATTTCCGGCCGCCGCCCCTACTACTTTTTCCGGTCATAACAGCCTAAAGAGTCGCCTCTCTACACTCGTGTATGCAATCGTTTCTTTAGGTTGTTTGTTTCTTAGAGGCGGCGTGCATATATTTTAAATCTTATCATGTGGAATCGTCCCATAAACCCTAAACTATCCTTAAATCTACAATCGGTTCTTCTATTCCTTTAGGGGTATCATTTTAATTTTAAGTGGTTTTCTTGTCGTTTGTCAATCGCATTCACATCTTGCAATTCACTAGTAGCGGTTTTTATTAACATGTTCTCTTTTTACCTGGTGTGATTGTTTGGCCTCGGGTCATTTGTGCAATATTTTTAAGGCGTTTTATGATTGGGATCTACACGTTTCTGCCATACTTAAACTATGAACGAAACCCTAACTTTTTAGGGTTTGGTTTCTTTGTCTACGTTGCATGTAACCTTATTGGGTTTGTTCTATTTTGTATGTGATTTGATATTCGGCTTGTTCTATATCAGATCTTTGTGTCGATTACGTGGGTTCATGAGAGATGATAGTCAAGGTCTCAGGGATTCTGATTCTGATCTTGTGTTTGTTAGACGGCTATATTAGGGTTTGAATTCCCTATATTCGGTTGGTTGGGACGTTAGGGTTTGTTTGGCAATCCCTATTTTTTGTTTCTGTTTCAGATCCGATAGGTGTTACTGGTCGTGATTTGATAGGGACTGATCTGAATTGGTATGGTTATTGGGTTGCGTTTGGAACCTAATCGTACGTCATGCTTTTATTCATACCATGGAGATTAGGGTCGTGAATTTGTGGAGCTTCTTTTGGATCGTTTTGAAGTACTGCTCCAAGGTTTATGTTTATTATTGGAAGTTAGGGTTGCAAGTACCCTATTCATGTTTCAAATCCATTTTGGTGTGTATTTCATTCTTATTTGGCTATTAGTGTCTTGCTTCATGCGTTATATTAATAGCAGATGCAATTGGGTTTGAATAAAATTGCTAGCATCTATTGCGATGCTATGGTGCGTTTTGGAAGTGGTTGTTGGTGTTGCACTCGTTGGTATTGTATGGAAGATTATTGAAGATTGAGTTGCTCACTTTGGAAGTGGTTCTTCGAACCTTGGTTATTACATTTAGATAGGTTTTTGAATGTAATTGCTAGTTACAACATTTAGATGTGTAATTGTTCTGCTTTTATGCACTAGTTGTTGCCTATGTAACGGGCTGAGGGCATGGGATTCACCCATGTCACTTGTACTTCAATATTTTTTGGCGTATAGAATTTTACCTGGGTGAAAAATCCCTTTTACCAAAAAAAACCCAGCCTTTCTTTGACCATCATACTTGACCTGTCTGCCAGTCCTCCTCAAAAATCTCTTAGCTTGCAATGTTAGCATTGCCATTTGCCACTGAAGATTGATTTCTTCAAGGTCATCAGGATCAATTTGATCCAAATCCTGGTTTAGCACTATAACACTGGTTGTGAGATCAGCTAGGAAAGCACAAATGTCACCATCACTTATGTTATCACTAACAGTGGTATCATTAGCAATAGCAGTGGAAACTCCATAAGAAGCAATGGAAGTTTCCTGAGAACTCCTATTGCTTGTAGACACAAAAGCAATGTTCTGAGTAGAAGAGGATGAGCCAGCAATGTTCTTCTCAGACTCATATACCTTCAAGTTGTTGTATAGATTATTGATGTAGGTTTTACTGACTAGGTTTTAATATTTATAATGTCTCATTATACCTATGGTCTACCCTAATGCACTAACGGGCAGTGTACCCGATCGTGTGTAGTGTAGTATTTGGTAAAACCGAGGTCGTCCCAAGAGCTATGTGTGTTGGATTATTACTAAGTCTATGTGTCACAGTTTTTAATACGATATCGATAAGGAATTAATTAACTACTAAAGCAGATAAAATCAAATGTAGGCAAAGGTAAAATCAATAGAGGAGAGTGGTGCTAACCTAGTTAATCATCCTAGCTAGTAATGTCTACGTCTAATTACTTCCAATTACTTCAGGTGGGGTCAAAGTCGAGAGGACAACATTTGGTCAATTCGCCCTAACCTATCAACAAAGATGCCACCACTGAGAAGTCGGTGTCCCTACATAAGTCCAGTTATTCCTGGTCCCTAAGCCGAGTCATTAAGTACCGCTACATGCTAGACTTATAATAGTGAGTGCCCGGGCGTTAGCAACTAAAACACTCACCCCCTAATTCTTAAGTTCATCCAAACGGTAGGTGATCAGTTGGTCAAACCGCACAAGTAGAAAGGGTCGTCAGTTGGTCATATCTTACCCTTCCCGTCTTAGTCTACTCACTTAGGGTCAGCTGGTCATATTTCCTAAGCAACTAGCCTCTACCGCCGTTCAAAACTACCGAAACAAGGGTAGCTACCAATAAACTATGCATGCATACACTTAGAAATAATTATACGGAAGTAATGTAAACGCAAACAAAACAATTAAGGAATCATAACTAGGCCAGCACCAAGAGGTGCTTAGCCGATCATATTAACCATACAAATCAATTCAATATTCAATATTACGAAATACATGAATCGAAAGTAAAGAAAAGATAAAATGCTAATGCTTATCATAGGGGAATGATTTCTCCCTTGGAGACAGCTCCGTATGCTCCTCTAGACCTGCCTTTGGCTTCTTCCCACGTTCTTTGGTTGTGGTGTATGGAATGGGATGCTTTGAAATGCTGGAAATCGTGGGGTATTTATAGGCCAGATCTGGGTTACGGCGTAACTAATATAATAGTTACGCCGTAATCTTCTATTCTTTATAATTTGCACTAGATCTGCTGGTTACGGCGTAACCTTATAAGTGGTTACTCCGTATCTTCAATATTTCTTGGTTAGGTCGTAGTTTAAACAAGGGTTACGGCGTAGTTATCAGCGACGTGGAACCTCATTTGACCTAATATAGTTACGTCATAGTCTTTAGTAAGAGTTACGCCGTAATCTTCTGATTAGTTGGCTTTCTGAGTCACGCTTTAGTTACGACGTAATGCGAGAGATGAGTTACGCCGTAACTTCTTCAAAGTGAGCATACTCTGATAAATCTTTGATAATTTTCCAATTTCGCGTCTCTTTAACTCCAATGCTCGTAATTTACCTGAAAGTGGAAAACAATGGAAAACAAGCGTAAATCCATATAAATGATATAAATTACAAGCATTATCGGGGAAAATTGACACTTAATATTCAGGACTATTTGATGTTATCAAATATCCAAGGTCATCTTTTCAAAATCATCTTTATTTCTCCACACGACTGTATGCATAGCCCATTCAGGTGACAAGCTTCTAATGAACTTGAGATTGATCTCTTGAGCACTTTATATCTACCAATTTAGATGACTGATGAGCTTTTGAAGTACATTTATAGGTTCCATCAAGATTTTCTCCACTAAGAGCAGTGAAGTTTTCAAGCTGATGCTTGAGCATGTTCTTCTTGGATTTTCTGGTAGCATCATTACCAGCAAACCTTTGTTCAATTGCATCCATCAACTCTTTTGTAGTTTCATACTCTTGGAAGTTCAATGAATACTCATTAGGTATTCCCATACTGAGAATACTATGAGCTTTGATCTCCATCTTCCTTTGAGCCTTGTCAGTGTCACTAACAATTCCAACAGGTTTCCATCAGGGACCCTTAGTGGGTAAGTATCACCCTTCTCAATCACCTCCCAGATGTTTGTAGTCAATCATGCGAATGTATTGCCTCATTTACATCTTTCCA
>OU343222.1:322893824-323045281 GCA_910596185.1 Chrysanthemum makinoi | reverse complement strand
AGCTTCATACACTTTCTTCGTGTATACACCTGGTTATTCTTTGGCTTTGGACTTAATCTGCTACTTCATGGTATAAGTTTCTTTGTCTTCTGGGTATGTGTATCGGGTTCGTGAGCTCTAGTCCAAGAGGCCACCGATCAATTCAACTACGCTGGGGAAGTGGTCTCTGACACTCTTTTGAATGGATTGCTTCAGACGTCGGAGAAAGAAATTTGAGAAGATTATTTTATGTGTGGGATGGTTGTCGTTTTCTTGATGATATAACCTCAAATGGAGATCCTCGATCATCATTCTTAAATGGAGCAATGGGATTTATGATAATGGTGTGCTTTCAGGTAGACAGCTACAGGCAAGCTTAAGCCAGCCGACCGCCCCGCCTAAAGGATTTTCTTTTGGGGAAGTCGCCAAAGTCTCACTTTCAATGGTTCATTTCTTTCTTGATTCAAGAGCCCCGAAGCTGTGGTGAATGTTAAGAAAGTTGATGACTTCTATCTCCTGACGAATGGCTTCGATATCCTTATCTCGACTATCATCATCTTCTTTTACTATATCATCTTATCTATCCTTGTAAATATTTGTTCGAAAAACAAAATACAAAATAATATAAACCAACAAAAGAAAATAGAAAAATATAAAACCTTCAAAACCATAAAAATCTAAAAATTTCAAAATACCAAAATATGTTTTCCAGACATGTCTTCGGTATCGACAACATCTACTGTCTTAGAAATGTCATTCAATAATGGCACTGGACCATAGATGAAGTTCGAAAGGTGAGGTGTAATTATTTTTCAAACATGTCCTAAACATGGCTTACAACTATTTCTGTATCAGACCCCTAAAGCTTAAACTATGGCTTGCGCTTTACTTCGATCAGAATCAGAAAGCTAGTGTTCCGGTTTTTATTTCAAGATAGCAACTCTTCATGAAAGGAAAGTGTTGCGACTAAACAATATTGTGCACTTATCCTTCAAAATAGAGGAAAGTATGTCGGAATTGTTTGCCTACACAAATGTTTTTCCGCCTAAAATTCTTGAGAAAAATATTTGTTGTTTTAAAATGGTGGTAAATGAGTTGCAAAATCTATCGATTCGAGTTTTCATTATTAATGAAACTCAATCAATGACTTATGTGCTTTAAAATTTTTCAAAAACTGAATATTGATTGGGGAGAATATTCAAATTTACATCATCTAACGGACTTTCTTAATCATCTCCACGTGCTTATCTCAGAAAAATATAATTGCTTGTGTTGAAGGACTAGGTTTCTAGGATGTGATTGTTAGGATTAGATGATTATAGTTTGTTGAACATATTATTCTCGCCACCTTATATGATCGATTAATATGTTGAATTGACGCTATTAGTCGATTGTTTCGGGTGATGTCGGACCACTATATATTCTGAGTTGTAACACCAACGTATGTATTTTGGTATAAGAATGTTCCCATCCGGATCCCACATAATATGATGATGGATGCCGAAAGAAAGTGGTAATATTTCTTGGGTTGACAAATGAAGAAACCGAGCTTATTTGACTTCTATGGTGAGTTGGCATAAATGCAACATAAGAGGTCTCACCGGTCGTTAGATGGTTTTCTTCTAAGTGGTGAAGAAACTGAAGTTTAATTTGACCCTGGCATTCAAAATGCAACGTAGTTAAGAAGTCTCTTTGCATCGCCGAGATGGTTATTCTTCCAAACCCTACAAAACAACAACAACGAAGCTCAACCACTAACGTATCTTCAGGTGGGATACCATTTTTAAACAATTTTTGAAAATTTGAATAAATTGTTTTGAAAATGGAAAATATGCTTTTTGAAAATTTATTGAGCTAATCTTTGAAAATCACCCACTTCATTTTATCAAAACTTGTCACTCAATCATCGTATCATCACATGATTTCGAGGGGAGAGTGATTTTAAATAAAATTCTTTCAACTATATTTCTTCATAAAAGTTCCTATTGTAATGCTAAAATGTGGTGATCAAAAGATTTAATGTTATGTCATGGTATGATTTTTCTTTTGAATCAAGGTCTTTCAAATGAAATTTTTTCTGTTCTTGTTTGATTGTGAAATTGTTTTGTTTTATTTAAAGATCTCTTAAAACTATCATACCTGATACTAACAATCTTTAATGTCTTAAAATGGTCCTTATCTGTCATTTTTCAAAATTAAATCTTGCCACGCCT
Source organism: Chrysanthemum makinoi (assembly GCA_910596185.1). Taxonomy (NCBI): domain Eukaryota; kingdom Viridiplantae; phylum Streptophyta; class Magnoliopsida; order Asterales; family Asteraceae; genus Chrysanthemum; species Chrysanthemum makinoi. The sequence goes on along the minus strand of OU343222.1, from coordinate 323,043,089 downwards.
TTCCTCAAACTTTCTAAATGATTTAAATCAATGGGATCCAAACCTAATTGGTTTGAAAATTTTGATCAAGGGAGAGATCATGATTTAAATCTCAAATGTTTTAATGGAATCGTTTTTAGTCCTTTATAGGCACTCCTGCCTCCATGTGCCAAACGATTTCTAAATACACAATGCACATGTTGAGGAGGAGGATTTATCCAAAAACAAGATGAGTATTTAAACTGTGCCATTTCTCCCATGTTTTTCTTAACCTAATTAAATCACTTGGGATCCAAAATCTCAAAGGGTTTGATATTTTGATCGGGGGAGAATTTGTGATTTAATTATGAAATCTGATAAAAGGTGATCGTTTTGATTTAATCAGGTGTCGCTTCATATGTGCTAAGCGCTTTCAATCTTGAAGCATATATCAGGGGGAGCATTTAAAGGAAAATAAACTATCTAGGTACAAAAGCTTTTATGTTTTAACATAGAGTACCTTGATTGAGTTTTAAAATGGTTTCAATGGCTTGTGATTGTGGATGTGCTTCAAAATAACTCTTGCCTCTATGTGATAAAATGATTTCAAATATCCTATGCACATATTGAGGGGAGAATTTTACCAAGAAAATCAAATGGCTTTTTCATAGGAAATTGTGATCAAGAAATTATTTCAAAGAAATTATTTCAAAGAACTGGCTCCATGTGCAAAACAATTTCAATATCATATGCACATGTTGAGGGGGAGCATTTCTAAATGATCAAAACTATTAAGGTACAAAATGCTTTGATTTTTTATCACAAGTACCTTGATTGTTTTTCCAAATGATTTTTCAATTGGTTTCAAGGAAGAATGAATTGTACCAAAAGACCAACCATTTTACTTTATGTATGGAGTTATAAGGATGGTTAGGTTAGGTATTCCATCCTCGGCCGAATCGAGGGATCTACCTGGACAATCCACTAGATAGTGTAGAGTCCTGGGTATGATGAAAAAAAGGAGAAAATGAGAATATGGGAAAAGTGACCAGACGAGCTAGTATCGAATAACCCAACAAGGTTTTATGAAGTCTCAGTTAATTCTAAGGGGTTGAAGAATGAAAAAGAACTGAATGTAAAAAAGGGTGAAAAGAAATAGCCCTCCATCAATTCAACCTTAGGGCGAAACCGGTTCAATACATATTCTACCGTTGTTACTAAGGTAACACTGTATTGAAGACAAGACGTCATGGACCCAAAGGACGATCTTGCACTAAACTTCCCAAGCCACTCAAGTTCCTCTTAAAAGGGCTTGTTTCATTCTCACGGGAACCTACATAATCTATCGACTTTTCTTGAGATGGTTGATATTGAAGTAGGAGACCCTCTCCTAGTCTCCTGGCACGGGAACCAAAAAGTGCACTAATTGAGTCTAGAGCCAAGAGATCATCTACAATATCTCATTAGGACACTATATTCTGAAGACTGGCTGCTTTCACATAATGTGGAAAGTAAGTATATATTAAGAGTCCTACGCATCATCCTTGTGGTATTGCCAATATCCAAAGTGATATGCATACATATTCAAAATGAAGATGGAAAGCCTTCTGGAGCCAACATCTAACAAGCTCTGTAGGCATGTGAGATCTATTCTATAGATCAACCATGTGACAACCGGATAGAAACGATGGGAGATTCAATCTGAATCAACCTTGTCCGAAATGAATTGATGAATACTTTTTAAAAACCGTCGATGTGCAAATCTTCTTTTCTCAGCATCTAATGTGTATTCATTTTCAAATTCAAAAAGTATCTCGATTGAAAAATGCTTTGGAAAACCGTCGATGTGCTAATCTTCTTTTCTCTAGCACATCGAATATGTACTCATTTCAAATATAAAAAGTATTTTGATTGAAAATTGATCATTCTCATAAAACCTTCGCCGATTGTAAAACTTTTCTAAGCAATACACCATTGTTTTTCAAATCATTTTTCATCAACTAATCTCAATTCGCCGTTCACTCAATTCGGTTGTCTTCTTTGAGACGTTCGCTTTGAGAACGACTAGAATACCGCTAAAACCCCGAGATTCTAATCAATTACGATCACTGCATTTACCGATCAACCGGGAACCGTGGGCCGGTACCACCATTCAACGAAAGTGGTCAAAGACACTTTCATGTGTTTGCTGTTAACCGTTGTTTGCGTAGTATTTGGACGGCAACATCGATTGAGAGGCTGTCAATCCAAAGCCGCATGTTCACGCGAACCAAACTTATTGAAGAAATCATGATGGTGCATATCTACATAACACGCCTGATATTTTATACTTATTCTGGCTAACGCGCAAATATCATGAACCGCATAGGTTTCCGCCATGGAAAGATGTCATGATCCAAAAGTGTGAGCATGTCGGTCTAAAAGTCACAACATCACATGATGGCAACACAATAAAGGGTGATCCGTGAGATTTACCGTGGTGATGATCTCAAAGAGTCGAAGATCATCAAGATGAATGCCAAAGGCCTCCACTTAAAAGTACAAATCTATGCTACTTTGAAGAATCGCTACAACAAACACAAAGATTATGAACTTGAAGAATTGAAGTTCACGAGCCTGGAAGTCATCAATAAGAATGCTAGATTCAAATGTAAACATGGGTGATCTCCCTTAGGGGAGATTGTTACCAATTAGAAAATTCCATAGTGAAGAGTCGGTCACTCCAAATGTTATCTAGCTTAAGTTAGCTCGTGGACTTGTCATTAGTTACGTTACTTAGTAGTTTATTTATTAGTTTGTAGCGTAGTATAGCTTAAAGGCAACACCGTGGAGGAAGGACGGTCTTTACCCAATCGATTCTTATCCGACAGCGTGAGGAGGTCGTGTATTTGTAAGTATAAATACCCCTTCCATCTATGGAAGGGTGGTGTTCAATTAATACTCTACATTTTGTGAAGTAACTCTTACCAAGAAACCACCTAACTCTCTAACTTCTCTAATGGCAAACATGTATTTTGATCTCCCAAGACCACCCGAATCATCAACACAATAAAAATAACGATCCTTCAAACTAGCACAAGCCTATATCACTTTAGGTTTCTTGGTTTTCACAGATTAACTAACTTATATTTATAAATAAATCTATTATAACACTTATTAAGCACAAAACAATCTAAACTAATCCTGCTTTTTGGCTTTATATAAAATTTTATGAAAATAAAGAAACTTATTATGAAATACTAATAAGACTTGAAGAAATACTATTATAAACTACTAATGAGCAAGAAATAACTTAAAATAAGCTAGAAATAAGCTATTCACAAAACATAGAAATTAAAAACAAAAACCTAAAATTGCTTACAGATTTCCAAGTACAAACTGAACCAAAGGCCAAATACACTTCTTAAAGCCTCCCTTGAGGTGTCTAATACCCTTGCAATCCAAAACCAACCATGTTCATTTCTTCAATCTTCTTTTTCTTCATTTTTTATTTTTTTGACTATTTATTTTAGTATTTAGACATTTTAGTTAAATGAATGAGAACAAGTTTAATGACTTAAAGAGCTTATAGAAGCTGATTAGTGACTAAAATGAGCTTATAGAACCAATAACCAACATCTTTTGACATACAAGAAGAGTAACTTGAGATTTTCAAGGTAAAATCATATAAACCTAAATTGTACTAAAACACCGGAATTGATTATTGAAATGTTGAAATACAACAGTTAACTTAGTTTAATACTAGAAAGCTTAAAATTACAAATGAAAATTGAAATTACAACTAAAACTACAAACTACTACTACTCTTCTCTTATTCACAAAGCTTTATATATACTAAATATTCTTGGAAACTCAGTCGACATCTCTGATCAATCCCTACCCTTGGATTGCTTCATTTAATCAGATGTTCAAACTGATTTTGGGTCAAAAAACAAGGGGTATTTTCATTTAATTTTCATTGTAAGGGTTGTTAACCAAACAGGAGTAAGCGTGAGGGAAAGGTGGTGGTACGGTGGTAAAACAGGTGGAGGTGAAGGAGGGACACAGTGTGTGGAATGGAGGGGGTGAAGGGTGATTTCACTGACTTTGACCCGTTATTAGTAATAACGAAAGGGTTCAAAATGGATATAAGTGGGGGTCAAATTGGTTTTGGATCAAATAGGGTCAAGGTTCTAGGTTCATGGGTCAAGTTAATGGGCTTGGGTGGTTTCGGGCCTGCTGTTGAGATTGGGCTTGTGTTTGTTTATTAATAACCGAGGTCCGCTTGTTGAGTTTATAAACACAAGGACCATAAATTGCAACTTGAGGACTGAACCCTGTAACATTTCCAAAGCTCATACAAGGGTTAAACCTGCTGTTTCGTCAATAAAGGACCATAAATGCTAATTTCAATTTTTATACATTCAAGGGTAATTTATGTCATTTTTGAAACTTGAGGGACCAAACATGTAATTTCTCCAAAGTTCACCATAAGGACCAATTATGCCACATTTGAATAGTACAAGGGTGTATTTTAAATAATTTCCATTTTTGAACACCCAGGGACTATTTTTGACATTTTTCCAAAGTTGAGGGACCTTTCTCGTCATTTGCCCAAAGATTCATTCAAGGACCATTTTTGACAATTTAGAATATTTCAAGGACCTTGAATGATATTTCACAAGTTTTTGAATTACCAGGGACTAGTTTTGACAACTTTTGAAACTTGGGGACTAAACTGCCAATTTTGCAAACTGACATCGTTTTTCATCCGATTTTGATATTTATTTAAACACATAAAACACTTATTTGTGATATTTTATCATTGATGCATTTCAAAGGAAAGTTTTAGGATGTTTTGCAGTTTAAATATGTACAAAATGACAGTATTTAGACACTCATCAACGTGCAAAATCTTACTATCTGCTATATCTACGTCTAAAAGAGGTTTGAGATGGCTAATCGAGGTAGTAAAATTTTGACTAAATGATTTTGATGTAATTGATCGAACTGCACCCGAATCAAACAACACACGAGCAGGTAATAAATGTTGGTGGTTATTCCGCCCAACGTGGTTAAGATAACCAATAAAGAGCAATACCAAAACAAAGCGTTCTGATATCACTTGAATCGTAATCACTTTCCAAAGTAAACTATTCGACCATAATGCTTTATCAACGAATATCTACTTGGGATAAGACCGTATGCGTTATTGAAACATAAACCAACCGTTTTTTGTGTTTTCTATGTCACTCTCATGCATAATAAGATCTCCTTTTATAGGAAATAACTCTTCCAGTCAAATGGAATTATGAGATTAATCGCCCATTAATCGCTTCATATTATCCCCATTATAGTTAATAGGTTTACGACCAACAACGTGGTCATTATGCGCTGTAACCGCCACTTGAATAGGTCAATGCCTCATACAAGTTGATTCCAAAGATTAGCGTGAAACTGTTTCACCAAGACTAACTTAGTACTACCGCCAGAAAATGCTTACCACTAACTTAGCACTACCATTACTAACACTGGCTACCAGTATTTCAACTCAGTGTCGCATTTCAATATTGAATTCACCACTTCATAGAAGTCATGTTCGTGGATTCGGTGTACACTGTATCTCACTCCAGCCACGTATGAACTATCCTTGCACTAAATTTTCCAACTATCCTCCCCAAATTTAGTTTCCTTTTGCATGAAAATTAAACATCTAACAAAACATGTGTATAAACGAAAATATCCCCTAGGATTGAATTTCCATCTTACATTATGATGTTCATATTGAATCAGAGAAATTTAATTGAACCCTTCAACCCATTAATGTTTGAAGATAAAAATACAACAAGTTTTCAAACACTTAAAAGCTCCCGACACTATAGAGCTATGTGTCCATATCCAATTCTATAGTTATAAAGAAAGTCCAAAGTTCCCTAAGCAAAACTCAATGACACATAAAGGTTCCTTTATTCATGCTCCTGCCAAGCACTTTTTCATAGAAAATTAACCATTAAGAAGTAAAGACTTCATCCTCTTCAGGTTCTCGAAAGCACAACTGGGACAATAAAACATAAAAGGTACCACTTAATGTTCAGCTTCACTTGAACCGGCCCCAAAGTTTCTCAGAGGGAGTAAAGTGTTCTTAGCATCGCGACTGTTGGACTTAAACCCATCCTTGAAGGCACTTTATAAATCAAGTTCTAGCCAAACCTTCTCTGCCAAAGGATCACAAATTTGTTTAGAGACTAACAAACTCTATAGATACTACCCCATTTCATGATAAGCTTCACTTAATCATGTTATGTCTCAATAACTTGTCTAGACTTCCCATTAATATCCTAGCTATAAGCCTTTGCCAATGTAGATGCATTATCACAACTAGATAGAAATAGATATAGGTTTAGCTGGAATCTCGCATTTCAACCATTCTCTTTACTAAAATGCTAAGCACAACGATATTCCATTATTGAACCCAGATGCAAGTTTGCTTCTTGAGTGCCTTTCAAGAACAGACCTCCTGCTAAGTGGAATACCAGCCATCGGTAGATCTAATTTTCTTCGGGCAGCAATGACCAACTTGCATCAGCATGAAATCCTTCCAACACTAAAGGATTGTCCTATATACGGTGATTCTTAATCCATAGTTCTCTTTCAGATACTTCAAGACTTCCTCTGAACTTGCAAGATGAGCACTAGGATTGCTAGTGTATACCGCTCACACTCCAGCTCAAAAGCAATATGGCTTGTACAAGTCATGCTGCGTATCGTACCAATTACCCCGAATATTCAAGTTGAGATACAGCTCGCCATTATTAGGTACTCTCTCACATTGTATCCATAGGTGTACTCACAGAGTACAATCAGCAATACTGACACCTTCTCAATATAATGAGACTGAGAAATAGAAATTCTTTACTTTCATGTTTAACTTATACCAAGGAGAACATCGCCTCATGTCCTTCCTTCATGGAGAACTTTGATGACAAAAATTTTGTCAGTCAACCTGATGGCTGCCAGATCAACATGTCATCAACATATAGACAAATGATGACTCATTTACCGTGACCATCAAATTTGTTATACACACATGTGTCGCTTGTTAAGAACATAACCACTAGACAAAACCACTTCATCAAAATTTTATGCCATTGTTTATGTCCTGCTTTAGTCCATAAAGAGACTTAATCAAGCAATAACACCTTGTTTTCACAGCAAGATGAAGCCCAAGGTTGGTTCATATTAACTTCCTCATCCAACACCATTCAAGAAAAGTTGTTATCCATTTGATGAATAATCGATATGAATTGATTCCAAAGCAATCGTAGCTTATGGTACCGATTTTGAGCCATGAGCATATATCAAAATAGTCTAGCCCTGACTTTTGTTTAAAGCCCTGAATGACTAGTCTAGCCTTGAACTTTTCAATAGTTCCATCCAAGATTATCAAGATCGGGATCCTACCCAGGATCGTTTTCATCTTTGCAAGATCGTATCAGAAGACGACGTATCTTAAGATCCCACACTAATATTTTATAGTTTTTGTAATATTATACAAATTCCACAAATTATTACATATAAATACCAAACACTATGAAAGTATTTCATAAAAATAATGTCCTAAATTATTATTAAATATTTAAAAGATTGACATGTTGAAGAATTTTATGAAAAAAACAACTATATATTTCAGTAGTTTTTAGTTTGTAATATTAGAAGTAAGATTATCGGATCTAGATCTTTAAGATCGTATGGTCAAGATCGGGATCCTATAAGATCTTAATGGCAAAGATCCTCAATGATCGGATAAGCTTTTTGCGCTTGCAAGATCATAAAATCGAAGAGTCCTAAGATCAGATCGGATCCCACAACCATGTAATCCATCTACCCTTCATTTTCTTTTTGAAAATCCATTGGCAACCCAAAGGTTTGCAACCAGTGGTAGATCAACCAACACCTGGTTGCCAGCCTATGATGGAATCCATCTCATCATTGATTGATTCTTTCCTAAAGCAATATCCTGGACTTCATTGCTTCTTCAATGTCTTGGGACATCCTCAACAATGAAGGTTAGAGTATTGCCCGAGACTCATCCCTTGTTCCTTCATTATATAATTGAAACCGTGTCCAAATGACTTGGATTCCACCTTTGTTTTTCTAAGCTCAGTTGTTAATCACAACCTCATCAGGGACCACCGATGGTTCTTCATCAGGACCTCGAACCACTTAATGTCATGAGTTCCATTAAATCCTCTCACTGTGCCTTTGGACCGAGACCTATCAGTTTGCATCCCTTTTGATTCAATTATGGAGTTATCGAAAACATATTCATTAGTTTCAATAACATAGAACCTAAGCCTTGGAATGCTCAAGATACCCAACAAAGATGCGCCAATGCTCTTTCACCCAAAGTTTGAGCTTTGGATCGTGGAGTCTACAACAATTTCTACAACCCCAAACCCCAGATAGTTCAACAGCTTTAGTCCAAATTTCATAAAGGGTAACCTTGTTCTTTATTAAAGAACCCTATTTAATAAATAGCAAGATGTTAACATGCTTCACCCTGAACTCGACTCGGGCCATAGACAACATGGAATAATCATCTCCTTTAGTACCTGTTTTTCCTTAGAAATACCATTTTGCCGAGGAGTATCGTGAGCAGCCGCTTTCATGGATTATACCAACACATGGAAATACAGTATCCATATTCCTTCTCTATCGGCCCTAATTGATCAAGGACCCAAGTTGTATTCAATCCTCGCTTAAACACTTTGAATTTATTCAATGCCTCATCCTTAGTATGTAACGTAGACATAACAAAACCCAGAATCTTTCATCAATAAATGTCACAAAGTACTTCTTATTCCATTGGAGAGAGTGGCATGCAAATCACACAGTCATTGTATATTCAAGAGCTTAGTCTCACGATTAACACCTCAAAAGGTTTCTGTTATTTTGTCAACATGCAAGTTTTACACTTTTCGTTGTTCGTGTCAAATGTTGGGATTAACCCATCCTTAACATATCTACATCCTTTTATAGTGTTCATGGCCAAGTCGCGTTAAAGGTAGAGTCGTGTGTCATGGTGGTCACAAAGGCTTTAATTATCACATTCTCATTAACAATATTAAGCTCCAACATTGATTACACAAATAGCCAAACCATAAAATACCATGTTAGACAAAACAATATTCAATAACTTTGTTTATAACCATGATTATTCAAAACATTGAAACCAAGTTCTTCCATATTCGGAACATGAATAACTTAAACAAAGGCAATTTTCAGTAACTAAACTTAAGATCTACACAACCACGTCCATGCACCGGGTTGTTGACTCATTTCATGTAAGAATAGAACCATCATTCGCGACTATAAGTCTTGAACCAAATTTATCTTTCAACATGGTCACTGTTCTAGTCAACCCAAATGCTAAAGATCATCATTTCTGCACATGTTAATTCAGATACAATATGTAATATAATAAACCCCAAGAGATTCATTAAACATATTCTCGATCTTTCGAGAACTCAACCATTCCCAATCCATTAGTGCCTCGACCATCGTTTTACCACCAATCTTAACACCTTAACCTTTTAATGTGACCATATTTGCCACATTTCCAACAAGTAGGTGTTGCCTTTGTTAGGGTTCCGCCTTTGTAAAGGTCCGATGTTTATGTTACCCATAAACAGTCATTGCACCTAGCGGGAGAAAGCATGCTCACCATATTGACAATGTGATGCACCAAGTAGTAAAGAACAAATGGTTTAGTCCGACATTAGAGATTCTCAATGTGCAGATGACGGTAAAGTCAACAAGAGTTATCTAAACATTTTTAAATTTAAGAAAGAAAATCTTGGAAATATTTCCAAGTGAGGAAACTTTATCATGAAACAATGTAATTTAAATACTCATCCATGTAATTTTGTGTATATAAACCTTCAAAGTACCAAGAAGTTCATTTATGGGTGAAATATTCCAAGAATGAGGAAGTTTATCAATGACACAAGAGATCGAATAGTTCTGCATTTTGTGTCATGTAATGATCCAAGCCGAATCAATAAGGTCAAACGACTAAAACCGCCGAAACAAATGCAATTAAGTCCTGAGAATAATAGTGTTTCCGGTCGTTAAGTCCCACGGAGACTCAATGGTGTGTACACCGACTGTGACGATGAATGATCACAGATAATGATCCCAAAGATTGGAATAATTACACCAAGAAAAAGGTTATAAATTAAAGTGGGCTTAAATACAAATGAAAGAAAATTAAAAAGATAAATTATATTAAATAAACGCTATCACTATATTTTAAATTGATTAACTTAAAACCAAAACTTACGCTTAAATTAAAACTACGTTAACGCATTAAATAAAACGTGAAAATAAAGAAGGAAAATACCTACGGATATAGAAAATACATTTTATAATCCCATTATACTAGAAAATTATTTGAAAAAGAAAATTATTTTTATAACTATTTATCTAATTATTATTAATTAAAACTATTTTTAACTATTTAATAATACTCTAAAATAAAAGAAAATATGAAATAAGACTAGAAAAATGAAATTAAGACTTAGAAAAATCTAAAATATTATAAAACTTATTTTAAAACAGAAAATATATTTTTTACACTTTTTATCTATTTATTATTAATTAAAAACTATTTAAATTATTTAAAATACAAATTTAACTAAGAAAATATGGAAAAATATTTTTTTGGCTTTTTATATTTATCTTAATCTATGAAAATTGAAAACTTATTTTTTAGAACTTTTTCTTAATTATTTGTATTAAAAGCTATTTAAAAATGCTTAAAAAGTGATTTAAATAAGAAAAATAGAAGAAACAAGAAAATCTAAAAATTTCAAAGAAATTTAAAATTATATTCTAATATGAGAAAAAAATGGAAAAACAGGCCCTTATGTGGAGAAATATAGAACTGATGTTGAAGTGCTTATTGAAATAAGCACTTGATTAAGCAAAAGAGCACCAAAGGCTACCAAACTGATAATGAAGCTCTAATAAGCTAAATTAACTAAAATGCAATGAGTTTAATACTACTTAAACCACTAATGAACAACAAGTCAAATTATTGATGCACTTATATCAAATCGTCTACTGGGGTCTACTTTAAGCTACCGATAGATTCAAAATAAGCGAAATGAAAGCACTAATAACATGAAGAGGACCTTGTCAGCATCTATAAGGACCAAAATATCTTAAACAAGCTCAAATGAGCTCAATGCAAGAGTTGCAAAAATCGAAAAGTCCTCAGGTAACAAATACCAAGAGTCAGCATAATGGCTTCATTTTGATAAGCTCTTTTAAAGCTTCTGAAAAATTGATAAAAATCTGGAAATTGCTACCAAGAACAGGACTAAATTTTAAGATTTTAGAACCATGTTTTATTGAAAATGGCTTAGAATGAGTTTGAATTCATCCGGCCCAAAACCGAAGTTTTGATTGTTTTGACCATCAAAACGAAAAGTTGACTTGTTGAGCTTTAATTCTTGATTTAATGATTGATATAGATTTAATGTATGAAATAAAACTGAAACGCTATATCTAAGATATTTAAACACAAAATGAAGATGACTAGCAAAAATCCACGTAGCAACTTTAAGACGATTTTATGTAGATTTGACTGCGGAGTCAAACATCAGTTAAAGACGATAAGAGTTCTATAAGTAGACATGAAACCAACAAGTTTCAAATCAAAACACTTAATCCTAAACTAAGCAACAATTCCAAACACCCCTAATAAACTGTTAAACAAATTAAACTAATACAAACACTAAAAATAGCATGCAGAAGATCAAACTAAGTTCATATAACCTAATTATAACTACTTACATGTAGAAACTACCAATGATCACTATACATAAAATGCTAAAGTGGCTTGAAATGGAATGAGCAAATCACTCAAATGTGCCTATACTGATGCACAAATTTAAAACCAAACCAAAGACTGCTATTCTAATCTATTTCCAACCCAAATCCAAGTTCCGCAACAACCAAATTCGCCCATCTTCAATTTCGAGCTCCCTGTTTTTAACTTTTTATTGACAACATCCAAACTTGATTGAAACTTGATTGCAAACTTTTTACAAAAGTTATAATAGGCTCATAAGCTTTTTAAAGCCCAAAGATAAAACCAATAAAAAGCTTGTTTGTCACACTTTGAAATGGAAGTTTTCAACAAGGTATGCAAAGATATGAAACTAGATAAACCTTGGAATTATGATTAAAACTTAATATATCGCGAAAGATAACTTGATTAGCACTTGAAACAAAACTTACAGCTTTAAAATAAACTAATACATTAAAATAAAAACACATCAAGGAAAATTTCAGCTAATATTCTACTACTTGCTTGCTTCCCAAAGCTTTCTTTATACCCAAATCTTTCTCTTTCTATTCATTGATTCTCACTTTCCCGACCATTGGATGGTTGAATTCATCTCTTCCATTATTTTTACGCCAAAAGGTCTTTAACAGGTATGGTCGAGTGAGGGAGTGGTGAAGCAATAAATGTTTTGGAGGGTAGGGAGAGGTGGAGGGACAAGATAGTGATATGTCAGGAGGTGAAAGGAGGTGGTGATGTGAGTGGACATGGTGGTGGTGAGGATGAAAAAAGTGCGTGTTGTGTTTATTTGACTTATTTGACCCACCGTAGTAATATTAAAATGGGGGTTCAAAAGTGGTAATATGGCGTGGTCGGGGTATGTGGTCATGGGTTTATTGACAAGGGTTAAAATGACAAGGACCCTTAGTGTAAATTCTGAATTACAAGGTTGCCTTGGCTCAATTCTTCAAAAGATGTTTGGTGGACCAAAAGACACTCTCAAAAAGTATAGGACCAAACCGCCACTTGCAATTTTCCAGGGCTATTTCGCCAAAATTCAAAGTCAAGGACTAAACTTGTAATTTTCAAACTTTATACAAAGGACTAAATTTGACAACTTGTGATTTTAAAAGGACCTTTGGTGATTTTACTTTGAAATTATGGCTCGGTGGACTATTTTTGACAACTTTTGAAACTGGGATCAAACGCCATTATGCAAACTTGCTCATTTTCAATTTGTTTTGAACATTTTATCCACAAATGATATAAAATGCATTTTTGAATATTTTCAAGATTTTGATGCATTGAGCATTTTAGACGCTTAGCTCAGATTCGATTTTAAAATGACAGATTACACTCATCAACTTCACACTAAACTATTGTTGTCAATTTAGCAATCTTTTGAGAAAACTTGATTTGATCTCTTTACCGTTTTCATTACTCGAGACAAATGTTTTAGTCAAGTAAGAACTATGGTACACCGATAATATGCGATTGAGCAAAACCAATTTTCAATCCGATTTGATTTGTTTTACCATATCGCATTCTTTACTCGGACTAGCCAACTCTTAGATAAATTATCAATATTATCTTTGGTGAGCTAATACCAATTATGGTATTTTCCGCCACAGTTTACAAACGCATAAAAGCCACATACAACTCTTTTCACTTTTTAGAGATATGGTGAGGAGAACCATAAAGGTAAGCAAATTTTATATAAATATTTTGAGAAATTGACCAAGAGCCGTTTGCTCCTCGATTAGCCAATCCTTTAGTCTATTAGAAAGTTGACGATAACCAATCGAGAAAAGTAACACTTTACCAAAAATTTGGCCAAAACGGGAATTGGTGATAATATATGAAATTCGAGAATTTCCACACTTAGAAATGAATATTGCCCTCAATATTCAAAACGCATGTTATGCCAAAACAAAGATGTTAAAGTGAAATACTACCTACCATTATTTAGAAAGTTTTTTTAAACATTAAGCAACCTCCCCATAACTGGGTGGTAGAAAATAGAAAGAAGTCGAATGGGTGAAAACCCATATTGTGTGTGCTATCGTTGTTTTCCCGAGTCGCTATTGACTCGACCTCTAATTCGCTGGTTCATGGGAAGCAAAGTGAAGAAACACCTCCAGGCCCTGACTATTCAAGATGTTTGATAAACATTGGGCACGAAGTTCATTCACGAGATATAGAGAGAAAGACCCTACCACGATGTAAATGAAATGTCGATCAAGATAAGGTCTCACTCAAGGAGTAAGAAGAGAAGAAGACACATCATAAGTGAGGAATGGAAGGAAGATGTTATAACAATTAGATCCATGCCGTCCTCAAATGACATATTCGAAAGTGGTGAAGGTAGTATCATTAATAAGCAAACTCTTATGATAGAGCACACCTTCCTCCAAGCCAATATCATCCTCAAGATCAAAATAGAAATGATCATATTCTTGAGAGTCACATAGAAGTTCAACGAGAACTTTCATGCTAATCATTGAAAAGCCTCAAGCTCGGGCTTGTCCAATGTGAGTCACATCCACAATCGGGGATTAGAGATGAAGTGGTTTAGCACAAAAATGATTCAATCTTAGAAACGAGGAGATTTATATTGAACAATTGTTCACCAAGTACCATCCCAATTTCAAGATCATCGGTTCACATCTCTAAGCTAACTAGCTCGTATGTAGCTTCGACATAACGATGTCTCCATAGGATAAAGAATCTTCAAACAAATACAATCGTTGTCGACCGGAGAACATCTCCGACATGATCATATGGAATGTCAAATTAAAAGGAGAAGAATCACCACAAGAGGCTCACAACATATTATCGGCATAACCCTGACTCACTGATCATGGGCTACCAACACCAGACGATTCCGCTTCCCAAATAGTGTGATCATCCTCCACATGGAGAAGTTTTGGAAGGCTAGTAGATAAGATGTGTGGAGCATAGACCGTAGGAGTTGAGAAATAAGATCGCTCAATCGAGTAACACTCTCCTCTGCCGCTCATAATATTCTCATTTGAATACTATCCTCATCATCATCGTCATCATATCCATTCTTATATTCATCTCATCAAGCTTACACACCATTCTTTTCATTTGTAGTTTCTTTCAATGCTTATTTCTTCGTAACTTTGAGGAGATTACATTCTCGTAATCATTGAAATGATGTGAAGGTTCAAGTCCGATGACCGATGGAATAACAAGGTTGGAAATTGTCAAACCTAGAATTTGAATTTTGAAAATTTTTGATTCATCTACCGATACCAAAAAGTCTTCATTGGACCCCCAATTTTCACAAATGCAGATAGTAAAATAACTACCAAAGTTCGACAATGCCCTACCAGCATGTTTCTGGACCTGGTGGACAATCAAAACCGCATGAATACCCCACAATACCGATGTAGTAGGATTCAGATTGGGATGTGGAGGTAGAAAATCGGCAGCCATAATTTGAAATGGACGGATACCGACAAACTTGTCTCCAAAACCCACATTGGTACACGCGACAATTTCCACCATCAATGGACCTCCACACCGTTAGAACATGTCAAATACATGACATAAAGAATTAAACCGATAAGAGGATAGAGATGAAGAATTAAACTGTTATGAGGATAAGGAATGGAGAATTAACGATTAGAGGATAAGAATGAAGAATTAAACAGTTGGAGGATAAAGGATGGATATTTTTGACTTTGAAAACAAAGCTATAAAAACAAAGAATGAAATATTTTGTGCGATAACACTTCGGAAAGTGTTAATGAACTTTTGATTTTTGAAAACTTTACAAAAAACTTTACAAAAGATGGGTTGTCATAAAAATTATAAACACATGAAAAGTCTTCCAGTTCATCAAATTTGATCCTCACACAACGGCCAAGTCTAAACACTACTTAAACCGCCGACACAAATGCAATGAAGTCCTCGAGAATACAATGATTCTGTCGTTATGTCCCACTGAGACTTAATGGTAACACCGATTTTCATCGACAAGGATCACTATGATAATGATCCAAAAGATTAGGATGGATAATTACACCACCAAAAAGGTTATAAATTAATTTAAATACAAATTAAGAAAATAAAAGATAAAGATATTAAATAAACGCTATCACTATATTTTAAAGTGATGAACGTTTAAAACCTAAACGACGCTTAAATTAAAAACTAACGCTAACGCATTACCAAAAACGTGAAAATAAAGAAGGAAAATACCTACTAATATAGAAAATACATTTTACAATCCTAATTATATAAGAAAATTATTAGAAAAGGAAAGCTTTTATAACTATTTAATTAATTATTATTAATTAAAACCAATTTAAACTATTTACTAATACTCTAAAATAAAAGAAAATATGAAATAAGACTAGAAAAATAAAATTAAGACTTAGAAAATCTTAAAATATGATAAAACTAATTTTAAAACAGAAAATATATTTTAGACTTTTATATATTTTATTATTAATTAAAAACTATTTAAAACTAATTAAATTATTTAAAAATACAAATTTAACTAAGAAAAATATGGAAAAATACTTTTTAGGCTTCTAATATTTATCTAAACTTAAGAAAATTGAAAACTTATTTTTTTGAACTTTTTCTTAATTATTTGTATTAAAAACTATTTAAAAATGCTTAAAAAGTGATTTAAATTAAGAAAAATAGCAAAACAACTTAGAAAAATCTGAAAATTTCAGGAAACTTAAAAATAATATTAGGAATATGAGAAAAATGGAAAACACCTTTATGGAGAAATATAGAATCGATGTTGAAGTGCTATTGAAATAAGACTGATTAAGCAAAAGAAGCACCAAAGGCTACCAACCGATATAATGAAGCTCTAATAAGCTAAATTAACCAAATGCATGAGTTTCCACAAGCTAAACCCTTGAAACAACAAGTCACACAGATTTGATGTGTGAGCTTATATGCTAATCAAGAATCCGGTTCACTTTAAGCTATCACGATAGATTCAAAGCTGTCGGAAATGAAAAGCACCATTGGGAACATGAAGAGGACCTGGTTGAGTATCTGCCAAAAATCGACTTAAACAAGTCTCCAATGATCTCATGCAAGAGTTGCAGGCCGCAGAAAGCCCTCAGTCAAAGGTTCATATCAGTACATATGGTTTCATTTTGATAAGTTTTAAAGTTTCAAAAATTGATAAAATCTGAAAATTGCTACTAAGAAACAAGACCAGTTTAAGATTTTAGAACCAAAGTTTTATTGAAATGGCTAGAAATCAACAGAAAATTCATCCTTTGCCCAAAACTGAAGTTTTATCTGTTTTCGACTTTTCATCAAATTTAAAAGTTGACTTTGTTGAGTTTTTAATCTTGATTTAATGACCGATATAGATTTAATGTGATGAAATAAACTGAAACAAGCTATATCTAAGATATTTAAACACAAATGAGTTATTGACTAGCAAAACATCAAGAAGCACCTTAAGACAAGATTTTATGTAGATTTGACTTCATGAGTTGGTGCACTCGTTAAAGACGATAAGAGTTCAAGAGTGATAGTAGACATGAACCAACAAGCCAAATCAAAACAGGCCTTAATCCTAAACTAGCAACAATTCCAAACACCCTAATAAACTTAAACAAATTAAACTAATACAAACACCAAAAATAGTATGCGTAAGGATCAAACTAGTTCATAGAATCTAATTATAACTACTTACACGTAGAAACTACCAATGATCACGACATAAAATGCAAAAGTGGCTTGAAATGGAAAGCAATCACTTCATATTGCTCCAACAAGCGCGCATCTAAAACCAAACCTCAAAGACGCTTATTCATCTATTTCCAACCCAACCAAGTTCCAACAACCATTCAGCTTCCATTCCAATTTGAGCTCGTTACCTTTTATTGACCAACATCCAAACTTGATTGAAACTGATAGCAAACTTACAAAGTTGTTATAATGCTCATATAAGTCTATTAGCCCAAAGATAAACTAAGAAAAGCTTGTTTGTCACACTTTGAAATGGAAGTTTTCAACAGTTATGCAAAAGATATGAAACTAGATAAACCTTGGAATTAATGATTAAAACTTAATTATATAAAAAAGATAACTGAGTTAGCACTGAAACAAAACTATTGATTCTTTAAAATTAAACTAATACATTAATTATAAAACCACATAAGGAAAATTTTGAGCTAATATCTACATTTCCTTTGCTTGCTTCCCTTACTTCTTTTATACCAATCTCTTTCTCTTCTAGTTCTGACATTCCCATTTTCCTACCATTGATGGCTTTGAATTATCTTCGCTCCTTCCATGGATTTTGGCGCCAAAGGTCTTTGACAGTGAGGAGTTGAGTTTGAGGGGAGGGTGAAGCAATAAATGTGTTTTGGAGGGTGAGAGAGGACAAGATAGTGATACGTTGAAAGGAGCGGGTTGGTGGAGGTGTTTCGCAGTATCCATACGGTGGTCCAGGACCATTAAAAGCTGTGGTTTATTTGATTTATTTGACCCACTTGGTACATATTAAAATGGGGGGTTCTAAAGTGACCATATTATGGCGTGGTCCAAGGCAAGTACCGGGTTTATGACAGGGTTAAAAGGACAAGTGACCTTTGTAAATTCTCGAAATTACTGTTTACCCAGTTGCCAATTCTTCAAAGATGTTTCAAGGGACCAAAGTGACTCAAAAGTAGCATGGACCAAATCACTTGCAATTTTCCGTGGGTTATCGCCAAAATCCATCAAGGACCAAACTTGTATTTTCTCAAATGCTTAGTATTTTCACCAGTCGACTAAATTTGACAACTTTTGTGATTTTAAAAGGACCTGTGATTTTACTTTGAAATTATGGAGGAATTTTTATCAATGAAACAAGGGACCGAAACTCAATTATGAAACTTTGCTCATTTTTCATTTGTTTTTGAACATTTTATCCAAAACATATAAAATGCATTTTTGAAATCCAAGAATGATGCATTTTTATCAATGACACAAGAGCTCAGATTATTAAAAAATGATGTGTATTTTGTCATTGTGTAAACCTTCCAAGTATACCAAGAAGTTCATTGTATTGTTCCATAACTGTCTTGAATCACTATTTTGTAATTTGTGATATTACTTACAAGGAACTTCTTACTTGATGCATCCTCAGCCATATATTTGGCATCCAAGGAATCCCATAGTTCTTTGGAAGATTCAAAATTCTGATAAATATCAAAGAGAGAATCTGACATACCATCGAGGATTAAACCTATGCAAATGTAATCATCATTATCCCATTTGCTCCTCTTCCTGATTTGTTCCACAGTAGCATCATCCCCATCATTAGGAATAGGTGTAGTCAGAACATAGACTACACTCATACTTGAAAGAAGAAAGTGCATCTTCTTTTGCCATCTTCTAAAGTCCACCCCTTCAAGCTTGTCAAGCTTGGCAAAGTTTGAAGCCATGTGTTTCATAGCAGCAGCAGCCATTGATTATCACAAAATAGTTTACTTTGATTGTTGGTGGTTATTCGCCCAGAACAGGGTTAAGATAATCAATAGAAGAACCAATACCAAAACAGGTTACCGGATATCACTTGGAATCGTGTAATCACCTTCCAAAGTAAACTATTCGACCCTAATGCCTAGGTATCACGAATATCTACTTGGGATAAGACCAAATGTATGTTATTGAATTTGGCACAAATCAATAACCCTTTGCTTACAAGTGTTTATGTTTTTTGTGTCACTCTCATGCATAATAAGATCTCCTTTTTATAGAAAATAACTCTTAACTAGTCAAATGGAATTATGAGGATTAATCGGCCCATTAATCGCCTCATAATTATCCCCATTATAGTTAATAGTGGTTACATGACCATTAAACGCGTGGTCATTATGCGCTAGCCACTTGAATAGGTCAATGCCCTGCACAAGTCGATTCACATTGCAGAGAAACTTGTCTACCAGTACTAACTTAGTACTACCGGCAGAAACATGCTTACCAGTACTAACTTAGCACTACCAGTACTAACACTGAATCTCACCACTATAGAGTCAGGGTGTTCAAGGACCTTGTGGGTGTACACTCCGTACCTCCTGACCCATTACCAGGTGTGAACTAATCCCACAAGTGCACTAAATTTTCCAACAATAAATTCACAAAGAAGGTACTTGTCATAAAATCATGTGCTTCTTTGGCTTCCTCATCTGATAAACACGACCCAGAGGTCTCTGAATAGCTGGGAGACTAGGGGCCCCTAATGGTTTTGTTGCCAAAGATTCCCCATGTACGTCTGTATTTCTCCTGATACCTTGTTGACGTAGAGGACACCTAATATTTAGACATGCATCACTTGTGTGATTTGGTTGATAGCACTTGTCGCAGACTTTAATCTATTTAGTATAATCACGATCGATATGACCGTACTGACCGCAACGATAACATGTCCTACTCCCTACACGACACTCCCTATGATGATGTCTCCCACAACTAAAACATATCTTTCCACCTGTTAGAACCACTACCATACCTTTGCTTCTTGATTTACGGATCGCTGTTACTGGATTTTCTTTTAGGAGAAGGCATGTCACTCTTTTTTGTCTCTTGTTTACGTTCTATAACTGCGCTCATCAATTCATCAAAACTCTGCCAATTCTTGGTTGAGATGAACTCATGGATATCCTTCTTTCACATGTCAACATAATGCTCCATGAGTCTCTTCTCATTCTCAGCATATTTCGGGCAAAAGTGAGCTCGTTCCTGGAATGCCATGGTAAATTCATGAATTAACTGATGAGTCTGATACATTGATAAAAAATCTTGACGTATCTTCTTGATCTCTGCTTCTGGGAAAAAGTTCTGAAGAAATAGTTTCTTAAACTCATCCCATGGTAGGCATGTGGCAATATATGCACCCTTAAAGTGAAGTATAAAACACCACCATTCTTTAGCTTTGTCGTGGTGAAGATTTGATGCAAAGTTGACCCGAATATTCTGAGACATCTACAAGTATAAAATGCTCCCTCCACATCCCGGAGCCACCTATAACAAACAAAATGATTCTTTCCCCTAATAAATGTCGGCATAGCACATGCTGCGAATTCCTTATAGCTGAATTGGTTTTCTTTCACCTGAATCGGACCGATATTAACCTTTGTTCCTACCACTGGCAATGGACCAATTTCTCCAGCCCATCTCTCTTTGAACTCCTCTTTAATGGATAAATTTATTGTTTCATTGATGTTGCTTAAAAGATGAGGTTTAGAAGCCTGTTGGGCTTTAGCAACCTCCTGAGAAATGATATTTCTTACTTGATTTCCATTAGGTTAGGATTTTGAACATTATCGTGTCCTGCATTTTCTGGGTGACCGGGTAAGAGCTCCCGGTCACCATCATTCTGCCTAGTTCCTGTCCTATCAACGTGAATTGGCCCATCGGACTTATCCGAGTTCCTTTCAATCATCACGATACTGAAAGTTTAAACACACAAAACTATAAGCTGAAAATTATATATGTCATGATAGGCACAAGTTATTCAATCTTATGCCTCTACAAGCCAACCTATCTCAATTCTTGAGGATATCACGATGCCGATAAGTCCCCATTATGTGACGCGATTATTATCACGTTGGCTAGGCACTATAATAATTACATCAAATAATCGAGTCCTCACTGATACCATAACATGCTTAATTCATAAACTAACTACCAATGTGCGTTCGCATGCTTGCATTCTGACATGAAATAATCTATAATAAAATGCCTAACTGAAACATGCATAATTCTACTGTTCATATAGATCCTAGGTATAAGTCTAAGTACCTAACTAACGGTGGATGCTTAAATATCTTAAATCATCGCTATGATACCAAATTGAAATGCCCAGGATAATTTTTTTATGTACCAGACCTATACGTAATATAGGCCATAGTCCTATACGTCTTATGCCTATATACGCCATATAGGACTTGCCCTATACGTCGTATAGGGGTTTTGAAGCTCAGACATGGATTTTTTGAAAACCTGCTTTATGAACCATTTTCAATAACATAAAGTAAACATGTACATTACTGAACATAACCAAACTGATACATGATAGTTTCATACACGTTTAGACCCAATTACACCAAATATGGATTGTTTTGGTCTTATACCAAACACTAGTTTTCCTGCACTACTATATCAAGTTCTACATAAAACATGACCATTTCTAGAAAATACTCGACACGACTTAAAAGACAATTTGGGCGTTACTAGTCGTATCAAGAGGAGGGTTAGAGAATGCTCATTACTACCCGAGCACCATCGCTAGCTAACCCGAGATTCAATTTCCTTTATGCTTAACATCACTTGGTTCACCTATAAAAGACTTGATATGAAGCAACGTAAGCTAATAGGTTAGTGAGTTTACGAAAGCGTAAATACTGAAATTATAAAGCATAAAACATGTAATTTGCATTACTTAATTTAATGTGAATAAATATTTGTACATTGTGCTTACAAGCCCGCTAATTCCTAACATGATCATAAGTGCATAAGCACGGTCTCCACATAGGATGTAATACCCTTTTATCAGCGGTGCTGATCGTCCACCCCTTTTTCTCCCCCTCAAGGTCTCTAGCGTCACCACATCTATGTACACCCTTTGTATCATGATACGATCATATACATGTATGTCATGCTCATATACATGTATGTCATGCTGGAAACGGTTAGATATACCATGCCACCCATGATGCACCATTGGTCGTAGGAAAACACATGTTAATTTGAGTTTCAAACATGATGTGAAGTGGTGTCGGACCCGATCAGAGAGAGGTAGCCGAAAAGGACAGAGATAAGGATGGGTTTGACATTTGGTGAGGAGTTTAAAGTTGACTAAAATATTGTGAGAATATATTGGTCAATACTCAATACACATAAAATTTCTGAGTGTGAATCAATTTCTTCCTTAGAAGATACGTCAGAATTAAAGTACAATGATCATTTGAATGAATAAGAAACATGTTGTTTACTATTATATAAGCAAAACTACATAATGACTCATTACATCAATTAATTTGGGCACTTCTTTTCTTATTACACTTGAATTAATCAAATTACAAAACCAATCTTTAAATACCATTATATAAAAAAAAAAGATCTATCATAAATATATTTAATATTTATTGATTACATTACATTTTATTGTACTAACAAACAAGAAAATTAATGTACCATTCATTACATCATTTATTCCATACGCTATTCATTTCTACTGGGGGTTATTCCATTTCGTTCTAAGTATCACTGCCCTTTGAAAAATAAGAAAAGTAAAAATGCATTAATAAGGGTGTAGCAAACTAATAAACCTTATTTTAAGACACTTAATTTGGGACACAAGAATTATTATACGCGCTAAAGCAAAAGATAATTCTATATGCACATTGAAAGTTCATACTACCTCCGTCTTAAAAGACCTTAAATATTTTTGTTTGTGCTATACAATAATTGATAAAAAATTAAAAATTATATCAATCAAAATACATTTAAAACTCAATCTATTCATATGTTATTGGGCTTTAGCCTGGGTTTGTTCAAAAAAAAAAACCCTATGGTCAAAATTTTAAAAGAAATACCGAAAAAGTCAAAAATAGACTATAAGTTTGAGACGAAAGTAGCTATTTAATTATATAAAAAAAAATAGCCCGGTTATTATTAGGGATTTTATCTAAAGTTAGATGGAAGTCGATTACATAATAGAAAAAGAAAAAAGCGATTCTAAATTAAGAAAAGTAGCAAAGTCTTAAAGTCTTCTAGACTTCTAGTAGTTAGACTTCAGAGAATATGTGTTCTTTTTCCAATACCTTCTCATTACCCTAAAGACCAACAGCCAGCCAAAGTGTCATTAGTAAATTCGAAAATCATGATTCATTCGTGACAATGACACAATGTATAAAGATATAAATAAAATAGACATCTAACATACGTAATGCACACATCACATACCATATGGCATATGTACAGCGAATAACAACAAGCCATTATGATAGTAACATGCACTTACCCTTGCACTTTTGTAACATAATTGTCTTTCAAAAAAAAGTCATGGAGTAAAAATACACCATCTTTATGGGACTTTACAACGACACTAAGGGTTCGTTTGGTAGAATGGAATGAAATGTCAAATGAATGGAATAAACGACATAATAAAGTAAATGATGTAATGTAATGATTCATTACTGTTTTTAATCATGTTTGGTTGGTATAATAGGAACAAATAGAATCGATAAGAAAAAAACTAAAATACCCTCTTGTTGGTAGGAAGTTTATTTAATGTGGTAGTTAATGATGGACTTTTATGTAATTTTGATTCTATTACAAGCTGTAATGAAAAAAAAAAAGTAATGGACCCCTAAAGAATCAAAAATGGTAGTTGTTGGTGTAATGCGTCATTCCTTGTAATGAATAATTACATTCTATAATTGTAAACAAACAAGATTGTTTCATTCCGCCGTAATGATCTTTTCCATTCCCACTTTGAATACAACCAACCAAACACTACGTAAATAATAACGCTGACAACTAGCACTTTACAAGTTACAACAATATTAAGCAACAGGGCCGGAGCCAAAGAAAATTTTTGTCGAGAGGCAAACTTTGATAATTTTTAGAAACTACACTAAACAGTGATATTTTAAAAAATGTCACGCGGTTCCAAGACACTGCCCTCCTGTGTCCGCCTCTGCTAAGCAACTACACTAACAAAAAACCACCTCAAACTAAAGTGACACTAAACAACTCCGATCTAAAACGACCTGTAAAATACTAAGACCCTTAAACCATCAACCAAATGAGCATCATCCACCAATCCTCACCCAAACAAAAACACAAGACCACACACGATAGCAAGCATGGTAAGAGGTATAAGGCCGACCAATTCCAGCCACATAATTGGAGTGGTCGTACATGAAATGTAGAGATGGATAACGGGAAGAAAAAAAAAATGCATGATTGTAAAACCAGCTGCAGCACCTATGACATTGCCAAATTGTGAACCTTTTGACTCTTAAGACGACCTTTACCAACCTACGACCTCAACTACAAAACCACGAACATAACACCGACTTGAACCAGGAAAACCACATACCACAAACACCACAGATCTTAGCCCGTAGTATACCCCCAATTTGACCCAAGTTAAAAGAAGTTAATTATTTTGATCTAAAACGACCCAGGAAAACAAGTACTCATAAGTCATACCACAAACATAAATATGAGTACAGAAATCCTAGACGTTTTATAAATAGATACATATGATACTTCAAACACATCTCTCAAATTAACAATGCAAACATGGCTTATTACATCAAAACACAAACACTAGCCACACAACCACCAAACATGACCTTAAGAGGTAAGAATTGGTGGAAGATAATCAACTTTGGCACCAAGAACGCGAGCTTTTGTATCAGGGAAAAACTCAGTTCCGGGTAGTTCGGTAACATTACCTTCGCTAGCAACCCTAATGGGGTACCGAAGCAAGTGACCAGGAAGATCTTGTTCAAGGTTCTCACAAGCATACAAATCCCAGTACCTGTCTGCGATTTGGTTAACTTTTTTCACACATTCCGTGGATTCAGGGTGTTGGAAGGTGTCATCAAGCATGCCAAGGTGTTCGTACCATAGAGCCATACGGAAACCATGGACTTGACCACGTGCTGGTTCACGGGTGGCTAGATGGTATGGTTGGTATGCTCCCATGGCTATTTCGGAGTCTCGAGCACCGTCCATTGATCGTTGGTTGATGTTGGCAGATCCGACTATTATGTACTCGTCATCAACTGTAAAAATGGAAGGTGAAACATAACCAGGAATTAAAAAACTTTTAACGGTCACAAAGTGAGACTAAAAGTTAAGATGATCGAAACGGGTAAATTCTGAGTATGGTCATAGGGGCCTGGTGAAATTCTGAGTATGGTCATAGGGGCCGGGTAAATTCTTCTACGTTGAATAGAAATGATTTACAAGGTTGCGAGCATTTGACTTTAATTTTGAAGATTTTTTACATAGTCGACCCATTTGACCTGCTTCCATTTATAGCAAATTTAAACTATTTTACCCACTATTTTACCACATAAAAGTAAGGAATGTAGACCGGCTGCTTACCAATCATCATTTTGGCATGCACGTAGATCATGAAACGTCGAGCCTCCTGAGCTTTCATATAATCCGAATCCGGTTCAGGCGTTTCTGAAGGTTCATACTCTCCATCCCTCTTCACCTCCCGATTCCCAAGGCAAAAGAAAGTAAGATAATCTCTAGGGTCTTCCACGCGACCCTGAGCTTTTAAAGCCTGCACAATATCTTTATACATCATCTCCATAGTCCTCCTTTGCCAGTCCAATATTGCCTGAACCGATGCACTTTCTGGGATCCCCTCGGGCCACATGGGGACCACAACATATACAGTAAACTTCTCACCAGCCTCGATCTTACTAACAATCTTTAAAGAAAGTTCTTTCGGGATGAGATGCAATGCACCGACATCTTCACCTTTCACATCGTCAAAATCCCACGCGTAAGAGCTTCCCAAGAAATACTGGTTTTCGATATAGATGAAATTTTTTGCTCTTCTTATAGCGTGAATATAAGCATCCTGTATACTGCGGTCTATTATGTTATCTTTTCCACTTACGAGACCTGCCTTAGCTGCGTCTTCGGGTGTGTCGGGAAACCCGAAAGCTGCACCACCATCGATGGATCTGAACACCTGAACATTCCATGTTTCTGGGTCATCGGGAAACATAACAGGAGAAGGTGGGACCATGATGTCATCAAGTTCTCTAAAGTTAACAAGAATATCCTTACCACCTTGTTTTTTCCACCTTTGTTCGAAATTAAACAAAACATCCCAAGCAACTGGTCCTTCGAGTCGACTATGTATATCATGCCAGGGTTCCCTCGGTCCACCTTTAGCTATCGAAGCACCAGTGTAGTTAGGCTGGTGGAAATCGTCGTGGTGAGCAGAATCAAGTGTTCTGAAAAGAGAATGAAATGGGGAATCGTATCTCCCGTCACAAAGATCAATCCCGCCAACAAAACTTACAACTCGTCGGTTCTGTGACCCCCCACTCGGCATTTCTGAGTCTACTACCACAATTTTCTGGTGATGAGTGAACATTGTGGAAATTTGAAGGTCTTGAATGAAACTTCCACCATCATCAGGGTTACGAGGGCATAAAATACAATGCACGTCGGAACCTTGGAAAAAGTTTTCAGTATCTTCATCATGAGTAGCCATTAATCCATCCCGTTTTAGTACATCTACAGACGTTCGGTCATCCCATATGAGCATAAGAACTTTAACACCTTCACCAGCTTTGTTTTTAAGCAGATCACCGAGCATCACTTCACCTCCTGGCTTTGGCCTTCTCGAATCTCGAATCAAAGATATCTGTGTGTAAACCGACCATCCCGTGATATAAATAAAGTGTTTCGCATTAGTAATGGCATCGAATATATCTTCCCAACATCTGTGGGGTTCGTAATACTTCCCACCGGCTAAAGGTATCTTCGGAATGAAATCGTCGGGTACGTGAGCATCTTGATACAGAGAGACCCGACATCCTTGTCTTTGTGCAAAGAACGTGTATGGAACACCAGGATATTTGCCACTTTTAATTCCATGGGCCCAGTTACGATCTTGAGTAACATCAAAATACTGTAACTTAACACGGATTTTCGAGCCAGCACTTATGGGATTTTTGTCTGTATCTAAAATCTCGACCCATCTATCTATTTCATCACCGTTTAGGAGTTCTTCAACAGGAACATAAGCTCGTCCAATTAAAGTTGCACCAATAGGGTTATCATCTTTGACAGTGAATATGACATTAGAGGCTGCGTGAGCACAGTAAATATGGAATGACTCGTTCCACTCCGGGTTTTCAGGTTTATCTTCGATTTTCCTAGTTCGGCCAACTCTGGCTTTCTCTAGATCGATAGTTGCGTAAATTTTGGGAATCCCTTTACCAAATCCAACAGTTTCCTCAATGTTACCGATAATCTGCCAGAAAAATAAAACATACCAATGAGATAATCCACACCACAAAACACCTTAAAATCAGGGAAATTGTTCAGACTAGGTACATTAAATAGTGTTCTAAGTTCTAAGTTTCTAACAAACTTTTCTGAAAATTTGTGCTTATAACAATATGACCACCATATCAGAAAAAAAAAATAATCCTGAGTTATGTTATTTGTGTATTTCTCATTAAATAAAATTGAAGGTTATGAAAAAATAAGTCAAATTTTGCAAAAAAAAATGCTTCACAAAGAAATTTAGTTTGCGAAATTGGTGGTCATTTTGTTATAAGCTCAATTTTTTGTGACATTTATTAAAGTATCATTTGTTATACGACTATTTTTGATAAAATTTTCTTCATATTCAGTTATCTGACCATTTTGTTATCAATTTTATAGTAAAATTGAACCTACGTTTTGGTTTTTGTCATAAATATGTTATCTACCGATTCACATATATATATTGAATCAATAAAACAAACTTGAAACTTCATGACAATGACAAAACATATGATATACCTTCTTGAAGATGTTGCGGCCACCACCATGAACTTGAAGCTTATCGACTTCATAAATCGTCACGTGAAGAGTACCATGGAGCAGTATCTGAGCCATTATTTATCCTGCAACAATATTTACAGAACCAAATCATGTGTTATTCACTCGTCAAACTGTTAGCACAAACAAAAGGAACACACCTGTTTGCACAAATTTGCACTGCAGTAAACTTATCACATAAAATAGAATTAAAAAAATACACATACACTTGAAAATAACTTGTTTATATAAATCCGAGCTGAAGTAACTTAAACTAGTCGGACCAAATAAAAATTCTCACCAATAACAAAATCCTCTCGAACAAAAATATAATTGTTACACTATACATGAACTAAATCACCTTCAAAACAATCAAAACGAATCATAATAAATAAAAAATCGGCATCAAATAATTTTCACAAAACCACTATAAATAAAAAATGGAGTTGTTTAACACTAACACGGACACTAACTTAAAATAATCAAATCGAATCAATAAAGTCAGCATCAATGCAACTAAACACAATTTTATAATAAATATCTACACAAATATTATCTCAAATAACTTAAAGTAGAAATCAGATCCGATAAAAAACTTATGCATCAATAAAACTAAGCTATAACTCGGAAACATCAAATTATACAAAATTTACTAGAGAAAATAATCAGATCGGATAAAAACCTTCACATCAACATAATTCACACTAATCGAAACATCAATTCTTAAATAACTAACGAAATAAACAAGATCAATACCTGATTACGAAGAATCTTAAGCAAAACAATAAGATCAAATACAAAACTTAGCAACAATTAAAGTTTACACAACATACAAATAATTTACAGTTACAGCTAGCAGCGAAAGACATTAGTCACTCACCAGATTATGCCAAGTGCTAACCACTACCTAATCACCTTTTATCAAGCACAGACATCGAATAAACACAACTTGTTCACACGAATCCGAATTAGTATAACATGACAATGATCTAATTGAATCAAATGAAATATACTTTAACTTGAAAATAACTTTTTAAGACAACTTGAACAACATTTAAAACAAGGGCAAATCGCACAAAAAAGTATCACAGTTAAGGCCATTATGAATTTTAGGTACTCAACTTTATTTTTCTCAATTTAAAGTATCCAAGTTATTCTTTGTGCAACTTAAGGTTTTTTCGACTTTTCGAAAGATGTTATCAATCATTTTTTCAGATGCATTAGTTAATTAATGTGGTATATGGTGATAATTGAGTTTTTAAAAGTCATTTCAGCTAAAATTATGCCTGGTAATCACTTTTGAAAAGTCGATTGCACAAAAAATAACTTTAATACCTTAAATTGAGAAAAAAAAAAGTTGAGTACCTAAAATTCAAATTGACATTAAGTGTGATACTTTTTCAGTTTTTGTGCGATTTGCCTTTAAAAAAACTAACAAATAACTTGCCCCAAAGTGTGAAGCTAGTCGAATCGCATAAAAACCTCCAAAATATAACACTAACTCATAAATAACTTGGTTACACAAAAACGAACTAAATTAAAAACCAATAAAATAAAAAACAAAATAATAATAATAATAAATTAATTAATAAATTAATAACAATAAGAACGAATAAAAAAACACAGGATCAAATCCTACCAGATAAGCTATAAATAAAAAAATAATTGTTTAACAAACTTAAAATAATTAAATAAAAAACATCATCATTATCAACTCAACTTAAAATAATTCTTTACAGACACATGATCTCAACAAACTTCAATAATTTAATCTAATTTAATAATTAAATAATTCACACAAATAGCAAATCGAAAAATAATTAGCACTACTATATTTAGCAAAATTAACACGATCGCAACCTGATCTGATGACGTCACTTAACGATGAATTAACTTAGCAAATTTTGCATAAAATTAGTACATAAGTTACAGTAAAAATTACGGTTAATCTGCTAAAAGATGACGTCACTTAAAACATAAAGAAAGTGTAGATGAAGATATGCAGTTGCTGAATTATCAAATTGTAATAAATAAATAAAAACTTATTTACACAAAAAATAGCATGATCGCAACCTGATGACGTCACTAAACGGTGAATCTGAAGTGATGTTGTAACTTAACAAGAGCTAAATCCGATCATAAACCTGCAAAATTACATAAAATTGGTAAAATGATCAAAATCTGATCAGAACAGTAGTAATTATGGAGTATAAAGTAGTGTGAATGAAGATTACATGTGATATTGAGTGAATTATTTTGTGAGTGAGATGAGATATTTTTATGAAGATAGGGTCCGGAAATGTAGTACCAGTACTGTAATAATAATAATAATAATTGGAGAGAATTGATGAGAAGTTTGTATGTTAAAACTGAAAGTGACAGTGTGTGAGTGATGGGGGTGTGTTTAAAGTGAACGAGGTTTTTAGCACGCGCTTGCAGCGGGGTGTTTGCATACAGAAGTATTATTTAAAGTTCGAGGTACAAGTGTTCTTATTAGATATGTTTGGTATATTAAGCGCGAACAATATAATTAAGCGGTTGCGAATTTACAAAAAAGTATGTTATGAAGCCTTCGTTGCATTGCGTTTTATATAAAGCTTTTTAATTAAAATATTAGAATGTCCTTATTTAACAATCGTTAAGTAACCGCCTTTAGTAGGACTATCTTTGTAACGAATATATAACATGAAGGATCAATGATGTAAATTTTTTTGCATCGTTAGTTCCTACAGGACCTATTTTGCAACGCAACTTAAACTTTAGGGGCTGTTGACGCAATTTTATTTTTTTTAAAGTATTTTAAAAGAAAGTAGGCCCTTAGCAAAAGCAAGATTGCCCCTAGTAATCCTGGCGACATAGTTTATGCATAGAGTATTGTAGCTATTGACCATTGGGTGTAGCATCAGCAAAAAAACACCTGGCCCATAGCCATTCACTGTTCATTAGGCCCATAGCAAAAGCAAGATTGCCCCTAGCAATTTTGGCGACAAAATTTATGCATAGAGTATTGTAGCTACTGCCCATTGGGTGTGGCAGCAGCAAAAACACACCTGACCTATAGCCATCCTGATAAATGTACTGTAGAGTAATGGTTTGTCGGCATATACCAACAGGCTATCTAGTAGTTAGACTATCTTTATCAACAATCTATCACAACCCAATCTTTTAATAAAATATTATTTTCTTTTTCATCCACCTACACAACCAATACATACAACCAATCTCTATTTTTTTTACCATTTATCAACAACCCAATTCAACCAATACATACAACCAATCAATTTTTTTTTATAAAATAATAAGTATTCAAAGAAAAAAATCAAACAAACAAATAGCCATTAAAACATTGACATGTGGCAGATTGTAGGTTGGACTCTTGGGTTGCTTGGTGATTTAGATTGGAAGTAAAGATTGGATGCTAAGATTAAAAAATTATTATTTTATATGTATATTCTATGAATTGGGTTGGCAACCCAGCTGATAAACATAGTCTTAGCAGCTTTACGTATTTCGGAGCAGTATATTATTACTGATTCTCTTTTTAAAGAAAATGAAGGAAATGATACAAAGTTTCAAAATGAGTCTACGAAATAGTGAACTCTTTTAACACATTTATTTATTTATTTATTTATTTTTTATTTTTTTTGGTACTATGGTCATGTTTGACTGTGCGATTGTACGGTCATTGCACATCCGTCAGTCGAGTAAAAAAAGTTATATAAGAAAAAATAGTTTATTAATGGAATGAGATTTTATTTGATAATATAGTTGTAGTTGTAATTATAATGTGTAAAATGACGTAAATTTATGTGATAATTTCTCATATGTGCCACTTCATGGTACATTAGAAAAGGAATATTCTGAAAAAAATAAAAAAAATAAATAAATAACTACTTAATTTGTTAAACGAGCATTAAAAGTCACAACGACTAATACTCACAGCTTTTAAATGCCCCTAAACACTTATCGGTCAAATGTACCTTTATAGTTTGAAACAACCCGGAAAGAAAAAATAGGAACAGTAATTGTTTTGAGAAGGAAGGATTGTAAAATAATACTAACACATTTCAAACATTTATTAAGAAAGAGATAAGTACATCTTTACTTCTTATGGTTTGCCGAGTGTAACATTTTTAGTCTATTAGTTCTAAAAGTCCCGGATCTTGTCTTAAAATGAAACACTTGTAATGAGTTTGGTCCATTTTTCGTTGATTGTTTAGGTTGACAAGTTAAAAAAGACATGAAATGACTAAATACTCTCATTCTTTCTTTTATTTTCTATTATTATTTTAAATATTATAAGCATTACTTTATTAGAAACTCAAATGATTTATAAAAAATTAGTGGAAAGTCGAGATACTATCTAAGCCCGACTCCTCTAGCTATTATTATTATTCTTGCATGTGAGGTCTCATATCAAAACCCTCAGATCTAGCAAAAGTGAGGTGATGGTGTTGAAGATTTGGCATGTGGCTGTGAGTGGTCTTTAACACTTTAATAGAATAAATGAAATGACAAGATTACCTTTAGGGGTGTTCAAAAAACTCGAGAAACTGACAAATCGAGCAGAACCGCTCAATCTGAAACCGAAAATAAGTGAAACCGAAAAAACCCACTTATCACGGTTCGGTTTCGGTTTTTAATTTTTGATATCCGCGATTAACCGAACAGAACCTTGTATAATATAAATGAAGATTTTTAACTAAATATTCAAATTACCATATAAGTATTAATTATATTATTGCACCACTTTTATTATATAATGACTTTTTTGCTCATAGTGTAAACATTTACTAAACATCTATTTGTGAAAATCAATTGACGTGATCGTACCCTATAAACATCGAATAAATATTTTTATTAATCTACATGTATGTTTATTTGAACGCAATCAACATGACGGGATAGTTTTAATATGAATTCAATATATTCGTTGTTATTTAATTTTACGAAAATGGCATTTTACGTTCTAGATTATGTTATTATTCATACTGTTAAACTTGATTAAACGTCAAAAATGGTTAACCGTGACCCGAACCGCGGGTAACCGCTCATTTCGGGTGCCCGTCTGTCCGGTTACTCGCCTAGTACGGTTTGGTTGCGGGTAGTAAAATGAATTACTCTGCCCGCGTGGATAGTTTAAATCTTACAACTAACTGAACCGAACCACCCCGTGAACACCTCTAATTACTTTCATATTTAACAGTCAATCAAAGTTAAACTAACGGTGTTAGTAAAATTGGACCAAACCTGTTACGAGTGTTTCATTTTAAACAGGATCCGAAACTTTTGAAACTAATGGATTAAAAGTGTTATATCTAGCAAACCACAAAGACCAAAAATGTACTTAACTCATTAAACAATTATAATTCCCTCAATTATTAAAGAGAGATGATTTGTACGCTCTACTAATTTATTTGTACACTCAAAATGTTTGTGTGATGACTATTATACCCTTAGTATAGGGAAGTGATTTGAACACTCCACTAAGTGATGTAAGGGTACAAATGACATAACACAAATATTTTGAGTGTGCAAATCAAATGATAGAGTGTACAAATCACTTCCCTTAACGATTATTAAAGGTACGTGGCATGTGTGACATTATCCGTCTAGCATCGTGATTCTCGTGGATAAAGGATTGATTTTAAGTATTTGTTAATTGGTCGGTAGCTGTGTACGTTCACATTTATACCCTCTTGGATAGTTGGATGTATAAAGTTGTTAAATACGGAGTACTAAAGTACTAAAATAAAAATAAAAAAGTTACCAAAAGTACCACGTTGTGCATGTGGCTAATAAAAAAAAAAGTCACGCTTTGAGAAATATATATCATACAGTGATGAAGAGGAATTTTCAAATGCTTATTCTTATTTTGGTGCTTACAGATCACGTATGACCTCCCCGGCACCAATACGGTCTGGCACGGACTAACCATGATATCGTGAATACCCCGGCACCCATATGGATCGGTCGCGGACTAGACACGTAGCCTGGCTATGTCACTAAACCTTTCTGCGGACAGTAGATACGTCCGAAGAAGGGCGCAACCGCGCCCAACATAAAGGGAAAGGAATCTTGCCCAGCTGATATATCGCAACCTGCAGTCCCAAAAGGAAAGCGGAGAATTCCGACCGAAAACATCACCATCACAACAAGCGGACAAGCTCTGCAGTTGACTTACGTCACAAACTGTCGCTCTCAAGACCCGTGACCTTGAGAACACGACAGCAGGTCAACCATATAAATAGATGTCTCACCTCTACTCAAACGGTAACAGAAACACACACTCTCTCTCTAGAACTGACTTTATCTTCCTAAAACTATCACTTACTCTCACACCTGAGGTTGACCCCGAACCCCGTCCGCGTGATACTAACGGTTGGTTTTCTTAGCAGCTAGCGATCAAGAATTTCACTTAATACAAGATCTATTTCCTAGGAAGTTAGCCTACACTAATCTTCGTCCGGGGAGCGCCAGAATTGTATTAACAAGTTGGCGCCATCCGTGGGACCAGCGACATAACTGCGTTTCCCTTTTGCATAAAAAAAACTCTAATGAGCAATTGGGAGAAAACCCTTCCCCGTCACCTGCCGCCACGGTCAGAAACACGGAGGAATGAAAAGTGCAAGACACAGAACATACACCGCCCTAATAACCGTGACAGACGCGCAATAAGGGAGTTCTCGAAAGGCACTACCATCGATCTTGCCCTTCGTGGCGAAAAGGTTCATCAAGAAAAA
This sequence comes from Chrysanthemum makinoi, assembly GCA_910596185.1. NCBI lineage: Eukaryota > Viridiplantae > Streptophyta > Magnoliopsida > Asterales > Asteraceae > Chrysanthemum > Chrysanthemum makinoi. Next base: position 323,007,977 of record OU343222.1, on the reverse strand, counting down.
TTGGACCGGGTCAAAACCCGTCTGGATTTCGACGATGAAACCAGAAATGAGAGATCACGAGAACATGCCCTAATACCCGCCCACATCCGAAAGAAAGGGGCACCTAAAAGGAGGCGCGAGCCAGTCCTAGTGCCGTGTCAGAACCCGTCGGAATATTCCAGTCGCAAATGTCTTCTCGAGACTCGCCGTCGAAACGATGAGGCCCTAGAGAAAAGAACCGGTGGGAAGCCAAGAGGCCGCACGGACGTATTCTCAAGACTAGAAAAGGAACGTCCGCATGTGTCCACGAGACTTGGTGACCAAAAACCAACCGTGTTCTCCAGACTCCAGTCAAAGGTCACTTCCCGTAGGCGACGCAAAAGTGAAGCAGAAAAGCGAAGTAAACGGGACATGACCGAAAAGGGTTCGGCCGATAGACACCAACGAAGCCGAAGTGCTACCTACGACAGTGCTTCCCACTCGAAGTCAGGCAGAGGAGAAACATACCACTCGTGCCGCAGTAGAACCAGGGAAATGTCTCCTCGGAAAGCGAGGAAAGCACTGGAGGACATTGGAAGTCCACCCCGAAAAGCAAGAAACGGGAAGATGACGACCTCTACTCCCCATATGACGTGGCTGACACAGACCCCTTTACCCGTCGTATACGGAATTTTGAGTTCCCGGACATAACAAGAATGCCACCACATCGAACATACGATGCCAGGAGATCCGGAGGATCATCTCAAGATCTTCCAGCACGCGGCCAAAGTGGAAAGATGGGCCATGCCCACATGGTGTCACATGTTCAACCACTCCTTGTTGGACACGCCCGCGCTGGTTTGATGAGTCGCATCCGAGAGCATTGACAGCTTTGAGGAGTTGAGATCGAGTTTTCTCTCATACTTCCTACAACAGAAGAAGTATACGAAAGATCCTGTTGAATTACACCACATAAAGCAGCGGGAAGGGGAGTCCACGGAGGCGTTCGTGGAACGCTTCAAGACAGAGAGCATGTATGTGAAGGGAGCTCCGGAGTGCATGAGAGTGTCTGGCTTTATGCACGGGATAACAAACCCGGAACTAATCAAAAGGCTCAATGACAACATTCCCCAGTCGCAGGATGAAATGTGGAAGGTCGTGAAAGCATTCCTCAGAGGAGAGGTAGCCGCGGCCAACCAGTCAAAGAAGAAACACTCCCAGTGGAAGAACCAGGATGGAGGACAGAAAAACATCCAGATCTTTGAAAGAAAAGGGAGTTCAAGACCCGGCCTCAAGGCCGGAGAGAAAAAGGGGTATAGGTTCACCCCCTCACGAAGACGCCGAAAGAAATCCTGCCATGGATACAGTCAATTCACAGCTCTCCGCCATGTCCAGCCCCCGAGTCTAGGAATAAAGACAAGTACCGCTGCGACTTTCACAGAGAAAAGGGGCACAACACTACGAATGCTATCAGTTGAAAAAACAGATAGAAGAGGCGGTCGGTCTGACAACTCGCACATCCTGTCAAAGAGATCAAGAATGGGGCACAAAGAATGGTGGCCCCAAGGGCGGAAGAAAGACACCCGCGGCCAAGGACAAAGCTCACGCCATATGCATGGTCAACACCGCAACGGCGGTCAAACCCAAACGGGTCCGAAGCGGTCCTGAACATGGAAATATCTTTTCCCCTCATATCCGGGGATGATCTGGATGATCATCCGCTGGTGATCAAGGCAGACGTAGAGGGGTGCATGGTCCACAGGATGTATGTGGACAACGGAAGTGCTTCAGAAGTCCTGTACGAACATTGCTTTAACAAGCTAAGCCCAGACATCCGCAAAAGACTAATTCCTGCTACATCACCACTGTTGGGTTTCAGTGGAGAACTCTCGTGGCCGTTAGGACAGATCCTCTTAGAAGTTACATTGGGAGACGAGGGAAATCGCTGTGCTTGGATGAATTTCATGGTGGTGCGTCTCCGTCTCCTATAACGAATCATCGACGTCCGGGATTAGGCTATTAAGGATAGTGCCATCCACGGCGCATGGGATGCTGAAATTTCCTACCTGTGACGGAGTTGTGACTTTGCACAGTGACAAGGTAGTCCCGGTTGAGTGCAGAATGATCGCGGAACCAGAACCCGGCAGTACAACCACATAAGTGACAGAAGGAGTCGCGGTGGCAATCAATCCCAAATTCCCCGACCAAACGGTCACCATAGGGGGCGGGTTAAGCGAGAAAGGAAAAAAGAGCCTCTGCGACCTACTCAAGAATAACTTGGACATCTTTGCTTGGGAACCCTCCGACATGACTGGAGTTCCGCGGACAATCACGGAACACAAACTGAATGTCCGGGACGGTTATGACCCTGTACGACAAAAGAAAAGAGGACAGCCCCGAAAGAAACAAAGCAATCAATGAAGATGTTACCAAGCTAGTTGCAGCAGGGATCATGAAAGAGGTACACTACCACGATTGGTTATCTAACCCGTGCTCGTCAAAAGATGTGAAAGCTGGAGAATGTGTGTGGACTTCAAGGACTTAAACAAAGCCTGTCCAAAAGATTGCTACCCCTTGCCGGAGATCGACTGGAAGGTCGAATCCCTCTGCGGATACCCATTCAAGTGTTTTCTCGACGCGTAAAATGATATCACCAATACAAATGGCACCGGGGACGAGGAGAAGACACGGTTTCACACAAACCAAGGCATCTTCTGTTACACCAAAATGCCTTTCGGTCTGAAGAACGCTGGCGCCACATACCAAAGGCTCGTAGACAAGGCGTTCGAGAAACAGATTGGAAGAAATTTGGAAGTGTACGTTGATGATCTAGTCATCAAGAGCCATTCAGAGGAAGAAGTACTCAGGGATATGAACGAAACCTTCAAGACCCTAAGGAACATCAATATGAAGCTTAACCCCAAGAAGTGCACATTCGGGCGGAACAGGGATGTTTCGGGCCATGTGGTGAGTAAGGAGGGCATCAGAGCCTGCCCAGACAAGTCTGCGGCCGTAGCTACTCTCAAATCCCACAACCAAAAATAAGTGCAGTCTCTGAATGGAAAATTAGCCACTCAGCCATTCATGTCCAAGTCGCGAAAGGTCCCTTCCATTCTTCAAGACGCGAGAAGCGCATCAAAAGAGTGACTTCTCTGGACATCGGACGCGGAGCAAGCGTTCAAAGAAATGAAGCAACACATTGCCAACCTGCCAATGGTCATCGCTCCACAACCAAAGGAGGAGTTGATCATGTATTTAGCCGCGTCCAAAAGCTGTAAGTGCGGTCTTGTTAGCACAAAGAGTCGAGAGGCAACACCAGATACTTCGTCACCGCACTCTAAAAGGCCCTAAGTAAATTACACTCCAATTGAGAAGCTTGTCCTGGCACTAGTATATGCATCCCGTAGGTTGCGGCGATACTTCCAGCACATCCAGAGCGGTCATCACAGACCAGCCACTGAAGCAAGTCTTGACCAAGACAGAAAAGAGTGGGAGAATGGCCGGATGGGCAATAGAGTTGGATGAGCATGACATCACTTTCCGACCCCGACAGCCATAAAGGGTTTTCTAGCGGACTTCATTGCTGAGATCCCATAGGAAGAAATCCTTGACAAGAAGAAGGACCAGCAACAATACTCGGAGCCGTGGAAACTATTCATGGACGGATCCTTGTGTATGGAAGGGTCCGGAGCAGGTCTGATCCTGACAAACCCGGAAGGGCAAGAATTCACCTATGCCCTCCGCTTCGAGTTTGAGGCCTCCAACAACGAAGCTGAATACGAAGCACTCATCGCAGGACTAAGGATCGCTGAACAAATGCGGGTAAAAGACTTATCAGCAAATGTTGACTCTCGTCTCATGGCAAATCAGATAAACGGATCATACGAAGCAAAGGAGGAAAGCATGGCGCGCTACTTGACAAAGGCCAAAGCATTGATTGAAGGGTTCCGGACGTTCTCCATTAGACAATTCCCGGAGCCAAAACAAACAAGCGACGCGCTAAGTAAAATTGCATCCACCAGCTTGCCCACCGACAAGACAGGTCCTTGTGGAAGTCTTGAAAGAAAAATCCATCGAAGAAAAGGAGGTGCTAGCAATTGTGGAAGATGACGAGGATACGTGGATGACACCCCTGATCGAGTACCTGAGGGATGAAATACTACCGGCGGACGACAACAAGGCAAGAAAGCTTCGATCAAGGCAAGGCATACGCGTTCAGAGACGAAATCCTGTTCCGGAAATCTTTTCTAGAACCATGGCTCCGATGTGTAGGCCCCACCCAAGCAAACTACGTGCTGCGAGAGATCCACGAAGGGTCGTGTAGCATGCACTCCGCCCCAAGGGCAGTGGTAGCCAAAGCAATTAGATCCTGATATTACGGCCGACAATGCACATGGATGCACGTGAGCTAATTCAGAAGTGCAAAGATTGCCAAGTCCACACCGGTTACCAAGAACCCGCAGCAAAATCGACCCCAATCACCTCCCCGTGGCCTTTCTACAAGTGGGTATAGACATCTGCGGACCTTTCCAGAAGGCCAGGCAAGGTAAAGTTTATGATCGTCGCGATAGACTACTTCACTAAATGGATCGAAGCCAAACCCTTAGCCTCCATCACAGGAAGGCAAGTGAAGAAGTTTGTTTGGGATAACATAGTTTCCCGCTTCGCTTGCCGGAGAAATAGTATCGGACAACGGAAAAGCGCATTCCGCGACAACCCGTTCAAGGATTGGTGTCAGAAGCTCAACATCAAACAACGGTTTGCGTCAGTAAAGCATCCGCAGGCAAACGGGCTGGTCGAAAGCGCGAACAAAAGTCTGGGAGAAGGCATCAAAGCAAGGCTGGAGAGAGGAAGCAAAGACTGGGTGGAAGAAGTGCCACATGTGCTCTGGGCACACAGAACTATGATCAAAACAAGCAACGGGGAAACCCCATTTTCCCTTACATATGGCACTGAGGCAGTTATCCCGGTCGAGATTGGAATGCCAAGTCTCCGATGCACGGCCGTAAACCAAATCTCCAACGACCAAGAGCTTCGCCTGAATCTGGACATCCTGGAAGAAAAGCGAGAAGCAGCGGCCATCGAAGAAGCGCGCAGCAAAGCAAGGATGGAGGGGTACTACAACGCCAAAGTGCGAAGCACAGCCTTCAGGCCCGGAGAGTTTGTCTACCGTAGCAACGAAGCCAGTAGAGCGGAAGACACCGGAAAGCTTGGCCCAAAGTGGGAAGGGCCATATGAAGTGATGGAAGCGCTAGGGAATGGAACCTACAAGCTCAGAGGCCCGGATGCGAGATACTCCCTAGAACATGGAACATCCGCAACTTGAAGAAATGCTACATCTAAGAGTAAGTAGGTTTTCCCCGCCTCTTGTAAGTTGATCACGGATCAGGTCCGGACAACAGGGGAACGTTAAGTTTTCATGTTTCTTATTTCTATTGTAATGTTTTCTATGTAATGAAACGTAGATGCCTGGCCCGCTCTACAAATTTTCCAAAATAAAGATTCAAGCACATTTTTTACATATTTTGCATAATTCTCACATCCGCGATAAACAATGTCGCGCGTAAAGGACGAGCAACCTCAAAATTGACTCAGGCATATAAGTGGTATTGCAAGCCCATTGACCATTCTTTATTACCCCCGGACTCCCCAAGTACGGCCAAGGGTACAACTCAAAGCCCGGATCAACCAACTCCGGCAAACAAATAAAAGAATATGCGTATGATCAATAAAAATATTTACATTAAGTACGAAAAATTTCTTTACAAATACTCGGGGGCATACCCCCGGCTTACAAAAAAAGAGGCATCGCGATAACTGCGACCCAAAGAACAAGCTAACAATGTTACCCAAGCTTCACTATGAATTGAAAAGGCGGCATAGTCTAAATGCCGCCCATAAAAAGGGCTACTTCAAGTACCACCAGCGTGATCCCCGGCATGGTCAAGCACACTCGTGTCGAACATATCATCATGGGCGGACCCTTCCTCTTCTTCTGTTTCATCCTCCCCGGTAGGCCAGAACTGGCGGAGGAAGGGTCGGACCAGGTGGAACAATCACCATGGAGGGCTCTCCGTAGAAGTATCCTGTGCTCAACCTCCGAAACAATTAACTTGGGGTTCCACACATCAAACTTCTTACCATACACCTTACTTTTCCTCTCCTTGTACGCGGCAATGGCGCGGCCTGAGGCGCCTGGTGACGGTTGAAGCAAAGAATTGGGAAGGGTAACCTCTTCCTCCACCGGGCATTAAAAAGAATTGCCCCGAGCCACTTGGTCGTTCCTCTTGCAGCACCAACTGAGACATAAGGAACTCCAAAGAAGAGTCTTGCACGCCTCTGGGAATCAGAAGGGGAAAGGAACATCGCTAAGGCGAAGGACAGCCTCGCGATAAACCTCCTTAGCCCGGGGATTGTAGGCCTTGATCTGCTCCAGCTTTAGACCCTTGGAACCATGAACGATCCCAGCTTCCAAACCCTGCCTTAGGCCCTCAGCGATAGCCTTGCTAATACAATCCCACAACCGCGTCTGCAGTTCCTCAGATTGTTTGAACGCCACCCACGCCCTGCGGAAACCATGCCCAATAACCCACCTCTTACCTTCAATGGCCACAAGAGTGCTCGGGAATAGGTCCTCATCAAAGTCACGGTTGAGTTCCGCCAATCTCTGATCTAACTGTGCGAGTTGATTATCATATTCACCGCGGACTCTCTCCTCGCACTCCTTCAATTTTCCCTCTAGCAACCCAGCACCCTTAACCTGCCCTTTGAGCTCTTCACAAACAGAGGTGAGCCCGGCCACTTTACCCTTTAACTCAGCATTTTCGACGGTCAAATTAGCCAACTGTTCGTCCTTAGGAGAAATCATACCCTCCTTGCGCCCACGCGATCCCGCAACCTCTTCACCTCCTCGGACTCAGATTCAAGTTGACCAACAACGCTTACGAGGCCCTTCGCCTCCGCAGCTTCAGATTCCAACTCCTGCACTTTTTGCTTGAGGGTCTCGATCCTTGCATCTCTCCTCTCAAGTCTCTTTGTTCACCGTTCGTCTGATTCAACTCAAACTCTAACCGCAGACGCACCTCAGATGACATACAAGTTTGCTGCATAGTGGCAATGTTATATTGCTCCAGCAAATCTGCATGCTGCATGTTGCGTAACACCGACAAGTAGCCAGGAGTAGCAAGGTTGTCCAGCATGCTTTGGCAGACCCAACCATCGTTCATCCGGAAGTCATTGGTAGGCAGCGACTTGGGAACATAAACATTTTTTGCTTCCGCAGTCTCCACGGATAGAGACTCGTAAAAGTCATTATCCGAGGCCGCAGACGGTGAACAGACGGTCCTCTGCGGCGGAGACTCGACCGCAAAAGCACTCTCTTGCTGCACAGTGGTGGCTGGACGGACGGCATATCTACATCCAAGTCTTCTTGATGGGCAGGGGTGGATGTTTTTGAAATAGAATCCGGATTGCCTGAAAATCCGAGTGGCCTCAGAAGAAACATGGGTCACCTCCCGCGGAAGAGGTCCAGAATCGGACTCGTCACGAAGCTCCATCACAAAGCAGACCCGCGGTCGCATCCCCTGCATAATAACACTTAAGTTATTGTTTCCAAAAAAAAAAAAAATCATCAACATAATGAAGATGCCATACCAGCAGTGGACCCGCATCCTTTGCCGCACAGAATTAAGCCTCTTCTTCTCCGGTTGCTTGGAAGGAACAACAACTCTAACCCTCTTCTTCCCAGCTGCCTTACTAGCCTTAGCCGCTTCAATATTATCCACGATAGTCTCTTGGACTAAGGTGATGACGTTCTCGGAAGGCTCGATAACGCGACTAGCAGTCTCATCCTGTAACGTCCGCTCACCTTCCTGTAGAGTTCTCTCTCTGGAGGTTACTTCAAAAGGGTCCGGCTGGTTAATGAAGGCAAAGAGAGACATATCTGCAAGCAATAATGCACAAGTTAGTAACAAAGCATAAAAGAAAAGACAATAAGACGCGACAAACCCTAAAAAAAACCCACCCTCAGATCCGAACTTTAAAGGTAGCCGCGCCGTCGTGTCATCCCAGGCGCGGCTAAGACCAATCACGGCTAAGAACGGCTCCGGGAATTTTTAAACGGAGCACGCGTAAGTAAGTGGCAGTAACAACCCCATGTCAACATCATCATCGGAAGGAGGCGGGTTACGGTCAACAGAGACTTTCTCGTTCCACGAGATGGCCAAAGGAACAACAGATCAAATGCGTCAACCCGTAAGAAATATTCCTTCTAGTTCTTTACAGAGTCCAAAGGCGCGGTATAACAAACCGGTACAATTAATGACTTCGACCCTACGCTTCTCTAGGGTCATCCACCCATCTTTCATTCCGAGTAATAGAACTTCCTAAACAACGGTACAGTGGGTGTTCCACCATGAACGCGGCAAAGGATCTCAAAGTGGCTAATCCTAGCGGCGGCTAACACGACAAGCTGAGACAAATGGATCTGAAAATATTCTAAAACCCTACACAAGAACGCGGACAGGGGTATCCTAAAGTTGCAAAGCTCAAAAAACCTAGTGTATACTCCTATTTTATCCTTAGGGGCATCCTTTATGGTATCCTCGGGCCGAAGAAGAAGAGGGTGCACGGTAGAAGGAATGTGGTATTTAGAGCAAAAATCACTCAAATCTCATTTGTGATAACTTAGGTAAAGTCGCTGAGAAGTTTCTTAGCCATGGAATTACAATGAAGGAAGAAAAACCTAACCTGATAAAGTTGGGACGCACACACAGATCTTAGCAGACGATTTTCTTTTTTACTCGCGAAGACGAAATGGCAACAATAGCCAAGAAAGTAAAAGGGGGGGTATTTATACTCTCAAAAGAAAAACCAACGGTTCAATCGAACGGTTGAAAAATGCCACGTCTCCGGCTCATAACTAACGGTCTAGATCTGTTTAGATCAACGACGATGGAAGCGTACAAAACGCCACGTCAAAGTCGAAAATACGCGGCTATGGCGGTTCGCGAATCCCAAGGGACAGCTGTAACGCTTATCCTTGGAATAAGTGGAAGATACAGTCAGCACTGATTAGGATTTCATGCGATACATCCGGCTGCGGATGGGCGGAATAACTAAGTCTAGCAGCGCTTGTACCAAGACCGACAAGCACAACTAGGACGGGGACTTGATCACGTATGACCTCCCGACACCAATACCGTCTCGGCGCGACTAACCATGATATCGTGAATACCCCGGACCCATATGGATCGGTCGCGACTAGACACGTAGCCTCTGCTATGTCACAAACCTTTCCGCGACAGATACGCTCAAGAAGGGCGCAACCGCCGCCCAACATAAAGGAAAGGAATCTTGCCCAGCTAGATATACTGCAACCTGCAGTCCCCAAAAGGAAAGCGGGACAATTCCCGCCCAAAACATCACCATCACAACAAGCGGATGACAAGCTCTGCTTGACTTACGTCACAAACTGGCCGCTCTCAAGACCCCGTGACCTTGAGAACACGACAGGAAGGTCAACCATATAAATAGAGGTCTCACCTCTACTCAAACGGTAATAGAAACACACACTCTCTCTCCAGAACTAACTTTATCTTCCTAAAACTATCACTTACTCTCACACCGGAGGTTGACCGCGGAACCCCGTTCCGCGGTGAGACTAACGGTGTTGGTTTTCTTAGCAGCTAGCGATCAAGAATTTCACTTAATACAAGATCTATTTCCTGGGAAGTTAGCCTACACTAATCTTCGTCAGGGGAGCGCCCAGAATTGTATTAACACTTACCAAGGGACAAATTCCCACAATCCATCTAGTTTAATCTAATGGTGGGGATAAACCTAAGATTTAATATGGAAACATAATTCCATGTTTTTTTTTCTCCTTTTTCTTTGTCTTTTTGTCCTTCTTATTTATTAACATTTTTTTTTCTTCTTTCTTTTTTTTTTGGAATTCACATTTTTATTTAAAATCGCGTTTTTTTCCACGTTTTTTTAATTCAAGTTTTTTTTCGCTTTCATATGTTTTCATCTGTATTCATACGTTTTCGTTCGTTTTTATACGTTTTCGTCCGTGTTCATATGTTTTCGTCATTTTTTTTCGTTTTCGTCTGTTTTCATCCGTTTTCGTACGTTTACATCCGTTTTCGTACGTTTTCATACGTTTTTTTGTACGTTTTCATACGTTTATATTTTTGCGTCTGCTTTTAGGACGTTTTGTCTTTTTAGTCCGTTTTTACGTTTTTGTCCATTTTTAGACATTTTCGTCTGTTTCAAACATTTTCGTCCCCGTTTTTTATATGTTTTCGTCTGGTTTTCATACGTTTTCATCGTTTTCTTACGTTTTTACTAAGCCGTTTCGTCGTTTTCACGTTTCGTCTGTTTTTTCTTACGTTTTCGTTTGTTTTCATACGTTTTGTCCATTTTCTTACGTTTTCGTTCGTTTTCATACGTTTTCGTCCGTTTTCTTTCGTTTTCGTCCATTTTACATACGTTTTCAGACGTGTTTTCATGCTTTCATACGTTTTCGTCTTTTTCTTACATTTTCGTCCGTTTTCTTACGTTTTCGGTCATTTTAATACGTCTTTGTCTATTTTTTTAGCTTTTCATGTATTTTCGTCCGTTTTCAGACGTTGTCATCCGTTTTATTAAACCATCCATTTTAGACGTTTGTCTGTTTCAGACGTTTTCATCCATTTTTGTACGTTTTCGTCCGTTTTCATACATTTTCATCCGTTTTATACGTTTTGTCCGTTTTCAGACGTTTTTGTCTGTTTTCATACACTTTTATACGTTTTTTTATTCGATTTAATACGTTTTTGTCCGTTTTCAGACGTTTTCATTTTGATATTTGTAAGTGACACTTATTTATTTCTTGTGATATAACACTGTAAGGAAGATGAAAAGTATTACATTCTTCATCATGTATGTGTTATCAGTTGTGGTACTCAATTAAGAATGTGATGGTTATGTTTTTGAAAATATTTAGGAAGATTTTTTTGTTTTATGATATTATGAAATATTAGAAAAGTTGTTCAACTGAAAACAAGAGATGTTATGATACTTTTGTTAGACTTGTGGTGGATTTTTCTATTTAATGGATAATTGTGCATGTTGATGCCGATGTAGGGTTTATAGCGGATTTGAAAATATCTATTGTTGAATCAACAAACTAAATAAGCTATGGTTGAAGATAGCACACATCTTTATAAACAATCTGAGGAAGCTCAAACACTTGTGATATCACCTCACTTGTGATATCACACGTGATATCATGTGTGATAACACCTGATATCACCGTGATATCCTGTGATATTACCGTGATATATGTGTGATATCATGTGATATCACCGTGATATCATGTGTGATATCACGGTGTTTGAGCTACTCAGTTTGTTTATAAAAGATGTGTGCTTTCTTCAACCATAACTTCTTTAGTTTGCTAATTCAACCATAGATATTTTTAAATTCATATAAACCTATCAAACATGTACAATGTATCCATTAAATAGAAAAATTCACACACAAGTCTAACACAAAGTTTCAAAATCTCTTGTTTCCGTTAAACACCTTTTCTAATATTTCATATTATCATAAAACACGAAAATATTCCTAAATATTTTCAAAAACACAAATACGAAAAATGAACAGAATCATCACAGTAATATAATAAGTGTTGTTTATTATCATTTCTTTCATATATACTTGGTAAAATACTAAATTCTTATCACATTTGGTATGAATTTAATATTTCACATTCTTAGTTGAGTTTCACAACTGATGACACATATATGATGAAGAGTGTAATATTCTTCATCTTTCTTACAGTGTTATATCACAAGAGATAAATAAGTGTCACTTAAAAATATCAAAATGAATAAAAAGGAAGTAAACTATGAAAATAGAGACTTGACATATTCTCAAAAATCAAACAAGTGTTGCATTAAATTAGCATTTTTTTGAACAAAATAAGAATTCACCTAAATAGACTTTAACCCTTTTATTTCTACTAAGAGTATAATATCACAAGTGATAGATAACATTGGTTGCATTAAAAAAATATGCGCTTGTCAATTGCGATTAAAGGCATAAAAACTATCTTGTAACTGAAAATTATAAAAATATTAGAAAACACATAGGTGATAATATATAAAAATATACAGAGCAATGAAATATCTCAGGTGATATTAAAAGTTAAAAAATATACTTGTTTGTTTATGAAATATCACAAGTGATGTTAGACATTAACTTTTTTATAATAAAATATCACAATTGTTATTAGACATGTAATATAATAAAGTTTAATAACCAGCATGAAAACACATGAAAATAGACGAAAACATATAAAAACTGCAAAAAACGGACTAATACGTATGAAAACGGACAAAAACGTATAAAAACGAATGAAAAGCGTATAAAAACGGAAAAAAAGCATCTGACAACAGACGAAAATATAAAAACGGATGAAAATGGGTGAAAACGTATGAAAAAAATGGACTAAATCGGCTGAAAACAGACGAAAGCGTATAAAAATGGACGAAAACGTAAAAAAATGGACGAAAGCGTATGTAAACCTATGAAAACCGATGAAAACATAAGAAAATGGACAAAAACGTTAGAAAACACACTAAAACGTATTAAAACGGGTGAAAACGTAAGAAAGCAGACGAAAAGGTATGAAAACGAACGAAAATGTAAGAAAACATAATAAAACGAACGAAAACATAGCAAAACGTACGAAAATGTAAGAAAACAGGCGAAAACGTAAGAAAGCGGACGAAAACGTATGAAAACGGACAAAAACGTAAGAAAACAGACGAAAACGTATGAAAACGGACGAAAATGGACAAAAACGTAAGAAAACAGAAGAAAATGTAAGAAAACGGACGAAAACGTAAGAAAACAAATAAAACATAAAAAAACAGACAAAAACGTATGAAAATGTAAGAAAACAGACGAAAACGGACGAAAACCTACGAAAACGTAAGAAAACGGACGAAACGTAAGAAAACGGGCCAAAACGTATGTAAACGGACGAAACGTATGAAAACGGACAAAACGTAAGAAAAACGACGAAAACGTAACAAGACCGACGAAAACGTAACAAAACAGACGAAAACGTATGAAAACAGACGAAAACGTAAGAAAAAAGAGCAAAACGTAAGAAAACGGTCGAAAACGTATGAAAACGAACGAAAACGTAAAAAAACAGTCGAAAACGTAAGAAAACGTATGAAAACAGACGAAAACGTATAAAAAGCGGAAAAAACGTATGAAAACTGACGAAAACGAAAAAAAAAAGTGTAATTAAAAAAAGTGATAAAAAAATACAAATAATGAGAAAATAAATAAGAAAGATAAAAAGAAAAGAAAAAGACAAGAAAAAAACATGGACTTAGGTTTAGACATATAAATCTTAGGTTAATTACCACCATTAGATCAAATTAGATGGAAGATGGGGATTTATCCCTTAGTATGCAGGGATTTTTAAGTATGCAAAATAAAGTGCCTCTATTCATGAATCTTGCATCATATAATAAAAGTTTAACATATTTATAAAGATGTAAGATCATTTGAGGACAAAATATTTTTACATATTAAGATATTATTATTATTATTTTATTTGATATAATAGATAAGATTAATCACAATAATTTAAAAAACTCATTTTCATTATTTTTTTTCAAATATTAATATCTTTCAAACCGTTAATCGTTAAGCGAAAAAAAATATATCATTATCTTTTTATAGATAGGCACTTTGATATATTTGCGACAAATTTTTTTTCTTCGTATTTTTCACCTATTTTTTAAATTTTTTTAGCTTTTTTACGTTACTGAAATTTTCATTAAAAATCAGTATGATTAAACAGTAATTTGAATATCACATATGATATTAGTGTTAAATCATATATGATATGTAATATCACATGTGATATTAGTGTAAAATCACATATGATATACATATCATATCACACGTGATATATTACATATCATATATGATTTAACATTAGTATCACATGTGATATTAATTTAGCGTTTAATCATATACTCCCTCCGTCCCATATTAAATGTCCATGTTTGACTTTTCAAGTCTTTCTTTTACAACTTTGACCTTAAATATTTTTGCTTGTGTTATATAGTATTAGATAAACATAATACGTAGTGGAAATACATTTAAAACTCGATCTATTCATATATTTTGCATCAAATATTATATAACACAACCAAAAATATTTGTGGTCAAAGTTGAGAAAGAAAGACTTTGAAAATTCAAACATTACATTTAATATAGGACGGAGGGAGTATAATTTTTTTTCATGCAAATTTCAGTAACGTAAAAACAACGAAAGAAATATGAAAAAACGTGAAAAAAAATTTCGAAAGTATATCAAGGTGCCCGTCTATAGAAAAATAATTAAATGCTCGTCGCGACGGTGTAAATATTTACGTTTAACTATTAACAGTTTAAGATTTATTTAAATTATAAAAAATATATGAAATAATAAAATGCTTTTAATATCAGCCATTGATTTCTTTTTAGATGGATGGTGAAAATGATTCCCTTGATATGTGAGAAAAGTTTGATATGTAAAATAACTCCTCTCATATCATAAAAACATATAAAAATCAAATGAATAACTTTTGATCATTTATATTAATCAAATTAAATATACATATTTTTATTTTCTTTTAAAAAAGCTTAAATATCTAACGAAGCATTAATTGTTACGGGGAATGAATCATATGTCATCCTGACGAAATTTAAATTATTTTTTTACAGAGGACACTTTCATATATTTTTGATGAATTTTTATCCTAGATTTTTTTGTAATTATTAAAATTTACGTATGAGACAAATTATATGTGGTTTGTAAAGTCACAGTTGATTTGTTATTGTAAATCTATATGATTTTTACGATAACAAATCAACTGTGATTATCACATCTGATTTGGGAGATCACACGTGATTTTTAAAATAACAAATCACATTTAATTTTACAAATTAAATGTGATTTTTTAGGGTATTATTTCAACACTAAAAAAGGTTCGTCAAAGGTATATCAAAATACTTTTCTACTGAAAGATAAAAAAAAGTTATCGCCGCAATGGTGTATTTTTTATCGTTTTATTTTCCAAGAAAATGTGAAAAATGAATATTCCTTGCAGAAAAAGAATGAATAGTAGAAAAAAAAGAGAATCGAATCCAATTTACCCCTTTTTAAGTACTTTTTTGGTCCAGATAAGAGAGAATTTGAATAACTTAGTTATTTATCAATTAGTCTTGTTTTTTTTCGTTTTTCTAAAAATAAAGATGCGAAAAAAGCAATCCATTTAGTAAAATCAGAAATGTAGATCTACATAAGAAACAAAATGTCTTCTAAGGAATCTAGTATCTTCTACTCTCTGCACGACACTCCCTAGGATGATATCTCCCACAACTAGAACTCCCTAGGATTTTCTTTTAGGAGAAGACATGTCACTCTTTTTTGTCTCTTGTTCACACTCTATAACCGCGCTCATCAATTCATCAAAACTCTACCAATTCTTGGTTGAAATGAACTCATAGATATCCTTCTTTAACCTCTCAACATAATGCTCCATGAGTCTCTTTTCATTCTCAGCATAAATCGGGCAAAAGTTAGCCCCGGTCCAGGAATGCATGGTAAATTCATGAATTAACTGATGAGTCTGATACATTGATAAATAAAATCCTGGTGTATCTTCTTGATCTCTGCTTCTGGGGAAAGTTCTGAAAAAGAGTTTCTTAAACTCATCCCTTGGTAGGCATGTGGCAATATATGAACCCTAAGAATGAAGTATAAAACACCACCATTCTTTAGCTCTGTCACAAAGAAGATTTGATGCAAAGTTGACCCAAATATTTCGAGACGTCTACAGGTAGAAAATTCTCCCTCCACATCCTGGAGCCACCTATGACAGAAAAAATGATTCTTGCCCCTAATAAATGTCGGCGAAGCACATGCCATGAATTCCTTATAGCTGAATTGGTTTTCTTTCACTTGAATCGGACCGATATTAACCTTTGGTCCTACCACTGGCAACGGGCCAATTTCTCCATCCCATCTCTTTTTGAACTCCTCTATAATTGATATATTTATTATTTCATTGACATTGCTTAGAAGATGAGATTTTGAAGCCTGCTGGACTTTAGCAACCTCCTGGGAAATGATATTTCTTACTTAATTTCCATTAGGTTAGGATTTTGAACATTATCGTGTTCTACATTTTTTGGGTGATCTGGTGAGAGCTCTCGGTTACCATCATTCTGCCTAGTTCCTGCCCAATCAACGTGAATTGGCCCATCAGACTTATCAGAGTTCCTTTCAATCATCACGATACTAAAAGTTTAAACACTCAAAATTATAAGCTGACAATTACATATGTCATGTTAGGAACAAGTTATTCAATCTTATGCCTCTACAAGCCAACCTATCTAAATTCTTGAGGATATCACGATGCCGATAACTCTCGGTTATGTGATGCGATTATTATCACGTTGGTTAGGCACTATAATAATTACATCAAATAACCGAGTCCTCATTGTCACCATAACATCCTTAATTCATAAACTAACTACCAATGTGCGTTCGCATGCTTGCTTTTTGACATGAAATAAACTATAATAAAATGCCTTACTGAAACATGCATAATTCTACTGTTCATATAGATCCTAGGTATTAGTCTAAGTACCTAATTAACGGTGGATACTTAAATCTCTAAAATCATCGCTCTGATACCAACTTGAAATGCCCAGAATAATTTTTTTTATGTACCAGACATATACGTAGTATAGGACATAGTCCTATAAGTCGTATGCCTATATACGCCATATAGGACTTGCCTTATACATCGTATAGCGGTTCTGAAGCTCAGACCTGGATTTTATGAAAACCTGCTTTACGAACCATTTTCGATAACATAAAGTGAACATATACATTACTGAACATAACCAAACTGATACATGCTAGTTTCATACATGTTTAGACCAAATTACAACCAAATATGGATTTTTTTGGTCTTATGCCTAAAACTAGTTTTCCTGCACTACTATATCAAGTTCTACATAAAACATGACCATTTCTGGAAAATACTTGACACGACTCAAAAGAAAATTTGGGCTTAACTAGTCGTATCAAGAGGGGGTTAGAGAATGCTCATTACCACCCAAGCACCATCGCTAGCTAACCCGAGTGTCAATTTCCTTTATGCTTAACATCACTTGGTTCACCTATAAAAGACTTGATATGAAGCAACTTAAGCTAATAGCTTAGTGAGTTTACGAAAGTGTAAATGTAGGATATTGGATTTCACATACACATCAAACCATAACACAAAGTAGGCGTATAAGTGGAATTCTAGAGAGAGAAAGTTAGAGGTTTAGGGAACTTTAGTGAGAGAAAGAAAATTCTTATTATGAGCTCCAACTCTCTACCTTGGAAGGTAGAGAGTATTTATAGTCTTACAATAAAACGCCACACAACGGGCGTGGATCAGGCATACAGATGGTAAAGACAAGTCCGTCCTCCACGGTGTTACTAAACTAAATACTACTTAACATAAAAGTATCTGTGACTACGAGAGCTTTCTAACGATTACATATACTTGAGGTGACCGACTCTTTAATACCGGAATTTCTAATTCCTAACAATCTCCCCTGTGGGAGGTCACCTCAATCATATACTAAAATGACATTGAATACAATCAGATATTACATTAACAATTGATCTTGCATTCTTGATGTAGTACTTTGTCAAGCTCGTAGTCATTGATTCCACTCATTGCATGTTTGGTTAATCCAGTGGAGGTCTTTACTTGATCCAAATGATAATATTGTTGAGCCGCTTTTTTTTTGAGATCACCTAATAGAAAATCTCTGATACATCCATTGTGGTGTTGGTATTATGTGATGTTGTGACTTTTAACTTACGGACCGACATGCTCATATTCGGATCATGATATCTTCTCATCGAGTAGCGAAGCTTGCGTTGATTCATGATATTGGCGGCAGTAGCATAAGCATGGAGTTAGAATATCAGAGTCATTGATGCACCAATCATGATTTCTTTCGATATGAATATGTTGTGTGAGCATGCGGCTATGGATTGACCGCTCCATTCGATCACCAAACTTCGGGTGTACCGCATAAGACGTTAGCAATAAAGCGCACGAAAGTGTCTTTGATCACTTTCGATGAATCGAGGTACACGCCCACGGTTCCCGCTGATCACATAAGTACTGCCTGATCGGTATAATTCCAAAGAATTTCCTTGACAGGTTTCGCGAATGCTCTCTAGTCGTTCTCAAACCGAACGCCTCTCAAAGACAACACCAGTGAGTGAACCAGCGAATTTAAGTCTACTGATTGATGAAAAGAGATTTGAAAAACAATCGTGTATTGCTCAATAGAATTTGTTTTTGCAATATAACGAAGGTTTTAATGAAAATAAATTATCAATCATAAAACACCTTTTGATTTGAAAAATTAGTACACGGTCGACGTGCTAATGAAAAGAGTTTTAAAGCACAAAGACCGGTTTTTCAAAGGTATCCGTCAATCCATAACCTGAACCAGGATTGATTCAAAAGATTGAATCGCCCCATTGTTTCTGTTCAGTTGTCACATGGTTGATCTGTATAATAGATCTCACATGCCACCTACCAAGAGCTTGTTAGATGTTGGCTCCAGAAGGCTTTCCATCTTCACAGTGAATATGTAAACACATCACTCGGATGTTCTGGCAATACCACAAGGATAATGCGTAGGACTCAGATTATAATTTCTCTTTCCACATTGTGTGAAACTGAGAGTCTTCATTGAAATTGTCCTAATGAGATTTATTGATGATCTCGTGGCTCTAGACTCAATTTGTGCATTTTGGATCCTATATCGGAGAGGGTCTCTTCTTTGATATCAACAATCTCTAAGAGAAAGTCGATAGATAATGTAGGTTCCCCGGGAGAATGAAACAAGCCCTTTTAAGAGGAACTTGAGTAGCTTGGGAAGTTTAGTGCGGCGTCCAATGGGTCCATGACGTCTTGTCTTCAATACCGGAGTTACCTAAGTAACCACCAAGGTAGCATATGTATTGAACCCTAAGGTTGAATTATTGGAGGGCTATTTCTTTTCACCCTTTTCACATTCAATTCTTTTTCATTCTTCAACCCCTTTTGCTTACGAGACTTCATAACTAGAACCTTGTTGGGTTTATTCCAAAGATTACTAGCTCGTCTCACCGCACTCTTCCCGTATCTCACTTTTCTCTTTTTTCAATATACCTAAGGACTCTACACTATCTAGTGGATTGTCCGTGGGTAGATCCCTCCGCTCAAGGGATCATGGGAACCAATACCTAACCTTATCATCCTTATATCACCGTACATAAGAAAGTAAAAGTTGGTCGGTCTATTTGGTATTGTTCATCTACCATAGGAACCAATTGAAAACCATTTGAAAATCAATCCAGGTACTTGTGATATATTATCAAAGCATTTTGTACTGAATTGTTTTTGATATTTTTAGAAGAAGAACTCCCCTCAACATGTGAATCAAGTATTTGAAATAGTTTTCCACACGGAGGCAAGAGAAAGAATTAACTTCTTTGATTACCATTTTCTAAAAATATCAACATCACTTCCCTAATCGAATCAAGTAGATAAAGCATTTTGGGGAAGGATGAGGTTTTCATGATTTTGCTCCCCCTCAATATGTGCCTCGAGATTTGAAAAGAGTTTTGCACATACTAGAGGGAACCTGCACATTGAGATAATTGATCACGTTTCAAATCATAGGTTTAAGATAGATGCTCCCCCTCAACATGTGCATGGAAAATTTGAAATCGTTTGTCACATGTGGGAAGGAGAGCTTGTACATCCTTATAAAACCATTTACCGAATTATCAGTTTAAATCCAATTCCCCCTATCAAAATTATCAAATCATTTGAGATTTATGATCTCTTATAGATTTAAATTGATTTTGAAAGCTTTTGAGGAGAATTGTGACTTGATTATGAAAGCGTTTTAACTGATAAGGATCTAATTTTGAGATTTTAAACTCCATTGGTTAAACATGCATGATTATCTTTTGAAAACAATTGAATGCCAAATAACTTTTTAATTTAATTGAAATCATTCTCCCCCTCAATCAATGACATAGGTTGTTGATTGAGAGATAGATATTTTGACAAATAAATCCAGATGATTATCAAAAATAGAGTCCGGGTTATTTTTTCATAGCGATTTTCAAAGCAGATAAATGTTTTTAGAATCGAGCATGGAATTTTGAAAATATGATACAGATATGGCTCTTTCTTTTGACTGTGACAAGCATGGGCTCGACATGACAATAAACCATTTTTTTCTCTTTCTCTCAATTTTTTTTAATAAGAATTCGAGCAACATCTAAAGTCCCGTGTCATTTTTGAATGACAGCACAAAGACCGTAGATATTATCGAATCGAGAAAAACATGACAAATTGACAATATTTTTTTGAAGTTTTTTTCGAATTTTTCTGATTTTTATGGATTTTGAAAGTTTTATAATTTTGTATTTTGTTTTTCAAATAAATATTTACAAGAGATAGATCATAGATGAGCATAGACCTTTACTCATCGTCTTCTTCCTGAAGACGTTTGAGAGTTTTTGGTTGAAGGCTTTTCAAGCCTAGTCGTGGAAGTATGAACTCAAAACATTCTCTTGGAAGAGCTTTGGTGAAGATGCCGCGACATAACCGATATTCGACCTCACAAAATAGAGTTCCACCACACCCCTTTTCCACTTGTTCCCGATGAAATGATGACAGATAATGTCGATATGCTTAGCTCTTGAGTGTTGAACGTTATTGCATGAAAGAGAAATAACACTTTTATTATCACAGTACATAGGGATTTTGTTAAATACAAAGCCATAGTCAGTTAATTGAGATCTCATCCAAAGGATTTGAGCACAACAAGATGACATGGCTATGTATTCTCGCCTCTCAGAGGAAATAGAAATACCTTGATGAGTGTCTAAATACTCATCATTTTTGTAATGCTTAGAATGCCGAACATCCGAAAACACTCAGAAATGCATCAAATGATAAAAATATCACAAATAAGTGTTTTATGTGTTTTAAATGCAAAAATATCAAAATCGATGAAAACGATCAACTTTGCATAATTGGCGTTTTAGTCCCTCAAGTTTCAAAGTTGTCAAAAAAAATCCTTGGTAAATCAAAATAAAGAAAAATGTTATTCAAGGTCCCTGAAATATTCTAAGTTGTCAAAAATGGTCTTGAATAAATCTTTGGCAAAATTACAACTTAGGTCCCTAAACTTTACAAAAGTGTCAAAAATAGTCCTTGGATATTTTAAAAATAGAAAATAATCAACTATGGTCCTTGTACTATTTAAGAATGGCAATAATGGTCCTTGTGTTAACTTTGGAATATTTCATGGTTTGGTCCCTTAACTTTGGCCGAATTGCAAAGTTAGTCCTTGTATTATTAAACTACCAAATGTACCCTTTATGTATTATTACCCCTGCCAAAACCCAAAAGAACCCTTACCAACACCCTGTGACCCCCATTGTGAACCCACCCCGTATTATTAATACCAAGTCAAAAGTCAAAGCGCGCTAAAACCGTGACCTTACCGTTCATCGTCCACTCACCATTCTCTGTAATCCCAATACCGAGTTGTTTTATGCCTTTACACATCACTTATAAACCTGTTACCAACTCCCTAACACCTCCATATCTTCCAAAAATCTTTAATTAGCAAAACCTGCTCAAAGACTATTTTGGCGCCAAATTTGACAAATGGCGAAATTGATGATCTGTGAAGATCCAATGGTTGGAAATTGGTGGGAAATACTCAGAGATGTCGACTAAGATTGAAAATATCAATAAAAGGGAGCTTGGTGCAAGAGAGGAAAGTAACTAGTGTAAATTTAGTTTTCTTAAGTCGTTTTAGCTAAAATTTAAATTTCAGTGTATGTTTTAGCTTTTGAACTTTGTATTTCAAGTTTTCAGTGTATTGTTAAACTTTGTCAATTATCAACTTCAAGTTTTAATCATATTTCCAGTTTATGCAAAATTTCAAGTTTAAAAATTTCATGATGGTTCGAATGTTGTTAGTAGTTAATGTTTTGGACTCTTAAGCTCATGTAAGCTCCTATATAGCTTATCTAAGCTATTAGAAACCTTTAAACTTTGTTTAATATCAAAAACAGAAAAATCACATAATTACTCAAAAATAGTTAGAAAATAAAAAAAAAGTCCATGGAAGTGAAGGTCAAAGATGGAGTAGGGTGAATACAGGATTGCCCGGTTTAGAAGCTTCTTGGGAAGCTTTAGGAAGTGTGCAAGTCCTTGGTTCTCATTCGTGCTTAGACTCATTTGTAAGCAATTTCTTAAAAGTTTGCAATTTTTAGTATAAGTGGTTAATTCTTGCTAATATTAGTTTAATTCTGCTTCATTGTAGTTAATATAAGTTAATCATTAGATTACTTGGTTAAAAAGCTTTCAGTACTTAAATCTTTAAAACAGTCTTATAAATGGGTGTTTGGATTCATTAGTTTAACTGTGTTATAGGTTTCTTGTGTTATTGCTTGTGCTTGTCTTGTGTCTCATTAGTCCCTAATAACTCAAACAAACCATAAAATCAGTCTTCTTTGAGAAAATCAAATATACCTTTAATCTCATCTTTCTCATTAACTGTTGGATTTTAAAGTTCTATGATCCTGGTTTTGTGTTAATAAGTTGTTATTATTGATCAAGTCAGTCCTAATCCACCTTAATACATCATAATCAGTTGGTAGGATCAATCCAAAACTCATAAAAGTCAACTTTTAGTGTAAATCAAAAGTCAAAAATTTCAGATAGTCGTTTTTAAATAAAATAGATTATTTTATATAGGGCTTAAAATTAGTTTTCAACATTTGAGCTTTTAGGATATCAAAATATAGTTGCTCAGCTTTATACTAGTATTTTTTATATTTTCTAAAAAGCTTATTACATAGCTTATTTTCTAGCTTATTTCAAGTACCCTTTTCAAAAGCTTGCCCTGTACAATACTTTCATGGCCACTTTCATAAGCTCACACAGAGCTTGTTAGTTGGTCAAACCTTGTGAATTTTAGTTCTTTGGAAAGCCAACCAAGCCATTTCAAAGATCCAAGCTTAGTTTTTCAAATTGTATCTTATTTGATAGGGCTGCACCTAGTTTCTTTTTTGTCCCATTACTCAGTATTAACTGTCTCAGCTTAAGCTGTAGCAGTGAACTGACCCATTTTCACAAGCGCTTAATAAGCTCTCTAGTTACCCTTAGCTTGTGATCTTTGGCTTTTTGGGAAGCCCACCTAGCCAACTTGATACCTCAGTCCTTGTTTTTAGCTTTTGAGCTTATTTGATAAGCTAAATCGACTTTGGAAAAAGGCTGCACCTGTTGGTTGTTTGGCTTAGATTAAGTGCTTATTGCTTATTTACAGCTTATCAGTATGCTTATCTGTGTATTTTAGCTTCATATAAGTAGCTTGTAGATTGTTTTAGCTCATTTCACTTTTGTTTCCAGTTTGCAAGTTTATTTGAGCTTTAAAAATCAATATAAGCTCATACTCAAAACTGTTAGCTCATAAGCTTATTAAAACAGCTTATTTTTAATTTCCAAAATTTTTGTTTTCATTAAAGTAGCTTATAATCAGTAGTTAAGTAGTTTTTAAAAAGAAAAACCACAAAAACATCATTTTTAATATAATGATAGCGTTTATTTAATAGAAATTAGCTTTTTGATTTTTCTTTTCAGCTTATTATTAAGCACATCTTGTTTTTATAATTTTCTTAGCTTTCTGTCATCATAAGATATTTTTAGAAAAAGTTTCATAATTTTCTTAGCTTGTTTAGTATTTATTATAATTTTAAATAGTTAAAAGTCTTAAATAAATAATAATAAATAAATAAAAAACATAAAAAATATCTTTTCATTTTTAAAATTAGTTTTATAATATTCTAGATTTTTCCAAGTTAAAATTTTATTTTTCCAGGTTTATTTTATATTTTCTAGTATTTAAGTGTATTTTAAATAGTAATTAATTAATAATAAATAGATAAAAAGTGTAAAAAAAATATATTTTCAATTTAAAATAAGTTTTATAATATTTTAGATTTTTCTAAGTCATAATTTTATTTTTATAGCTTTATTTCACATTTTATCATATTTTAGGTTATTAATAAATAGTTAAAAATAGTTTTTAATTAATAATAATTAAATAAATAGTTATAAAAATAATTTTATTTTTCCAATCATTTTCTTTTATTTTTAGGATTCCAAAAATATCATTTTCATATTTTTAGGTCTTTTTGATTTCTTAGATCCACTTTTTATTTTATACGTTACGTAGTTTAATAAGCGTGCGTATTTACGTTTCTTTTATCTGATTGTTTTGTTTTACAATTCTGTATTCAATATCCATTCCAATCAATCAGTAGTGTAATTATTCATCAAAATCCTTACTGATCACTATCCTTAGTGATTATTCGACATCCGAAGTTGTTTAACACCATTCATCCTCCGTGGGACTTAACGACCAGAGAATCCACTTTATATTCCTCGATCTTAAATTGCATTTGTTTCTGAAAGCTATTTTAAGTTTATTACGATTGACCATTCACAAGTGGTTGCTGTGTGATTAAACTTGACTGTGAGGAAATAGAAGTACTCATTTGCTTCTTTGAAGACCCACTCACAAGCTTATCACCCAAAAACTGAGCACCTCCGTGCGTATTTCGACGAGTATCTTGACATCCTGCATGATCACATCTGCATAAATTTTGGTCGTTAGTGACATACCAGTATCCTTCGGGTACCAAAGTCCCATATTGATGGTTCCTTGGAGATACCAAAAGACCCGTTTAACCGCTTCAAGGTGCTTTTAGTAGGCTTAGCCGGTATCTAGTACACATGCAAACAAATGAACAAGATGTCGGTCTACTAGCGTGAGGTACATCAGGGACCCAATCATACTACGATATTTCGTTTGGTCAATCATGATCCATGAGTGGTCCTCATCTAGTTTGGTTCGATCAATCATGGGAGTGTCAACAGGGTCACTTGAATCAAATCCAAATTTCTTTAAGATCTCAGTAGCATATTTAGATTGATTTATGAAAATGCCTCCGGGGCTTTGTGAAATTTGTAGTCCCAAGAAAATGACATTTGTCCCA
Source organism: Chrysanthemum makinoi (assembly GCA_910596185.1). Classification (NCBI taxonomy): domain Eukaryota; kingdom Viridiplantae; phylum Streptophyta; class Magnoliopsida; order Asterales; family Asteraceae; genus Chrysanthemum; species Chrysanthemum makinoi. Next base: position 322,982,797 of record OU343222.1, on the reverse strand, counting down.
TCATTGACATTTGAAATTTTGAACTCATTTCATTTGAAAAACGGTCACACTTCATTGGGGTCATCGAGGCAAAATGATATCATCAACATAAATTTGAACATGAATTAAATGTTTGCCTGACTTTATGGTGAACAATGTTGGATCAACTGCTCCTTTGCTGAATCCGGTAGATAGAAGAAACTTTGATAGCGTATCATACCATGCCCTTGGAGCTTGCTTTAAACCATACAGAGCCTTCTTCAAACGATAAACGTGGTAGGATGCTTCGATTCACAAAGCCTTCAGTTGGTGACATAGACGACTTTTTTAAGATCTCCGTTCAGGAATGCCATCTTCACGTCCATTTGATAGACTACCATGTTCTTACTTGCAGCATTAGCCAAAAGATTCTAATTGCCTCGATTCGAGCCAAAGGAGCAAAAGATTCTTCAAAGTCTATACCCTCCTCTTGACGGTATCCTTGAGCAACTAAACGAGCCTTGTTCTTCAACACATCACCATGCTCATCAAGTTTCACTTTGAAGATCCATTTTAGAGCAATAATCATAGCACAATCTGGAGCGGTACTAATTCCCATACATCAAGTCGATCAAACTCATGAATTTCTTCTTGCATGGCATTGAACCAGCTATCTTCATTCATGGCGTTTTTGACATCTTTTGGTTCGATCTTAGAGTACGGAGTTGAAGAAGCACCACAAGGCATCGGTTGCAAGTTGTTTCCGTGTTGATACTGTACGAGAAGGATTTCCAATGATGTTGTCTAATGGATGATCGTGAGTCCATTTTCGGAGGTGTTCATGTGGTAGTTGTTGAGGGACTGAAGTAGCAGAGTCGATGTCTCCTGAAGAAGATGGTTCTGATGAAGATTCAGGAGCAAATATGTTTTCAAACGGAGCATCTTCGGGAGTAGCAAAGGGATTAACTTCATCATTGATGCCGAAATGTTCCATGATGTACATTTGAAGAATGATGATTTGTTGATGAGATCGGAAGGATCGCCAGCAGGCGCTTCTTGACTTAATGATATTGAGACTGAGGGATTGACTTCATTCACAGGAATATGAACAACCTCTGTTGTAGGAATCGACACCTCATTAGTACTTGGATCATAAAGTTCATCAAACATAGGATCAAACAATTTCTTTAAATCATCTTCAGATGGAGGTACATATGGAGTTTCTTGAGAAAAGTTTGGAATAAGGGATGAACCAATGGGACTGTTTTGAAGTGCGGGTTCTGAACTGGATTGTCGAGGAGCCATTTGACCGGTCAGCTCATCAAACGTAACGTGAATTGTTTCCATGATATTTCGGGTTCTTTTGTTGTAGATTCGGTATCCCTTTTTGTTTGGTGCATACCCTACAAATATTCCAATGTCTGCTTTAGCTCTAAGTTTGCCTAAGTCTTGACCCTCATTAGTTGGATAACACAATGCACCAAACACACGAAGGAAAGAGAGATTAGGTTTTCTGTTGTGGACAAGTTCATATGGAGTTTTTCCATGAACATGTGAATCGAGGAACGATTTTGTGTGTAGCATGCAGTGGCAATAGCTTCAGCCCTGAGAAACATTGGAACCTTTGAGTAAATCAGCATTGTTCTAGCGGCTTCTACAAGAGTTCGATTGCGTCTTTCAACTACACCGTTCTGTTGAGGAGTTCGTGGAACACTTCTTTGATGGTGATTCCAATGATTTCATAAAATTCACTAAGTTGTTTGTTAACAAACTCGTTCCATTGTCCGCTACGGATAATTCGGACCGGTTTTGTTAAGTCGAACCTGCAATGTTTGATGAGTTTGATGATGATATCAGGAGTTTCATCCTTTGTCCTTAAGAACTTGACCAGGTGAATCTAGAGTAATCATCAACCACAACTAACACATATTTCTTCCCAAAGATATTCTGCACTCTCATTGGTCCACATAAATCCATATGAATTGTATGAAGAGCTTCTGTGACAGAGTTAGTAGGTTTGGGTTTATGGGCATACTTCTTGCCTTTTCCCAATTGACATGCTGAACAAAGATGATCCTTTTCATACTTTAGTCGAGGTAAACCTACAACTAAGTCCTTTCTGGAGAGATCATTGATGGTGCCGAAGTTCAAGTGATTGAGACGATGATACCATAACCATGACTTTGTTTTCGAAGCCTTTGACAACAAGCAAATTGGAGAAGACTTCATCATATCATCGATAGAGATGGTGTAAAGATTTGAACCACGAGTTCCTCTTAAAAGTTCCTTACCATCAAGTTCTCTAACAAAACAAGTATGTTTTCTGAAGGCTACTTCTAGATCGGAATCACAGAATTGACCGACAGAGAACAGATTATGACCAAGACCTTCCACATAGTATACTCTAGAGATAACACTATCACCAACAACATAATCACCATAACCCATAATTGCACCGAAATGATCATTACCGAATCTAACTGTCCAGATGAATTTGCTCACGAAGTTCATGAGCCGCGACCGGTCTCCAGTCATATGCTTGGAACAGCCTGAGTCCGTGGTACCAAGAACGATTTGAACGATCTGCAGTTGAACATGACAAGAATGGATAACTGGATATTTGGGATCCCCATGCAAAAATGGGTTCCACTTGGTTAGTAACAGTGATTGGAACACCCACATCAGAAATAGAAACATCCATATCTGAAGTAGAAGCAATGGAATCATTGGGAATAGATGCAATGCTGGTGTCTGTATTTGACCTATTCAAAGTATGTTCACTTCTTAAGGGAATAGTTCTACCGTAGCATCCATTTTCTAGTTTGCATAATCTTAGCAGTTTGAGAGCAAAACTGATTATTCTTATGGCCAAAAGGTATCCAATAATAACCTATCTTTATAAAAGTTCTTCCTGTAGGTTTCCACTATTTTATAACAATCTTTCGTTTTTGCCTTTTTGCCTTCTTTGCACGATTATTAGCGTTAACAATTTTAACTGGGCATTTGACAGCATTAGACAAAGCATTCACACCACATTCATGATTAGCAGAATTCAAGCGGACATCATTACAAGGTTTGCAAATAGTATCAGAAATCGAATTAATTACAGTACGCCTAAGGCTAATACTAGAATCAACACGATTCGTTTTATTCAACTCAAGCTTAAAGATCCTAGGTTGGTCTTCTACTCTCTTCCAATGTACATTTTTAGCTTGCAAGGTCCTATCATTCCTTGTATTGTCTTGAGACTTTGATATGCTCGCTTTAATGTCATTGATTACTCCTTTAGAGGGAATTATGGGAACATTAGTTGGTTGATCTACTTTTTGCATTCCTGAACTAGACGTGCAAGGATCTGTATTACTAGACGACACATTGATGTATACTTTCTTAAAACTGGGCCTAGAATGGTTTGAAGGCTCGGCACTAGGCATAGAACAAGGCATCACAGCTTTGCCTTTTGCACCTAAGGTTAAGGATTTGGGACATGTTGCAATTACACATTCTAGCAGCTCTTGAGATCGTTTGGCCGGAGGCAAGCAAACCTAATTTCACTATCAAGAGGTTTGTTAATGAAATCCTCTTCGACAATCTCACGGAGACATTCTAGACTATCCTTAAGGTGAGCACAGTAGTCATGAAAAGCATGTTCATTATTCCTAAGATGAGGAGGAATATATTTAATTGTCACAGTGTATTTGCAATCTAAGGGTGACTTTGAGACAACATTCTTATTGAAAACAAGTGGTAGTTTCCCATTTCCCGAACTTCTCAGATTCTCAATTTCCTTTGTAAAGACGTTATTTTTTCGTTGTTTTGGTCACGGGTGACTTTTATTGAATCATATAACTCTTTAAAATGTCGTTTAACTTTTTCATTTTCTTCTAGAAAACTCTCATTTTCCTTTTGTAAGGCATTAACTAAGTTTTGAAGATGAAAAGTTTGAGAATTCTGAGAATCTAAAGGAGGAGGCATTTGGGAGCCTGTCATATTGTTCTTTTGACCCTTTAATTGAGAGATTTGGGCTTTCAACTTTCTGATCGTGTTGCAATGAGCTTGAATCGGTTCATCACGTTTGTTAATTTGAAAAGCGCATCAAACTCGGAGCATCCGAGGATGTCTTGATATTTGAAGTTTTGACATTTTCTTTAAGATGTTGATATTTTAGTTGTAAATTAAAATGCTCAGCTTCTAGTTTAGAAAAATGTTTAACCAAATTGTCGTGATCATCCAGTTCAATTTTCTCGCTTAGTTTAGAATTAGTTTTTTCAAGCTCAATGACACGATCATGGGAGACTTTCAGCGCAACAGATAATTCATGAAATTGAGAAGCATTAATAGAACAAGTTGTAGCAGTGAAAACACATCTTGAGCAATACATTCAGAAATCATATTCTCATTCAGGGTATGCAAGTTCTTCCTTTCAATCTCATTATATTTTAATGCTCGCTCATAGTCACTAACCTCAACTATCATAGCATCAAATTCCTTTTCCATTTTTTTAATGTCTGAATTCATTCCCTTTTTAAGACTCTCAAAGTGATCTTTTAGTTGTTTAAAGAAAGGGATGACTTCAGTTAAATAACATTCTTTAGTTTTGCTCAAAACCTCTTTCTCCTTCGTTATACCAAATGGTGTGATCCTTTTCTTGAAAGTTTTCTCAAAATCAACAAATAGTTGAAAGATAACATATTGACTGATTAAGGTCTTGCTTTTAGTGGCAATTGTTCTAGGAACTAGATGCATTGGTGTATTTGGAGGATACCATTAAGTCGCTCTAGGCATTTTCTAAAGGGGGGGGTTGGTTTCAACAATATTTTCAGCTTTCTGCTTATCTAAATCCATTTTCCGGAACACTTGTTCGGGAGTTAACAATGTCTGAGGCTTAAACTTGTTTAAGGCAATCCAATTCTCCTTTTGTAATCATGGGGTGTGATGATTACTTTCTTTTCTTTACATTTTGGATCATCTAGTTTCTTGTTTAACTTTTCCCTAGTGATTTCATCTGATTTCTTATCTTCCTTTGTGCACTCAACGCAACTAGGTTTCTGTCTAGGTTTAAGGATTTCCTTGCCATCATAAAGAACCTTATGAGCATTTCTAGCCTTTTTAATGACCTCTGGATTTGGTTCCTCAACAAGGGGAATGCTATGCTTATCGCTTAGGACTCTATGCTTAGTGATCATGTGAAGCATCTGAATGGTGTTTCCTTGTACGTACAACTTATTTTCAAGCTTGTTTTTCAAGGTTTTAGATTAGAAAAATCATTCAAAAGTTTTGATTCCTAGCACTTGAATTCTTGCTTAAGCACTTTAACATTTTCTTGAAGTTCTTGTTTTTGCTTAGCGGTTTTTGAAAGTTTTTCTTGTAAGGAGTTTAACTCTTGTTTTAATACTTCTTCTCTAAACCTACTTTTTCTAATAGTTGTCCGCATTTGGTCATCCATTTCCTGCTCACGGGTGGTCAACTCAAATTTTGCACGTTGTTCATAAATAGCAACACGTTCTTTATAGGCATTGATCACGAGATAACAGATCATCAGGGCACATGCAGTGTATTCATCAAAAACATAGTCATTGTTGACTGCAGAAGATGCATCACTTGATACAATTTCACTTTCACTTTGTTTCACATATTGATCATATGGGACAACATTGATATTACCCATGTTTTCAATATTTGATTCAATAGTTTCAGTTGATTGTACTTTGTCATGCATCTTTTGTACATCAGCATCATCGAATAGTTTTAATACCTCTGAGATGAGTTTGTCTTTGGATGGGCCAGCTTGTGGTGAAGAAGAGACCTTGGGAGAAACCATTGGAGAAATGCTAGCCATAAAAATTGTGTGTGCAGAAGGTCCATCATCCACATCAGAGTCGTATGCATCACAATCAGCGACTTGAAAGGCGTTCGGATGATTGTGACCTATCTCCTGAATTGGTACGCTCATCCACATCTGCATCATAGGTCTTGGCATTGCCCTCGGCAAGAAACAATAACTCCTCTTCATCCAACGCAGCACCATTATCCTGAGCTTGTACAAGCATCATCTTATCTCACGAAGTAATCAGCATTCTATGGACGTTTTGGAGATGTGCAGTTCCTTGCAATGTGTCCCTCACCACCACAGTTATAGCATTTGATCGGCTTAGTTTGACCTTGATTTCCATTTCTTCCTCGATTCTGATTACCAACATAACCTCTACCAGCTCCTCCTCTTCCTTGATCATACTGTCTTTCCTGAACTGGTTGCACAACAATTTTCCCATCTCTTACAGTAGCTTGATTGTGTGGGTTAGAAGCTGTTCGGAGGTGGTTGTTGGTTTGTGGGAGAGAATTCATGTTTTGACTAATCAGGAGAGCAAGTTGATTAATGAAGTTACCCACGTGTGCATCAGCATCAGCTTGTTTGAACTTTGGATCGGGAATGAGTTTGTGAGTTCCATCACCCATGGGTATAACTTGTGAAGCTTTAGTGGTAATCCCAATGTTTGAGTAGAAGAGCTTGTCTCTCCTGGATTTGTTTTGAATTGTTCAAGAATCCTCTTTTCAAACATGGCAAGTCTCTCATTCTGAAGAAGGAAGGCATAGAGTTGCTCATAGTTAGTATTCTTCAATCCTTTAGTGAGCTTCACAGAAGTAACAAATTTGTGCCATTCGGGATTCATGTTGTTTAAATTTTGAGTTCAACTGAATGTTAGGCATAGTCATTCTGATGTTCCTCATGTCATTCACCAGCTTATGAAATCTCACATAGTACTCATAGACACTTTCATTTGGTTTCATCTTGAAGTGCTCAAATTCATCATATAGTTGTGATTCTCGATCTTCAACAGTTAGCTCGAACCGAAAGAAGCATCTTGACATTATCCCATACAGCTTTTGACTCGGTGTTGTGATTGATAAGCTTGTAGATGTCCTTTGGTAGACCTTGCAGTATAATGTTGGAAGCTCGGATATCTGCATCGAATCTCTTTTTCTCCTTATCGTCAAGCTCATCATACATCTTCGGTCTGTACATTCCGTAAATCGAAGTTCCATCTTCAGCAGTATCAAGTATATCTCTAGTAGTTTCAACTCGGTAAGGTCCTTCATCAATGGATTTGAGAATGTTAACCCCATTTTCTTTTCCAAGGCAGTACAATCTGATTCGTTGAGCCCAAGAGTCATAGTCAGTTCTGTCAAGCATGGGTGGACGAGTGTCGGAACCAGCTGCTTGAACATCCTCGCAACAGTGGAGATGATTGTAGGAACGTTGGTAGACATGATGACAAGTTAAACGAGATTTTATAACTCTATGATTAAACCAGGAAATAGATTCTTTCACGGGATTTTACTAAATCAAGAGAAAACCGTATTTAAAGGAAATCACTCAAGTCGCTAGGAAAATTGTGAACCAAGTCGCTAAGTGCTAAGTCGCTAAAGTTCCAAGTCGTTATGTAACAACTCGCTACAATCCAAGTCGCTAACAAAATTTTGGCAGCAATTCGCTAAGCACCAAGTCGCTAAATATTCAAGTCGCTAAATAGCAACTCGCTAGGTACCAACTCGCTAACACCAAGTCGCTAACAATATAAAGTACAAGTCGCTAACTTCCACCAAGTCGCTACCCGTAGTGGAGATTCCACTACTTGTACTATTTGTCGGCTTGTCTCACTAGGCAAGTCGCTAGGCCTAAGTCGCTAACTCCACAAACTGCAACTCGCTACCAAAATGTAAAGCAAGTCGCTAGCAAGAAAAGCTATCCGTAGATCAAGTCGCTAGCTAGAAAACTTCACAAACACCACTTTTCAATCCAAAAACAACCCAACCAAGATGATTCAAGCTTACCAAATGAAAACCTAAACACTTGTGATGATTCTAAACACAAAAGTACTAACAAAATCCAAGCTTTAACACAAGAAATCAACTAAATGATGCAAAAACCACTAAACTTTTTCAAACTCAAAAACCACCTAAAAACCACTAGAAATCCAAAGATGTGTAAGATATGATCTAACCATGGCTCTGATACCAATTGTAGGATATTGGATTTCACATACACATCAAACCATAACACAAAGTAGGCGTATAAGTGGAATTCTAGAGAGAGAAAGTTAGAGGTTTAGAGAACTTTAGTGAGAGAAAGAAAATTCTTATTATGAGCTCCAACTCTCTACCTTGGAAGGTAGAGAGTATTTATAGTCTTACAATAAAACGCCACACAACGGGCTGTGGATCAGGCATACAGTGGGTAAAGACCCGTCCGTCCTCCACGGTGTTACTAAACTAAATACTACTTAACATAAAAGTACTGTTACTACGAGCTTTCTAACGATTACATATACTTGAGGTGACTGACTCTTTAATACCTGGAATTTCTAATTCCTAACAGTAAATACTAAAATCGTAAAGCATAAAACATGTAATTTGCATTGCTTAATTTAATGTGAATAAATATTTGTACATTATGCTTACAAGTAGGGGTGTTATCGGGTCAGGTTAAGTCGGGTTTTAATTTTTAAAAACTCACCCGCAAACCGACCCGATAAGGAATCGGGTTATGTCGGGTCGGGTGATTCGGGTTATTAGGTGATACTAGAAATGAGGAACTAATAAATTATCAAATGTGACTTTTTTTTAAAACAGTTACCAAATCCTCAGGTACTAATAAATTATCAAATGTAACTTTTTTTTGGAACAATTACAAATGAGCAGCTAGGAAGTATCACATATACGTGAATAACAGCGAAAGGTTGACTTGATAACCATTCAGGTAGTACCCATCTCATGTTTATTACTCAATAAGAAAAGCCAATGTTATTTATCACTCTTCACTTGTATTAAAAAATTCAGTAAAAACATTGAAATGTTATATGACTTGTATCAGTTAGTAGACTGAAGTAATTATACTATGGTAATGATCATATAACAAGCTAGAACCATTATGACTTACGAGTTGATTATATGACTGCTTACCTTTTTAGAAAGACGTTGAGCAAGTTCAAGTGATGAAGAAGCTGCTGCATTATCGATCTTTACAACCAATTAAAAGGTTCAACAAAATACAAAAGTTATTGCAACACTAAGGTTTAAATTTTAGCTGTTATGGTGTGACTTTGAGCAAACATAGAAAAGTATATTAGAGTGAAGGGTATCGTGGCGAATCTTGCTCGCCAATCTGATGTGGAGCCTTCATCGGAGTTCACCGCCCTTCGCCACCACACCATGGTGGCTCGCGGTTTGTCTTCTCGCCACTCCCACGACATGGAAAACGACAAAAACTTTGCTGTGAGTGTGCTGTGTGTGTGAGTGTGTGTTTATAAAATTGAAGGTGGGTGGGGCCCAAGTGAAGAGGTTTGGGTTAGTTGTGAATGGGGGATATTTTTTAGTGGGTATGTTGAAGTGATGTGGCACATGTGGGGCCCAAATGAAGAGGCATGGCTTAGCCATGATACCCTTCACTCTTAGTGACTACTAAGCCTCATTTTGTGTCATTTGAGACTTCGATAACAAACGTAAAATCATTTTAACGAAACAAATAAAATACGTAAATGGTTTGAACCAATAGTTCACTAACACACTTACGTTTTCATATAAAACACTAAACAAGCAATAGTGTTTTCATGATATAGTAATGCATATGAACAACAACTAGTGTTTACATATTGGGTAAATATATACATACTTAGTATGTATTATACTGGGTAATAGAATGGGTAGTAGTTTATGTTGGTTTATGGATATATTTAATATGTGTATGACCGGATTCGAACTCGAGACCACGGGATTGCACACTTTACGTATGAGACTCGATGTTTAAATAATTAATATAAAATATTATGTTTAATTATTAAATTCACAATAAACAACTTAACGAGCGATAAGTACTTATCGAAAGTGACTATCGGTCGTTAAATGTCAACGGGATATGAAGAAAAGTTATCAAGCCAAGAGAAGGTTTTTAGGAACCTTCTTTTGGGCTTGTTTTTGGCCGAAACTATGGAATCCCACATCGGAAACCATAGTAATCTTGACATCTACCATAAGGCTATAAATACATCCCCATGTATTCATCCTTTGATACACTAGATTTCAATAGAAGGCCAAACTTCTTCTTTCTTCCCTCTTGTTCTTAGGTCGACGAGTAAAACCCCATGTAAGGGATTTGCGAGTGACCTTGAGCATAACAAAGGTGTTTGGTTAATCTATTGTGATCAAGAACTAGCATTCGCATCGAATCGCTAATAGTATGTGTGTACAAGAACGTGGTGTAACACACTATTGTTACACAAAATGGTTTGAGTTGTAAAACAGTAAGGGACAACTCTTTAAACCACTTCATCTTCTTTGTCCAAGAAATCTAACCATTTACAAGAGGTACGTTAAGCGTTTATTTCAGTTAATTAATTGTTGTTATATTCTAAGTCTTTCGCTGTGTACTCTGTGATGTCTATATGTTATTATTTGTATATCATATATCTTAACCTCAACAGTGGCATCACGAGCCTTGTATAATAAGTAATTAATTACTGAAACGCATAAAACAAATAAATGTAGTGTGTTATTAATTATATGTGTAGATCTAGGGTTTGCAAAACCTAAACCCTAATTTGGGTGGGGGGGGCGTTTATTTTTGTGCCCTAATTAGGGTTTTGTAAACTTTTGTTTTTAATTGGATTAGAAAATCCTAGGTTGCATGCAATTTTATGTATATTAAATTGCGTAACTCTTGATTAATTGCATTAATTGTTAAGTGTAATTTATGTCCATGATAAATACATGCATGTTTTGTCATGGATCCTTTTTATTGTATGCTTTACTTGGTTAAGTGATATACACTAATTTTTTATAGATCTAAAATTGGGGAAGACCTCAATCATTATTATTAAATCAATTATGTGCTATGTGGTATATGTTTTAATTTTGACTTACGCAATCGATGAATCGATGCATGTAGCTCACCTTGTACATTGATGAAAATGGGTGAAAGTATTAATTAGACATATACATATTGACATATCTAGAATTGATTATTAATAGGATTTATTAAAAGGTTTGCATGTGGCTATTTGATATGCATGATTAATTGTTAAGTTATGTATTCATTGTTTATATGTTTTTTTTAAATACTTGCTTGTTTGTTATGTGTAACAAGGGTATTTTTATAAGAAAAATAAACTGACCTAAACAATGGTGAAACATGTGTTTTTTAAGCATAGTAATCGTAATCGTTTAATTGATTGATTTTTATGCACAAAATAGTTAGAACGGCTCACCCATTAATGACAAACTGTGTGATGGGTACAAGGTTGGTACGCATTAAATTGTGACCTTAAAGATGAGGGTATGTAATATGTTTCGCGCTGACCTAATTCTATGCTCGTTTGTGCGTCTTAATGGAGCTACCAAGTATTCCAATGAATGTGCATAAAATCTTAAGGGTGAATTGACCTTAAATTCTACGCGCCACTTTTGCGGTAATTATCCGAATAACTTGGGTCTTATGACTCTGCAGCAGTAGGATATAATGGTAGTTAAAGGTAATTCTTTAATTGGTTAACCAATACCTCGATTAAAGTTTGATGATGAAAAGCTTAAACATTAAAACAAGGATATAAATGTATTAATATAAACTTATGCTACGAAGATGAATGTATGACATCTTTATACATATTTGATTTGACATCAAAATTATTACCCTTAATTTAAGTTGTATGCCATCCAACGAAACGGAAGCACCTGAGATTACCTTTTATTTGCGTGAGAACGTGATTTAGATCTTAATCAAAGGGTAAAATATCCACGTGACGTGAGAACGGGCATGGATGATTTTGCAGTTTCTTAAGTTGGACAACTTAATTGAGTTAGGCGGTGAGAACTGACAACTCAAGGCATAAGATGGGGATAAAACATGTTTACATGGCAATTAAAATTGGCTAAATGTAAATCCCATAAATCTAGGAGTTGCAATTTGAAAATTGGCAATTGAGGTTCGACTCGTACCATTTTGAATACTTTCATTACTAGCAGATCAACTGATGTGATGAAAATATATCATTTTGGATCCTGGTTTTCAATGAAAATTAAATGGTTATATGTTTATGAACCATGGGTATTTAATTTTCTTGAAAAGGTTAATTATCGAAAATACTAAAATTGAATTTTGTAATTCTTTTGAATGTATTAATGCAACATTTAACCGTAAACGTGGTTTAGTCTTTGATTAGTAAATTGATTAGTAAATTGATTTATTCTGCTTTCAAACAAATGTTTGATTGAGAATAATTTACCGAAAAGACAAACGAAGTCTCTTTTTCATGGGAGAAGCATGAGACTCAATCTTATTCCTTTTAATGAATGAGAAAGATATAATAGGAACATTTGAATTGTCTAAATTCTAATGTGACTCATAGCAATGAATTGCACATCTTATTTTCCATAAAGATTTCATTACCCTCATTTGGTGAATGAATCCTTTTGTACCAAACATGACTTTTGGTCAACTGGAAAACATGTATATGAGTTACCAAATTAGAAGCTAGACTAATTACCGTGAAAATTGGTAAAAGGCAAACTAGCATAATTTATCTAGTTGTTTTGCTTTAGCCTTTAAAGGTGCTACATACCAGTATGGGAATGGTAGGCCTGTTAAGAAAGAAATTGCATACCCAATTTTTTAAGTTAATAACATTGATGGATAACCCATCATTCATAGAGTAGAATACACCTTTTAGTACCTTAGTAATGATTACGTATGGTTCTTCAAAGGTGTAGGAAAGTAAAAAGCAAGCAAGTTGTTTTCACTGGTATGAAACACTTTCAATGTTGTCAAATCTAGTGGGAGCATTGTGTTGTATTACTGAATAAGAAATTGTTGAAATGATTTCTAATTTAGTGGGAGCTACAAGCTTTGTGTCCTATGTAGTAACCCAGATTATCTTCAAAGATAATTGCTTTCCAATTGTAGGCACTTATGTTTTAAGGATAGTCATGTGCGTTTCCTTACTAATCAATATAGTCCTACATTTGCTTGTTATATCTATGACACAAACCATATTAATAAAATAAACAAACGTTTGTCGTGTTGTTTATCTGCTACATGATGTTGTTCCATGCACAAGTGGGAGAAATATTTATTGTGTGCAAGGTACAACACATATAAATATGATTTAAATGTATTCTCTTGATCGCTAGGTAAGAGAGTTACGTTCTAATACGAATTATACATTTAAATGTGTATGATTGCCCTATTAAGAACATGTGTCAAGATGATAACAAAGACTACTTTAAATATTTATGTCATTCAATATTTAAGAAACACTTGTCATTACAATTTACGTTACGTGAGAACGTGAACTAGATTGTAGCTCAAGGTAAAATATCCACGTGTCGTGAGAACGAGCATGGATGATTTTGCAGTTTCTTACGTTGAACATTTCATGGAATGACATAATTAAATGAAGTAATCTAATACTACTTTGATTTTAAGTATTTATGTATTCGTTGAATGACTTAAATATATGTAGTAAATTTTAACTTGAAATTATTAATTGAAACCCGAGGTGGTGTTCATAATTGCTTTAATTATACATGTTTATGATTTGTTTTGTAAAGTCACAAATATGAAGTCTTTTAATACAAGACTTACAATATAAAGTAAGACGTTAACTTGCTATGTTTTAAGACATATGCATGAAGTTAATGATTTGATCAATGACTTATAGCGTTTAGTGGGATTATAACTGATATGTCTTTTGACTTGGTCAAGAATACTTGTGTTATAATACATGCAATTGACTTGGTAATTCTATTGTACCATTAAGTTTTACTTTGTTGGTAAATAGGTAAGCCAAAGAGTAGATGGTTATCTTAAATATTGTTAGAGTTTCTTACAATATTAATTCTAAGAAAACACCATAGTTTTATGGTATGTTCAGTTAGAAAAATCAAAATCTATTGACATTGTTTGATTCAAGATAACTATAGTTTCTTCCAAAAGTTATCAAGGTTAGTAGATTGAGTATAGATTGAATATACTCTATAAGACTCCAAGCTAGAAGATTAATAAGACACCATTTGTTTATGGAATGTGATGAATCACATTAAGTCTTATAATGAAGTTCTAAATTTGTTAAACTACTTGTAAAGTGGGTTGTAACAAACTAACGTCAGTAACTGTCAATGTTTTTTGTAAGATCCTAAAAGAGAACAATATATTGTTGCTCTACTTACTAAACTATTTAAAGATGATCTTTAAATTATAAATGGCAAGTGGGAGTTTTGTTTAGATCTTGAAAGACTAAATTACAAAATACATAATCTTCTAAAATGCACTAGCAAATATCATGATTAGGCTAAACATGTAAATGATAGACCTCAATATGATGGAATTGTCATTCATAGATCCGTAAGGATATCTCAGATATTTAATATGCTGAGGATTATGAGTTACAGGATCATGGTAAGCCTGTTAATCATGATGATGAATTTACCAAATGTTGAATTGTGGTAAATCAATCATACTATGAATGTTGAGATGTTGTCCAAAAAGATAATCAATTTTAGATACTTGGTTTATCTTTCTTCAAAGGATGAAAACCCTAGTGGTTTAAATTTTTGTGTGCAAATCATATGGACAATATTGTACACGTATTTAATGTATGTCTAGTGATAATAATATTAATCATGCTTAAGCAATTAACTATGATTGAATATTATTTCCTAAATACATTAAATAGAAGTATAAAGATTATAATTGTCATACTTAGTTTCATTGACATGAAATTTTGACAATGAATATCAAAACTCTTTGTCTTGGAATTACTTTTGCGAGGACGATAAGTAATACAAAGTAGTTTTATGAATTCAAATAATTTTTGAATATGTACAAACTGCAAGAATCCATGAATGGATATATGCATGCATCTAGGAGATGACTCTTATGTTTAATATTAAATTCAAGTTTTGATTTTATAATTAAAATAAGATAGCTCATAAGTATTCCTGAAAGCTAGTGAGAGTATTATTATTTATTTTCTTAAATCTTATATGTTGTATGGGCAACTACATTCCACCTAAATTAAGTTTTAGTTGGGAATGAAACTTCGTTTGTAAGATTTGGAAATAAGACATACAACCTTGGAATATATGTTTATTATTATAAGCATATGCCGTAAATAAATAAGTCTAATAGAACATGATGAATATATATCTTTGACGAGATAGAATATGAATGAGATCTTTAAGTCTAACATGAAGATTCATCATGTACATCAAGTTGTGTATAAGGTTGTTGTATCATGCTTGATTACAAGATGATTTAACAACATTGTAATATTTATGTTTGGATTTAGAATTGTATTCCTCATCCTGGAGTTGCTCCCAGATTCTATAAAACAATTGTTGTGTAATTGTCATAGTCAACAAACTTGAAGTTTGAATGGCACCAAACAAATAATATTTAAAGTTTACGGATGTTTAAAGAGCATATTGTTGTATACAATGATGCTAGTATAATTGAGATGACACTCAATTCTAGTCACGGTATCCTTGATGATGACCATGTTAACTAGTTATGTTCAACTAAGAGCATAGTTGCATTATACATTAAAGAATGAAGAATACTTTAAACTTTAAAGTTTTGAAAGATGATTGTCATAAAAGGTGGTTCAGGTTATCACGCACCTTATGGAATGATATGACAATATCAAGATATGTGTAAACACATACAAGAAATTCACTTATTGAATTCTTGAGATAAGTATTCTCTTCCTATAGATCAAAGTTAGTTGAAATTATGCCTTGTCAACAAGTATGATTATCATGACTTGAGGCAAAAATTCATTAACTAAGTATTATCATGCATTGATCTATTTAGTATTTGGATAAAGGATGTTAAACAATTATTATTTATAATGAATTAAAGTACTTTATACGTTTAATTTCATTTATAATATTGTGTCATGTACTTGCATGTTTAAATCCTTGAATAACTTAAGTTATTCTAAATAGTCCGTTGTTGATCAATAACATGGGAATGATATTGAATTAAGACAAATCTGAGTATTAGTTAGAATATACTTGAAAGTATATTGATGTGTAGCATGACTAATTTCAGATGATATTCAATGGATTGAGTATAGGACTTATCCCAACCACATGATGGTACTTTATGGATCTTAGTCATTAAGTACATCATGAATATTTATCCTCTGACTTGAGATACCAGAGAAATGTCATGGATGTAGTGCATTTCTGTGAAGCAATCTAATGCTATACGTAACTGGTAATTATAAGGATTGTTTTCAGAAGTGTTGTGAAATTTATGAATTCAGCTCGTATTCAAAACGGGTTTTGTTTCCTTCAAATTTATTTTGAAGTATAATACTGCTGGGCCCCTCGTAGGGCTGTCAAGATGTTTGCATGGCCATGCCCAAGGTCTTCTGGAATATGTTCTGAAGAATTGGTAATCTTGATCAACCATATAAAGCGAGAAACGGAATAGTTAGTTAAGAAATGAGTGATATCCACATTCTTATTAACATGGTATTAGAAACAAAAGGATAAATATGATGGTGAATCGTCAAAAGGTTTTTCTAGAAAACCATACTCGAGTTGTTCTGGGGTCATTGGCGTGTTGCTAGATGCTAACTAATGTCATTACGCATACTAAGATATCTCCAAGTGGGAGCTGTTGGTTTATGGATATATTTAATATGTGTATGATCGGATTCGAACTCGAGACCACGGGATTGCACACTTTACGTATGAGAGTCGATGTTCAAATAATTAATATAAAATATTATGTTTAATTATTAAATTCACAATAAACAACTTAACGAGCGATAAGTACTTATCGAAAGTGACTATCGGTCGTTAAATGTCAACGGGATATGAAGAAAAGTTAACAAGCCAAGAGAAGGCTTTAGGAACCCTCTTTTGGGCTTGTTTTTAGCCGAAACTATGGAATCCCACATCGGAAACCATAGTAATCTTGACATCTACCATAAGGCTATAAATACATCCCCATGTATTCATCCTTTGATACACTAGATTTCAATAGAATGCCAAACTTCTTCTTTCTTCCCTCTTTTTCTTATGTCGACGAGTAAAACCCCATGTAAGGGATTTGCGAGTGACCTTGAGCATAACAAAGGTGTTTGGTTAAGCTATTGTGATCAAGAACTAGCATTCGCATCGAATCGCTAATAGTACGTGTGTACAAGAACGTGGTGTAACACACTATTGTTACACCAATTGGTTTGAGTTGTAAAACGGTAAGGGACAACTCTTTAAACCACTTCATCTTCTTTGTCCAAGAGATCTAACCATTTGCAAGAGGTACGTTACACATTTATTTCAGTTAATTAATTGTTGTTTTATTCTAAGTCTTCCACTATGTACTCTGTGATGTCTATATGTTATTATTTGTATATCATATATCTTAACCTCAAAAGTTTAAACATTTGACCCATTGACTTAATACATTGAATGTAGTTGGGTAAAACCCAAAGTCCATGACCCATACCCATGGAGCATAATCCATAACCCATGACCCATTGCATGACATCATGCATAAGTCATAATGGGTATTATCCATGACCCATGGAGCTAACCCATGACCCATTAACTAGATGCATTGCATCTTTTAGATACATTGTATCTATTTAGATACCCATGGATCAAAGCCTACAACCCATGATCCATGATCCATGACCCATAACCTACTTTAGGGGGAGCGTCCTACAGATCCCTAGTAATACACTAGACAGATCCCTCAAGCAAAGGATCCGTGGGATCCGTGAAACAGTTGCATGTTTTTGTCTATTAATAGTGAGCCATTTATTCATTGTAAGTTGCCACTCCTACACATACTTTCTCCCAGTATTGTAAACTTACTAACCTCAGATCCAAAGGATTTTTCTATGTAGTTTGTGTTTGTTTTTGTGTGATTCTCTAGGTTCCTCTTAAAGGCGAGATCACCACCTCTTGAAGTTGAGCAAGCTCAAGTCCATGAGTTGCCATGCTTCGTCATCATCAAGAATACTGAAGAGCTCTTGTTGATAATTCTTTCTTTCTCTCTAGAAGTGTTGTGTCTAAGGCATTAGTGAAGGATGCCAAACGGGTCAAGACGAAGGCATTAGTGAAAGGTACCAAATGTCTGTGTCAAAGGCATCAGTAAAGGATGCCAAAAGGGTCAAGTCGAAGGCATTAGTGAAAGGTGCCAAAAGATCATGTCAAAGGCATTAGTGAAAGACGTCAATGGTGTACAATCGATATGGTGCATCGATGTACAAACATAGATAGCTTGTGTCCAAGGATATTGATATCCTTGATGATGTTGTAATAAGGAGTGGGTCTCCTTTGGGATAGGTGTTGTGTAGTGTTGGGTAGTAGTTCCTCTTTTGTAATGGAACTCGGTATCTAGCCTTGTACCGGATAAAGTGTAGGCGACGTTATGATAGGTTTGGTTCTACCTCGTGGAAGAACCCGGTGTCTAGCCTTGTACTGGAAAAAGAGTAGGCGACGTTGTGAAGGTTTCTCCACCATAAGGAGTTTGTGTCGTGTAGTGCTAACGAACTCTCGAGTAGGTGAATCGGGGAGTGGAGTAGGGTAAGGAAGGTGTCCTTGTAGCCGAACCACTATAAACACCCGTGTCGTGGTTTTGTGTTTCTTACTCTTTACCTTTGCATTACATATTTATATACTTATCTATCAATATCCAACATACGCACTCTAATAGATTGACACAAGTCGATCTAAATATTTTAAAACAAAGTTTTAATCAGTAAAACTATTCAACCCCCCCTTCTAGTTTTTCACAATTGGCATCAGAGCTTCGTTACAAAGTTTCTTAAGAGTATATTGTACTTTTAAAAACTTGATACGATCCATGTATGATTGAAAACTACAAGGAAGGAAATTTCTTAAAAATAAAAGGTCACGTTTTAAAATCATCATATTTTATAATGTTGGATAATGATAGATTTTAATAATATTTTCCTTGTTGAGAATTCTCCATACTAGTATTTGGGCATCTTAAGAAGATCATGAAGAATTTCTCTCTAATACTTCTTTTTTTTCAAAAAAAAAAGAACATATAGAAAAGGTATGATCTTTAATAAATTACTTACAAAAAATTATTATCGTATATTGTCTAGATGAATTAATAATGTCATTTTTTGTTTAAACATGATTTAGTTTAGTAGTATCATTACGCTCTCTCAAAAATCACTAAAGTAGTTATCTATATTGAACTCATCATCAAGAATGGTATTCTTCGTTGATGTCTATAGAAAAAACTACAAACTAGTGATAATGATATCTCGGCTATTCGAGAGCCTTGATCATCACTCCTCACATAAGGATTATTGACATTTTATCTATGTCAATAAGTATCCATGTGAGACTTCTCATATTATGATAAAATGGGATTTTATCATAATCTTTAAAAACTTCCCAAAGAATTATGATTTATTCATAAAAAGGGAACCTCGTCAAATAGGACTAGTAAAACACGTCAAAACCCCAAACCATGAGTTATAGAGCATAAACATCAACCATAGCCAAGAATTAGAACTCCCAAACCAAAATTATCAAAGATCACTTAAGCTGTCAAATTGCTGATATGCCGTGATATGCCGGATCCCTGTGCTTGAACTAACCAGATCCCTCATGCAAGGGATCCGTGGGATCCGTGCAACAGAAGACAGAATAAGAAAGAAATGATCACTGTGGAAGTTCCACTCTACACTTTACTCTCTCAAAACTCACGAACATAAAACCCATTTACTGATAACATGAGTTAATTGATCATCTTCTCCAAGGAAACAATCTCTTGTGTAAGTATAATCTTCACTACATTGTTATTTACATTCCTTGATTCCTAGGATTACAATTTTCATCTTTAGAAATTGAGCTCAAATGGGTTTGTCACAATTTGTTACCACATTGTTTTCTAAGATAAACTAAATCAAAGAATCAACATTGTTAATACAAATTAAACTCATTTTTTGAATTCAATGAAGATGTATTAAGCAAAATTGTGATGAATCCCATTAGGTTACTATTCACACAATTAACACCACATTGTGGCTTTGATGTTTAGGACCAATCATGCCTAGCAATCGACAACAAGACTACCAAGACACCGCTCACTACATTCCCATGTATCATCGTAAGGATGGTTTGAGCCCGGATGATAGAAATGCCTTCAAGATGTTGGAAAAAAGACTATTCCACGAAGGAAGAGTTGTTGAACCATCATTCATCAACAACACCGACATTCCCCGAGTCTTTAAGGCAATCAACTTCAATTATCTCTTGAACATTAATGAGCAAATTTGTCCGGTGTTTGTACTAGAGTTTTACAAAATCATGAGAATCATTCGGAATGAAGATGGAACCATTTTGATAGCCTTCATCATCAATGAACACGAGTTCACCTTCACTCTTGTAGAGTTTGCAAGAATACTCTGTATCCTATGTCAAGGAGTGTGTATGTACTCTAACGAATGGTCGTTAGCGGAGCTACATGACATGGTGGATCATCACGAGGTATACTTCACAGCCATCCCAGAAGCAACTATGGTAAGGGATACCGTCTTCATGGAAAGAGCATCTCCATCGGGAGTCACGAGAAACTCCAAGGTGATCTATAGGGATGCGTTTCAAATGAAGTTTTCAGAAATGTTTCCATTATACAAGAAATGGGAACTCGTGCTAAGGGAGAACGTACTTTTCTTAGGAGGAAATAAGGATCATCCCAATTCTTGCCTAAGCTTCATGATCTATTGTCTTGTAACCGGCACTCACTTCAACCTCGCCTATTACATGGTAAAAAGAATGGCAAGTGTGAAAAGTATGGACAAGATGGTACTCCCTTATGCCATGCTCTTGACTCGTCTAGCAACCTTCGTATTTGCTCTAGATCCTTCTCCTTTTTCCTATGACCACATTTTTTGAAACAAGGTCATGGTGCCTCTATCTGATGGAAAGACTACAAGAATCATGGTGGATGGCAAGAGACCTCACCCACCAACGGACTCATCGGATGAAAGAGAAAGAGAAGGAGAAGGAAGCAGCAACCCCCTTAGCAACGTCCATCTCGACCCCTTAGCATATATCAACCAACTGCCGAACGTCCCAAGCCCTTCACAAGAATTCCAACAAACTAGGGGCATATTCAATTGTTTTGCTAACTTCCTCATAAAGAAGAAGAAGTAGGGGTGGAGGGGTTATGAGTGAAGGCGATAGAGATGGAGATGAAGATGGAGGTGAAGTAGGAGGATGAATGGAAGGAAGGTAAGGTCTTAGACCTTAATTTGTGAACAATTTATGAAACAATGGTCTGTAAAAAATCTAAACAATATTTATGTAGTTTAGGACGTAGCTCGTAGAAGATGGCATAACTTAGACTAAGACATTCTAACTTAGGAACCGGGAAAATGAGAATTCTACGACAACTTGATCTCATTCAAGTAGTCGTTGTCTGATAAGGATTTAAAACGTACACTTCTAAGGGGTCATTTAATCCCTTAATCGCCCACTTTTATATCCGTTACTGCTTATTTTTGTTCCTTTTCACTTTTTAGGTCTCTTGGAAGCAAAATGCTGGAATGATGCATTTTTGGATGAAAAGGAGTGAATATGTGAAGAAAATGGCTAAGTCAAGATCAAGACACTCAAGCTGCTGGAATTACATCTGATGGTGTCCCAAACAGAGGGCGACGCCGTCCCTCTCTATGTAATTAAATTTGTGACGACTAATTAGCGATTTTGATATTTTACACCTGACGGCGTCAGGCTTTGAAGAGTAAGGGTGTCACGAAGACTTTTCCTCTCAGACGGCCTAGATCCAGATTCAGACGACGTCAATGCTAAAGACTGACGGTGTCACAACCACAACGTGACACCGTCCCAATTATGACTTGGACAAGAAGAAACCCTAATGACGACGATCTGACGGTGTCCCAATTATAAGGTGACGCCATCGCGAATGTAAAATTATATATAGAAATCGAGTTTTCAGAATTTTAGGAGGTAGACTTGTGGAGTAAAAACCTAAAACGATTTTGGTCTGGTTTGGACAGTATCTTAGGGTTCTCATACCCTATTTTACATCAAGATAAGTAATTTACTTCATTGATTTCATTATGTCTTCGATTGTATGTGTGTATGCTTGCATGTTTAACATGTCCGGCTAAATTTCTTGTGTGTTTGCTTAGATCTATGAAACCTAGTTATTAATTATTGATTGGTTGTCTCTTATCTTAATTGTAATTGGCTTTGGATTGCACTAGGCTATCGTTGTGTTTTTAATGCTTGAGTAATCTTTGTGAACCTTAGTTTATACTCACTTAGCGGAATTGTAGACTAAACATCCAAAGATAACCTTAGAGTTAGTTTATGAATCCTAGAGATATCGTAGGCAATAACCTTAAGGTAGTCTCAAAGAGTTAGGGATAAAAGCATACCCTACGACCTTAGAAAACACAACGCGTTAAGAATAAGGACGTGATAATTCAACCACCAATAAAAGATAACTAGGGAGTAATAGTATCTAGGTAGACACATTTTTAATCATCATACGAGCACACATCAATAGACATAGACTACCCATTAGTTTATATAATTAGATAGTAGAGTAATCGGTAGACGTACCAAACCCACGAATCCAAACCCCTAGATTTTACCCTTAGCTTTAAAAAAAATATAAAAAGATAAAAAATAATCTTCCTCAACCGCAAACCTTAGCGTAGTACATCTCTCACTAGCATTCCTATTCCCCCAGAGAACGATATCAATACCCGGGGCTTACCCAATACTACACTACAACGATTAGGTTCACTGCCTAGGGTGTTGAAAAACTTGCTCGACGAAAAGGAAGTTTCCTTTGACCCCGAACGCGTTATACGCGCATCAAGTTTTTGGCGCCGCTGTCGGGGAATAGAATAGCTAGTTAGATTTCCACCTCGTTTAGGTTCCCTTGCTTGATTCCTATCAAGTAAGATTTTTTCCCATTTTTAGCTTCCTCGTAGTCTATCCCCCTTCTTCGTTACTTTGTTAGTAATCTCATCACTTTTCATCATGGAAGGTGATAACCTGCCACCACTCATCGATCCACCAATCATTGACCCGCCAAGAGGCCGTACTCTTAGTGAATACTCTAGACCAAGCCACCAAGGCTATATGAACACTATTGAGCTCCCCGATCAAGCTCAAACTACGGCCCTGCGATCCGACACCATCCGGTTGGTGCAAAACGGATGTGCATTCCATGGACTTCGTTCCGAAGATCCTAATCAGCATCTCAAGGATTTCCTTAAAATCGTTGATTCCATCGACCTTGATGCTTCCACACGGGAGACCACGCACTTGCGTCTCTTCCAATTCTCTCTACGGGACCAAGCTAGTAATTGGCTTGAGCAACTTTCCGCTGGATCCATCTCAAGTTGGGATGATCTCACTAATCATTTCCTTGCCCAAACTTTCCCACCGGGGAGAACTACTAAACTTAGGAATGAAATCTTGATGTTCCAACAACGTCAAGGTGAATCTCTCTACGAGACATGGACTCGATTCAAGGACTTGCTCCATAAAGTCCCTCATCACAGCATAGATCTTTAGCTTCAAGTCCAAATCTTTTACGATCATGTCAACTTCTCAACTAAGCAATACATCGACCAAGCGGCCGGTGGCAAACTTAGTGATCTCACCGCGGAAGAATCGTGTGGTACAATTGAGGACCTTGCCCTCTATGAGAACGAAAGTTGGAATGACCCCCGTGAGTTGCCCAAAACTGTCAAGGCAATCTCCTTGCCTCCCATTGACTCACAAACTTCCGATCGTAGGATGCCGAGCTTGAAGATCAAGTCAAATTCCTAATGAGCTCCTACAAAAATCCTGAGTCTTCACGCCAAGTGAACAAAGTCTCTTCCTTATGTGAGCTATGTAGTGGTTCCCATGACACTCGTACTTGCACGAGACTCTCCGAACAAGCTTCCGTTGACTACGCATCCTCGCGTTCCAATGGAATGGGAGGAAGATTCCCCACAACACCCGGACCTAGGACTTTCAATGATGCCCGAGAAGCATGGAATGGCAAACCCGACTATAATTGGGGACAAACCAAAGAATTAACCTCTAATGATTCCCCATGGTCCCAAGGCCCTAGCCAACAAAACATAGAAGGGATGTTGCAACACTTAGTTACATCTCAAGAAGCTCAAATAGCCAAGCCTTCAGACCGCTTTAACTAACTACAAGCCGAGGTGGATAGGAAGATAGATAACCTTTTAAAAGCCATGACCAATAGTGATAGGAAGACCACCAAAAAGGGTAATGCCATCTCGACTTATTCTCCCGAAGCTTCCAGTTAAATTAAGGACCCAAGTAAGTTATCCAACCATATTCAATTCGTCAACACCATCACCTTAGTGAAACCAAATAGGACTAATGATGAAGCGGACCATGAAAAGGCACTTGAGGTTAGTGAAACTCCTAAGGAAGAATCAACTGATGAAGTAGATGAAGTAGGTGATGAATACTTCAATAAGTTTCCTACGGAAGAGGAACTCTCTCGCCACCCACACTTAGTGCGCGACCTTCGTTACATGTATGTTAGGAAAAGCCCTCGGATCAAATTTGGGAATCCTTGGAATCTCAACATACCATGTTGCATGGGACATCTTTTCGTGGAAAAGGCCTACATTGATCGCAAGTCCCCAATAAACATCATGACTAGCACCTACTATAATTGAGTAATGAAGAAACCTATCCCAAATAGGCAAGACCCCGATAATCCTAGAGTTAGTTGTAATTTACTTGGTAGAGTTAAGGCATTGCCCGTCTATGTAGGTAATTTCATGTACCCTACGGATTTCGTAATTGTGGAGGATATTAGTACGACCATAGATCCTATCTTGTCCCACGTAATTCTAGGAATTCCTTTCATAGAAAACACCGGGATGACTTATGATCCATCGTTAGGAATAGTTAGATTCAAAGATTAGACTGATGACGTAGCTTAGCAAATGCCCTTTAAGATTGAGAAATTTTCATCACTATCTAATGATGAAAAGGAACTTAAGCTATCGGTCTACTATATGAATGAGAAGGATAAGGAGAAAGGAGTAGATTATGTGATGAATAATATTTTTGGATTCTATAAGGATTGATTGAAACTAGGACCGGAATATAGAACCGATTGGGGAGAAGATGACCTTCTAGAAAGATGCATAATAGGGCATTATTATAACTTAGAAAACCCCAATAAAGACCGTCATGAGGAAGAAGGCGACGGCAATGAAGTCACGTAGGAGCACGACTTCGAGTCTAGCTACAAGACTCATAAATAAAGAAAAGCGCTTCGTGGGAGGCAACACATGCTTAATTGTTTGCTTGTTTGTGTGTCATATATCTTTTCATTATTGTATGTTCTCATGTTTGAAATTGTGAAAATGCTTTATTTTGTCTTTAACCTCGTCTTAATTACATATAAAGGTATTTTACAAAAAGGATAAGTGTAGGGAGGATTACACACGTTTTTAAAAGAACGTGAACATGAGAACTACGATTAGTGAAATGATATATATGTGTGTTTGTTAAACTCAAATGCTTGTATCGAGTCATAATGGATGTTTTGCAGGAATTTTTCTAGATTTTAAAGGTGTAATTTTTTCAGATTTTTCCAAAAAACGTAGCAGACTAGTTTCTGTCAGGATAACCTGACGCCGTCAGTATCATAACCTGACGACGTCAGGAGGAGCAAAAACAACTTATCTACTTTCTCTTATTTTTTGTGCTAATTATAAATTTTTGAAAATTCTCGGGTCTTAATTTTCCAGAAAATCTGCAAACATCCATTTCAAAAGCATTATATCCTAGTTTAGTAGAGTCATATATAGTTTTACCGCCGATTTTACGCGATGGTTTCGTCTATTTTCTTAAAGTGTGCAGGTTTTATTTATCAAGAAGAAGAAACATAGCATTGGACGGAGCTTATTACGCATACATTCTTCTTGGAAAGAATTTAAACCCTACTTTACACGGATCCTACCGAGCTAATCAGGGGAGTACTAGTTTCTTTCTCTTTTAATTACCTTCCGTTATCATAACTTTGATACTTTCGGGGAACATTGATGACAATGTTCAATTTAAGTGTAGAGAGGGAGAATAAAACGGGAACTTTGAAACTATGCTTCCCCTTGATCATTTATCTTGTCCTATTTCATTTGTGTAATAAACCATGAGAAATATTTGTTAGGGCAATTTTAGCGCCAAATTTAAAAATTTTCATGACATATACGGGTGGGTCTTTAGTCTTAATAAAGCGTCTCATGGATAGGAGTTATATGACTAGCACAAAACCCCTTTACCAATCAAATTCCACCCAAAAATGTGATGTTCTCCCTTAGATCTATAGGAATTAAAGCTTTTCCTTTTGATGCTTCGAGAGTGTACCGGTAGTATAATAGATTATTGAACTTGTTTTGTGATGCATTCCGAGATCGCGAGTGAGACTACACTTGTGTAGTTAGGAATAACTAAATGATAAGAGGCATTAGGATAACCCTTGTTTAATACCCGTATTATAATTACTTCTTCCACATTGGTTGAGTAATTCCCCCACACCCTTGCGATGTACTCATCTTTAGTACACGATACCCCTAGTTAACCCCTCAGAGCCTATCCTTTTCGCGGTTCTCGTGATGTTTCGATTTTCCAAAATATCAATGAAGAGCATTGTTTACAATCAACCCCCAAATGTACACCCAAATCGCCTTATCCTACCTTGTATGCACTCACTTTTAGTGCATTATTGTTATCATACTAAACCCTTAGTTCAATTATCTAGTTACTTGCATGGTTGCTAAGTCGAGTCATATCTTTTGTACACAGTTTTGGGATGATTGGGACTCATGGGTAAAGTTAAATTTTATGGAATGACGGGAAAGAACGTTAAATTCAAATTCCATTTATTTATGTAATAAGGTACTCCAAGTATTTTTGATATTTCTATTCGGGTCAAATTAGTTTTAGAGTAATAAAAACTCAAGTGTAGGGATGCTCCTATAAATTCCTTATATTTTGATGTTATCGTAGAGGATGGAAGAGTAAAAGTGTATGAAAAAAAAAACATACGGGCTACTATCCTACATCTATCTTTATATTTATGTATGTGATAACGCTACACGCGTCGTTCGGAGTCAAAGGAACTTCCTTTTCGTCGAGCAAGTTTTTCAACTCCCTAGGCAGTGAACCTAATCGTTGTAGTGTAGTATTAGGGTAAGCCACGGGAATTGATATCGTTCTCTAGGGGAATAGGAATGCTAGTAAGAAGTTACTACGCTAAGGTTGGGGTTGAGGAAGATTATTTTTTTACCTTTTTATGTTTTTTAGGAAATGGAAAGGTACGAATCTCGGGGTTTGGATTTGGGGGTTGGTATTTCTACCGATTACTTCTACTTGTCTAATTATCTAATCTAGTGGTGTATGTAGTCTATGTCTAATTATTGTGTGCTCGTATGATGATTTAAAGATGTGTTTACTTAGGTTTTATTACTCCTTAATTATCTCCTATTGATGGTTGAATTGTCACGTCCTTATTCTTAATCGCGTTGTGTGTCTAAGGTCGTAGGGTATGCATTTATCCCT
Source organism: Chrysanthemum makinoi (assembly GCA_910596185.1). Lineage (NCBI taxonomy): Eukaryota > Viridiplantae > Streptophyta > Magnoliopsida > Asterales > Asteraceae > Chrysanthemum > Chrysanthemum makinoi. The sequence continues at coordinate 322,955,197 of OU343222.1, read as the reverse complement.
AACTCTTTGAAACTACCAAAGGTTATCGCCTACAAAATCTCTAGGATTTATAAACTTAACTCTAATGTACTCTTCGGATGGTTTAGCTTACAATGACTCTAGGTACTATAAGCTAAGGTTCACAAAGATTAATCAAACATTAATTACACAACGGATGACCTATCGCAATACTAGATCATTAACAATTAAGATAAGAAACAACCAATCAATATTCAATAATTAAGTTTCACATTCTCTAAGCAAACACACAAGTAAATTAGCCGGACATGGGAAACATGCAAGCATACACATAAGTAATTGAAAACATAATTGAATTAATGAAGTAAAACACTTATCTTGATGTAAGATAGGGTATAGAACCCTAAAATACTGTACAAGACAGCCTTGGTTCGGTTTAGGTTTTTACTCCAAAAGACTACACACTGAAAACTAAACAATTCGGATTCTATATATAAGATTACATATGCGACGGCGTCACCCTTTGATTTGTGACGCCGTCGGATCGCCGTCATTAGGGTTTCGTCTTGGCCACGTTAGTCTTGCGACGACGTCACCTTATGCTTGTGACGCCGTCCCCTTCAGTCTCTGACGTCGTTTGGATCAAATCTAGGTTGTCTGAGTTGCGATGACCTACTCTTTTAAAACCTGAAGCATTCACTTGAAAATAAGCAATTTGGCTTCTGAGCCGTCACAAAAGTGGTTCGACGGCGTCACAGATAACACCTGACGCCGTCCCCTTCAGTTCCAGCAGCCTGAATGTCTCGATTCTTGACTTTGGCCATTTTCTTCGTATATTCGCGCCTTTTCGTCCGAATAAGTGTCATTCCAGCATTTTGCCTTCAAGATACCTAAAAAGTGAAAAGGAAGGATATTAAGTAATAACGGATACAAAAGTGATCAAATAAGGGCTTAAATGACCCCTCAAAAAGGTACATTTTAAAACCTTATCAAATATCCCTACACTTGGTATTTGCTTGTCCTCAAGCAAATGTGCTTTTAGCCAATTAATTTATAAGTTAGGGGTCATGAAGCATTGGTTTAAAACAATCCACAACACATATAAGCCTCGCAAAAGTCATAACAAGCACGAAAATTACATACTAGCACCTCACGTGGGGTGTTTGGATACTCACATCTCTCGGGTGTATATGAAATATAACAAGTTAGAAATGGAAGATAAATACTCATTAACCGGTCCTAGTACATAGATTACCATAGACTTGAGACTAGATCAAACCTCCATCGCTTTGGCGTAAGCACCTAGGAAAGACTATCAAAGAGGTCTTTTAAAGGGTTGTAATGTTAGGCTTACGGTAGGGAAACAAAGGGTTTGGTGGGATAGGCTATTTAGTGGTGGCAAGTAAAAAATATTTATGTTACAAGCATGCGAAGACTGGCGTTGCTAAGCCAAGACTCGACACTTTAGAATCTAGATAACTGAAATAAACATACATAAATTTAAAAATAGATGTAGGATGGTAGCCCGTATGTTTTTTTTTTCACTCTATTTTTTTTTTCTTTTTCTCTTTTTTTTTTAATTTTTTTTTCGATTTTTTTTTATCCATACACTTTTACTCTACCATCCTCTACGATAACATCAAAATGATAGGGATTTATAGGCACATTCCTACACTTGAGTTTTTATTACTCTAACACTAATTTGACCCGAATTGAAAAGATCAAAACACTTGGAGTACATTATTAAGCAAATAAAAGGAATTTAAATTTAACGTTCCCTTCCTGTCATTTCATAAACTTTAACTTTTCCCATGAGTCCCAATCGTCCCAAAACTGTGTTCAAAGGATATGACTCGACTTAGCAACCTATGCAAGCAACTAGATAATTGAACTAAGGGTTTAGTATGATAACAATAATGCACTAAAAGTGAGTGCATACAAGGTAGGCTAAGGCGATTTGGGTGTACATTTGGGGGTGGGGTGTAAACAATGCTCTTCATTGATATTCCGGAAAACCGAAAAAATCATGAGAACCGCGAAAAGGATAGGCTCAGAGGGGTTAACTAGGGGTATCGTGTACTAAAGATGAGTACAACGCAAAGGTGTGGGGGAATTACTCAACCGATGTGGAAGAAGTAATTATATTACGGGTATCAAACAAGGGTTATCCTAGTGCCTCTTATCATTTAGTTATTCCTAACTACACAAGTGTAGTCTTACTAGCGATCTCGGGATGCATCACAAAACAAGTTCTAGAATCTATTATACCACCAGTTCACACACTAAGCATTAAAGATGAATGCTTTAATTCCTACTAATCTAAGAGCGATCCTCACATTTTGGGTGGAATTTAACTGGTAAAGGGTTTTTGTGCTAGTCATATAACTTTCTATCCATGAGACGCTTTTGTTAAGACTAATGGCCCACTCCTATATGTCATGAAAAATTTTAAATTTGGTGCCAAAATTACCCTAACCGACATTTTCTCATGGTTTATTACGCAAATGCAATTGGACAAAGCAAATAATCAAGGATAAGCATAGTTTCAAAGTTCCCGTTTTTTTCCCTCCCTACACTTAAACTGAACATTGTCCCCAATGTTCCCGAAAGTATCAAAGTTATGATAATGGAAGGTAATAAAAGATGAAAGAAACTAGCACTCCCCTGATTAGCTCGGTAGGATCCGTGTAAAGTGGTGGTTAAATCTTTCTTCAAAAAGAACGTTTGCGTGAAAAGCTCCTTCTCATCTTATGTATCTTCTTCTTGGTAAATTAAACCTGCACACTTGAAGAAAATAAACGAAACCTTCGCGTAAAATCGGCGGTAATAATATATATAGGACTCTATTAAACTAGGATATAATGCTTGTGGAATGGATGTTTACAGAATTTCTGGAAAATTAAGACCTGGAAAATTCCAAAAAATTATAAGTAGCTCAGAAAACAAGAAAAAGTAATCATTTGTTTTGCTCCTTCCCTTAATGTCAGTTGCGATCCTGACATGCCGTCCAGTTATCCCGACGCCGTCAGTTATCCTGACAAAAACTGGTCTGCGATTTTTGGAAAAATTCGGAAAATTTACATCTTTAAAATCTGAAAAATTTCAGAAAACATCCATTATGTCTCGATACAAGCATTTGACTCGAACAAACACACATGTATATCTTTTAATTAATAGAAATTCTCATGTTTACGTTTCTTTTGAAAACGTGTGTAATCCTCCCTACACTTATCCCTTATGTAAAATACCTTTATATGTAATTAAGACGAGGTTAAAAACAAAATAAAGCATTTTTACAAATTTAAACATGAGAATAAACAATCAATAAAAGTTATATGACACAAACAAGCAAATAATTAAGCATGGGTTGCCTCCCACGAAGCTGTTAGGTCACCATATTAGTAACACAAGCATCAATATGTAGAAATAGAGAAGAGGAATGATCGGATGAATAATAAACACACACACACACACACACACACACTCATATGACTAAACCGGTTATGCGTAGGAGATGTGAAAGTGAATAAATTGAACAACCAACCTTCAAGTGAGGGTTATTACATAGTATTTATAAGAGAGGGAGCTAGGTCAACACTCCTAGTCCCTTCCTTTCCTTATTGGACTTGTGCCTAGACTTATGGGCCTTCTACATAAGCCTAAGCTAATAACAAACATAAAGGCCATAATTAAGCTAACTATTACATATGAATCACTAACACTTGAATTAGGTTTAGGAGTGATTCCAACAATCTCCCCCTAAGTGTTGGTGATAAATGAATGCAGATGGTGAAGGTGCTGATGTAATAGAAGCTTTGACGTCTTCTGACATTCTTCTTTCTTGTGAGAAGAAGTGCCTTGATTCGAACAATCTCCCCAGGTAGAGAAATTGTTTCCTTTGAAATATTCTGCTTTGACGTCATCATTTTCTTTGTTCTTTTGTTCTTTGTTCTTTGAAAGTGATAGTATGTTGTTGTTGTCTCATGATCAGTGTCGAGTTCGTTGCTCTAGTGTCTCCACGTCTTTCTCCAACATGCTCACACACTCTTTGACGTTGGATTGCAGAGTCGATAAAGTTCTCTTAGTCTTTAAACTTTGTAGATTCTTTGACTTTGACGAAGAATCATTCGGACTTTGTGTTGCCTTTTGAGTGAACTTCCATTAGTGATGTTGTTGGTATGAGCATGTGAAGAATCGCACTGTCACCGCTCAGAGCTTCCATAAGAAGTAAACATAAGAAAGGTTAGTAATAAGCGGATTCCAGCACTTACAAGTTTGAACTTCGAGAGTGTTAACAGCATAGTGTGAAAACACAACTCTAATTCTCACAAAGGCCGCTCCTGAACCGGAGTCCCACAAGTGAGATAACGCGATGTACCGGGTACACCTCAGATTCATATGAGTCGAGGTACACCAAGCATCACCTCACCGTCAGACCGCTTGAGACACACTGCATAATCCACGGGAGTTACCGAAGTGACCGTCGTGGTCAAGTTAGATGTTGACCCCGCAGAGTTTCCATTCAATCACTAAGGATCACAATTTTGAACCTCTCATAAATGTTCTCGACAGATTGTAAAGATCTGTGAAGGACTCGATAACGTACTCGATGTTCTTATTGTTAAACATCAAGTGATGAAATGTCAAGTGTACCTAAGAGATCTTTTGATGAATCTCGTGGCTCTAGACTCAATAGTGCATTTTGGTTTTCCGAAGGAGACTAGGGAGAGGGTCTCCTTCTTCAATACAAAGGCAATCTCTAAGATAAAGCTGATAGTTTACGTAGGGTTTCCTGTGAGAATGAAACAAGCTTCTGTTGAGAGAAACTTGAGTGGCTAAGAAGGTTTAGTGCATGCGCCATTGGGTCCATGACGACTTTTAATCTTCAATACGGTGTCATCTAGTGATAACCAGTAGCATATGAATTGAACCCGGTGTCTGCCCTAAGTTGAATAATCTGGAGGGCTATTTCTTTTCACCCTTTTCTTTGCATTTCTTTTTAATTCTTCAACTCCTTCTTTCTTCAATTCTCATTTTCTCCTTTTTATAATCATACCTAAGGACTTCTAATTCTAACTATTGGTAGTGTCCTTGGGTAGATCCCTCCGGCTCTGGCGGATCATAGGACGGTTATTCCTAACCTTAGTCACCTTATAACTCCATTGCCATAAAACCATTTTTATGAAAATCTCTCAAAGTGTTTGTGAATGAAAACATGTTTGAACACTTCAAGAGTTTTAGATTTTCATAAATACTCCCCCTCAACATGTGCTTAAGAGTTTTGGAAATCGCACGTGAGGAAAGAGCGCTCACTTTTGAATTGATCGACTCAAGATAGACAATCCCTTGCGAGACACGATTATGTTGCATAGTTAAAGAGATACATTGTCAGCTTTTAGGTGACAACTAGCTCTAATAACTACCTTGAAGATGTGGACAACCCCAAAAGGTTGTCAAACCCGTCAAAGTTCATGTCTATCAAGAGCTTCTCGAATGCGTACAATTTACTTGGATAAGTCTTGGAAGACAAATCTTTTCAATGTATGACTGCTTAGGTTCCCGCCAATTCATGGGTTGAAGTCTTTTCACACGAGGATTCAATAGCAAAACACAACATATTTCTTATCACATAATTTTTCTCCCCTAAAAAATGGCATATAAATGTTATTTTTGAAGAAATGTTGAGAATAAATATGACCATTTTGAGTTATGTGGGAAGATTACACAAAGAACAGTTTGTGAACAAAGTTTTTAAGTCAAATACTCCCCCTCAACAGGTGATATAAATGGTTGAGGTTTTGAAAATCATAAGAGGAAGTACTTGTTCTTTTGAGTAAAACCTTTGAAAAATGAAAGGTTTGATAAGGTTTTACTCAAAAGTAAGAAGCTTTCGCTCCTTTGATAAGGATTGTGGCAATCTTTGCGTACCACGGGTCCTTTATTTACAAGTGCGGGTTGTACACTGTTATATGTGCACAAGCCATAGTCATTAATAATCACACATCCAAATAAGTATGAAATTGAAACAGCTTTAAGGGGTACGTGAATGTCGTAGTTCCAAGAACTCGTGAATGCGAAGGCGTTGATAGCCTGTGAGATTAATTCATTGACGACCCACCTACGAAGCTTTCCAATGTTCGAACCGTCCCTTCGAAACAAACTTTCATCAATCATCTTGATGATTGTCTTTATCCCGCCTTTCCTTAGAAGTCCATCTCATTGGTGACCCAATGCCTTGTTGAATCGCCTTTAACCTATATGCTAGCCCATCTCTGACATGCTTCAATGTTGAATCTCCAAACTTATGAAGCTCATTACACGCCATCAAGCGGTTGCGTGTGGAGTGCACTTGAGGTAGACTACTCCAAAGGGTTTGTTGATGATAGTGAATTGAGGAGATGGTTGATGTCGAGGAAGTTCTAGTGCGGTCCGGTGAAGTTGACACGAGTCCGATACGACTCAACGGCAAGTTTCAAATCTTCTACACGTTCCGGATCACGATGCTTCTGATAAAGATGAGTAAGGACTTGATGTATTCGCGTTGAATTTCAGTCGAGAATTGTCTCATTCTTCCTTGTACTTTGGCAAGATACAGATCTTCAATATCATTGAGAGACAAATTCTGAAAGTCCGCTTCACGAATGCATAGTCCATTTCGCCTTGTCGCTTAACGACAATATGCTTGAGAAAGGTGTAATCCCATTTGGACGAAAGAGCAACATGCTTAACATCAACGATCCCTTGATTCGCGTACACTTCATGTTGAGATTTATGAACCCGGCAGCTTCGTAGTTGATTCGTCGGCATTCCGGCCAATGGTGAATCCCACATGTGCATTGATGTCATACTCTTCCACTTTGTTGTTGAACATGTGGTTAGCCTTTTCTCGATGGCTACGCAGCTTGGAGTATATGGTCGCCGGAACGGAAGTGTAAGTGATGTAGCGTATTTCTTTGACACATCGCCACCATGTAGAAGAAATTCCAGGTCGTTGTTGAAGAAGTATCGAAATGGAATCTGAGGTTGATTTGGTCGACCAATGGTAGGTAGAGGTTTGGTCCAATCTGTGTAGTATGGAGCGTTGTCTTTTCGGATGTAGTCGATGTTTGCTTCAGGGTTGAGCCAATCAATGTTGTTAGACATGGCTCGTGCTATGTTTTCAAGGTGATATTCAACTTCAATAGCACTTTCGAGTGTCCTTTGAGTATTTGCATGCTCCAACGCATTCACCTTACCATATCTTGTCGCCGCTTAAGGCGGGTGTAGAAAGAACAAGTGTTGAAAACCATTCATATTCGGTGTCATCGCGCTAGCCATGAAACGACATCACTTTAGTCTTCTTCTTCTTCTTATGCCTAGAGGAGGATGCTGGTTCCTTTGTTGTGCTGCGAGAGATGGGTTGTTGTTGGGGATCCGGGATTTCCTCATTGTCACCACCCAGATACTCAAAGTGATCACCGGTTTTCTCAGTCCGGGGTGGTAACTTCGTAATCCCGAGGTTTTTTCAAGAAGAGCGAGGAGGAGATCGTGGTTGGCAGAGTCATTTGGGGTGGAGGTTGCATTGAAGATGATTCACCGTTTCTTGAGACGTTTAGGCTCATCATACTTATCCTTATCCTTATCTTCATCGTCTCTTGGACGTTTAGGCCTTTGAGCTTCTTCCTTGTAAGCTGATTTGAGTTGGTATTCCAGCAGTGCTTCAAACAATTTACCTTCAGAGGAAGTAAATGTTGCAGATCGTTTAGACATTTGAGCTACGAGCCTGTTAACCAATTCAGCATCTGAGAATATTATGGGATCAACAGGGTTGATGTTGACATGCATTGGTGTTGATCTCATAGTTTGCTTGGCCAAATATAATAGATTTGGATAAAGTTGTTTGGTAAACATCTCCTTTGTAACTCCAGGAACGATGTCAAGAAGGTACTTGTGAGTGTAACCTTTGATCATCTCGTTCATTTCCCTTGAAGATCATGTTGCATGAACTTCGGATGTATTCCCTTCGCTTGCATCTTTTCATTCTCATCATGAAGATATGCGTCGAGAAAATTCAGCTTCTTGTAAAGCACGCCTTTCTTTCCTGACTGGTTTGACAGCTTTACCGATTCGTGTCTTAGCTTGAGAGATCCAAGAGGCAGTTGGCTTCTTCACTGATTTGGATGTGGATCTGGTTGATCTTTTGGATGGTGGTGGTGAAGAATGAGAAGACGAGTCTGATGATGATGAGACGTGAGGAGATTCAGGGTCCTTAGGAGGTTCAGAAGTTTTCTCCTTGGAACGAGTTGGACTATTGAGAAGAAAATCATCATAGTTCACTTCGTCATCTTGATCGGTTTTAGCCTTTTCTTCAGCCTGAATCCTAGCTTCCTCAACTTTTTCTTTCTCATACTTCTTTTACGGTTCCTCCGGCATTTTTTGTTGTTGCTCAAGAGTGGTGGCACCAGTTCCCTTATCGGGTTGATTAACGCATCGTGAATTGGTGTAGATTAAACTTCACCACTTGACCCTCCGGGGCCACCCATTTGATCCTTTGCAAATGCTTTGGCAAGATGTTTATGTCTGAGTTCCTTCAACTTCTTTTGATATTCATTTTCTTCAATGGTTCTTCTTCAACTCTCCTTATCATGTTCAATCACGAGTTTTCCCTTTACCTTTGTCACCGGTGGACGGGAGGTTTAGCTATCGATGGAGTTATATCGGTTGCGATTTGAGTAGAAGACCTCATCGTCTGATTCCTCGAGCTTTTGTCCACTAGCTTTCTTGGCGGTTCAGGCTTAGGTACAGGAATAGGAACAACTTCCTTAGAAGGAACTTTCCTTTTGAGTGGAGGTTTCCTCTTCGGGAACTTCCTTTACTTCTCGTGCTTGCAACACTCCACTGCCTCTTACGGTTTTCCCGGTAGGTGTACCGAAGACTTATCATCGAGAAACCAACTTTACCTTCATCAACCGCTACCGATACCTTTTATATGAGTAAAGCTGTTTGATTTCATCGAGAGAAGGTGATCCGCAAAGACAACACCTTGTTTCTTTGTTGTTGATTCCTTAAGTCCTGACCGTTGGAGTAGGTTTAGACAACATGTCGTGATTGTTGGGGTCATTGATTCTTTTGGGGATATCAGGGTTAAACCCAAGTGCTCTTTGGATCAACAGTTTTGTATATCTGATATAAGGGATCTTTGAGCCAAGCTTCTTGAGGAGTGTCATCATGTCGTCCCATATTAGAGCTTCGACTTCAATGTGCTTCATGTTGACCAAAGCCCAAAAGATTTGCATTTCCATGAGCTTGGGATGCTCATAGCCACCGTCACGCACCTAAAACGCGATTTGGTGATGATGATGATGTAGAGAGTTCTCCAAGGTTGAGGAATATTCTTAAGATCCACATGTGAATGCTTAGTGATTACTCCGGTAGCATCGTCATAACCAATATTGATCGTGAACGTAGAGAATGCTTTCTTCCAGTTGGTGTGGCATTGAGTTCGGTTAGCTCGATGATCGGAATGAGAAGAACATCCCGTAAGTCTGCAGGTGTGATGGTGACTTGTTTGTCATTGAGAGTCACCGTCCACGGCGTTTTTCCTTTGATCTTTTGCATTGCAGTCCGTAATCGATGAATGTAGATCTCTGGAACAAGAGCGAGTTGGAGAGCATGTTACGATAAGGATGATTCTTCGAAATATCCACAATCAAGCAAGAAGACTCGAAAGCGGTGTGAGAGTTTCAAAGTCAACTCGAAGGTTGTTCTTTCCAATCTTCATCGGATAACCATTTGGGAAGATATCGGCAACGGTGAGAACATTTGGTGCATCCACATTCATTTGAGCGTCCATGTTGTGATCTGAAAGATGTTTAGCCAAACGAACCAACATATCGAAAGACATTATGTTAGTCAACAGATGGTTTTATTGTCTACTTATTGAATGTGATGTGTCAATGATTGTTACGAGTCCAAAGTCACTTGTTTGTCCAATAGTCCAATGAAGTCGTGATAAGTTTCGTGAGTTAATTAACTTTAAGTTTTAAAGTCCATGTTATCACTTATTTCTCACAACATATTAAATGATTAAGTTTATTAGTTACATTATTGGTTTCGTGGCGTTATGATTTATTTATTTACAAGTTTGCAAGCGTAACAATTCATGATTAAGGTTAAACAAGGCTTAGGCATAGAAATGGCAAGCTTATGCGTAAACAGGAGATGTATACGCGTAAACGCAAGCTTATGCGTAGGATCCTGACTTACGCGTAGGAAAAGGGATCTTATGCGTAGAGCTTACGCGTAAGCGCATATAAAACCTTACGCGTAAGGCTTACTCGTAAGAGTAGACCTTATGCGTAGAGTTCACTATTTACGCATATCCTTCATAGGATACACGTAGTCCCATATGTAGAACCTTACGCGTAATGATTTCTCTACGCGAGTAGATTACTCTTACGCATAATCTTCTACGCGTAAGGTGATCCTTATGCGTAGATTGCTAATAACCTTGATTCTGAATTTCACGCGTAATAAACCTGAAAGAAGTTAATCATAGCACCAATTATTAACACATATATTCAATATTCATCAGATCAAGCATGAAGAACTCATCAAACAAGCGCGCGTAAAAACCCTTAAGCGTAAACCTAAACCCTAAGGTTTAATTTCTACGAGTAAGAGATTTAGCCATAAGAATTGCACCAAAATGATTCTGGTAAGTCTAAGTAGCCTATTAAATTGTCTTATCCAAGTTTTAACATCAAATAGGTCATGAATCAAAAATACCCAAACCGTATGAACATAAACCCTAGTTTCCAATTTATGAATCATTAGTGTTTCTGGGTAATTTCTGGGCCTAAATATGATCAATTCAACTTGAAAACAACCTCATACAACAATCTTTATCACCAAAAACGTTCACATATGAAAACCCCCAAAACTAACGCATAAACCCTAATTCACAAAATCATTCAATTCGTGTTTCTGGGTATGTTTTTATGATCAAAATAGTTTCAATGATGTTATATGAACGTTTTGACACCATCATTTTAACCATAAACACAGAAACATGATTATGTGTTCATACGCTTATGCGTAGAACACTTAAATCACTAAATCTCAAGTTTTAACCGTTGGATTTGTGAAAAATTCAAAACCATTGTTTAAAAACTTGTTATAAACACAGAATCACTTACAAATTGATGATCAAGTAACCGGATTTGAAGAATGATTTATATGCGTAGGATGAGTTTGGTGAGTATAATAAATGTGATGAATTAAATGTGTTTGGTGGGTAGTTTTATTAAAAATAACTTTAAGATTTTGACGGATTTAGTCCCTCCACTTTTTCCGTTTTCATCGAATGCCTTTAACTTCCATTTTGGTTACCAAACGAATAATATTTGGAAATAACTTTGACGACACTCCCCCTCGACTTAAGAAATAATGAAAGTTTATAAATTTTAGTCCGAGGAGTGTCAGAAAACCAGAAATGTGACCACCATTATTTAAAGAAACAACCGGGAATAGGTAACATGCAAGTACACGGTTATTTTGAAACAGTTAAGTATTTATTTTCTCCCCCTCAACACTTGATCGAAAAAATTACTGAATTTTGAAAGATTTGAGTGTTGAATGGAAGAAATTACTTGCCATGTTTGAAAAGAAATATAGATAGAAGAATATTTTTGTTGTTTTATCAGATTTTATATTTTTGTATTTTGTTTTTGAAAAATATTTACAAAAGAGGTTTTGGTGTTTGACCGGTTTTTAAGAATGTTTTAAGAGTTCATCCAGTTCCTCTTGAGTCAAACACCGCATACCAATCCGGTGGACCAACTCATTAAACCTAGTGGGAGCTAAGGCTTTGGTGAGAAGATCCGCCAATTGGTATTCTCACTCACAAAGTATAATTCAAGCACTGCTTCCACGTGGTCCTTGATGAAATGATATCGAAGATCGATGTGGTTTGATTTGAGTGTTGAACGAAGTTGCATGAGATCGCAATAGCACTTCGATTGTCGCAGTACATCGGGATTCTGTCAAATACGTAACCATAGTCTTTGAGTTGTGTTCTCGTCCAAATGACTTGAGCACAACACGACTATGGCTACATATTACGCTTCGGTTGAGGACAACGATGTACAATCTCGCTTCTTCGATTGCCATGACACCAGTTCATCGAAAGAAATTGTAAAGCTCCCAAGGTACTTTTACGTGAATCTAAGCATCCTGCGTGATCTGCCAAAAAGCGATTAGTTCAAAACGAATCCTTCTGATACCAAATTCCCAAATTAATGGTTCCCTTGATGTATCGGAGGATTCTTTTAGCCTCGAGAGGTGGGTTTTCAGATTGGTCTCGATGATAACGGAGCAAAGATAGACGACAAAAACAGTATCAGGTCCGCTAGCTGTTTGATACATGAGAGACCCAATGATACTACGGTATTTGGTAGGGTCCACCAATTTCCCATGTAAATCAGCGTTTAGCTTCTTGGTATGAGCTATTGGTGTGGCATAGGTGTCACGCAGTTTGCATTCCAAATTTGTTTAATAATTCAAGGGCATATTTGGACTGACTCAAGAAAATAACACGGGGTGATTGATGAACTTGCATTCCAAGGAAGAATGTGAGTTCACCCATCATTGACATTTCAAAATGTTTTGTCATAAGTTTTGCAAAAGCATTTGAGTATTTTAAATGTGTTGACCCAAAATGATGTCATCCACATAGATTTGAACGATTAAGATGTGAGCCCCGTGATATTGTATAAAGAGTGTAGGGTCGACCGAACCTTTGGTAAAATTATTGGCAATAAGGAAGGATGATAACTTATCGTACAACGCCCGAGGGGCTTGTTTGAGACCGTAGAGAGCTTTCTTCAGTTTGTAGACATGATTAGGGAACTCGGATCAACGAATCCTTCCGGGGGCTTACATAGACCGCTTTTCAGGCTTGTCCATTGAGAAATGCAGTTTTGACATCCATTTGAAAGACTGTGATGTTCATGTGAGCCGCAAATGCCAAAAAAATCCGAACAGCCTCAAGACGAGCAACCGGAGCAAATGATTCTTCAAAGTCAATACCCTTTTCTTGTCTATAACCCTTAGCCACCGACGCGTGACTTGTTTCTAATTACGGTTCCTTCAAAGATCCAATTTGTTTTTCCAAATCCATTTTAGACCAATGACGAAGACACCTGTTGGTCTTTCAACCAGCCTCCCATACTTCAAGACGCGTTTGAATTGGTTGAGTTCTTCATGCATGGATTCAATCCAGCTTGTCCTTTGTCATTAATTCGCGTCTTTAATGTTTTAGGCTCGATTGGCAGACAGCTGAGTGCATAAATGCAATGTTCACCATCTCGTGTGAAGACGTTGTCTCGTTACGCATCGGGTTGATTCGGGTTACAAATAATATTCTCAAGAGGATGGTCTTTCGTCCAACGATGTGTGGAAGGTTGATATTGATATACATTATGCAGATTCTGAGGATTCAAATGGCTTGTAGATGATTCGCAACCTCGATGCAGCCTCATTAGCAAACGGGTTAAATAATGAATTTGGATCAAAATCTTTGGGTGGGGGTACATTATTCAGAATATCATCACCGGTTCTCTGCCGTTGGATGCAGTTTGTTCAACTGTTGTTGTAGAGTCAACTGGTGGTGCTTCTTCAACAGAGGTTGTTGTAGCAGGTGTATCAGGTATAAGAGTATTATCAGGTTGAGCAACGGAAACATCAGATACACCCGAGCACGATCATCAATATCGTCAACGAACGAGGAGCAAATAGTCTTTCCATTTGTTGACGAGTAAGTCGAGGGCTTGAGTTAGTGATGATGGGGTTTGGGGGAAGTTTAAGCGGTTGTGACCGGGTTCCAAGCTGTTATACTCGTAAGCCATCTCAGTAAGTTCATCAAAATTAGCATGAATCGTTTCCATAACTTGCTTTGTAATGACGATTCCGAATCCGTAACCTTTAGAATTATCATAGTATCCAATAAATACTCCAATGTCAGCTTTGGCTTTGAGCTTTCCAAAGTCATCACGATCATTATTCGAATAGCAAAGGGATCCAAATACATGAAAGTGTTTAAGATTTGGTTTTCAGTTGTGGAGAAGCTCAAATGGTGTTTTGTTGTGGCGTTTTGTAATCATTGAGCGATTCGAGTGTAGCATGCGGTTGAGACTTCCCACAAGTAACTCGGAAGTTTAGCATTGATTAACATCGCTCGTAGCTTCCACTAACGTACGGTTTCGTCTTTCAACAACTCCGTTTGTTCTGGTGTGCGGGCAATAGATGTTTGATGCTCAATTCCCACTTTCTCATAATATTCCCAAAGAGTTTGATTCACAAATTCAGTTCCTTTGTTCTGCTTGAATTTGTCTAACGGTGTTCCGGAGCTGAATTTGAATTTTCGTGAGAAAGGTGATGATCATCTCGGGAGCTTGATCTTTACTTCGAAGAAAATAAACCCAAGTCCATCTTGAGTAGTCATCAACAATTACCAAGATGTAGCGTTTGCCATTAATCGCTCAAGACGCGATCGGGCCACACAAATCCATGTGAAGAAGATGAAGCACATGCCGAGAGCTATGTTCCACCTTTGAAGGAAAATGAGCACGAGTGCTTTTCCCTTATTCACAAGCTGAGCATAGGTGATCTTTAGAATACCGGAATCGCGGGAGACCTTCAACAAGTTTGTGTCAAGCAAGGTTGGTTATGGTTTAAAAGTTTAGATGGGAGAGACGACGGTGCCATAGCCAAGATTTTGTAGATGTAGCCTTTGAGAGTAGGCATATGAGAGATGAAGCAATCATGTCTTGCATGGAGATAGTGTAGAGACTGGATGAGCGTTGGCCAGACATAAGATCATTTCCTTGTAGATCACTTAATGAAACATGTTTTCTCCCTGAAAGCGACTTCCAAGTCTCCATCACAAAATTGACCACCAGAAAAGAGATTGTGACCGAGGCCCTCCACATAATAAACCCTGCTAATTTCGATGTTTCCATTGATGTAATCTCAGTAGCCCATGATAGCTGTGAAGTGATCATTCCCGAACCTGACAGTGCCAATGAACTTTGCAATAAAGTTTGATAACAGTTAAGGTTGCTCACCATGTGTCGGGAACATCCGCTATCAACAATCCAAAGGATGATCTCAGACACCGCATTACACATGCACGACAGGATGGAATAGAAGTAGACGTGGAACCCAATGAGTTAGAGGGTTCCTCAGCAGTTATAGTAGAAATATACACATCAATGATTTTAGGCATCCATTTAAATCCTAGTGTATTATGTATCCATTTCTGCCATCTCCAACTAGTCTTAGCTTTAGTCTTAGTGAATGCACTAGGTGGTACTACATTCCTTGGAGGTGATACCAGAGCTACAGGGACATCATTTCGTTTCTTAGAATCTAAAGAGGGCGGTTTACCTAGCACAGACTTAGAAGCAGTAGTGAGCCTAGAGGTATTCCAAGTCTTAGGATTTAAGTAAGCGAGACAAGATAGCTCCAGCAACACATTTATCATGACAATCAGAAAGCATACTTTTACGACAGATAACACAAGAAGCATCGACTTAATATCAAAAGTACTTAAAGGTTCAAGATCGGTTACAACACTTTTTCCATTACATTTGCCGACGCAATATCTAAAGTGGGTGCAACCGGAGTCTTATTCAAAGTCCTATGGTGTTCTTCTACTTGACAAGATTCTTTATTTTTCTTTTCTTAGGTCGCAACTTCCTATTCTTCCTTGTATTGCTCCTAGGCAAGAAGCGGACGTTTGGAAAAAGGCAACTATTCCTATTTCAAGAGGGAAGCACATTAGTAACTTATGTTTTGTCAAGAGGCATTCTAGGTTCACGCTTACTAAGTGTTACGGTGGAATTCTCTTAATGATGCTCGGTGAACTTGTTCATACTTTCCTAACATTTCACGTAACTTAATGATAGTGTGCACCAAATCTTGATTTTCAGAACGAAGATTTCCAAAAAAATTCATGACTTCTTTAGTGTGTGCAAGATAATGATCAAGTTCGTTTGATGCTTCATCACGAGTCTGTTTGAGTGAATCAAATATGACACCATATTCCTGTTTAACTTTTGCAAGTTCTTGTTCATATTTTGAGATTTGAAACTTAAAAGACACGTTTGATCATCCGTTGCTCAAGTTTTGGATTAGGAGTTTTTGCACGCAACTAGGCGATTTTGTTTTGAAAAGCAAGTTGTTGATCGTGAATATCTTTTTGACACCAATTAAGATGACGTATTGCATTTGAAAGCTCGCTTGACAATCGCTCATTTTCAACTTTTAAAGACTCAACTAAAGCACATTATCCGATTTTCAAAAATTTCAACAGAATCAACAGATCAGCAGATATAGAATCGATGCATATGGCAAAGAATGCAATAACACAACATTATAGATATCACACGCAGACAACATCTTCCAAGAGTCGATCAACATCTTTTCTCAATAGTTTCTTTTTACGCTTAGTATTTGAAATCGATGTTTCGCTTTTCTAAAACTGTTTTCATGAGACCAAGTTCCTTGTGAAAATCCCTTTCCTAATATAGTGCACAAGTTTTCAAATTTTTGACATGGGGTAAAATTCTTTGCTGAATAATATCTCTATGTTCTCGCGCCATTGGCGATTGAAAATGTTAAACTTTGATTTCAGAATGAAATTCAATCTCACGTTCCAAAATTTTAAGGTCAGATAAGAAAGTGTCAAAATATTTGATAACGCGACAACTTTCGGATTTAGCTGTTACTTCACTAAGTGAAGGTAAAGGACCATTAATTTGTGCACCATTGTGTTGGGGACTAACTTCAGAGACTGGTGTGATAACCAAAGGTTTGTTAGAAGTATCTTGTTGTGTGACAAAGGTTACGACTTTTGAATAGTTAAATGGTTTGTTATAAACGACATTTTGCATTTTTGACCGACTCTCGCCATCAAGATCTAATTCCTCCATGCGATTATGTTCAACAAATCATAATTGAATCATCAATTCTATGTTCCCGTGACACTTTGCCTTGTAAACTTGATTTGGTTTGAATGCTCTGTGTGAAAACTTAGGTTTGTAATCGGCAAGATTCGGTCCATATCCATTTGGATTTGGTTTGAAAGAAAACTTTTGAATCGTTGTGATTGATTCACCATGTTTATAAACAACAGTTTTAAACTCTTTGATTTTTTTTTGTAAGTCGACAATTTCCTCAAGATAGACATCTATTCGTTTCGTTGAATACTTTTTGTACTCAGAGAACTGTTTTTGACAAGTTAACAACTCAGCCTTTGCTTTTTGAGTTTCCAAAGTAAGAGCGCTAATTTGTTGTTTATGTTCATGTTTCATTTGTTCTATTTGAGACAACAAAGCATTCTTCTTGGCTAGATCACGAATCTGTCGTTCCAAAGATTTTTCGCTTTTGATGTGATTTGGCAAAGCTGCTTCAAAACCTTTTTCACTGTTTTCTTGAGTTTTGAAAAGTTGATTTGTCTAATTAAGCATTCATTATCCCTAACCACAGCGTTTTTCTCTTTTAATTTCGTGCAAATTTCAAACGAGATTCTTGGTCTTTAATTAAGGTCAAGAGCTCAATTCTCTATTAGACAAAAGGTCATCTTGTTCAACGTTAGTCTCAACATGATCATTATTTAGATCCTCAAATATAACCACGGAGTCAACTTGATTATTAATATTAACCATAAGGTCATCTTGATCATCAAATATAACTACGGGATCTATTTGATAATCATCGGAATGAGATGTGGATGGCACATGTTGAACACTCTGATCCTTGTCGGATGGAGAAATTGGCGGAGATATCAGATCAGTAATGAGTATGTTTTGTTCCGGTACCTGAGACAAGCCATCAGTGCTTGCATATGTGCCATCAACATCATCACTGCCGCATTAGCTCCCGCAAGTCCTCCATATCATCATCGGAATGATCCGCCATAAAGCTCGTTCCTTGTTGGTAAAGAGTGCCACCGCCATCCTTGAGAGCCACGAGCAAAGCCTCTTTGTGATAAGCACTGCCTCTTGTCCTCGGCTTAGGACATGCATTAGCCGGATGACCTTTTCATTACAGATTATAACAACGAAGACCAATAACCCCATTCCGAGCATTCCCTGTTCAACCACTTGGGCTCTCTGTTGTTGTGGAGCACCCTGGTTATTCACGCCCGTAGCATTAAACCCTTGACCACCTCCCATCTAACGACCATAACCACGATTCTCAACTTCAGCGTCCATTGTTCACCAACCTGATTCCTTGTGTTTGATGAGGAACGAATCCGATTGTTGGATCTGTTTGTATACCGGCCGAAGGCTTTAGCAATCATAGCAAATCCTTGTTGCAATTCATCAAAAGCATCGAGTCCTCATCGGCTTCACTGTAAAGTGCTTGAGCATTGTTGTTGTTGTATGGAACCAATTGAGTTTGTTGAGGTTGTTGCTATGATGGATCATATGGTGTGATGGTTGCAGTTGGTTGAGGAGCAAGTTGAGGAGGAACACTAGTTTGAGCCCACGAAGCAAGTTGTTGATTGTCGTGAGCGTGGAGCCGGAGTCCACGGATAGCCCTTTCTTTGTCAACTTCTTTTGGTGAGGCTTCAAATAGTCGTACAACAATCCGTATGTAGCATGATGAAGATTTTTAGCTTGACGAAGAAAAATGACATACTTCTCCCATTCCGGACCAAGACTACTTAGGAACTTAGTGTTGACAACAATTCGTGGCATGATGATATTGTGTTTGTCCAAATCATTGATGATGTCCGAAAAGCGATGATGATATGACTCTAATGTCTCTCTGGTTCAATCATGAAGTGTTCATAAGCCAAGTAGATTTTGGATTCCATGTCTTCTGATTGAGTTTTGTGCCTTCCATGAGAAGATGAATATGTTCCCACATTGCTTTGCAGTCTTTTGAGCATCAACACTTCGAAGGATCGGATTGGGTAATCCCAAAAGGATGTATTGCATTGCTAGTTCATCGCCTTCAAAATGTAGAAGTTCATCACCCGTGAACCGAGTGAGGCAGTTGCAATATTGGTGACGAAAGATCTCTTGGTGGATTGGCAGCTGGATCTGCAGGTGTGACAATAGTAGGCATCTGAAATGGACCTTCCATAATGACCTTCTTTAAGAACTTTCCATGTGGCTTCTTTAGATCACAGAACCTAAAGAACCTTATCACCCATTGATCATAATTCCCGGGAGTGAGCATTGGAGGTCTATAAAGTGAGCGGCACTTCATGAATTGATTTTTGGCTACTTAAGGCTTCACACATCTTGCCAAACCATGACGGTTCCTTCATAGTATTCTTGGATGGATGTTGATTGTAGAAGTTTGTGTAAGGTTGTACTTGAAGACTTGGTGGTGGTTGAACCATTTGAGGTTGTGGGATTGCAACAAGTTGTGGAGTATGTTGTTGATTAAATTGTTGTTGATAAATTTGTTGTTGATGATTAAATTGTTGATGTTGTGGACTTAGTTGTTGTTGTTGTTGTTGATTATAAGTGTAAGGAAAATAGTTAGAGTATGGTGGTTGAGACATGTTGAAAACTTGTGTTGTTAAATAGATCTTTGTAGTTGAATGAACCGTTGTTGATGAAGAGTCCTTAGGCGTAGAAATCACAGAAAAGCCAAGTACCACTTATGCGTAAAAACACCAAAGATATGTAACAGAATAGTTACGCGTAGGATTAGCTTACGCGTAAGTAAGGAGAAAACACTAAAGTTAGGCGTAAACAAGAAGTTAGGCATAGAAAACTTAGGCGTAGGATTAACTTAGGCGTAAGACAAAGCTTAGGCGTAAGATGAATCTTATGCGCGACAAATCTGCGTAAGCTTATGCTTATCGTAATTTTAGGGTTTTGCTCAAATGATCTTTTACACTATCACAAAGGCAAAAGATATCCAAAGTTGAAGTGTTTTCGAGGCTTATCCAAGCAAGAAAACACCGAGTAAATAAACCGAAGATCAATCCACGCAATTACATCGTAAGATTAGGGTTTTGCTTACGGCCAAGAATTAGCCAAAAGTGATTTCGCCAAAATGATGTTTCCAAACCGTGATTACGTGATGAAATAGCTTTAATATCACCAAAATAATACAAAAGTGTGAAACTTGATGATCCAAAGCTTAGAAAACGCTTATCGAGAATAAGAACCACGTATAAAACCTAGCTTAAAAACTATGATCCACGCGTAAAGTTTGAAATTTTTGTCAAAAAGCAGATAGTTTAACACCTAAAAACGTTGAAAGGACAAGAATCTTGGATTAAAATGTGTAAAAATCAATTTTTAAGCGTGACAAAGTTGAAACCCTTTTCACGCGTACGACCACAAACCAAAAACTTCAAAAACAAATATGTTCACCCAACTATTTGGCAAATGATACCCTTGTTAGGTCACCATATTAGTAACACAAGCATCAATATGTAGAAATAGAGAAGAGGAATGATCGGATGAACAATAAACACACACACACCGTATGACTAAACCCGGTTATGCGTAGGAGATGTGAAAGTGAATAAATTGAAAAACCAACCCTCAAGTGAGGGTTATTACATAGTATTTATAGGAGAGGGAGCTAGGGCAACACTCCTAGTCCCTTCCTTTCCTTATTGGACTTGGGCCTAGGATTATGGGCCTTCTACATAAGCCTAAGCTAATAACAAACATAAAGGCCATAATTAAGCTAACTATTACATATGAATCACTAACACTTGAATTAGGTTTAGGAGTGATTCCAACAGAAGCGCTTTTCTTTATTTATGAGTCTTGTAGCTAGACTCGAAGTCGTGCCCCTACGTTGTCCCGTTTTGCATTCTCAATGAGAATTCTATCATGTTGACAAAATTTTCATATTGTCCTTGCTTTTGTCCTCAAAAGCTCTAATGTTGTCTCGTTCAAAAAGGGATAGATGGCCATATTCATTCGTCTTCCAAGGCATCCTATAAGTGATCTCATCATTTCCTTCCTCAAACCTAACCGTTCCATCATACTTGTTATGGCTCATTTTAGATGTTTCAACAAATGGTTTTCCTAGCACTACTTGGGATAAGCTATAGTCAATGACACATCCAATGTCTTCTAGGACTACAAAATCAACTAGGTAGGTGAAATTTCCTATAAAGGCGGTAATGCGTCCTTGACTCTTTCCCACAAAGTTGCAAACACCACCGGATACTTAGGGTCTCTCTAATTTTAAATTAGCTCATTCATAATGTCATTGTAAGCAGTGATGACATCACATTAATGGAGATTCATTATCTATGTAAGCGTGTTCGACATTCCTATATCCAATCATACAAGGAATTTTGAGGTTCCAAGGATTTCCTCTCCTAATCTTTGGACATATCCTAATGATGGGTGATCGGGGATTATCGACTATATATTGGTGGTATGCAACCTCTTCCTTAGTGGGGTAAAGATTAAAATAAGCACTATCCTCCTCATTCAGCATTTTTATTTACTAAGCCATCTTCCTCTAATTATCGTTGATCATGGAGCCAACTACGAGGCGAACCACTTTCTCAATAGCTTCCCTAATTGTGCTATCGAATACCTTATGCAAATCTTGAAGGTCGGTGTTTCTACTCACATAACGGCCTCTACGGTTGTGTTGGTCATTAGTTTGGGTTTTGTGAAAGTGATTTATTTGGTGGTGGGTTGTTGAGTGGTGGTTGGTTATCACCTTCCATGATGAAAAGTGATAGGGTTACGAACAAAGGTCACGAAGAAGGGGATAGACTACGAGAGCTAAAATGGAAAAAGTTTTACTTGATAGGAATCAAGCAAAGAAACCTAAACGAGGTGGACTCCTAACTAGCTATTCTATTCATTGGTAAAACGCCAGGAAACTTGATAGCGCTACACGCCGTCGTTAGAATCAAAGGAACTTCCTTTTAGTTCGAGCAAGTTTTCAACACCTAGGCAAAGGAACCTAATCAGTTGTAGTGTAGTATTAGGGTAAGCCTCAGGAATTGATATCGTTCTCTAGGGGAATAGGAATGCTAGTAAGAAGTTACTACGCTAAGGTTCGGGTTGAGGAAGATTATTTTTTATCTTTTTTATATTTTTTAGGAAATGGAAAGGTACAAATCTCGAGGTTTGGATTTGGGGGTTGGTATTTCTACCGATTACTTCTACTTGTCTAATTATCTAATCTAGTGGTGTATGTAGTCTATGTCTAATTATTGTGTGCTTGTATGATGAT
Organism: Chrysanthemum makinoi; assembly: GCA_910596185.1. Classification (NCBI taxonomy): domain Eukaryota; kingdom Viridiplantae; phylum Streptophyta; class Magnoliopsida; order Asterales; family Asteraceae; genus Chrysanthemum; species Chrysanthemum makinoi. Next base: position 322,933,009 of record OU343222.1, on the reverse strand, counting down.
TTAAAGATGTGTTTACTTAGGTTTATTACTCCTTAATTATCTCCTATTGATGGTTGAATTGTCACGTCCTTATTCTTAATGCGCGTTGTGTCTAAAGTGGTAGAGGGTATCGTTATCCCTAACTCTTTAAAACTACCAAAGGTTATCGCCTACAAAATCTCTAGGATTTATAAACTTAACTCTAAGGTACTCTTCGGATGGTTTAGCCTACAATGACTCTAGGTACTATAAACTAAGGTTCACAAAGATTAATCAAACATTAATTACACAACGGATGACCTATCGCAATACTAGATCATTAACAATTAAGATAAGAGTCAACCAATCAATATTCAATAATTAAGTTTCATATTCCCTAAGCAAACACACAAGTAAATTAGCCGGACATGGGAAACTGCAAGCATACACACAAGTAATTGAAGACATAATTGAATTAATGAAGTAAAACACTTATCTTGATGTAAGATAGGGTATAGAACCCTAAAATACTTGTACAAATGCCTTGGTTGGTTTAGGTTTTTACTCCAAAAGACTACACACCGAAAAATAAAAATTAGTTCTATATGTAAGATTACATATCACGGCGGCATCACCTTTGATTTGTAGCCGTCCGGGTCCCGCCATTAGGGTTTCGTTTTGGCCATGTTAGTCTTGCGGCGGCGTCACGCTTATGCTTATGACGCCGCCCCTTCTTTGACGCCGTTTGGATCAAATCTAGGCCTGAAGTTGCGACGACCTACTCTTTAAAACCGAAGCCTTCACTTCGAAAATAAGCAATTTGGCTATTGTGCCATCACAAAAGTGGACCGACGGCGTCGCAGAGATAACACCTGACGCCGTCCCCTTGATTCGGCTGACTAAAGAGTCTCGATTCTTGACTTTGGCCATTTTCTTCGTGATATTCGCTTTTTAAATAAGTGTCATTCCGATTTGCCTTCAAGAGATCTAAAAAGTGAAAAGGAACGATATTAAGTAATAACGGATACAAAAGTGATCAAATAAGGGCTTAAATGACCCCTCAAAAAGGTACATTTTAAAACCTTATCAGTATGTTTGTTTAAAAGTTATCTAGAGTTTAGAGAGTCGAGTCTTGGCTTAGCAACGCCATTCTTTTCATGCTTTTAACATAAGATTTTTGACTTGCCACCACTAAATCGTCTATCCAACCAAACCCTTTGTTTCCCTAACTGTAAGCCTAACGTTACAACCCTTTAAAAGACCTATTAGATAGGTTTTCCTAGGTGCTTACGCCAAAGCGGTGGAGGTTTGATCCATTCTCAAGCCTACGGTAATCTATGTACTATGACCGGTTAATGAGTGTTTATCTTCCATTTCCATTTACTATATTTCATATACACCCGAGAGATGAGAGAATCCACACACCACTTGTGAGGTGGTAGTATATAATTTCTGTGCTTGTTATGACTATTGCGGTGCTTTTACTTGTTATGAATTATGTTAAACTAATGCTTTATGCCCCATAACTTATAAATTGATTGGCCAAAAGCACATTTTCTTGAGGACAAGCAAATACCAAGTGTAAGGATATTTGATAAGGATTTAAAACGTACACTTTTAAGGGGTCATTTAAGCCCTTAGTCGCCCACTTTTATATCCGTTACTGCTTAATTTTGTTCCTTTTCACTTTTTAGGTCTTTTGGAAGCAAAATGATGGAATGATGCATTTTTAGACGAAAATGAGTGAATATGTGAAGAAAATAGCTAAGTCAAGATCAAGACACTTTCAATTTCTGTTGGAATTACACCTAACGGCGTCCCAAACAGCGACGGCCCGTCCTCTCTATGTAATTAAATTTGTTTGTTATTTTACACCTGACGGCCGAACTTTGAAGAAGTAAGCGGCGCCACGAAGACTTTTCCTCTCGCACGCCTAGATCCATTCGAGACGTCAATGCTAAAAGGACCGGTCTGTCACAACCACAAACGTGACACCGTCCCAATTATGACTTGGACAAGAAGAAACCCTAATGACGACGATCCGTGAGTCCCAATTATAAGGCGCGCCATCATCGAATGTAAAATTATATATAGAAATCGAGTTTTGGAATTTTAGGTAGACTTGTGGAGTAAAAACCTAAAACGATTTTGATCCGGTTTGGACAGTATCTTAGGGTTCTCATACCCTATTTTACATCAAGATAAGTACTTTACTTCATTGATTTCATTATGTCTTCGATTGTATGTGTGTATGCTTGCATGTTTAACATGTCAAGCTAAATTTCTTGTGTGTTTGCTTAGATCTATGAAAGCTAGTTATTAATTATTGATTGGTTGTCTCTTATCTTAATTGTAATTGGCTTTGGATTGCACTAGGCTATCGTTGTGTTTTAGTGCTTGAGTAATCTTTGTGAACCTTAGTTTATACTCACTTAGCGGAATTGTAGACTAAACACCCAAAGATAACCTTAGAGTTAGTTTATGAATCCTAGAGATTTTGTAGGCAATAACCTTAAGGTAGTCTCAAAGAGTTAGGGATAAAATCATAACCTACGACCTTAGAAAACACAACGCGTTAAGAATAAGGACGTGATAATTCAACCACCAATAAAAGATAACTAGGGAGTAATAGTATCTAGGTAGTCACATTTTTAATCATCATACGAGCACACATCAATAGACATAGACTACCCATTAGTTTAGATAATTAGATAGTAGAGTAATTGGTAGAAGTACCAAACCCCCAAATCCAAACCCCGAGATTTTACCCTTAGCTTTAAAAAAAATATAAAAAGATAAAAAATAATCTTCCTCAACCTCAAACCTTAGCGTAGTACATCTCTCACTAGCATTCCTTTTCCCCTAGAGAACGATATCAATACTCGAGGATTACCCAATACTACACTACAACGATTAGGTTCACTGCCTAGGAAGTTTCCTTTGACCCCGAACACGTTATACGCGCAATATTGTCACTTATTTTGCTTACATTTTAGTCGCCCCTACTTACTATGCGTTATATTTGTCGTTTTCATATGTTTATTGAATGTAGAAATGATTAGGATGAGTATTTACTAAAGAGTGTAAAAACTGCACATTTGCTGAGAAGCCTACGGTCAGGCAGATAGCAGTGATCCTTGGGCTATAACTAGCCGGATCCCTCGAGATGAGGGAACTGTGGGATCCGCAAACGATTTATCATGCAGCTGCAGACCTTTATACATTAAACCATTACCCTAGACCACATCATACTAGCTAAACATGATTCTTTAGGACCACTTAAGTCTTCCTCAAGCTCAGTAGGTCTCACACTCACCCATAGCTAAACACGATTTATCACTTCACCTATACTCACCATATTTCCGCTCAAATGCTCACACATTGTTCCTCACATCTCAAAACACTTAGCTTAATATTTCTCTCAATTTTAGCAAATTGATTTTAGTCATCCTTACATCAAAATAGGTCAAAAACTTGTTTTTCATTTCTTTTAATTTTTAAGGAATTTTTCAAAATTATCTTAAGTTACCATCTGATCTTTAGGATCATTTAGCACCACTTGAAATTCTCAAATTTCCTAGTGTTATCTTTGATAATTCATTGGTACTCAAAAAGTCCCATTTTCTTCCATAAAAGACAATTATTAGCTACCATCACTCATTGCCCTTGATCATTTAAGTCCCCTTTCTATTAAGACACTTAGGAAGACTAAAACACTCAAGATGTATAGGTACTAGACCTTACAAAACATCATTTCCTTCTTTTATTTGTTGCTGAGAGCCGGATCCCTAGGATTAGCCTAGACGGATCCCTCATTAGAGGGAACCGGCTGACAAATTCAGCTAACTCTAGCTAAAACAATCATTTCAAAGCTCTCATTGCTAACTTGAACACTCCATCTTGTCTTAATTAACCTCCTTGATCAGTGCAACTCTAAATTTGACTCTTGTGCTTGCAAATCATCACATTTCAAAGGATCTTAGTGGCTTAAGTCTTGAATGCACTTGCTAAATCCTTTTCTTTATAAACCATTTTGTTAGGATTTCTTAGTCACCATCTACAACTTAAATCTCAGCAACAAGAAGCCTCTATCTCACTAACCTTTTGTAATCTCATCAATAGGAAAGCTTCTAGTGGTAACTCATCCTCCAAAGGACCACCCAAGAAACTTGCTTGTGTTATTCACGAAATTTCTTCAACCGAATCATCTCCCGTTAAATCCACAAATACTAGTATTTCCCCTCCACCAACTCAACCAATCAAACCAATCCCCAAAAGGATTGTTCCCACAAAACTACCAATGCCAAACACCATTATGCCTCATAAACCAAACACTCCTATTTCCACTAAACCATCACCATTAGTGCGTAGAGCCATATCATTTACCACTCCACGTTCATCCCCACACCTCTACAACTTAGAGGAATTGCCTTCTAGGCCCTCTTATCCTCCACCATTACCAACATTCTCCTCTATAGAGAGAATAGTGCAACAAAATCAATGTGTTGAATCAACACTAGCACCGGCATCCTTTTCTCCATCATCCTCAAATAGTCCCTTTTGGATTATGATGAATCGTCAAAGTCAACCACCCGATCACATGGAAGTAGATACCTCTCTACCACCATCCTCATCACATATTCCACCACCACCACCTTTGGTTGAACCACCTCCACAAATTCCTCTTTCTTTTGAGAATCCTCAACCTTCCTCACTTAACCTTCCTTCTTTTGTGGAACCTCAACCAAACCTTCCATCTCAAGCCATTCCATTTCTACCACCACCATTTCCTAGCCATGACAAAGATTGTTATCATTGTCAACTTGTTGAAGGCTTGATACATGAAGTACGTAAAGAGCAACGTTTCATGTTTTATCACCTCCTCGAACGCTTCGATGAAGTCAACAAACCTAAACAACCTTGAGCTTAAGGATTCAAGTGGTGTCCTAGTATTAAACTTAACTTAGATAGTTTAGGAAACATATTTCATGTTTAAATCATTCTCTTAGTTTTAGAGATATGTAGATCATTTCTCGTGTTTTTATTGAATGAAATTATATGTTATATGTCGTATTATCATTGGTACATTAATACGTAACTCATTCTTGATGTTAACTTCACATTTTACATCAACATTTCTGTCTTGAGTTTACAGGCAGACGGATCCCTCACTTTAGCCTAGATGGATCCCTCCAAGGGAGGAACCGTGGGATCCGTGAACAGAAGACCTGTTTATTACTAACTTGAGTTTTACTTGCAGGAAATTATGCATTGTATACTTGTTTTCTAACCTTTGTTTTGTAGATTTTCAATATACACATGAAGACTTTGACACCCTTAGCTAGGGGGAGTTTCTTGTCAAAGCAAAACATTGCAAAATCATTTGTAACATCATTCACATAGGATTACATTACATGACGTCCTCCTTGCAAAGGAGCACTCGTCAAGGGGGAGTATATTCGTCAAAAAGGACGAAACCATTTGCAAACATAATTTCAATGCACTCGCTTAGTATTCCTACTTACTTGACGCCCTCACAAAGGGGTGGACTCGTCAAGGGGGAGCTAAGACGAGAATACTTCTCTTCCCTTACTCTCTATTTTTCACATTTTTTAAAACAATGTGTTAGTTTTTTTTTTCATGTTCTTTTGTTTCGACAAAAGAGGAGAAGAGAGTAAAACTTCAATTCAAACTTTTACAATTTTAGTTTTCCTTAAAATAATCTTATGTTTTGTCATCGACAAAAAAGGAGAGATTGTTAATACAAATAAGCCGTAAAAACGTTTATTTATATTTTACGATCTTCTAATGTTTTGTCGATAACAAATGTAAAATCATTTTAACGAACAAATAAAATACGTAAATGGTTTGAACAAATAGTTCACTAACACACTTACGTTTTCATATAAAACACTAAACAAGCAATAGTGTTTTCATGATATAGTAATGCATATGAACAACAACTAGTGTTTACATATTGGGTAAATATATACATACTTAGTATGTATTATAATGGGTAATAGAATGGGTAGTAGTTTAAATATTTGACCCATTGACTTAATACCTTGAATGTAGTTGGGTAAAACCCAAAGTCCATGACCCATACCCATGGAGCATAATCCATAACCCATGACCCATTGCATGACATCATGCATAAGTCATAATGGGTATTATCCATGACCCATGGAGTTAACCCATGACCCATTAACTAGATGCATTGCATTTGTTGGTTTATGGATATATTTAATATGTGTATGACCGGATTCGAACTCGAGACCACAGGATTGCACACTTTACGTATGAGACTCAATGTTTAAATAATTAATATAAAATATTATGTTTAATTATTAAATTCACAATAAACGACTAAACAAGCGATAAGTGCTTATCGGAAGTGACTATCGGTCGTTAAATGTCAACGTGATATGAAGAAAAGTAAACAAGCCAATAGAAGGTTTTAGGAACCCTCTTTTGGGCTTGTTTTTGGCCGAAACTATGGAATCCCACATCGGAAACCATAGTAATCTTGACATCTACCATAAGGCTATAAATACATCCCCATGTATTCATCCGTTGGTACACTTGATTTCATTAGAAGGCCAAACTTCTTCTTTTCTTCCCTCTTGTTCTTAGGGTCGACGAAAGTGAAACCCCATGTAAGGACACGAAAGTGACCTTGAGCATAACAAGGTGTTTGGTTATTCTATTGTGATCAAGAACTAGCATTCGCATTGAATCGCTAATAGTACGTGTGTACAAAAACGTGGTGTAACACACTATTGTTACATCAATTGGTTTGAATTGAAAAACGGTAATGGCAATTCGTTAAACCACATAAACCCTAATTAGGGTTCTTGATTGAAGAAGTTCTTGCAATTTGGAAAAGGTATGTTACGCTTTATTTTTCAGTTAATTAACTGCTATTATATTCCTAAGTCTTCCGTTGTGTACTCTGTGGTGTCATACATGCTATTATTTGTATGTCAAGTCTAATAACCTCAACATCCTCTTCTAGATACATTGTATCTATTTGGATACCCATGGATCAAAGCCTACAACCCATGATCCATGATCCAGGACCAACAACCCACTTTAGGGGGAGCGTCCTACGGATCCCTAGTAATACACTAGACGGATGTTTTTGTCTATAAATAGTGAGCAATTTTTTCATTGTAAGTTGCCACTCCTACACATACTTTCTCCTAGTATTGTAAACTCACTAACCTCAGATCCAAAGGATCTTTCTATGTAGTTTGTGTTTGTTTTTGTGTGATTCTCTAAGTTCCTCTTAAAGGCGAGATCACCACCTCTTGAAGTCGAGCAAGCTCAAGTCCATGAGTTGCCATGCTTCATCATCATCATCAAGACTCACCAAGTTCTTTTGTTGATAGTTCTTTCTTCCTCTCTAGAAGTGTTGTGTCTAAGGCATTAGTGAAGGATACCAAAAGAGTAAAGACGAAGGCATTAGTGAAAGGTGCTAAATGTTTGTGTCAAAGGCATTAGTGAAGGATGCCAAGAGGGTCAACTCGAAGGTATTAGTGAAAGGTGCCAAAAAATCATGTCAAAGGCATTAGTGAAAGATGCCAAGGGTGTACAATCGATATGGTGCATCGATGTACAAACATAGATAGGTTGTGTCCAAGGATATTGATATCCTTGACGATGTTGTAATAAGGAGTGGGTCTCCTTTGGGATAGGTGTTGTGTAGTGTTGGGTAGTAGTTCCTCTTTTGTAATGGAACTCTATCAACTCTTGTACTGATAAAGTTTAGGCGACGGCTAGTGATAGGTTGGTTCTACCTCAGGAAGAACCCTGTCTAGCCTTGTACGAAAGAGTTGCGCGTGTGAAGGCTTCTCGCCATAAGGGGTTTGTGTCGTGTCGTAGTGTTAACTAACTCGTGTAAGTGACTCGAAGGGAGTGCAAGGAAGGTCTCCCAAGAAATTGTAGCCTAATCCACTATAAACACTCGTATCGTGGTTTTGTGTTTCTTACTCTTTACCTTTGCATTACATATTTATATACTACCTCCGTCCCACATTGACTGTCCTGTTTGACTTTTTTAAGTCTTTCTTTATCAACTTTGACCTTAAATATTTTTATTTGTGTTATTATAATACTTGATGAAAATTATATCAATGAAAACACATTTAAAACTTAATCTATTCATATATTTTGCATCAAGTATTATATAACACAAACAAAAATATTTAAGGTCAAAGTTGAAAAAGAAAGACTTTGAAAAGTCAAACTGGACGGTTAATATGGGACGGAGGGAGTACTTGTCTATCAATATCCAACATACACACTATAATAGATTGATACAAATCGATCTAAATATTTTAAACCAAAGTTTTAATCGGTAAAACTATTCAACTTCTCTTCTAGTTTTTCACAATTTTTTAAACAAAACATTAAATGTGGTTCGGCAGCGCAAAATTGTAAAAGAAAATCATTTAGTTAAATCGTAAAATGCACGATTTCTGCATAAAGTGCAAAAAAGTCATTCGGTCGCATTGAATTGAGTGTGAGTCAACAATGGATGCATAGAAAAGGAAAAAACATTAAAAGCTATCGCCTGATCTAGTATGACAGGCTTAAAAAATCATAAATACATGTCATTGTTTTTCATCAAACTAGACCTAATTAATTCATTGTATTTGCTTTCGGGTTTGGTCATAAAAAGTTGTACATTCGAACAAACCTTAGCCAGAGTGGCAAACTAAGATTATATGTACACTTACACAAAGAAGATAAAATAGATTTTGAGTTACAAAACCTAAATAAAAATGAAAAATCTATTGATAATAATGTTCTCTTGAAGGAAACATGTCACATAATAGTAATCAAGTTTTATGAGTGTTTTAATTTGATAGCTACAAACTTTATATCAATTATAAAAACAATCAAAGTTTTTAAACTGTTTCATTCTTGTGTCATTTTCCAAAATTAGTGTGCTTAAAGTACCCATATTAAAACGTTGTACATTAACACTAAACACCCACCCCCGTAATTTAACTAATTCCAACTAATTTTATATATAACCCGTTAATGCACGACTAAACATAAATAATAACCACAAAATAATCAGTGTTCCGTTTACCATAAAAGTTACACAATAATGGAAAAGTTTTAAACTTTGATAGATTTATGGTTGATATAAAGTTTGAAGTATCAAATTAGAACAAATCTCAAATTTGGTTACTATTTAACGATTTTCACCCAATAAAATGTTGAAGATTACTTAATGGATGGCTCAACATATTAGTTAAGCTATTTTTAATCTATTCCCTGTGAGGTGCATATAAGTGGAAATTTTCTTAAATAAGTTTTACCACTAAAGCAATAACTTGAAACATAGGTTGAGATTCTCAACTAATTTTTGCCTTGGAGGGTTTTATTATGTCAAATTTTTATTCAAAATCTTTGGTCTATTAGTATTTGAGTGGCGTATCAATAAAAAGGTTATGGGTTCAAGTTTTTGTGAGACATTTTCAAGCGTACTTTTCTTACTGCTCTTTACTCTATGATTTTCAATTATTTGATCACAATCTATAATTTGCTTACATGGATCAAACGCAACACATGAAGTACAAATAAGTCAATTTAACTCTAAGTTGGACCAACCAATAAAATCAATAGCAACCACCAGGAATAAATATCTAGACACGAGGCCCTGAAACATATGCAACAGTAGTTGGGTAGCACATTTTAGTTTTAAGATCATGATCCACTAATGAGACGCATATATGGACCCGCTGATGTTCAAAAGAGAGAATATGTTATTTGGATTATGGTTGTTTAAGAGCGATTTAATGAGGGTGATAATAGGGTGGCGACACAAGGGCAAAAGAACGACTATACAATTCGGTTAGTAGGAGGCAGATGAGTTTAGAAGGGGATATGGGATATAATGAAGATGCTAACTAAAATAATTTAATCAGTTAGAGAAGGGTAAACTAGGGATAACATTAACGAGCAAGTTTGCCAACACTTTGCTGCGGGGCGGCTGTATTTATGTTTATTACAATTATGTTAACGCGTTTTTGAGTAAGCAATTATGTCGAACCATGAAATGAAACAAACAATTCTAAAATAAGTTTTTTAAACACTAATTTTGCAAATATAAAATATTGTCATATCATATACTTATCCAATGTGATAACTTTTATGTGCCTTGTTGAAATTAAAAGACTATTGATATGCAAACTTATCATTATGTCACATTCTGTAAGCTACCTAATTTTAGAATGAGGACTTCCTTCTTAAATCCACAAATTACTCACAATCAATCTCGAGACTCAAATCTACATTTGGTATTAATGTGGAATAATAGGCTTCTCCTTGCATGTCTTGAAGCTAAGAAAATATATGTAATCAGTGACACTCGTCAGAGCACCATATGCACATGTTCTCCTATTTGATTGGGATATGATGTCATGTAGCATTTGACTACCCATTCAGCTGTAACAATTACAAAGATAGACTCAAAAGCGCCATATATATATTTATAATTTTTATGTTAGGTTGAATATATATGTAATTTTAATACAAAAGAGTGATATATATGAAAATTCTCCCCTATTTATATTAGGTAAGTTATAATCTTAAATCTCATATCAATTAATACAATAAGTTATAATTAAATCTATAGAGTCTTGTACAAGCCATTTGAAGCAGCCTCTATTAAATGCGATGATGTGTCTCGAAGGATAGAGCATCGATATTTTTGGAAGGTACTACTATCACAAAGCTTCTTCAGTACGATTGTTTTTCCCCCTTTCAAATCATTTCTCTCATTTTGTAATGTTAATCTTCTGTAATCTTTTCTATTTTTTTTGTCTAAACATTCAAAACTATTATACGAATCCAATTAAAAAATTAGCAACACATTTTTTTATTCAATGGAGTATTTTTCTAATTTCGAGCATTTTATTCTTTGTAACAGGTTTTAGGTCCAAATTTATAAACAGGCATTTGAATAGCATCCTCAATGTTAGCTCTATTGATTTTAGCTCTTCGATAAGAGTTTTCAAACCGATAGCGACTCTAAATAAGTTCAGTTGCCTCTAAGTATACGAGAGTGTATTTTAAGTTGCATCTCAGTTTTTTTTAATCAATGAAGATTGCTTCAAGTTGGATCCTAAAAAAGTTTATTTTATAATTTTCTTTTGAAAGATGGATCGATACCGGAAGGTGGAGAATCCACAGTGTTAGCATTGGGGTTCCGAATATATGCTTTTAATTTTAATTTTTTTTCTAATATTAATATATATATATATATATATATATATATATATATATATATATATATATATATATATATATATATATATATATATATATATATATATATATATATACATATATATATATATATATATTTTTTTTGGTATTTCAGTTTTTATACCATTATGGTGATTTAGTAAAGTTATACAAGCTTTCAGTAACATGTCTAAGAATGATGGTAAGAAACAACTTAATCATTCATTGAAATGATCTTTGACTGAAATTTCGATACATTGATAGTAAGAGACAATTGATTGATATATAGCAGGTTTGACTTTTTCCCGTTCGAGCTTCTAGGACTGAAAACAATGATGCTATAGATGTTGTCATTGTTGGAACCGCTGCTAATCATAACCAAGTATTTCTCTGGCTCTGTTTTTTTTTCAAGGTTGCAATTTTGACCCATTTACTTATGAATCAGTCAATATAGATTATTTTTCATAAACATTTTGAGAATGTAATTTAGTAGTCAGGCTACCTAATGCATTGTGATCTCGGATTGAGATTGGGCGACTACACAATATGTAGGTGGTTGAGCTCGATGGCTTGAAAATGATCCATTTTAAGATTTTTTGATATCATATTGTAGTGACTCTTGGCTTCGTCCTATTAGTTACCTTATATAAAAGTAACTGATACTAATCGATTTTGGTTTGTCAAACTAATGCTTTTATGCAAAGAAAATCTTCTGTAGAACTATGCGCAGTAAGCAACAAGTATTATGGATCTAAAAAGTTTTTAAAGCCAAAGATCAACAAATAACTATCACATTTAATTAAATTGATTGATGCAATGTATGTTCAATCCATTCTCTGAGATTGATACTTTAACTATCTTAAAGAAAATAAAGATATCAGTGAGGATAAAGAAGAAATAGGACACCAGAAGTATACAAGTTTTAAAAAGCTGACTTAATAAATCATAATATTCCAAACACAACTTTACTCTTTAACATAGGCCTTTTTACTTAGAGATCTTATCATGTGACATCCAAATAGATATTTATAAATGTGTAAATTTTATCAAATTTTTGTTTTCCATGGTGAATACAAAAGAGGTTTTTGTGGTTTTAGTTTGTTTCGAGTATATATAGTTATATCTATTGTTATTCTACAAGTTTCTTTTTTAAAGTGGCTTGAAGCCATAATGTTTGTTGTGAGATAAACAAGTTTGAAGAAGGCTAATGATGAAATAGCAATTTTTTACTAGGCAGACTTAAGAAAACATTTTGCCAAGCTATACAAGCTTCAATCACTTTGCTTAACAGTTGGTGCTTATATAGCAGCAAGAGATGAATGGTGCTTATTTGGTTATTGTTTTTAAATGCTTTGTGATAATTGCATACCCTTGAAGTAAATGTTTTAGACACCATATTAGTCCTAGCGGCTGAGACAATGGTTTAATGGATTGTTAGAGGGAACCCACCTGTTATATGCTTACTTGCCTACCAATATAAGATGTCATATCATGTAATTGTAGACATTGTGTCCTTCTTGGTGTAGCTGTTGAAGGTGGTGATTGATGAGAATGATTGGGAATGGCCCCGAGGCCCTATTAACTATGATCTTAAGGTAGTCCGCCATTTTGTATTCATTAAAGTGGTAATTGTTTCATCTTTCAAATCTTTATATTTGCGGTTCCACTACCTCTAGCCCATATATGTTATTCGAAAACAGAAACTTCAAAGTATTATGTCCATTATGTTATGGCGTATTCGTTTGTCTTTAAGCAAAGATTGACATGTGATCCATCACCAAATTATTATGGTAACTTAAAAAACGTCAAGTTAAATAAGTTTTATTATAAAAACCCCCAACCCCAACCCGCGAACCAACCACTATGTCCATTATGATCCACAATAGGTTTGTTTATTGGTTTAGGATGATAGACTTTCCATTCCTCATTACCAACATGACACATAATGGTTCTTAAAAATGATGTTAATAACTTAAATTATAGGTAGTCTGTTGGCCCAATACGGGATGAATCGGGTTAGATTTTATATTTGTAAGGTCACAACTGAAATAGAAAAAAAAAAGAACATATGAAATAGGTTGAACAATTATATTCATAAGGTATACTTCAAAAATAAATAGCAACACCATTATGGAATCCCATTTTATCCTTCTCGCCAGTGACTCCTCGAAAGGCTGAATCGGGAGTACAAGTGACATTTCTAACATGGGAGACACAATATTGTATGCATTATATATGTTACAAGTTATAGTATAAGTATGAAGTATGTGGCTAGAAATCTATCCACAAGACATATAACAAAGTTTTAAAAACATTGCACTATAAACCATATAAATATGCACTTAATCTGTAGAATCGGATACTAGCATGGACCTGAAATGTTAATATTATATGGCTTTAAATTCATTTTTTTATTATTATTTTGTTTAATATTTCTTAAATTTTCATCTGTGATCATCATTCAAGTTGTATTCCTCTGGTTAACAGACTTTTGAACTCGCAAGTCGTTGTTGGACTTTCATTTTGTTTACAATTTGAAAATCTTGACTTTTTCTTGGAAGTTACATCTAAGTGGTAATATCAACCCATTTATATATAAATGGGTAAAAACTGGATTGTGACAAATGTGTTGAAGATTCAATCAAACCCGAACTTACTCCACATTATTTTAAGATGTCTTTTTTCATTCCAATAATAACTTGATCATATTTTCTTCAAATGGTTAAATGGGTCAAACATGATTTAGGTAATAAATGGACGGACAAATGGGTTTAGCACGTAAATATTTGTCCAAACTATATTTTAGTTGCATCCAACCTTCTATTTAAGGATCTATAGTTATTGAAAAAAAATACTTAATGCACTAATTATATGATGTAGGATAAATAGTTAGGGTAATCACTCCCAAAACACTCTCACTTGATTTTAGTTCTTAAGCCACTGACCACTGTGTTTTTTAATTTAGATTGATGATGCGTATTTGTCATGATTAATAGGTTACTTTGACAGGTTCTTACAAAGGCTTAAATATTGGTGGGACCTTGGGAGATTTGGTGACTTCGAACTGAACGGGAAGCGACAAGTAAAGGGATAATTTGGATGGTGTTTATAGAAAAATGAGGGCAAGTAAATCAAATATGCCACCCATTCTTGAAACAGCCTATTTTATACCTTACTTATGTATTCTTAAAGGTTGTTTGAGATTGCATATTTAAAGTTAAAACTACTTAAAATAGTAAGCAAACTTTAACAATTGCTCAGTTACATTCATCTCTCTCTTAATTTGATTCTTATGAGTGTATACATGTAGGTGTCAATGTAGAAAACTTCAAACACTACCATATGTTTTTCCTAATTTATGTTCATTTTGAATTATTAGACAATTTGTTGTATTGTTCCTATGTTTCATTTACGAACATGCCCTTTTTTCTACTTGGCATACTCATTTGTATTGTTCTTCCAATGTGTTGTATAACATATAAACATTATTTATAAGTTGTTTTTGTTACTATTCTTTAAAATACCCGTGAATTTCACGGGTCTTTTAGCTAGTTTATCATATATTTTACTTTATTAATTTTTTCAAACTCAAACCCAAAATCCAATCCAAATTGAATCCATCTACTAACCAAACGCACCATTAGTGTTTTGGAAGAAGAAGGAGGCGCATGAACTTTGAAAGTGTAGGTTTGTTGACTTGTTTCTGTTAGTAATAGGCCAAGTTCAAAAGGTTATGGTAGTAAAACCATATTTTCAAGCCCATCAATTTACACAGTTCATATTACTTCAAAGATAGTAGTTAATAGTTAATCTTCTTAAATGTTAATAAAGCTGGACTTTTTAGTTTTCCCCTATAACTTGCTAGGTATTTTAGTTATATGTTGATTTTTTTCGTTTATAAATTTTGAATTTAGTGTTTTATATAATAAAAGAATTAAGTATTTGGTACACTTTGGTCAGGATGCCAATATAAGCAAAAATAAGGCAAGGACCCTTCTACGTTAGAAAACCGATCCCAGAAAAAAACCGACTCGAAAATCTTAATTTATAAGAGCACACAGTGTCCGGCTTGCCGTGGATCGCCGTGACACCGCCGTCCCTCGCCATGAACCACCTCGCCATCTGCACAACGAAGCAAATGCACGTACTTTTTCTGATTTGTTACCCAACATTGTTACCGTTGGGTAACTTTTAACACACTTATTTAACACACTATAAATACCACGCATTTCAATCAAAATTTACACATTTCAATCAAAATCTACATATTTCAAAATCTACATATATAAACATGAGTGAATCATCTTTTTCCGGTAAAAGTAACATTGAAGAGCTAACGGAGCTAGAGATGATTCTTCAAGAGTTTGAGTTCGAGCAATCGTTGCAACAACAACAAGCCGACCCTTCACTCCACCGTAGTTACATCCCCTGTGAACGTGAAATTGTTGAAGCATGTCTACTTGCTGAATATTTTGGTGACAACCCAAAATATACGGAAGAAAATTTTAGGCGTCGCTTTCGTATGAGGAGTAAACTATTTTTAGAAATAGTACAAGGTATTGAAACATATATTCAAATTCATCATCCTCTTCCTAAGCATTTTGATTTCTTTAGAGTCCGACCCGATGGTAGGGGTGTAATGAGTTTTAGTGTGATTATGAAATGCACATGTGCCCTAATCCAATTGGCTTACGGGATATCAATTGATGCATTAGATGAGTATTTACAAATAGGTGAACAGTGTGCAGGCGATTGCCTAGATTTTTTTACTATGTGCATAATCCATTTGTATGCGAAGGAGTTTATAAGAAAACCAGATGAGGATGACATTCGTAACTTATACAATGCACATAACATTGTTCATAAGCTACCAGGAATGTTGGGAAGCATCGATTGTATGCACCGAATGGAAAAATTGTCCGAAAGAATGGCAATGCTAATTTCACAAAGGTGATAAAAGTACCTAACTATAATGTTTGAAGTCGTTGCGTCATATGATTTGTGGACTTGGCATGCATTTTTAGGGTAGTTGGTGCGAATAACGATCTTACCGCTTTAAATAATTCTCCGTTATTCGACAACCCGCTTGATGACATGCCCCAGGTTGAGTTTGAAGTATACGAAATTTAACCAACCATGGGTATTATCTAGTGAATGTAATTTACCTAAAGTGGGCATCTTTTGTCAAGTCATTTTCGGCCAAGTAACCTAAAAATGTCGTATTCAAAGCGAAACAAGAAAAGTGCCAAAAAGATATCGAAGAGCTTTTGGTGTCCTCCAAGGACGCTTGGCATACATTGCCCAAACGGGCAGCATTTATCGTTGGAAAGTTACGGAGAATCATGTACTCGAGAATCATAATGCATAACATGATTTTGAAAGATCAACAATTTGCGATATTCGACATTGGTGAAATGTATATTTCTCCGCAACTAAATTTGCAAATGCACATGGATTGAACGCCGTAACAAAGAAGAAAAGCTTTTCCAAAACGCAACTAAAGCCAGTTCAACGATGTCTTATCGAGCATGTTTGGCAACAACATCAATGAGAACAATTTCAACAACAGAATCCAAATAATTAGTTTCGTTATAATTTGATGTATTTCTTAAGTTTGCGATGTTTTTTCATCAGATCTTTATTTTTCGCTTCGTATGTTTTTATTATGTTGTATTGTATTTTATTTTAATGAAATGAATTTAGTTTATTTGCAAATTTGAATAAAATAAAGTCAGGTGGTGGACCCCAAATGAAGAAGTTTTGAGGTTTGTGAAAGTGTGGTTAGCATTGTGGATGTTATATAGCTGGGATGCCATGTTCCCCTAATAAATAGGTGTGCCTTGTTGACACATAATGCTCTAAACAATGCAACTTGACAGTGCACACCCTACTGCAAATACCTAGATCCGCCACTGCTTCTTGCTACGTTTTCTCTCCAGCTTCTCAGCTTCTAAGTATGAAAACCAAAACTAAGCCCGTGCGAAGAACCACTAACGAACAACCATTAGATCTGGGTATTGGTGATGCTCAAAATACTCGAACCTCGATTGGTGTTTCGATGGATGTTTGTGAGGGGCCTATTACTAGGACGAATGTTGTGGGCGTGCGAATTAGGCAGTCGAATGGTATAATGATTAATGAACCTGATCCGAGCGTTTTTATACGTTTGCTAATCACTTATTCATAGTTTTTGTTTTCGTAACCTGTTGCATTTGTCTGTCTACTGGAATTTGTTTTGGGGGATTTGCTCCCTTTGGAAGTGTCAGGGTCACGCGGGATTTAGTAATTTAGAGCACAAGGTATCATGGATACCAATAACACGTTATTGGTATGCCACCTCATGGCCACATCATACACCTCCCAATAACTCACCAATAACTCAAACACCCTCCCTCATAACACATCAATAACATGTTATTGGGTCCACAAAATACCCTACTAAAAATACCCCTTACTCACAATACACTAAAAAAAAAAAAAAAACAAAAAAAAACAAAATTTTGTCCTCTGCTCTTACACTTGCAAACTTTGTTAATTAATGAAGGGACAAACGTAGCAAATACCAACCCGTTTCGCCTTACGTATTTCATTTCCGTTTAACTGACAAACCTATCAATTGTAAGTCAATTGAATGACTGATTTTTGTAAACCTCACGTATGATGAGAAAACAGGGTTCAATAGTACGTAATACCCTTTTTTGGATCACTCAAACGTTAATCGTTTAATTGTTTCTTTGTGTTTTGTTCTTATTGTTGCAGATGTTCCAAGCACTAGCCATGTAGCTGTACCTTTGGCTGATGGTGCGTCATTCCGTTTTTTGGAGCACTCAAAAGGCAAAAAAGACATATACATGTATACAAGCCCTTTTAAATGACATAGTTGTCAATTGTTTTATAAATCGACATAATTGGCCTTTAAAAAAAGCTTATATAAACTACTAGAAGGACATAATTATAAATTGGGAGATTTCCATTCGATTTCTCTTCACAGTCGGTCAAACACATTATAGACTTGTCAATTTCTTTCTTTCTAATCATATACTCCATCCGTCTCAAATTAATAGTCCATATTTTCTTTTTAAGATGTCTCAAAAAAATTAGTGTAATTTTTTTTATTTTAAGAAATAAATGTAGAATTTAATGTATAATACGCTATATTTTAGTTGAAAATCATTGCTCCACTTTTATTAAACTTATTTTTGTTTATTGACAATAATTTTGAGACGGAGGGGGAGTATCAATTTTAATTACATAGCCGGTGCTCACCCCCACGGCCCTTCCCGCCGATTGCCTTCTCATTGCAATTAGTTTCTTCATTTAAGTATAAGCTTTAGTTGTCTTTAATGGTGGAGTCATGGGTATGAAGAAAATGAATACCAATTATTTTTTTATTTTATTTTTTTTGAAAAGTGTTTAGGTTAGTAGTTAAAAAAAAGGATCAGATCTGTAACAGTTGGATTTGTATAATGTTGTATTTTTTGGACAAGATTATGTTGATTACAACTCAAGATGCTTACTGAATAAGGTTTGAACCTTAGACATTTTGTCAGTGCGAGGATATTAGGATGATTGACGTTTAAACTTTACAATTTGTCATTTGGTTGAGTTTTTACAAAATGAAAACGCTTAATGGCATAATGCTATGCAAAGGATGATCTATAGTTTTATTTTGTCATTAGGGAGGTGTTTGTGTACGCTTATGTTTTCACTTAAGCTTATATTTCATAAGCAACTTATTATAGTTACTACGTATATGATGGTATAAAAGTCCTTTGCTAAAACATCCCTTACATAAGCATCCCTCAAATAAGCCACAAATTTTGAGCTTATCAAAACCCTCCTATACAAGCTCATAAACCCAACCATATAAGCTTACCCAAACACTTGTTTTAGTTATATAAGCTCGTAATCCCTTAATAAGCTTAAACAAACGCGCCCTTAAGAAGTTTAGTTTGTTGATTACTGATTGATTGTATGTATATATTTATATAACATACATGTACATGTGACGAGTCACTTGCTATAGTACTTGTAGGCATAGGATGTCGAGGAAACAAAGGATATAGTTTTATACCTTATAACTATAGTTACCGGCTTACTGCAATACGGCATTTATGAATGTTTGAGACTTGAAAGTAGTACACAGTTTGAAAAGTAGGATAATAGGTTTGGATGGAATTTTTTACAAGCGTTGTTTTGGATGCAGTGACATGTGTTTGTTCCGCAACCTGTACATGACGTGGATCGAGTCTCATAGATTTCATAATATCATTATCTATACGCTGATGTGTTAATGCAACTATGTCATTGTTATTTAAATACTTCTTCTGTTTAAGCTGATATGTTAGGTAATTTGTGCAGACGTCATGCTTAAAAAATTATCGGGGTGTGGCAATTCATCTCTGGCAGACTTACCTGATGATGTCATGCTGGCTATTTTATCCAGGCTCCCAGTGAAGTCATTGGCATACTCTAAGTGTGTATACAAGAATTGGCGAAATCTAGTTTTGAAGTGTTGGTCACCTGAGTGCCTTTTGATTTATTGCTACAAATGTATAGATAGCGACACTCATCCAGGAACTTTGAAGTTAACGGAGATTGAAGGAAAGCATAATCAAAATCGTTTACTTCGTGACCCTTTCATGAACATTCCTTTTGCAGATCTTTTCCCAGGATCCTTGGTATTCGTAGTGGGCTCAGTCAATGGTTTAATCTCCTTGTGGGAGCTTGGTGATGACGTTGATAACACTTGCATATGTAATCCAATCACCAAAGAATATATGATCCTCCCTAAGCAACAATTCAGGGTAGGAAATCATATGGATCTAAGCTGTGGTTTCGGAGTTTCATTGGCAGGGGAGCACAAAGTGATACGGATTTTTTGTCAGAGTGAGACGATTAAAGTCGAGGTTTACACCCTTGGCACTAACTAATGGAGAAGTTTGGAAGTATCTGACGACATTAACGAAAAGCACTGCATTAATAGAAAAGCCCACATTTATAAATACAATCATGGTCTATATTTAAACGGCCATGTTCATTGGGTTTTTGGTGATCAGATACTGTCTTTTGATTTGGACAACGAGACATTTCAACTGTTCCCGTGCCCTACTGATCATATAGAAACTTGGGCATGTCAGATTTTGGGGGTCCTAAAAGGCTGCCTTAGTCTAGTGGTTGGATTCAGTGTTTGGGTGATGAAGGAAGTTGGTATTCAGAAAAATTGGGATCGAGAGTTTGACATTAAAGAAAGTTTCAACCCTTTAATAAATTATCGAACATGGTATCCTGTATGTCTCTTTGATGGTTCAAACGGTAAAAGTGTTTTGATGGCCAAAATATGTAAAGATGAAGATGAAGATGAATATGAAGATGAAGACGAAGACGAAAACCAAGATCAGGAACGAGAGAATAAACAACTTGTGGCATATTGTCTTGAGACAAAAACAATTGAAGACACAACAATAATCGACCACTTTTTCACAGTAAGAACGTATAGTCCTGGTTATATGAGGCTCCAAGACTTCCAGTCACCAACCGGAGTTTGTATCTTCTAAAGGTCAGCCAACATTCCGCATTTTACACACATTATCATTTTTAATCCAGTATTTACCGCTGTGTATGTATTCACTAGACAAATTATTGAATATGAGTAAAATAACTTCATATCTGATGCAAAATGTTTTTTATATTTAGTTTTGGTAATTCATTACACATAACAGAAACTTCTTTTTGTTGGATATGTAACACAATAAAATCGGTTAGTAACATACTTTCCGAAGGGTGACTTTTAAAATTTTCTGCACCTGACTTACTAGATTGAAGTGTTTCAAATACTTATGCCTTATGGGGTGTTTGTTTGGTAAAGGGAATTACTATGGTAAAAGGAATGGGAATGGGAATGGGAATGAGTTATGAAACCTACCAGCTTGGAGAGTTTAGAAAATACTTATGTTTGTGGGTTTGATACCTACTTTCAAATATTAAACTCACTAACCAAACTTTATGTATTAGGAATGCAAGTAATTCATCTATTCCAAACCCATAAACCAAACACCCCCTTAAGTGTATATTTATCGTTGCAGATGAAATTGACGTTCCAAGAACTAACCGTGTAGCTGTACCTTTGGCTGATGGTTTGTTCTTTTATGTTTACCAACGAGTTACTCATGGTTTTAGTTTTCATAACTTGTTACATGCACTTGGAGTTGTGCTAGTGAGGCGGGATTTAGTAATTTATGCTTGCAAGTTGCGACGCAGCAAATAGCACATTATTTTGGAACCTCTTGCACTTTTCTCCTAACGACCAGAAAGTATTCTCTTTTTCAAAAGACAAAAAAGACAGATACATGCGTACAAGCCCTTTTAAATGACATAGTTGTCAATTGTTTTATAAATCGATATAATTGGCCCATAAAAAAAGCTTATCTAAACTACTAGAAGGACATAATTATAAATCGGGAGATTTCCATTCGATTTCTCTTCACAGTCGGTCAAACACATTATACACTTGTCGATTTCTTTTTCTTTCTAATCATATATCAATTTTAACACTGACCCTTTAACCCAGTAAGTACATAGCCGGTGCTCACCCCCACGGCCCTTCCCGCCGATTGCCTTCTCATTGCAATTAGTTTCTTCATTTAAGTATAAGCTTCAGTTGTCTTTAATGGTGGAGTCATGGGTATGAAGAAAATGAATACCAATTATTGCCTTCTCATTTTTTTTTTGAAAAGTATTTAGGTTAGTAGTTAAAAAAAAGGATCAGATCTGTAACAGTTGGATTTGTATAATGTTGTATTTTTTGGACAAGATTATGTTGATTACAACTCAAGATGCTTACTGAATAAGGTTTGAACCTTAGACATTTTGTCAGTGCGAGGATATTAGGATGACTGACGTTTAAGCTTTACAATTTGTCATTAGGGAGGTGTTTGTGTACGCTTATGTTTTCGACTTAGGCTTATATTTCATAAGAAACTTATTATAGTTACTACGTATATGATGGTATACAAGTGCTTTGCTAAAACATCCCTTAAATAAGCATCCCTAAAATAAGCCACAAATTTTGAGCTTATCAAAAACCTCTTATACAAGCTCATAAACCCAACCATATAAGCTTACCCAAACACTTGTTTGAGCTTGTTTTAGTTATATAAGCTCGTAATCCCTTAATAAGCTTAAACAAACGCGCCCTTAAGGAAGTTTAGTTTGTTGATTACTGATTGATTGTATGTATATATTTAATTATTTATATAACATACATGTACATGTGACGAGTCACTTGCTATAGTACTTGTAGGCATAGGATGTCGAGGAAACAAAGGATATAGTTTTATACCTTATAACTGTAGTTACCGGCTTACTGCAATACGGCATTTATGAATGTTTGAGACTTGAAAGTAGTACACAGTTTGAAAAGTAGGATGGATGGAATTTTTACAAGCGTTGTTTTGGATGCAGTGACATGTGTTTGTTCCGCAACCTGTACATGACGTGGATCGAGTCTCATAGATTTCATAATATCATTATCTATACGCTGATGATGTCATGCTTAAAAAATTATCGGGGTGTGGCAATTCATCTCGGGAAGACTTACCTGATGATGTCATGCTGGATATTTTTTCCAGGCTCCCAGTGAAGTCATTGGCATACTGTAAGCGTGTATGCAAGAATTGGCGAAATCTAGTTTTGAAGTGTCGGTCACCTGAGTGCCTTTTGATTTATTGCTACAAATGTGTAGATATCGACACTCATCCAGGAACTTTGAAGTTAATGGAGATTGAAGGAAAGCATATTCAAAATTGTTTACTTCGTGACCCTTTCATGGACATTCCTTTTGCAGATCTTTTCCCAGGATCCTTGGTATTCGTAGTGGGCTCAGTCAATAACACTTGCATATGTAATCCAATCACCAAAGAATATATGATCCTCCCTAAGCAACAATTCAGGGTTGGAAATCATATGGATCTAAGCTGTGGTTTCGGAGTTTCATTGGCAGGGGAGCACAAAGTGATACGGATTTTTTGTCAGAGTGAGACGATTAAATTCGAGGTTTACACCCTTGGCACTAATGAATGGAGAAGTTTGGAAGTACCTGACGACATTAACGAACAGCATTGCATTAATAGAAAAGCCCACATTTATAAATACAACCATGGTCTATATTTAAACGGCCATGTTCATTGGGTTTTTGGTGATCAGATACTGTCTTTTGATTTGGACAACGAGACATTTTAACTGTTCACGTGCCCTACTGATCATATAGAAACTTGGGCATGTCAGATTTTGGGGGTCCTAAAAGGCTGCCTTAGTCTAGTGGTTGGATTCAGTGTTTGGGTGATGAAGGAAGTTGGTATTCAGAAAAATTGGGATCGAGAGTTTGACATTAAAGAAAGTTTCAACCCTTTAATAAATTCTCGAACATGGTATCCTGTATGTCTCTTTGATGGTTCAAACGGTAAAAGTGTTTTGATGGCCAAAATATGTAAAGATGAAGATGAAGACGAAGACGAAGACGAAGACGAAGACGAAAACTAAGATCAGGAACGAGAGAATAAACAACTTGTGGCATATTGTCTTGAGACAAAAACAATTGAAGACACAACAATAATCGTCCACTTTTTCACAGTAAGAACGTATAGTCCTGGTTATATGAAGCTCCAAAACTTCCAGTCACCAACCGGAGTTTGTATCTAAAGGTCAGCCAACATTCTGCATTTTACGCACATTATCATTTTTACTCCAGTATTTACCGCTGCGTATGTATTCACTGGACATGTGGTAATCTAATGGTGCATGATTTGTTGAATCAATAACAAATTATTGGATTTGAGTAAAATAACTTCATATATGATGCAAAATGTTTTTTATATTTAGTTTTGGTAATTCATTACACATAACAGAAACTTCTTTTTGTTGGATATGTAACACAATAAAATGGATATAGTGACAAATATTCGGCAATCTTTTTTCTCTTTATAAGAGTTTTAGATGACATTATCCGCAGCCACGCAGTGAGCACAAAGCGAACTATTCTTTCGCCTTTTACTAGAAAATAGATGACATTATCAAAAGGCGAAATTGTAGATTTGTCATGTTCGCAGCTTCTCTGCTATATATACATGATGTCATATACAGGTTTTCAGATTTTCTTTTATATACAAATACGGTGTATATAGATGTATCTATATTGCTGTGTTGCTTCTTAGACAAGAATCATGTGCCTCAGAATACTCATACAGCAGGCTGCTATGTTATTGGTTGTTTGTGTTTTTGAAAACTAAATCGGTTAGTAACATACTTTCCGAAGGGCGACTTTTAAAATTTTCTGCACCTGACATACTAGATTAAAGTGTTTCAAATACTTATGCCTTATGGGGTGTTTGTTTGGTAAAGGGAATTACTATGGTAAAAGGAATGGGAATGGGAATGAGTTATGTAACCTACCAGCTTGGAGAGTTTAGAAAATACTTATGTTTGTGGGTTTGATACCTACTTTCAAATATTAAACTCACTAACCAAACTTTATGTATTAGGAATGCAAGTAATTCATCTATTCCAAACCCATAAACCAAACACCCCCTTAAGTGTATATTTTTCTCATTTTGCTGTTGTCTGATTTAGAGCGATTGAGAACTTTTGCAGAGAAAAATATTTTTTTATCCACAAACACGAATTTATATAAGTGGATTTGTTAAGTAGTACATCTAAGTTAATACTTTACCCCTGTTGGTGTTATATACTTACATGTCAATGTATGTTTATGATCTTTAGATACTAGATTAGTGATTGTCAAGAAATAATTCAAAAGTTGATAGTCTGTCTACCAATTGTGATATGATGATTTATCAAATCCCTTAAAGTTAGTGGGTCAAATTGCCTACTCCATGTAGAAATAATGGTTTTCGTTTCGCATTAGGTTTTCGAGTATCAAAGTAACAGTTACCCTTTCTTTGTTATTGATTTGAGACTGTCAAAGGTAAATTTTACGCGCCAACATCATCATCTACATGATGCATCCACTCCTATGTATAACACTTCTTTTTGTTACATAGCCTGATTTTATTTTTATTTTTTTTGTTTTATTACGTCTTTCAAAGACATGCCTCAATGTTTAGTAAAAGGAATAGAGAACTCGCTGCTATGACCAGAGTCATGGAGAAATGATGTTTTGGGCTGTTAATGCTTATCTTATGCAGAAACTATGCAAGTTGCGGTGTAAGTGATTGATTAAGGAAGAAGAGGCATTTGATGTGGCGGCAGAAGTGCGATTTATAGGGTTTGAACAAGAACAAATGCAAAGAAGATTTAGATTTACATTTTATATGGAATGCTTTATGTATTTTGCTTTTCAGCAGAGGATGAACTCATTTTGTTATCGAATAGACTTTGGGAATTGAGATATCCATCCAAAACCAAAACCTTCACTAACTTGGTGTATTAAGAAATTTGCCAATAATTTTATATACTTAGATGGAACTTATAATTGCATTACTCAGACAGGTGAGCAACAAATAACCGTTATTGATGTCTCATGTTAGCAAAACACTGATAACACCACAATAAATAAAACACTTATCCTGAGAAATAATTGTGTTATTGTATGTGGGTCTCACAAAACTCCACCAAAATACCCCAATCACTCAAAAAAAAAAAAAAGGAATTAACCACGCTCGTGGTATCACCCACGAGAGGACGAATAACATGGGAATGGCTTGGGGGGGTGGGGGGTTGGTTGCATTTTGGCATTGTTATGAGTCCCAAAAAAATCCAAAGGCGTTGCCAACCATGGCTGCACCATGCACTCTCTTGTTAATCAGTAAAAGGTATAACTATTCTTAGCAAAAAGTATTCATTAATAGTTATGCTGTTTTAAATAAAGCTTCTTTTATCATTATTCAATTATTTTAAAACGGAGAAATTATTGACAAATCATGTGGAGTGTATGTCGGATGAAACGTCCCAAACCAAATCTGACAAATTTTTTGTGCAAACGGCTTAACAATAATCGACCTTCTATTACAAATCAACACACTTATATTTTTTTTTGATATAGAACCAAATTCGGGAAGTATTTTTTATTATGAAAGTAGATTCAATTCCCTTTCTAAGGATACGTGACACGACTTCTACCGACTTACGGTTGATTTATACATATTTTGAAAAATGACCAATATCGATTGAGCCCTATAGCCGGTGGTTGGAACACCACAAACCGCGACCAAAGCCCTCAAGGCTATATAGCCGGGCCGAGGACCCAAAAATCGGCCAAGGCCACATACCTACACAACTTTTTCCCACTTGCCTATTTTACCGAAAACTCGACTTCCACAACTCGATAAAGTATAAAAACTTCCAAAATACTTTAAAATTTCATATATATGAATAATATGTACAAGTTTGATCTTTTCGACCCGCGAAAACGTACTTTAAAAAATACAAGTGGTTTACAAGACACCGTTTTACCCATTTTCAAAGTATAACTTATACAAAAGCCTTTACCATACTAGAATTTTTGCAAATATAGCTTTAACACCCATACAAGGACTCCACAAAGATTTACTTTTCAAAGGACTATGACACTTTTACACGTTGGGGGTTTAACTTGTTTCATAGCTCTGTATCTACACTAATTGCATACACCCACAAGGTGATGCACTTTCATCCTTCTACTTCATATTTAAGGCTTTTTACCAATTAATAAGAGTGCATGGTGATGGTGCAACCATGGTTGGCAGCGCCATTGGATTTTGTTGGGACTAATAACGGTGCCAAACTGCACCCCCGGTGGTTGGAACACCACAACTGCGGCTAAAGCCCTCAGAACGCTATATAGCCGGTGGCTGAAGGCCTCATTCCCACACAACTTTTTCCTACTTGCCTATTTTACTGAAAACTCGACTTCTACAACCCGATAAAGTATAAAAACTTCCAAAATACTTTAAATCTTCAAATATATCAATAATATGTACAAGTTTGGTCTCTTCAACCCCGTGGAAATGTTCTTTACAGAATACCAGTTGTTTACCAAACATTGTTTTACCCATTTTCAAAGTATAACTTATAAAAAAGCCTTTACCATACTATAATTTCTGCAAATATAACTTTAACACCCATACAAAGACTCCACAATGCTTTACTTTTCAAAGGACTATAACACTTTGACACGTTGGGGGTTTAAGTTGTTTCATAGCTCGGTATCTACACTAATTGCATACACCCATCAGTGGGCTTGTGGTCTAGTGGTAGAAGCTTAAGTAGTTAAGCGAGCCACAAGTGAGAGTAGTACCGGGTGGGTGACCTACCGGAAGTCCTCACTAAATGACTATAAGCTCTACTGATACCTAGGCAATGAAGAGAGAACATAAGCCATTAGTCATGTTAGGAACCAATCCGGCCCCGTTTTATCCGACCGCTACTCCGCGATAATAATCGTGTGAGGCGAGACGGTTTTCTGGACGACGCCAATAATCCCCACCGCGCCGCCGACCCGTCGCAACAAAGATAGTCTGGGTATGTGGTGGATGAGGGCCTACCGTGTGGTAGGTGTGTGATGAGTGTCTAAATACTCATCATTTTGTACAATATAAACGCAAAATCATCCGAAAACACTCAGAAACACATCAAAATGATCAAAATATCACAAATCAGTGTTTTATGTGTTTTAAATGCAAAATATCAAAATCGATGAAAAACATATCAAATTTGCAAAATTGCGTTTAGTCCCCCAAGTTTCAAAGTTGTCAAAACAAATCCTGAGCACATAATTTTCAAAAGAAAAGTCACCAAAGGTCATTTTAAAATCATAACTTGTCAAATTTAGTCCTTTGGTGAAAAATATCAAAAGTTTGAGAAAATTACAAGAATGGTCATTCAAGTTTGAAATTTGGCGTAATGGCCCCTGGAAAATTGGAAAATGACAAGATTTGGTCCCTGTACTTTTGAAACTTGTCATTAATGGTCCCTTGAAGTAACTTTTTTGATGAAATGCTTAGGTCCTTGTGTTTTAATTTACATCATAGGCCCTGTTATTTTAAACCCATTTTGACCCTGAACCTCATTGGACCCCTGTCATTTGCCTTTTTGAACCCCCTGGTATTAATAACCCAAGTCAAATTCGGTTTGACTATACCCTACGCGCCAAACCACTGTCCCTCCCAACTAGCCCTGCAACTTCCCTGCTACACACAACCTTCCCTCACCTTATCACTAACCATGTCCCCCCCTCCAAACACTACATCCAAAAATCAATAATTCTCCACCTCTCTACACACTCAACCCTCTCACCTGCTTAAAACTCTTTTCCCGCCAAAACACAATGGAGGGCTTAGATTCACCCAATTGATCCAAAGGTCAGGATTTATGGTGGGATTTTCTTAGAAAGATGAGAGAGGCAACTTGAAGCTATAAAAGAGAGTGAAGAAGAAAAGGAAAGGGAGTAGCTAGTTTTATATTTTTTCTTTAATGTCGTTTTCTTTATAATGTTTTAATTTAAGTCTAATGTTGTAATTTTAAGATTAAACTGTATTAAAGCAAGTTGTTATAGTGTATTAAGACCAATTTCAAGTATTAATTCCAGTTTGGTTAAATTTTCATGTTTTAATGTTACCTGGAATTTTCATCTTCAAACCCTTTAGTCAAAGTCTATAGCAGCTTAGTTTTGATCTCCAACAAGCTTCTATAAGCTTGTCATAGCTTTTTACAAGCTTTTATTCAAGTTTCAAACCTGCTTTGGTTAATGGTCACCGTGGTCAAACCGTGCATTTGGCTTGGTAATGGATAATGGTAGGTGATGCAATTTTGGATTTAGGTTGAAATGGCCCGTTTAGTGGTATTGGGGTTTGGTTTTAAGCTACACAATAGCTGGACAATGGTTAGTTAAGTTTCATTTTCAATTTCTAGTCAAATCAAGCAGCTATGCTTATCTGTGAATCTGAGGTCTCCACCGCTTTAATCTAACATAGGTGTATTTAGGTCATTGTAACTTGATTTGATCAATAGTACCATCCGGTTTAATGTTTTCTCAAGTTAAGTTGCATATCGCTTTGAAAGTTGTGTTTGGATTTACTATAAAAACTGTGCTAGAGGATAGAGTAATGGTTAGGACTTGTTGTTTCAAGTGTGGTTAACTCAATTGAACTCATTTGAGTCACTCCCTTGTGCCTTTCAAGCTCAAGTCAAATTCCTTTCAAATGATTCTCTTGAACTATCTCATAGGATTTTTACAAATCATAAGTTAGATTTGTGTTTAATTCATAAACAAAGTTGCTGTTTTAGCTTCATTTCATTCATTAACATCTAGTTTAGTCCAAAAATTGGCTTCAAAATCCATTTTAGTCAACTTTCCAAGTTTTTCATTAAAAGTCAAAATGTTGAAACCTCGCTTTGGGGTCGATAGGTAGATTTTTCATGGATTCATGACTAAGTCAAATTCAGTGATTCTTGTTGTTTTTAAAACCTCTCCTGGTCTAATTTCTTATGGCCATTTTATCAGATTTTTACAATTTTTTCTATAAGCTCAAAAGAGCTTGTCAATCATGCTTAAGTGCCCTCAAAAGTAACTGTTACTGCACAGGGCTTGTTCACATTTTGTATTTCTGCATAGAGCTTGTTAAAGCTCACCTAGGTCTAATTCTTGGTTTACTCATTCTCAGATAGGTCTTGTTCTAGTTCCAAATAGTTTTTCCGTAGTCTCACTTATTGGTTTGCTTATGCATAAGCTCAAAGTTGGTCCCAGATTCTGCTTAGCCTAAATCTCATTTCACCAAATCTGTGAGCTTGCAATCGGTTTGGGCTAGCTTAATCTTGTTGCATTCTGTACTTTAGCATACTTAGGCTTCTGTTTTGGTTTGGTGCCCTTTGAACTCCATTTGCTTATTTAAGTGCTTATTTCAATAAGCACCTTTCATCAGTTGCTTATTCCTCCAACATGCACCTTTTTCTATTTTTCCTTTATTCCTTATACCATTTTAGACTTTTCCTGAAATTTTCAGATTTTTCCAAGTTGATTTGCTATTTTTCTTGATTTAAATTAGTTTTTAAGCATTTTTAAATAGTTTTTAATACAAATAATTAAGAAAAGGTTCAAAAAAATAATTTTTCAATTTTATTAAGTTAAGATAAATATAAAAAGCCAAAAAAGTATTTTTCTAGATTTTTCTTAGTTAAATTTGTATTTTTAAATAATTTAATTAGTTTTTAATAGTTTAAAATTCATAAAAAAATAGAAAAATTAATCAGAAAATTACAAAAATAGTTTTGAAAATTCTAGTTTGTTATTTTAAACTTTTCTAAGTCTTAATTTTATTTTTCTAGCTTTATTTCCTAATTTCTCGTATTTTAATTAATTATTTAATAGTTAAAAATAGTTTTTAATTAATAATAATTAATTAATTAGTTATAAAAGTAATTTTCTTTTTCCAAATATTTTCTTTTATCAAGGATTGTATTATTTTTCTATTTTTAGGACTTTTATTTCTTAGATTTCACTTTTTATTTTGCGACGCTACGCATTTTTATTTTAAACGTAAGTTTTAAGTTTTAAGTTTTAAACGTTCATCATTTTAAAATAGTGATAGCGTTTATTTAATAGATTTTATCTTTTTAACTTTCTTTAATTTGCATTTAAGCCGTTGTAATTTGTTGGCTTCTCCTGTAGTTATAATCCTATTCAAATCCCTTTATCCGTTCAAATCTCTCGATCACTATACGTTTGATAATCCATTGCATAGCTCGCTGGGACATAACGACCCGGGGAAACACTATACTCCTCAGATCTTCATTGATTTCGTTCCTGAGCCGTTTTAAGCTTGTTACGCTCCCGCCATTCACCGTGGCAGTTTGTGTGATAAAGCTTGACTGTTCTGGAGCGCATCAGTGTGACTCTTGCCCAAAAAATGAAAGTCACCGTTCAAAAAAAAAAATTGCATACACCTAAGGTAATGCACTTTCATCCTTCTACTTCATATTTAATGCCTTTATCCGTGACCACATATTATCCGCACAACCTACAAAACATGTCAACTATAACACGTAACCATATTATAACACACATCATACATCAAATAACATATTTTATAATGAAATATCCACATTTAATCCGGCACTATTGCCATTCATTACTCATCACCATGGACTATAATCACAATTATCAAATCAGAAAACATAATCACATAAACAAATTCACCACATACCTTAAGTAATTTATAACCATTAGACTAACACCCAATTTAGCTACACAATCCACCTATCCAAGTCTCTATTACTTCCACATACTAACGGGCGGAGAACCCGATCAGATGTAGTAAAGCCTTCCTTAAACCGAGTATCGTCCCAAAAGAGTTGTGACCTTGAAAGAACTAAGATGATTAGAAATGATATTGATAATATATGGATATGACAAGGTTGTTATAATTCATTGATATGCTATTATTCCACTCACACAGACACCAGAAATTTAGGGTAAAGAGATAGATAAACGAAGCTAAACGAAGAATACAAATATGAATTGATTCTCGATATGAAGGTTCAATATAGTAATTATTTATCACCAGACTCTTTTGGTCAATTCGTCATGGCCTATGGTTCCTAGATTCCTCACCAAGATGAACAGGTCACCCGGGATCATTCGGCAACCTAATAGCAGCCATTAAGCACCAAATCTACTAGATCTAGACGGTGGGAACCCGACCGTTAGGAACTGTTAGTTATTGGATTTCACAAACACATTAAACCATAACCATATGGGGCGTACACAATGTTTAGAGAGAGAAAGTTCTAGTGAGAGAAAGGGAAGAGAGTTGGGAACTATGTGAAACAAAGAAAATGGTATTGAAGCTCCAACCCTCTACCTTGGGAGGTAGAGGGTATTTATAGTTTCACAACCAAACGCTACCTACGGTCGTGATCGCATACAAGGTAAAGACCGTCCCCTTCACGGTGTTACTTAACTAAATACTACTTATCATAAAATAACTACGACTACGAGCTTTCTAACGATTACATATACTTGAGGTGACCGACTCTTTAATACTTGAAATTTCTAATTCCTAACAGTCTCCCCCTAAGGGAGGTCACCTCAAACACACATCAAAATTACATTGAATACAAACAGATATTACATTGAGATTGTTCTTGGATTCTTGTCCATGTTCTTGTTCCAGAGCTCGTAGTCTTTGATTCTTCATTATTGCATGTTTGGATAATCTGAGTGGAGGTCTTTAATCGATCCACGTGATCTCGAAGTTTGAGCCACTTTGAGATCATCAGCCACATTAAATCTCTAACTCAACCTTTGTGGTGTTGATAATTAGTGATGTTGTGACTTTTGGACCCATGCTCACTTCTGATCATGATTTATTCTTATCGAGTAGCGAAGCTTTCGTTGATTCATGATATTGGCAGCAGCGTAGCAGAAGCATGGAGTGAAAATATCAGAGTCACTGATGCACCAATAATGATTTCTTTAGATATGAATGTGTTGTGTGAGCATGCGGCTATGGATTGACCGCTCCATTCTCGATCACCGCGAACGTCGGGGTTCGCATAAGACGCAGTAAGAATAAAGCGCACGAAAGTGTCTTTGATCACTTTCGATGAATTGAGTTACACGGCCCACGGCTGATCGCTACAAGTACTTCCCGTGATCGTATAATTCGAAGAATTTCCTTGACAGGGTTTCGCACTTGCTCTAGCCGTTCTCAAACCGGAGGCCTCAAAGAAGACAACACGGAGTGAGTGAACCAAATAATAGAGATTCACCGATTGATGAAAAGAGATTTAAAAAGAAACAATCGTGTATCGCTCAATAGAAATTGTTTTTGCAATACAACGGTTTTTAGTAAAAATCATTTATCAATCATAAACACCTTTTGATTTGAATTAATTGCACACACCGATGTGCTAGAGAAAAGAGTTTTTAAGCATAACGACCGTTTTTCAAAGGTATCCGGCAATCCATTTTCTTGGACCTGGATTGATTCAATTTTGAATCGCTCCACCGATGAGGTCCATATGACACAATCAAGTCTTGGCAATACCACAAGGATAGTGCGTAGGACTCATTAGATATAATCTCACATTCCACATTGTGTGAAATAGTGAGTCTTCAAGAAATAAGTGTCCTAAAGAGATTAATTGATGATCTCGTGGCTCTAGACTCAATTTGTGCATATTTTGGTTTCCTGTGCCGGAGACTAGGGAGAGGGTCTCCTTCTTCAATATCAACAATCTCTAAGAGAGAGTCGATAGATTATGTAGGTTCCCTGTGAGAATGAAACAAGCCCTTTTAAGAGGAACTTGAGTAGCTTGGGAAGTTAGTGCAAGGCGTACTGGGTCCATGACGATTTGTCTTCAATACTGTTACCTTAGTAACCACCAAGAGCATATGTATTGAACCCGTTTTTTGCCCTAAGGTTGAATAAATGGAGGGCTATTTCTTTTCACCCCTTTTCTCATTCAATTCTTTTTCATTCTTCAACCCCTTTAGTGCTTACCGAGACTTCATGACTAGAACCTTGTTGGGTTTATTCCAAAGACTAGCTCAGCCTCACCAAGACTCTTCCCATATTCTCATTTTTCTCCTTTTTTCATCATTCCTAAGGACTTCTACACTATCTAGTGGATTGTCCCTGGGTAGATCCCTCCGTTCTAGCGGATCATGGGAACTAATACCTAACCTTATCATCCTTATATCACCATACATAATGTAAAGTTGGTCGGTCTTTTTGGTATTGTTCATCGCCATGGAACCAATTGAAAAAACATTTGAAAATCAATCAAGATACTTGTGATATAGAATCAAAGCATTTTGTACCTTAATTGTTTTGATATTTTAGAAATGCCCCCTGAACGTGCATGGAAAAATTGAAATCGTTTTGTCACTTAGGAGGCAAACATACTAATCACTTATGAAACCATCTATCTAATATCGCTTTAAATCCATTTAAATCACAAATTCTCCCCATCACAATTATCAAAACATTTGAGATTTGTGATCTCGTGAGATTTAAATCGTTTTGAAAGCTTTTTAAGGAGAATTGTGACTTGATTTTGAAACGCTTAATCGATAAGGATCGAATTATTGAGACTTTAGACTCCAAAGATTTAAACATGCTTGAATATCTTTTGAAAGCAAACCATTTTTTTGAAAAAAATACACTTTATAATTAAAAATCATTCTCCCCTCAATCAATGGCATAAGTTGTTGATTGAGAGATAGATAGTTTTAACAACCGCTTAGTACGTATGATTTTCAAGAATTGAGCCCGAGTAATTTTTTCAAAGCAATTGCTCATTGATAGTGAGAATTTTGTATAGAATCGAGCATGAGATTTGAAAAACAAGATAAAGCATGACCCCGTTTCTTCTTTTTAACACCTGCTGCCGAGATGACAATAAACCACCATTTTTCTTCTCGCCATTTTTTATTTTTATTTTTATTTTTTTTAATGAAAAACTATGTACATTCGATGAACATCTAAAGACCCGTGACATTCTTTTAATATCAACACAAAGTCCGTAGATGATATCGAATCGAGAAAATCATGACAAAATGACAATATTTTTGAGGATTTTTCGAATTTTTCACATTTTTATGGATTTTGAAAGTTTTATAATTTTCTATTTGATTTTTGAGGGTTTTGAAATTTTGTATTTTGCTTTTTGAATAAATATATACAAGAGATAGATGAAGAAAGACCTTTACTCCTCGCCTTCCTCCTGAAGACGTTTGAGTGTTTCATGTTGAAGGCTTTTCAATCCAAGTCGTGGAAGAATAAACTCAAACGCTCTTTGGAAGAGCTTTGGTGAAGATGTCCGCTAACGGTATTCCACTCACAAAATAGAGTTCCACCACACTTTTTCCACATGTTCCCTCGATGAAATGATGTCATGTCGATATGCTTTGATCTTGAGTGTTGAACGTTGTTGCAAGAGAGAGCAATAGCACTTTTATTATCACAAAGATAGGATTTTGTTTGAATACAAAGCCATATTCAGTTAATTGAGATCTCATCCATAGGATTTGAGCACAACAAGATGACATGGCTATGTATTCAAAGCCTCAGAGGAAATAAGTACTCATTTGCTTCTTTGAAGACCAACCTCAAGCTTATCACCAAAAATCGAAAGCACCTCCGCATGTACTTCGACGAAGTATCTTGACACCGCGATGATGCGATTCTGCATATGCCGTTAGTGACATACCGTGTCCTTCGTACCAAAGTCCCATAATGATGGTTCCTTGGAGATACCGAAAGACCCGTTTAACCGCTTCAAGGTGCTTTTTGTAGCTTACCCTGTATCTAGCACACATGCATATAGCGTAACGAATCATCGCCTACTGGCTGTGAGGAACATCAGGGATCCGATCATGCTACGATATTTTGTTTGGTCTACCATGATCCCCGAGTGGTCCTCATTCGCTTTTGTACCAATCAAGGGAGGTGTCAACAGAGGTCACTAGAATCAAAATCCAAATTTCTTTAAAATCTCATTTGCATATTTAGATTGATTTATGAAAATACCTTCGGGACTTTGTGAAATTTGTAATCCCAAGAAAAATGACATTTGTCCCATCATTGACATTTGAAATTTAGAACCCATTTCTTTTGAAAAACGTCACACCTATTGGGGCCGAGGAAAAAATGATATCATCAACATAAATTTGAACGTGAATTAAGTGTTTTCCTGACTTTCTGGTGAACAATGTTGGATCAACTGCCTTCGTTTGCTGGGTAGACGTAAGAAACTTTGATAGTGTGTCATACCATGCCCTTGGAGCTTGCTTTAAACCATAAAGAGCCTTCTTCAAACGATAAACGGAGTAGGATGCTCGATTCACAAATCCTTCAGTTGGTGACGTAGACTACTTCTTTAAGATCTCCGTTCGAAACGCTGCCTTTACATCCATCCGATAGACTACCATGTTCTTACTTGCAAAGATAGCCAAGAATATCTCCATTGCCTCGATTCAAGCAATCGAGCAAAAGATTCTTCAAAGTCAATACCCTCCTCTTGACGATATCCTTTAGCAACCAATCGAGCCTTGTTCTTTAATACATCACCATGCTCATCAAGTTTCACTTTGAAGATCCATTTTAGAGCAATGATCATAGCACAATCTGGGGCAGGTACTAATTCCCATACATCAAGTCGATCAAACTCATGAATTTCTTCTTGCATGGCATTGAACCACCTGTCTTCATTCATGGCGGATTTAACATCTTTTGGTTCGATCTTAGAGAGTACCGAGTTGAAGAAGCACCATAAGGCATCGGTTGCAAGTTGTTTCCGTGTGGATACTGGACGAGAGGGATTTCCAATGATGTTGTCTAATGGATGATCGTGAGTCCATTTTCCGAGGTATCATCATGTGGTCGCGGTGGGGACCGGCGCAGCGATTCGATGTTCCTCAAGAAGATGGTTCTGATGATGATTCGAGAGCAAATATGTTTTCAAATGGAGCATCTTCGAGTAGCAAGGGATTGACTTCATCCCGTGAATCGAAGCATTTCGATGATGTACACTTGATGATTGAAGATTTGTTGATGAAACAGATTGGTCAGCAGCAGACGCTTCTTGGCTTAATGACATAGACGTTGAAGGGTTATTTCATTGACAGGATAGAAAGTACCCGTTGATTGAATTGTCATATCATTGTTACTTGGCTCAAATTGTTCATCACATTGATCAAAATTCTTTAAATCATCTTCCCGGTGGAGGTACATATGGAGTCGCTGATGAGGAGTTTGGTACAAGAGATGAACCAATGGGATCAGTTTTGAAGTGCGGGTCCTCGAATGGATTGTCCAGCCATTTGACCGGTCACTCATCAAACGTGACGTGAATTGTTTCCATGATATTTGTTCTCTTGTTGTAGATTCGTAACCTTTTGTTAGGTGCATAGCCTACAAAACTCCAATGTCCGCTTTAGCTCCCGTTTCCTAAATCTTGACCATCATTAGTTGGATAACATAAAGCACCGACCACACGAAGGAATGAAAGATCGGTTTTCTCATTTGGACAAGTTCATATGGAGTTTTTCCATGAGCAGTGTGAATCAGAGATCGATTTTGGGTGTAGCATGCAGTAGGATGGCTTCACCCGAGAAACATTGGAACTTTTGAGTAAATCAGATAGTCCGCGGCTTACAAGAGTTCGATTTCGTCTTTCAACTACACCGTTCCGTTGAGGAGTTCGAGGAACACTTCTTTGATGATTGATTCCAATACTTTCATAAAACTCACCAAGTTGTTTGTTAACAAACTCGGCCCATTGTCGTTAGGATGATTCGACCGTTTTGTTAAGACGAACCTACTATTTGATGAGTTTGATGATGATATCGGAGTTTCATCCTTTGTCTTTAAGAACTCTTACCAGTGAGAATCTAGAGAAATCATCAACCACAACTAACACATATTTCTTCCCAAAGATATTCTCAGACTCTCATGGGTCCACATAAGTCCACGTGAATTGTATGAAGAACTTCTGTGACTGAGTTTGTAGGTTTGGGTTTATGGGCATACTTCTTGCTTTTTCCAATTGGCATGTCAACAAAGATGATCCTTTTCATACTTAAGTCTAGGTATACCTACAACTAAGTCCTTTCTAGAGAGATCATTGATGGTGCCGAAGTTCAAGTGATTGAGACGACGATGCCATTACCATGACTTTGTTTTTGAAGCCTTTGACAACAAGCAAATTGGAGAAGACTTCATCATATCTTTGATAGAGATGGTGTATAGATTTGAGCCACGTAACTCCTTAAAAGTTCCTTACCATCAAGTTCTAACTAAAACAAGTATGTTTTCAAGGCTACTTCTAGATCGTAATTGCGAATTGACCAACAGAGAACAGGTTATGACCAAGACCTTCCACATAATATACCCCGGAGATAACACTTTTACCAACAACATAATCTCCATAACCCATAATTGCACCGAAATGATCATTCTCCGAATTAACTGTCACCATGAATTTGCTCACAGTTCATGAGCCGCGACGGTCTCCAAATATGCTTGGAACAAACCGAGTCCGTGTACCATGAACGATTTGAAAGATCCGCAGTTGAACATGCACAAGAATGGATAACTAGATAATTGGGACCCCATGCAAGAATGGGTTCCACTTGGTTAGCCGCCAGAATTGGAACACCCACATCGAAAATAGAAGCATCCATATCAGAAGTAGAAGAAATGGAATCATTGGGAATAGATGCAATGTTGGTGTTCAGATTTGACCTATTCAAAGTATGTTCACTTCTTAAGGGAATAGTTCTACCAAGAGGCATCCATTTTCTAGTGGGCATAGTCTTAGAAGTTTGAGGATAAACTGATTATTCTGGCCAAAAGGTATCCAATAATAACATATCTTTATAAATGTTCTTCCCGTGGTTTTAACGCTTTTCTAACAATCTTTCTACGCTTTTGCCTTTAGCCTTCTTTGCACGTTTATTAGCATCAACAATTTTAACTCGGGCATTTGACAAGATTAGACAAAGCATTCACACCACATTCATGATTAGCAAATGTAATTAAAGGCATTATCATTACAAGGTTTGCAAATAGTATCGAATTGAATTAATTACAAGACGCTTCTATGGCTAATACTAGAATCAACACGATTCGTTTTATTCACTCAAACTTTAAAGTTCTTAGATTGGTCTTCTACTATCTTCCAATGCACATTTTTAGCTTGCAAGGTCCTATCATTCCTTGTATTGTCTTGAGACTTTACCTGCTCTCTTTAATGTCACCGACATTTCCTGTAGAGGAATGGGAACATTAGTTGGTTGATCTAATTTTTGCATTCCTGAACTTGATGTGCAAGGATCAGAACTACTAGAAGGCACATTAGTGTTTACTTTCTTAAGACCGTGATTGTATTTGGTTTGCGGCACACCAAAATTCACTTTCTTAGCACTAACATAACTTGAATCAGAATCTACCAAGGCACCCTTAAGG
>OU343222.1:322870126-322893724 GCA_910596185.1 Chrysanthemum makinoi | reverse complement strand
TTTCTTTAATGTCAAACTCTCGATCCCAATTTTTCTTATAAAAAAGCCTTTACCATACTATAATTTCTGCAAATATAACTTTAACACCCATACAAAGACTCCACAATGCTTTACTTTTCAAAGGACTATAACACTTTGACACGTTGGGGGTTTAACTTGTTTCATAGCTCGGTATCTACACTAATTGCATACACCCAAGGTAATGCACTTTCATCCTTCTACTTCATATTTAATGCCTTTATCCGTGACCACATATTATCCGCACAACCTACAAAACATGTCAACTATAACACGTAACCATATTATAACACACATCATACATCAAATAACATATTTTATAATGAAATATCCACATTTAATCCAGAGACTATTGCCATTCATTACTTGCATCACCATGGACTATAATCACAATTATCAAACTGTAAAAACATAATCACATAAACAAATTCACCACATACCTTAAGTAATTTATAACCATTAGACTAACACCCAATTTAGCTACACAATCCACCTATCCAAGTCTCTATTACTTCCATACTCATTAGGCCAAGGTTCTTATGCCTTAACACATTAATTCACAAATACATAATAAGATAATATCAATACAACATATGTCATAATCATAGTTACTTACCTTGACTCGATAGCTATAACCAAGAACATCATCATCATCCTTATCTAATTCCTAAACCGTAATCATCAAAAAAATCATAAAGACTTTATAAATTTACAAATAAAGGGTTTTTAGTCTTACCCAAGACATACCCATCTCATTATTAACCTTCATATGATCATTACTATGTTTAGATAAAAAATTAATACTCTTTTAGTCAATACCCATTAAGGGACTTAACCAAAAACCTCAAATATGCTGTTGATCTTTTCATCTTTCTAAAATATATCCATCATTCACCCTAAACACATTTTCTATAAATACCCCCAAATCTCATATATAAATGAGTTATTTACTAATTAAGCTTAATTAGCAATTGGGATTAATTGAGTTAAATAGTAGATACACATTTACTACGTAATTGAGTTAGATTAAACAAAGCCCAGGAAGCCCATGGTGGGCCCCATACGTCAGCCGAACTCCTTAGGATGTTCAAGCTTGACTTGACTTGACTTGTTGGCTAAGTTATCTTTAAGTATTTTGATAAGTATCTTTCAAAGATCTATTTATTTTCCTTTTTTATAGAAAATTATTCCTTTTTTTTTTTGAAAAAGGGAAAATCCCCTGCAAATATATAAATCACAAAATTACAAGAAACTTATATGGACATACCCATATAAGTAGAGTACATATGTCATTCCCAAAAATGCTTCGGAAACAATTCAAGAAAATAAAAAATACAACAACCTCTAGAATTATTACAACTAGGAACCCAAAAAAGACCATAAATCTTCAAGCACCATTTCATGCTGCTAACAGACCTCCAAATATTCAGACAAAAAAACCAAGCAGGTTGATGTGCTATTTCATCCTGCTTTTAATATTTATAAAACTTAGATAACTTAGGATAGACACATACTAACGGGCGAAGAACCCGATCAGATGTAGTAAAGCCTTAAGTAAATCCGAGTATCGTCCCAAGAGAGTTGTGACCTTGAAAGAACTAAGATGATTAGAAATGATATTGATAATATATGGATATGACAAGGTTGTTATAATTCATTGATATGCTATTACTCCACTCACACAGACACCAGAAATTTAGGGTAAAGAGATAGATAAACGAAGCTAAACGAAGAATACAAATATGAATTGATTCTCGATATGAAGGTTCAATATAGTAATTATTTATCACCAGACTCCTTTGGTCAATTCGTCATTGCCTATGGCTCTTAGATTCCTCACCAAGATGAACAGGTCACCCGGGATCATTCGGCAACCTAATAGCAGTCATTAAGCACCAAATCTACTAGATCTAGACGGTGGGAACCCGGCCGTTAGGAACTGTTAGTTATTGGATTTCACAAACACATTAAACCATAACCATATGGGGCGTACACAATGTTTAGAGAGAGAAAGTTCTAGTGAGAGAAAGGAAGAGAGTTGGGAATTATGTGAAACAAAGAAAAATGGTATTGAAGCTCCAACCCTCTACCTTGGGAGGTAGAGGGTATTTATAGTTTCTTACAACCAAACGCCACCTACGGGCTGTGGATCAGGCATACAGTGGGTAAAGACCTGTCCGTCCTCCACGGTGTTACTTAACTACATAGTACTTATCATAAAATAACTACGACTACAAGCTTTCTAACGATTACATATACTTGAGGTGACCGACTCTTTAATACCTGGAATTTCTAATTCCTAACAGTCTCCCCCTAAGGGAGGTCACCTCAAACACACATTAAAATTACATTGAATACAAATAGATATTACATTGAGATTGTTCTTGGATTCTTGTCCATGTTCTTTGTTCTGTAGCTCGTAGTCTTTGATTCTTCATTATTGCATGTTTGGATATTCTTAGTGGAGGTCTTTAATCTGATCCACGTATTGAGTTTTGAGCCGCCTTTGAGATCATCACCACATTAAATCTCTGACTCAACCTTTGTGGTGTTGGTAATTAGTGATGTTGTGACTTTAGGACCGACATGCTCACTTTCGGATCATGATTTATTCTTATCAGAGTAGCGGAAGCTTTCGTTGATTCATGATATTGGCGGCAGCGTGAAGAAGCATGGAGTGAAAATATCCGAGTCATTGATGCACCAATCATGATTTCTTTAGATATGAATGTGTTGTGTGAGCATGCGGCTATGTATTGACCGCTCCATTCGATCAGTACGCAAACGTCGGGGTGTAACTGCATAAGACAGTTAGCAATAAAGCGCACGAAAGTGTCTTTGATCACTTTCGATGAATTGAGGTACACGGCCCACGGTTCCCGTTGATCAAGTACAAGTACCGCCGTGATCGGTATAATTCGAATAATTTCCTTGACAGGGTTTCGCAGTTGCTCTAGCCGTTCTCAAACCGGAGCGTCTCAAAGAAGACAACACGGAGTGAGTGAACCAGCGAATAGAGATTCACTGATTGATGAAAAAGGGATTTGAAAAAAAAACAATCGTGTATCGCTCAATAGAAATTGTTTTTGCAATACAACGAAGTTTTAGTAAAAAATCATTTATCAATCATAAAAACCTTTTGATATGAATTAATTGTACACAGTCGATGTGCTAGAGAAAAGAGTTTTTAAGCACAATGACCGGTTTTTTCAAAGGTATCCGTCAATCCATTTTCTTGGACCTGGATTGATTCAATTTTGAATCGCCTCCCACGATGAGGTCCATATGACACAATCAAGTCTTGGCAATACCACAAGGATAGTGCGTAGGACTCATTAGATATAATCTCACATTCCATATTGTGTGAAATAGTGAGTCTTCAAGAAATAAGTGTCCTAAAGAGATTAATTGATGATCTCGTGGCTCTAGACTCAATTTGTGCATATTTTGGTTTCCTGTGTCGGAGACTAGGGAGATGGTCTCCTTCTTCAATATCAACAATCTCATTATGTAGGTTCCCTATGAGAATGAAACAAGCCCTTTTAAGAGGAACTTGAGTGGTTTGGGAAGTTAGTGCAAGCAAGGCGTCACTGGGTCCATGACGTCTTTGTCTTCAATACCAGTGTTACCTTAGTAACCACCAGTAGCATATGTATTGAATAAACGGAGGGCTATTTCTTTCACCCTTTTCTCATTCAATTCTTTTTCATTCTTCAACCCCTTCAGTGCTTACCGAGACTTCATGACTAGAACCTAGTTGGGTTTATTCCAAGTACTAGCTTCTCAGTCGGCAAGACTCTTCCCATATTCTCATTTTTCTCCTTTTTCATCATACCTAAGGACTTCTACACTATCTAGTGGATTGTCCCTGGGTAGATCCCTCCTCGCTTGGCGGATCATGGGAACTAATACCTAACCTTATCATCCTTATATCACCATACATAATGTAAAGTTGGTCGGTCTTTTTGGTATTGTTCATCTGCCATTGGAACCAATTGAAAACCATTTGAAAATCAATCAAGATACTTGTGATAAAGAATCAAAGCATTTTGTACCTTAATTGTTTTGATATTTTAGAAATGCTCCCCCTGAACGTGTGCATGGAAAAATTGAAATCGTTTGTCACTTGCGGGGAGGCAAACATACTAATCACTTATGAAACCATCTATCGAATTATCAGTTTAAATCCAATTTAAATCACAAATTCTCCCCCGATCACAATTATCAAAACATTTGAGATTTGTGATCTCAGTAGATTTAAATCGTTTTTTAAAGCTTTTTAAGGAGAATTGTGACTTGATTTTGAAAACGTTTTAACTGATAAGGATCGAATTTTGAGACTTTAGACTCCAAAGATTTAAACATTCTTGAATATCTTTTGAAAGCAAACCATTTTTTTTTTGAAAAAAAATACACTTTATAATTAAAAATCATTCTCCCCCTCAATCAATGACATAAGTTGTTGATTGAGAGATAGATAGTTTTAACAACCGTTTAGTACAGATGATTTTCAAGAATTGAGCCCGAGTAAATTTTTCAAAGCAATTCGTTTTCATTGGATAGTGAGAATTTTGTATAGAATCAGAGCATGAGATTTGAAAAACAAGATAAAGCATGGCTCTGTTCTTTCTTTTTAACACGGGTTACTGCCTGAGATGACAATAAACCACCATTTTTCTTCGCCTCATTTTTATTTTTTATTTTTTATTAATGAAAAACTATGTACATTCGATGAACATCTAAACACCCGTGACATTCTTTGAATATCAACACAAAGTCCGTAGATGATATCGAATCGAGAAAATCATGACAAAATGACAATATTTTTGAGGCTTTTTCGAATTTTTCACAATTTTATGGATTTTGAAAGTTTTATAATTTTCTATTTGATTTTTGAGGGTTTTGTAATTTTGTATTTTGCTTTTTGAATAAATATATACAAGAGATAGATGAAGAAAGACCTTTAATCCTCGTCTTCCTCCTGAAGACGTTTGAGTGTTTCTGGTTGAAGGCTTTTCAATCCAAATCGTGGAAGAATAAACTCAAAACGTTCTCTTGGAAGAGCTTTGGTGAAGATGTCTGCTAACCGGTATTCAGTCCTCACAAAATAGAGTTCCACCACACCTTTTTCCACTTGTTCCCCGATGAAATGATGTCGAATGTCGATATGCTTTGCTCTTGAGTGTTGAACGTTGTTGCATGAGAGAGCAATAGCACTTTTATTATCACAGTACAGAGGGAT
The DNA here is from genome assembly GCA_910596185.1 of Chrysanthemum makinoi. NCBI lineage: Eukaryota > Viridiplantae > Streptophyta > Magnoliopsida > Asterales > Asteraceae > Chrysanthemum > Chrysanthemum makinoi. The sequence goes on along the minus strand of OU343222.1, from coordinate 322,888,464 downwards.
TTTGTTGAATACAAAGCCATAGTCAATTAATTGAGATCTCATCCATAGGATTTGAGCACAACAAGATGACATGGCTATGTATTCAGCCTCTGTAGAGGAAATAGAAGTACTCATTTGCTTCTTTGAAGACCAGCTTACATGCTTATCACCCAAAAATCGAGCACCTCCGCATGTACTTCGACGAGTATCTTGACACCTGCATGATCGCATGCTGCATATATGCCGTTAGTGACATACCGGTGTCCTTCCGGTACCAAAGTCCCATGTTGATGGTTCCTTGGAGATACCGAAAGACCCGTTTAACCGCTTCAAGGTGCTTTTTGGTAGGCTTAGCCGGGTATCTAGCACACATGCATACAGCGAACGAGATATGAGGTCGGGTCTATTGGCTGTGAGGTACATCGTGGATCCGATCATGCTACGATATTTTGTTTGGTCTACCATGATCCCTCGAGTGGTCCTCATTCAGCCTTTGTACGCTCAATCATGGGAGTGTCAACAGGGTCACTAGAATCAAATCCAAATTTCTTTAAAATCTCATTTGCATATTTAGATTGATTTATGAAAATGCCTCCGGACTTTGTGAAATTTGTAATCCCAAGAAAAATGACATTTGTCCCATCATTGACATTTGAAATTTTGAACTCATTTCTTTTGAAAACGTCACACTCATTGGGGGCAAAGATGATATCATCAACATAAATTTGAACGTGAATTAAGTGTTTGCCCGACTTCCGTGAACAATGTTGGATCAATCGCTCCTTTGCGAACCCGGTAAGAGACGGAAGAAACTTTGATAGCGTATCATACCATGCCCTTGGAGCTTGCTTTAAACCATAAAGAGCCTTCTTCAAACGATAAACGTGAGTAGGATGCTCTGGATTCACAAAGCCTTCAGGTTGGATGACGTAGACGACTTCTTTAAGATCTCCGTTCGTAAACGCCGTCTTTACATCCATCCGATAGACTACCATGTTCTTACTTGCAGCATTAGCCAAGAATATTCTGATTGCCTCGATTCGAGCAGCTGGAGCAAAAGATTCTTCAAAGTCAATACCCTCCTCTTGACGGTATCCTTTAGCAACCAATCGAGCCTTGTTCTTTAATACATCACCATGCTCATCAAGTTTCACTTTGAAGATCCATTTTAGAGCAATGATCATAGCACAATCTGGAGCCGGTACTAATTCCCATACATCAAGTCGATCAAACTCATGAATTTCTTCTTGCATGGCATTGAACCATTTGTCTTCATTCATGGCGGTTTAACATCTTTTGGTTCGACCTTAGAGAGTACGAGTTGAAGAAGCACCATAAGGCATCGGTTGCAAGTTGTTTCCGTGTGGATCTTGGGCGAGAGGGATTTCCAATGATGTTGTCTAATGGATGATCGTGAGTCCATTTTAGAATTCATTATGTGGTTGAGGGAATTTGTAGCGGTCGATGTCTCACGAAGAAGATGGTTACGATGATGATTTGAGGAGCAAATATGTTTTCAAATAGAGCATCTTCGGGAGTAGCAAAGGGATTGACTTCATCATGTGAAGAATTTCATGATGTACACTTGATGATTGAGGATTTGTTGATGAAGCAGTTGGTGGCGGCGAGCTTCTTGGCTTAATGACATAGACGTTGAAGGGTTAATTTCATTGACGGGGATAGAAGCGACCTCATTGATTGAATTGTCATATCGTTATTGGCTCAAATTGTTCATCAAACATTGGATCAGTTTCTTTAATCATCTTGAGGGAGGTACATATGGAGTTCGATGAGGAGTTTGGTACAAGAGATGAACCAATGGGGCTGCTTTGAAGTCGGGTCCGAACTGGATTGTCGAGCCATTTGACGGTCGGCTCATCAAGCGTGGCGTGAATTGTTTCCATGATATTTGGGTTCTCTTGTTGTAGATTGGTAACCTTTTTTGTTAGGTGCATAGCCTACAAAACTCCAATGTCGCTTTAGCTCTCAGTTTTCCTAAATCTTGACCATCATTAGTTGGATAACATAAAGCACCAAACACATGAAGGAATGAAAGATCAGGTTTTACTGTGGACAAGTTCATATGGAGTTTTTCCATGAGCAGTGTGAATCAGGGATCGATGTTGGGTGTAGCATGCGGCGATATTGAGAAATTGGAACTTTTGAGTAAATCAGCATAGTCCTCTGCGGCTTCGAGTTCGATTTCATCTTTACCGTTCGTTGAGGAGTTCGAGGAACACTTCTTTGATGGCTGATTCCAATACTTTCATAAAACTCACCAAGTTGTTTGTTAACAAACTCAGTTCTATTGTCTGTTCGGATGATTACGGCCGTTTTGTTAAGGCGAACACCAATTTGTTTGATGAGTTTGATGATGATATCACGGAGTTTCATCCTTTGTCTTTAAGAACTTTACCCCGGTGAATCTAGAGAAATCATCAACCACAACTAACACATATTTCTTCCCAAAGATATTCTGCACTCTCATGGGTCCACAAAAGTCCATGTGAATAGTATGAAGAACTTCTGTGGCTGAGTTTGTAGGTTTGGGTTTATGGGCATACTTCTTGCTTTTTCCCAATGGCATCTTGAACAAAGATGATCCTTTTCATACTTAAGTCTAGGTAGACCTACAACTAAGTCCTTTCTTGAGAGATCATTGATGGTGCGAAGTTCAAGTGATTGAGACGACGATGCCATAACCATGACTTTGTTTTGGAAGCCTTTGACAACAAGCAAATTGGAAAAGACTTCATCATATCTTCGATAGAGATGGTGTATAGATTTGAACCACGTGAACCTCTTAAAAGTTCCTTACCATCAAGTTCTCTAACGAAACAAGTATGTTTTCTGAAGGCTACTTCTAGATGAGAATCGCGGGAATTGACCAGCGAGAGAGTTTATGACAAGACCTTCCACATAATATACCTGGAGATAACACTTTTACCAACAACATAATCTCCATAACCCATAATTGCACCAAAATTATCATTCCCGAATCTAATGTCGATGAATTTGCTCACAAGTTCATGAGCGCGACCGGTCTCCATTCATATGCTTGGAGCGGCTGAGTCGGTACCACGCGAGCGATTTGAACGATCTGCGGTTGAAACAGAACAAGAATGGATAAGCGGATAATTGGGATCCCCATGCAAGAATGGGTTCCACTTGGTTAGTCATAGTAATTGGAACACCCACGTAGAAATAGAAGCATCCATATCAGAGTAGAAGCAATGGAATCATTGGGAATAGATGCGATCTTTGGTGTCAGTATTTGACCTATTCAAAGTATGTTCACTTCTTAGGGAATAGTTCTACCAATAGGCATCCATTTTCTAGTGGGCATAGTCTTAGCAGTTTGAGGATAGCAGATTATTCTTATGGCCAAAAGGTATCCAATAATAACCAATCTTTATAAAAGTTCTTCCTGTGGGTTTCCTTTTCGTCTTTGCTTTAGCCTTCTTTGCCACTTTATTAGCATTAACAATTTTAAGCTGGGCATTTGTGACATTAGACAAAACATTCACACCACATTCATGATTAGCAACAGAATTCAAGCAAACATCATTACAAGATTTGCAAATAGTATCGTGAATTAATTCTGATGCGCCTATGGCTAATACTAGAATCAACACGATTCGTTTTATTCGACTCAAACTTAAAGTTCCTAGATTGGTCTTCTACTCTCTTTCAATGCACATTCTTAGCTTGCAAGGTCCTATCATTCCTTGTGTTGTCTTGAGACTTTGACACCTTTCACTTTAATGTCACTGATTACTCTGTAGAGGGAATGGGAACATTAGTTGGTTGATCTAATTTTTGCATTCCTGAACTTGATGTGCAAGGATCTGAATTACTAGAAGGCACATTAGTGTTTACTTTCTTAAGGCTGTGATTAGAGCTATTTGCAGGCACACTAAAATTCACTTTCTTAGCACTAACATATCTGGAATCTGAACTACTTGAAGGCACCCTAAGGTTGACATTCATAACATTGGGCATAGAACGGATTTCATGCTTGGCACTTGGCATAGAACAAGGCATTACAGCTTTGCCTTTTGCACCTAAGGATTTTGGACATGTTGCACCTAAGGATTTTGGACATGTTGCAATTACACATTCAAGAAGCTCTTGAGATCGTTTGGCCTGGAGGCAAGCAAACCTAATTTCTCTATCAAGAGGTTTATTAATGAAATCCTCTTCAACAATCTCACGGAGACATTCTAGACTATCCTTAAGGTGAGCACAATAGTCATGAAACGCAGGTTCATTATTCCTAAGATGATGAGGAATATATTTAATCCGCGATGTATTTTCAGTCAAGGGTGACTTTGAAACAACATTCTTATTAAAACAAGTGGCGGTTTCCCATTTTCTAACTTCTCGATTCTCAATTTCCTTTTGTAAAGCGTTATTTTTTAGTTGTTTTGGTCACGGTGACTTTCATTGAATCATATAACTCTTTAAAGTGTCGTTTAACTTTTTCATTTTCTTCTAGAAAACTCTCGTTTTCCTTTTGTAATTAACTAAGTTTTGAAGATGAAAAGTTTGAGAATCTTGAGAATCTAAGGAGGAGGCATTTGGGATCCAGTCACATTGTTCTTTTCACTCTTCAATTGAGAGATTTGGGCTTTCAACTTTTTGATCGTGTTACAATGAGCTCGAATCTGTTCATCACGTTTGCTAATTTCAAAAACTGCATCAAATTCGGGAGCATCCAAGGATGTCTTGATATTTGAGGTTTTAACATTTTCTTTTAGATGTTGATATTTTAGTTGTAAATCAAAATGTTCAACTTCTAGTTTAGAAAGATGCTTTACCAAATTATCATGATCATCCTGATCAATTTTCTCATTAAGTTTCTAATTAATCTTTTCAAGCTCAATGACACGATCATGGGAGACTTTCAGAGCAACAGATAATTCATGAAATTGAGAAGCATTAATGGAATAATTCATAGCAGTGTAAAAACACATCTTGAGCAATACATTCAGAAATAAGATTCTCATTCAAGGTATGCAAGTTCTTCCTCTCAATCTCATTATATTTTAATGCTCGCTCATAGTCACTAACCTCAACTATCATTGCATCAAATTCCTTTTCCATTCCTTTAATATCTGAACTTATCCCCTTTTTAAGACTCTCAAATGATCTTTTAGTAGTTTGAAGAAAGGCATGACCTCAGTTAGATAGCATTCTTTTGTTATTTCAAAACCCCTTTCCCTTGATTTATCCCAGTGGATGTGATCCTTTTCTTACAAGTTTTCTCAAAATCGACAAATAGTTGAAGAATAACATATTGGGTGATTAAGGTCTTGCTCTTAGTGGCAATAGTTCTAGGAACTAAATGCATTGGTGTATTTGGAGGATACACATTCGCTTGTGCATTTTCTAAGGGAAGGGTTTGTTTCAACAAGATTTTCAGCTTTTAGCTTATCTAAATCCTTTTTCGAAAACTTGGGTGTTAACACGTTTGAGGCTTAAATTTGTTTAAGGAATCCGTTTTCCTTCTTGTAATCATGGGGTTTGATCGTGATGTCATTCTTTTTGCATTTGGGATCTTCTAGCTTCTTATTCATTTTCACCCTAGATGCATCATCTAATTTTCTATCTTCCTCAGTGCACTCAACGCAACTAGGTTTCTGTCTAGGTTTAAGAATCTCATTGCCATCATAAATTACATTATGAGCCGCCTTAGCTATTTCTTGTACTTCGAGGATTGGGTTTATCTATAATGGGAACACTATGCTTATCGCTTAAAACTCTATACTTAGTGACCATGTGGCGATTTGAATGGTATTCCTTATGCATACAACTTATTTTCAAGCTTGTTCTTCAAAGTTTTAGATTAGAAAAATCATTCAAAAGTTTTGATTCCTTGGCATGAAATTTCTGCTTAAGCACTTTAACATTTTCTTGAAGTTCTTGTTTTTGCTTAGCAGTTTTTGAAAGCTTTTCTTGTAAGGAATTTAACTCTTGTCTTAACACTTCTTTTCTAAAATTACTTTTTCTAATAATTGTACGCATTTGGTTATCCAACTCTTGCTCACGAGTAGTTAGCTCAAACTTAGCACGTTGTTCATAAATGGCAGCTCGTTCTTTATAGGCATTAAGTTCAGAGATACTTGAGTCATGGGGGCATGCGGTGTATTCATCAAAAACATAATCATCATTGACTGCAGGGGATACATCACTTGATACAATCACACTTTCACTTTGTTTCACATATTGATCATATGGGACAACATTGATATTACCCATATTTTCAATATCTTACTCAATGATTTCAGTTGATTGTATTTCATTATGCATCTTTTGCGCATCAACTTCATCATATAATTTTAATACCTCTGAGATGATTTTGTCTTTGGATGGTCCAACTTGTGGTGAAGAAGAGACCTTAGGAGAAACCATTGGAGAAATGCTAGCCATGAAAATTGTTTGTGCAGTAGGTCCATCATCAACATCAGAGTCGTATGCATCACGGTCGGCTACTTGAAAGGCATTCGATGATTATGACCTATCTCTGAATTGGTTGCTCATCCACATGCATCATAGGTCTTGGCATTTCCTCGTGAGAAACAACAATTCCTCTTCATCCAAAGCAACACCATTGTCACGAGCACTAGCGGCATCTTATCACGAAGTATTGCGTGCATTGGCGTTTTGGAGATGTGCGGTTTCTAGCAATGTGTCCCTCACCACCACAGTTGTAACACTGATTGTCTTGACTTGTTCTGATTTCCATTCTTCCTCAGTTCGATTTCTTCCACCAGCCTCCTGACTCTACCATAACTTTCCCATCTCGATAGAGCATGATTGTGGATTAGTTCTAATCTCATTGTTGGTGTATTATTTGTTGGTATGTGGTGAGAGTCAAGTTTTGTTTAACCATAAGGGCGGTTGAGTAATGAAGTGTCCCACGGTGCATCGGCATCGGCTTGTTTGAATTTTGGATCGGGAATGAGTTTGTGAGTTCCATCACCCATGGGTATAACTTGTGAAGCTTTAGTGGTAATCATAATGTTTGAGTAGAAGCGATTGAATCATTTGATGAGCTTGTCTCTCTGATTTGTTTTGAATTGTTCAAGAATCCTCTTTTCAAACATGGCATGTCTCTCATTACGAAAGAAGGAAGGCATAGAGTTGCTCATAGTTTGTATTCTTCAATCCTTTGGTTAGCTTCAGAGAGGTGACAAACTTGTGCCATTCGGGATTCATGTTGTTCACAAACTTTGAGTTCAGCTGAATGTTTGGCATAGTCATTTTGATGTTCCTCATGTCATTAACAAGCTTGTGGAATCTCACGTAATACTCATAGACACTCTCATCTGGTTTCATCTTGAAGTGCTCAAATTCATCATAGAGTTGTGATTCTCTGTCTTCCATGGTTAATTCAGAACGAGAAAGAAGCATCTTGACATTATCCCATACTGCCTTTTGCTTGATTGTTGTGATTGATAAGCTTAGATGTCTTTTGGAAGACCTTGCATTATGATGTTAGAAGCCACGATATCACATCGAATCTCTTTTCTCTTTATCATCGAGCTCATCATATGTCTTTGGTGCTGTCATTCCATAGATCATTGTTCCATCCAACAATTGTATCAATTAAGTCTCTAGTAGTCTCAACTCGATAAGGTCCTTCATCAATGGATTTGAGAATGTTGACACCATTTTCCTTTCCAAGGCGGTACAATCGATTCTTTGAGCCCAGAGTAGTCGATTCATCAAGCATAGGTGGGCGAGTATCTGCCAATTTTGCTTGAACATCCTCCAAGCAGTGGAGATGATAGTAGGCGATGTTTGCCATGATTACAAGTTCTACGTTTTACAATTCTTTGATTAAACCGGAAATTGATTCTTTCCACGGGATTTTACTAAACAAAAGAACAACCGTAGAATGTATCACGAAGAAGTGACAAGTCTAAGATTAGACAAGTAGTAAAACACACAACTCAAGCAGTTATCAACTCATAAAACACCCAACTCAAGCTCAGGAACAGCACAAGCAGGAATCCTTCGCTAAATAGCCAAGTCGCATTAGCATCAACTCATAACACTGTCAACAGCTTAATTAATCAAGTCGCTAAATAGCCAACTCGCTTTGGTATCAACTCACAACACAATCAACTCGCTTGAACACCAAATTAAGCTTAAATGCTTCGCTAACTTTACAAACAGCTAGTAGAATTAAGCTTTAGATTTCAAATTAGCAAAAGAAACAACTTCGCTTAGAACCCAAGTCGCATAAAAATCAACTCGCTAAACAGCCTAAGTCGCATGTACCAACTTCGCATCCAATAACAAAGCAACTTCGCTTTGAAGAACAAACTACGAGACTCAACTAAACTTCGTACAAACTTAAAAAATACCCTTTATCAATCAAAACAACCAAACCACAATGATTTAAGCCTTCCAATTCAAAACATAAACACATATGATGATCCTAAACACAAAAGTACAAGCAAAATTCAAACTTTAACACTAGAATTTGTCCAAATGAATCAAACTCTACTAAACCTTTAATACCCCAAAAACCTTATGAAATCCACCAAAACAAAAGCATGAAAGATGAGTGATCAAACCATGGCTCTTGATACCAATTGTTAGTTATTGGATTTCACAAACACATTAAACCATAACCATATGGGGCGTACACAATGTTTAGAGAGAAAGTTCTAGTGAGAGAAAGGAAGAGAGTTGGGAACTATGTGAAATAAAGAAAAATGGTATTGAGCTCCAACCCTCTACCTTGGGAGTTAGAGGGTATTTATAGTTTCTTACAAAACGCATACCTACGGACTATGGATCAGGTCATGATGGGTAAAGACCCGTCCGTCCTCCACGGTGTTACTTAACTACATACTACTTATCATAAAATAACTACGACTACGAGCTTTCTAACGATTACATATACTTGAGGTGACCGACTCTTTAATACCTGGAATTTCTAATTCCTAACAGGAACTTAGATTCCCCCTAACCTCTTAAATATCTCCACTTGATAGGTGATCATTTGGTCAATTCGCACACGAAGAGTGGTTGTACTAAGGCCAATTCCTCCCATACTTCTCAATCTATCAGACTGGGGTTAGTTGGTCATATCTCCCAGCCCTTTAGATACTACCAAGCTTATAATACTACCAAGACTAGCGATCTATGAAAAGAGTAGCAAATGTCTATAAAGAATTAAAGAGAATAACAATAACATAAATGCAAGCTTCAATTAATAACATGAATTCATAGTATAAGTCCTAGAAAAATATAGAAGGAATTCAAACACGAATACAATGAAAAAGTAGACGAGGACTTCGTTATCAGTGCTTCTAAGCCATGCTTCTTCTATCGTGTTTGATCTCCCCAAACCCTAGAAGGTTTGGAAAGGGAAGATGATTAAGCTGTGGAACCGACTATTTATAGGCTCCGAAACTAGTTACGGCGTAACCTTATTAGGTAGTTACGTCGTAACTCTTCAATCATTTGTGCTTATCCATGGTTACGGTAACCTTAGCTGGAATTCACATGGTTTCAAATCATGTGCATTTCTTCATTAGGCATAACTGGTGAGGGTTACGTAGTCTTTGTCAAATAGGTGTTTATCATTTGTTCGGGCGTAACCTTGAGCTGAGGGTTACGCCGTAGCCTTCATAATCTTTAGTTACGTCGTAACTTCATCATTGTTACGCCGTGCTAAGAACAACTCATTCATAGGGCTTGAGCGTCAACTTCTGACTTCCTTACATAGAATAGGTCCTGAAATGAAATAATAAGGAATAAAGATGTTTTCACTAGCATTTTACTCAAAATGTGATGATAAAGGGAAAATTAGCAGCTTATAAAATCAGGACTATTTGATGTTATCAAATATCCCCCACTTAAACTCTACGCGCTTCAAGTAGACCAATTTAGACTGCAAAAGATACATCCTCAAGGAATGTGCAGTTAAGATTTCCATGCTAGAATATTAATAAGAGCCGAACACATCACCAATAGGAACGAAAAACACTCTCCTCTCATCTCTAATCTAAGTGTTAATTTCGGGTGATCACTCAATTGCACGGACATAGTAAGTATTCTATCATAAGCTTGGCAATTACACACACCTCCACCACTAGAGATAAGGTTAAGACAGATTTTGAAAGCAATCTTTGGGTTATAATGATTCAAAGGCTTTGGGTGGTGTCATTACTAACGATGTCACGACGAAGTGGAAAAAATCAATGATACATGACCAAATCCATGGCCAAGACACCAAGGATTGCTTTCGTGCATCACCTAGACTACACGACAAAAAGGGTAAGGTAAGGCATGGGATATTTTAATGGGTGTAAAAGAAAAAGAAAAGAAAACAAATAGTCTTACCTTAAAACCGAGTTGCCATCGCCCCACCGTTAATTCAAGGTTCATCTTCATATGATCAATATATGTCACTGGAATCCACCATTATTCTTTCTTGAACTATTCTTCCAACCTTAGAATGTGATCGAGAAGATTATTCTCAATGCCAATTTCTTTTAATTCATAAAGTGCTTATAATTTTCCGCACTGTAACACAGATAATATTTTTTTTCTTTCAATACATCCCCCCACTTGAACTGAGCATAAGGAGATAACTTGGGGGTCTTTGACGATCTTCAGTAAGATGTAGATGATTAGGTACGCCTCTTGAAACTTTATTTTGAACCTCGAACTAGGAAGTAGAACAATGACTTCAAGATAAAAGGTGAGACTACCTGATAAGCTAAGGTGTAAGGGTGTAACGAAAATAAGGGTTAGAAAATGAAAGGATAGGCTCAAAAGGGGTGTAACTAGGGGTATCTTGCACTAAAGGTGAGTGCAACAAAAAGGGTTAATCACGGAGGTCGAAAAGTCAATGAGACTAATCGATAAACACACACAAATGAACACGTATGGGATATTTGGGTTTAATCCTAAAACATTTACTTTTTTCAAATCGCCTTTTCCAAATGCACCAAGCTAACTTGATACACTACTCGTTTATGGTCTGGAAGTGATGTAAAAGCCAAGTTCTAAAGTTTACAATACTATCGGCACACTCAAAATTTGGTAGATTTAGGTAAAATGGGGGAAACGGAAAGGCTAAATCTCACCAATGGCAATAAGGGTTATAGTGTGCCCGGCTTTATGTAATTCTAGATTGGTTAAAAATATGACATTTTTTTTAAATGAGCTTAAAATTTTGAAAACCAACTAGAAAATTAGGGCAAGTAGGCTAAGTAATCATACACTTCATTTCTATTCCTATCCCCCCACTTGAGTGTACAAAGTCCCATTTGTACGAAGAAAAAAGAGGAAAAATAGTAAAATGAAAAATAATTAAGAAAGAAATAAACTCCCCTCTCAATTGCTTGCCCAAGGTGTCTCACTAAAGGTTGAAGGTGGGTCATGAGGTTGCTAATGCGTATCATTTCCGGAGACTACGCCTTAACTATTATATCGCCAAAAATTTTTCCTACTGCAGCATAGGTTACGGCGTAACTGACTCTAAGGTTACACCATAATTCCATCACAGAACCAAAACCTGCACAAAATACATGGAAAAATTTGTACCCCAAGGGTACAATCGATAATTAAGCATACAAATATCCTAATAATTCAGTTATTACAGACATATGTTTCAAATTGTTTCAAATTGTTCCAACAAACAGGGGAATCAATCATCCCTGTGTAGATCGTGATCCATGGAGTGAAATTGGGTGGGATCGAACGGGGTGCTTGTGGTGCTACCAGGAGTGGGCTCGGCCTGTGGTATGTGCTAAAACACATACCATTTCTTTACCAAAATAGACCCAAAATAACCAGAAAAGAGCCGTTTATGCCTAATATTTGTTGGTTTATTGAGTTTATGCATGTGCAGGTATGGATATGACAAAACAGATAAAAGAAGGCCAAAACCGAAGAAAACCGGGCACGAGAGAAAGAAGAGTGCAAAAGCCGATGCTGGGGATGCTATTTATTGGATTTGGAAGCTCAAAGTTATATTTTACGGAGTTCGGGACATGATTTGGGAGTTTTTATAACAAACCTTTACCTTTCCCAAAATTACAATTTTTACCCTCAACTTTCCTCAATTTACAACTTCAACCCCTCACTTACCCAAATACCCCTCATTTACCAATTTACCTTAGTTACTTTTACTTTTTTTCCAAATTACACCATGGGTCCTTGGATTTGTACAAGTTAACATTTATAAGTCTTTATATGTATATTTGGACACAAAGGATAAACAAAACCAAGGCCCAAAAATATTAAAACTATTTATCCACCCATTATCCCACCAGCCCAAGTCCACATAATCCTACTCATATACCATTTACACGTTCAAACACCCATCCTATACCCCGGTCAACCCCAAATTAACCACTGGTCAAACACTAATAACACCCTGGTTAAAATTCCCTTTACCCGCCAAATTACCCATTTCAGTTACTGTTTATCCCCAAAACCCAAATTACCCTGATTCACCCAACATTTACCCACACTTAACTCCATTCTAGAAGATACTGACACCATGTCAGAGGAGTGACACACTTGGATTGCCAGCGTGTACAAATGGAGCAATTCCATTGGTTCAACCACATCACCATTCTGATCCAAGGGTTGTGAGATGAGATGATGACACAATAGAAGATCAATGGACTGAAATCAAAGTACCAGAAGCTTCCCAAGCTCCTCATCAGCTTATAAATAGCCCAATTCAGTCACAAGCACACTTGCCAATTTCTACGCTTTAAAGAGATTGTAACCATTTTAATTTCTGTCAATTTCAAGTTTTCTGTAGTTAATTAGTTTCTTAATAATTGAAATCTTAGTTTTGTAATTGAAATTCAAGTTTTATAAAGTTAATTTCTGTTTCCACTTTTCATTTTGCCTTCAGTTGCTTTAATCTTACTTGTGATCTTAGTTATCATTTAGAAGCTTTAATATCTGTTTATATAAGCTCAGGTAAGCTTATCACAGCTTTTCCTGAGCTTATTCTTTGTTTTCAACCAATTTCTTTAAAAGTCAAAGTAAGTCAAAACTTCAAAAGTCAAACTGATTTTGGTAAAATTCTGGTTTTCTAGTGTTAATAAGTTTAGTTTAATGATAATTTGTATGATATAATCCAGTTTCAGTCAAAGTAGATCATATTTTAGAAGGTAGCTTGCAATTTGGCATTTTAAGGGAGTTTTTGGATTTGGAGAGAATTTGATGTTTACATGCTTTTGGTTAGTAGTAATCTAAGTTGTTTAGTTTTATAATTAGTTTTAAAGAGTTTCTCACTAAGATACTAAGTATTGCATTGAGGTTTTAGATTTTAAAGTTTTCTGTCATAGTTCATTAATTCTGTCCCTAGGTGGTCTGCTCATATTAGATTTGCATGGTCAAATTTAGTTTCAAGGTTTGAATAAATTAGTTTTTATAGTTATTTGATCATCCTAGTTTAGCTGAGTTAAGCTTGCTTGTCCTCTAAGTGTTTGTAGATTACTTATTTCTCATTCCTTAAGTCCTTATTCTGCTCTTTTGAATCTGTTCTGCTGCTGTTTTCTGCACTTCTCCATATCTGCTTATACTGAGTTTATTTAATGCTTATTGATCGTCTTGGCGTACAGCGCGTTCGGGTCAAAGGAACTTCCTTTTCGTCGAGCAAGTTTTTCAACACCCTAGGCAGTGAACCTAATCGTTGTAGTGTAGTATTAGGGTAAGCCTCGGGAATTGATATCGTTCTCTAGGGGAATAGGAATGCTAGTGAGAAATTACTACGCTAAGGTTGGGGTTGAGGAAGATTATTTTTTTATCTTTTTATGTTTTTTGAAAATTGAAAGGTACGAATCTCGGGGTATTGGATTTGGGGGGTTGGTATTTCTACCGATTACTCTACTTATCTAATTATCTAATTAACTAAGCTAAGGGGTAGTCTATGTCTATTGTTGTGTGCTCTTATATGTTTAAAATGTGTTTTACTGATGTTATTACTCCTAGTTATCTCCTATTGATGGTTGAATTGTCACGTCCTTATTATTAACGCATTGTGTCTTCTAAGGTCGTAGGGTATGCGTTATCCACGACTCTTTGAAGCTACCTAAGGTTAATGACTATGAAATCTCTAGGATTCATAAACTTAACACTAAGGTTATCTTTGGATATTTAGCCTACAATTCCACTAGTAACTATAAGCTAAGGTTCAACAAAGACTAATCAAGCATTAATAACACAACGAATGACCTATCGCAATACTAGGTCAATCACAATTAAGATAAGAAACAACCAATCAATATTCAATAACTAGGTTTCATATATCTAAGCAAACACACAAGTAAATTAGCAGGACATGGAGAACATGCAAGCATACACACAAACAATTGAAGACATGATTAAATCAATGAAGTAAACCACTTATCTTGTTGTAAAATAGGGAATGGAACCTAAGATTGCCTGAGACGGTTCGGTTTAGGTTTTATTCCACAAAACTACCTCTCTAAAAGCGAAAATTTGGATTCTATATATAGTGTTACAAAATGCGACGGCGTCACTCTTTAATTGTGACGCCGTTGGGTCGCCGTCATTAGGGTTTTGTCTTGGCACGTCAACTGCGTGGCGGTGTGACCTTATGCTCGTGGCCGTCGGCTTGACCTCGGCCGTCACGGAGACAAATCTAAGCCGTGCGAGTTGCGACGCCCTACTCTTTTAAACCTGATGCCGTCACTTGTAAAATAGCAATTTGGCTACTGAGTCATCTCAAGATGCGTCGCGACGGCGTCGCATTTAAGCGGTGCCGTCCCCTTCAGTTCGGCTTGAGTGTCTCGATTCTTGACTTTGGCCATTTTCTTCATATATTCGCGCCTTTTCTTCCGAATAAGTGTCATTCCAACAATTTGCCTTCAAGAGACCTAAAAAGTGAAAAAGAACGAAATTAGGTAGTACTAGGATACAAAAGTGATCAATTAAGGGCTTAAATGAACCCTCAAAAGTGTACCTTTTAAATCCTTATCAAATATCCTACACTATTTGCTTGTCCCAAGCAAATTTGCTTTGACCAATTAATTTATAAGTTAGGGATCATGAAGCATTAGTTTAGAACGATTCACAACACATATATTCCCGAAAAGTCATAACAAGCACGGAAATACATACTAGCACCTCACAATGGGTGTTTGGATACTCTCATCTCTCGCGTGTATATGAAATATATCAAGTTGGAAATGGAAGATAAACACTCATTAACCGGTCCTAGTACATAAATTATCATAGGCTTGAGACTAGATCAAACCTCCATCGCTTTGGCATAAGCACCTAGGAAAAACTATCCAAGATGTCTTTTAAAGGGTTGTAACGTTAGGCTTACGGTAGGGAAACAAAGGGTTTGGTGGGATAGGCGATTTAGTGATGGCAAGTCAAAAATCTTTATGTTACAAGCATGAGAAGAATGGCGTTGCTAAGCCAAGATTCGACACTCTAAACTCTAGATAAATTGAAACAAATGAACATAAATTGAAAGATAGATGTAGGATGGTAGCCCGTATTTTTTATTTATTTATTATTTTTTTTAACACTCTATTTTTTTATTTTCTCTTTTTTTTCTATTTTTTTTCGATATATATATATATTTTTTTCATACACTTTTACTCTATCATCCTCTATGATAACGTCAAAATAATAGGGATTTATAGGCACATCCCTACACTTGAGTTTTTATTACTCTAACACTAATTTGACCCGAATTGAAAAGATCAAAACACTTGGAGTACATTATTACGCAAATAAAGGGAATTTGAATTTAACGTTCCCTTTCTGTCATTTCATAAAATTTAACTTTTCCCATGAGTCCCAATCATCCCAAAACTGTGTACAAAGGATATGACTCGACTTAGCAACTTATGCAAGCAATTAGATAATTGAACTAAGGGTTTAGTATGATAACAATAATGCACTAAAAGTGAGTGCATATAAGGTAGGCTAAGGCGATTTGGGTGTACATTTAGGGGTGGATTGTAAACAATGCTCTTCATTGATATTCGGAACCGAAAACATCACGAGAACCGCGAAAAGGATAGGCTCTGAGGGTTAACTAGGGGTATCGTGTACTAAAGATGAGTACAACGCAAGGGTGTGGGGGAATTACTCAACCGATGTGGAAGAAGTAATTATATTATGGGTATCAAATAAGGGTTATCCTAATGCCTCTTATCATTTAGTTATTCCTAACTACATAAGTGTAGTCTCACTAGCGATCTCGGAATGCATCACAAAACAAGTTCTAGAATCTATTATACTACCGGTTCACACTCTAAGCATTAAGGATGAATGCTTTAATTCCTACAAATCTAAGGGCGATCCTCACATTTTGGGTATAATTTAAGTGGTAAAGTTTTGTTGCTAGTTATATAACTTCCTATCCATGAGACGCTTTATTAAGACTAATAGCCCACTCCTACATGTCATGAAAAATTTTAAATTTGGTGCCAAAATTACCCTAACCGATATTTCTCATGGTTTATTACACAAATGATATTGGACAAGGCAAATAGTCAAGGATAAGCATAGTTTCAAAGTTCCCGTTTTATTTTCCCTCCCTATACTTAAACTGAACATTTTCCCCAATGTTCCCCGAAAGTATCAAAGTTATGATAATGGAAGGTAATTAAAAATGAAAGAAACTAGTACTCCCCTGATTAGCTCGGTAGGATCTGTGTGAAGTAGTGGTTAAATCTTTCTTCAAGAAGAGTGTTTGCGTGAAAAGCTCCATCCAATCTTATGTATCTTCTTCTTGATAAATTAAACCTGCACACTTTGAAGAAAACAAACGAAACCTTCATGTAAAATCGGCGGGAACAATATATATATGACTCTACTAAACTAGGATATAATGCTTGTGGAATGGATGTTTACAGATTTTTCGGAAAATTAAGACTGCTTGTGGAATGGATGTTTATGATTTTTACGGAAAATTAAGACTGGAAAATTCCAAAATTTATAAGTAGCTCAGCGAGAAAAGTAGTAGCAGTTTCTACTCCTCTGACGCCGTCGGTTGCGAAACCTGACGCCGTCGGTTATCATGACAGAAACTGGTGCGATTTTCTGGAAAAATTATGGAAAATTTTTATCTTTAGAATCTGGAAAAATTTTTACTTGAAACATCATTATGACTCGATACAAGCATTTGACTCGAACAAACACACATGTATATCTTTTAAATAATTGTAATTCTCATGTTCACGTTTTTTTTTTAATTTTTTGAAAACGTGTGTAATTCTCCCTACACTTATCCCTTATGTAAAATACCTTTATATGTAATTAAGACGAGGTTAAAGACAAAATAAAGCATTTTTACAAATTTAAAAATGAGAATAAACAATCAATAAAAGATATACGACACACACACAAACAAGCAAACAATTAAGCATGGGTTGCCTCCCAGGCGCTTTCTTTATTTAAGTCTTGTAGCTAGACGAAGTCGTACCCTACGTTACTTCATTACCGTCACCTTCTTCTAAAACAATATCTTCATCGTTGACCATTTCATTATTTTCTAACTGATAATGTTTTACACGTTGTCCATTCACGGTAAATTCCCTTCCATCATGGTCGAGTAGTATCACAGCCCCATTGTCCATTTTCCTCTTCACGAAAAGGTCCATACCATCTTGATTTGAGTTTTCCCGGAAATAACCTCAATCTTGAATTATAAAAGAGCACCTTATCTCCTTCTACAAACTCTTTAGGATTCTTTATTCGTTGATCATGCCATTTTTTTGCCCTTTCTTTATATGTGATCGACGATTCATAAGCTTCAAGTCTTAGTTCATCCAGTTCTTGAAGCTGTAGGAATGATTGGGGCAAACCGTCAAGTTTATTACACAAGTCAACCACTTGTGAATGGTCAACCGTAATAAAATTAAAACAGTCTAAAACCAATGCAATGAAGATCTAGAGGAGTATAGTGTATCCCCGGTGCGTTAAGTCCCAACGAGGTGTAATTTCTTTAGTATTACAAGCGAATACGTGATCGGGTGATATTGAACGAAGGTTTGTAGATTTGGAATAATTATTTCAGAGAAAAGTTTGTAAATTACAGGGGGCTTAATCTGCAATTAAAGAAAATTTAATAAGCTAAATTATATTAAATAAACGCTATCACTATTTTTAAAATCGAATTTTCTTGATTTATAAAACAAAATAAGCAAATAAACTATTTTAATTAAAGCGTTAAACCTAAATTATCTAAAACATTGACCTAGAATGAAAGCGGTCTTTATATATATAAAAATTACTGCGAGTCGCAAGAAAAGAAAAGCGTAAAATTTGTAAATAAAAGTCCTGCGTGTAAAAACAATTTTTACTTTATATGACCGAAA
>OU343222.1:322692822-322870026 GCA_910596185.1 Chrysanthemum makinoi | reverse complement strand
CCCTTTATTTCAGTTAATTAACCACATTATGACATTAACTAGTACTCCTTAATAACTCCTTTTCAGTTAAAATTGTTGGTTTTATGGATATAAATTAGTAGACGTGAGTTAGGATCGAACTCTAGACTATGGGATTGCAATACTTTACTTATGAGAATTTAAAGTTAATAATTAAATATAAACGTTATATTTATTTATTTATTAAATGAAAAAACTAACGAACGTTAAGTAATTAATGTAATGGACTAGCAGTTAAAGGTATTTGAAAAAGGACTTAATTGCAAAGTTTGGGAAGGTTCCGAACTTTTGGGAGTCCAACCGATCGCCGCGGGAAGAAACAAGGAAAAGAAAAACCAACTTGTTCACCAAGTTTAGTTGGGTATATAAACAAGGCTAGGGGTTTTATTTTTCTTTTTTATTTTTTATTTTTTTGGGTAAAGGGGAGTAATCCTGCACCCTGGTAAATATATTAACCAAAAAATACGTTTAAGTACAATGGATATGAGTGAAATCACATATCTCATTTCATTACATAGGCATAAAGCTACATAACAAGGATACTACCTATTTTCTAAACAAGAAAACAAACAAATGAACCACTACTCAAATGATAACATATGACATAACAAAAACAAATTACTTCTAGGTCCTTGAAGCTTGGTGCCATACATGGCATTAAAGGCATCAAATTCCCGGAAGATGAAGCACGTCGCATAGTCATCATAGTCATAGTCATCATACTCATCTTCATACTTCACACCCCGAATAGATTAGGGACTCATCAAATGGGTTAGCAATCACCTCATCTTCGACTTCGATACCCGATATCTCCCACTTTAGAAAAGGGATAACTCTCTTAGTAGAAGCGGCTGCGGAATAGAAGAATCACTAGTTTTAGGAGCCATCACTTCATCTCTTTCAAATCACTGCGGGGTTCGGATGCCATCTGTCTTAGTAGACTTATCTTCATTAGCTTCCATTGTGATGACCATAATCCACATCCTTGTTGATGTCATTAGTAGGAGTGCCAAAGACATCCGTAGATTCCATATTAAGAGCATCAAACTTGTTAGATGTAGAGATCTTAGTTCCCACGGTAGCCACATCGGAAGCATACTTCTTATTGACTTCCACCTTCGGTTCAGAGAGCCTTTTGGGTTGATATTGAACTGCTTACCTAACAGTTTAGTAAACCCTCCTTGGCCGGAATAGTAGAACCACCTTGCTTTCCCTTCTTATTTTTGTCTTGAAACCATCATTAACGCGCATAGTACGAACGGTAGTTTCAACAACTTTCGGACATTCAATAAGAGTATGACCAAAAATCTTACATTTATCACAATGAGGTGGTTTCCACTCGTATTCAACCCGTATCTTCTCAATAGTCAAAACCCGATCCATCGCGTAGCGGTGTCTCAACATAAGGTTGTCCGAAGCACCTCATCCGACTTCACTTTCAATCATGCATCTGCAAAACTACTCTCGACCCCACGAGTCCTTGCACATTTGGCTAGTAAAGGCATCTAACCTTTTAGGCGTGCCTATCAATGTGGCAAGAAGACTAAGGCCATCATCGAAACATAGCCGAGGAACATCATGGAATTTAACCACACCGAATGTTGGTCAAATCTCTTTAAGTAAGTTAGTGTTCAAGGTCCATGGTTAAGAATAATAGGAACCTTTCTAATCAACACGGACCGTTTTCGCAACATCATCAACACCTTTCTTTGAATTGAACTAAAGAAGAAGAACCCTTTGCATTCATCATAACCTTGTATACCAAACTTAGCCCACGCATGCGCATGTACAAAGTAACAACAACAGAAAAGCAAGGCGTTGACCAAGGAAATACCCATACAAAGTATTCTCAAACCTAGTGTTCAATGATGAAGTGCCTAAATTTTTATTCCTTCTACACCAAAACAGTAAAAACACTTTGAAAAGCCTCAAAAGAGCGAAAAATATTTAGAGCGTATTTTATGCAATAATTATCAAATCTAGTCCCGGTTATTCAAAACATGTAATTTTTCATAAAAGCCCCGGGGATTTTCAAGTTGTCAAAATTAGCCTTATAAAATTCAATTTTGCAAAATGGCAACTTTAGTCCCTGAAATTTCAAAGATTGACAGAAATTACCCCAGGACATTTTAATTTGAAAATTATTATTTTGGTCTTGGGAAAATTAAACTTGTCATAATAGGTCCTTTTGATAAATTTTGAAAAGTGCATTCCAGTCCCTCTAGTTTTGTGGAATGGCAAATATGGTCCTTATGATTATTATACCAAACCAATTAAACCCCCAACCACTTGACCCCTTCCACTGACCCTTTGAACCCCAACCACTTTACCCACCCAAACCGATGACCCCTTCACATCCAATAAAATATACGACCCATCTTCTCTTTCCCTCCCAAACACCTTTATCCTCTCTCATTTCTCTAACCCGAAACCTAGCATCACCATAACCCGGACACTCAACCTCAAGCATCCTTATCCGAATCTCAAAACCCCCAAAATCACCTTCATCATCTCTTTACCCACACCCCAAATCCCAAACCCACTCATTGTTTTCTCCCTCTTTTTCCCATGCCACCATGGCAATCCAAGTCTAAAAGCTCCAATAGATGGCTCGGATTTGTTCCCATCTATACCTACTTATTGGATGGCCAAGATTGATGGAAAGAAAGCACAAATTTGGTTCGCTTGATCTCACTGAAGAAACACAAGGAGTGAAGACTTGAAGACCTGTGGTATGTATAAATAGGAAGCCATAAGCCAGTGAGGCACCCCTAGTTTTAATTTAAAATTCAGTTTCTTTGTTTTTAAGTTCTATTGTACTTTATTTTAAATCAATGAAAAGCATTTTTCTACTTCAAGTTCATGTTTTATAAAGCACTGTTAGATGATTGTCTAATCTTGTTTGAAAGTTGTTAAAAGTTTTAAGTTCAAGTAACAAAATAATCTCAAAGAAAAGGGGGTCAAGGTAGTTTTTGTAGCTAGTCTTTTAAGTTTAATTTTAGTTTTCTAGTTTTAGTCTAGAATTATTTCTACAGTTTTATCTTCAATGTAATTTCATTGTAACTCTTTATTTTGAAATGCAATTAATTGTTTTTAATTTGATTTATGCAGTTTCTATGTTTGGAAGTCTTAATTTTGTCTTAAATATTGGTTCATGTTTTGTGTGTTTGGTTCATGCTTTCAAATGGTCAAAAGGTTTTAACCCGTTTGACTCATCAAGTCAAACCACCTTTAGCATGCTTGAGTTGGTTTAGAAGTCTTGATATTGATCACTAAGTTTTTCTGTCTATCTGAGATTAATCGAAGCAAGTTAGTCTGCTGTTCATGAGCTTAATTTAGAGCTTATTTGATTTTTTTTTTAAATTTGAAAATTTTGTTTTTCTTAAATGTTTGTAACCCAAACTCAATCTATTCTCAGTTGCAAGCATCAGTGTTAACAATAGCATACATTACATCACTTGAAACCACCAGTTATCTATTTTTCCCCGTCGACAGCTATCCAAGGCCAATTCAAGTGATCTCGCTTAATTTTGCCGCCAACAACTTTTTCCCGGCCCTAATTGTTATTTCTAAAATCTCGGTAGCTTAACTGTATCTGCTGCAGCTTTTTATTGCTTTTGGGACCTCCTTCCCACTTATAATTGCTCAAACGCCTTCAGTTGTTTTTCAGTCGCGATCAGATACCGGTCAACCTTTTTATCGCTTGTCAACTGCATATTAGGTTCTTCTGTAGTGTATTTAGGTTGCTTAGTTAGGTTTAGTTCATATTTAGCTTATTTGTCTCACCTAGGCTTATTTTGGTATGCTTATTCCTCCCTTAGTTTCTAATATTAGGACTCCCTAGCTAATTGCTTATGCCCATTGATTTCCCCTAGTTTTCTTAGTTTTATGCTTGTCTTTTTAGCTTATTTTGATTTAGATGCATCGTGTTAGCTTAATTGTTCACACCATGTTGCTTATCTAGTCGAATGCTTAGGCTTATTTGTACTTGAATCGTGTGCAGGGTGTTTGGTGTCCACTTACTGAATTTTCAAGCTAAAAGAGTGTTTGGTAAATCTGTCCAAGGCGTGTTTGTTTGCTTACTGTCCAAATAAGTCACATATAAGCTGATTATACGACTTATTGTGAATTTTCAACAGAAGTGTTTGCAAAGTTCCTTATGTGTTAGAAGCTTCAGCAAAAAGAAAAGAAAAAAAAAAAGTATTCAAAAAAGGGTACCAAGGGGATTCGAACCCTGGTCCCTGAGCTCAAGCACACGACCACTACACAACAACACACAACCATCTTGCCCTTGGGACTTGTCTCGTTGAGTTTTACACAAATAATCCTCTTAACCTTTATACACAGTTTTGCTCATAAGCTATTTTTAGCTTATTTCTTGCTTATTTTCAATAGCAACCACCACTTTTTTCATTTTTCCTAGAACCAGTAATATGTAAAGTAGTTTTTGTGAATTTTTGAGATTTTTCTTAAAACGTTTAGTATTTTTAATTACTTAATTAGTTTAAAATCGTTTTTAAATCGTAGAAAATAAAATAAAATTCAAAAAAATACCCGGTCTTTTTCTAAAATTATTTTTAGTCAATTAGGACGTAGGAAAATTGATTTCACACCGTAGCCCTTAAATTGCAAAATTTTTACGTTTATGGCTCGGGTTGTTTGCTTGGTTTTTTACGTTTTTACGTTTTAGGACCCTAGGACTTAGTGTAGCTTAGTTTTATCATTCTTTAGGCTTAGTATTGGTTTATTAGGGTTCCCTTGCCTTAATTGCTTTCCCGTTATTTAATTCGTAGATAAGGTAATTCAAATCAACAAATCATTGAAACCAATTCAAGTTCAAATCACGAAACTCAACGAATCCTTCCATTCACACCTCGTTGAGACACGACCCGGGAAATCACTTTTCCGGCATCACTTTTTTCACACCCGTAAGATTTGATACGTTAATCTTTTTCCTAAAGGGTTGATTTGTCAAGTTTTACGGTTATTTTGATATACGTTGATATTGTGTTTTTCACCACTCACTTCACAACGAATCAAATTTTGGAGCCGCTGCCGGGGAGGTGTGTTGCGACAATATCGTGAAGTTTTTGCCATTAGTGACTTGAAGAACCTTCCTCGTGAAGTTATTGTTTTTATAAAATACAAAATACAAAAATATTTTCTTTTCTTTGTATATATATGTAAAAGATTAAAAATACAAAATGATTTTCCTTGTTGTTTTAAATAATATAGAAGACACAATCAATATAACATTCTCAACTGAGGTGTTATCATTATAAGTTCCCGAACCAAAGATTTAAAACTTGCCTTTGTGTCGCTCGTGTTTTGGTTTACTTTTATCGGTTTAACAACCTGTGTGAGGGGTATAAGGACGGCCTGACATTAAATTGCGGCTGAAAAGAGACGGGTTTTTAATAAGCTTCGCGCTAACCTACTAAGTTTCTCCGCTCCTTTGTGCGTTTTACTTATAGAAGTGATCATTTCACGTGGGATTATTGGTTTAAGTTCACTGTGTTTTGCCTCGGTCTTGTTTGAAAGTGTTGTTTTGGAGTGCATGCGCGCTCGTTCTTCTAGATCATTGAGCCCTTTTCGTGATCTAGCAGAAATTCCTAGAAGACGTTCTCATAGACGTGTTGCCCAAATAGTCGAACCCGAGATTCGTACTATTCCAAACAATATGGCAGACGAACGAACTATGGCGGAAATGCTCCAGGCACCCACCGAGGTTATGGAGATGCCATCGTTTTACCACCAATCAATTTTGATCACTTTGAATTGAAGACGCATTTGATCCAACTTGTGTCTACGAATCAATTCCACGGGTTTGATCGAGAAGACCCGTATGCACACATTCGTTGGTTTAACAAGTTGACCTCAACTATCAATTACAAGGATGTACCACAAAAAGTGATCAAAATGATGCTATTTCGCTCACTTGAGGGGCAGCCCGGATTTGGCTGGAAAAAGAACCCCCTCGAACCATCGAAACTTGGGAGGATCTTGTTCAAAAGTTTGTCAATTATTTCTTTCCTCCATCAAAGAAAACTAATCTTAAAAATGAAATTTCTGGATTTCGTCAAAATTTCGATGAAAACTTTGGAGAGGCATGGGAGAGATTCAAAGATCTCCTCAGGAAATGCCCCATCATGAATTCACGGAGCTTCAACAAGTTAATATCTTTTATAATGGGTTGAACGGTAACTATCAAGATTCTTTGAAAGCCGCGGTGGCAATATCTTGAATCGTAAGCCTAAAGATGTGATTGAGATTTGCGAAATAAAATCAAAAGTTCCTATTTCTCGCAACAAAGTCAATATTTCGAACACTCCTGCTTCTTCATCCGGTAACTCTTCCGAGTTAGCCGCTCCGTTAGCCGCTCTAACGGACGTCATCCGTTGTATGATGAAAGAGGTAAAGGAAATCAAAAGCGAAATTCATAAGCCGGAACCAATCAAAGCCGTGAACAAGGTGTGTGAAACTTGTAGTGGTCCACACGCGTATTATGATTGTCAAGCAACCGATGCTTCTTCTTACCAAGCTCGTAGCTTCTGTAAACCACAATCAATACCGACCACAAGCTGATCCTCACTACCGTGCACCTTGCAGTATGACACCACCCTGGTTTCCTCCTCCTGCAAAACCATGGCAATCAAAATCGCTTTGTTTCGAATCAAGGACAAAACTTCAATAACTCTCAAAATTTCAATCAGAACCGGAACAATTTCAACCAACCATATCAAGCTCCAAATCAGCAAAGTTATCAACAACCTTCTCAAGCTCCCCTACCAAATGACTTCATGAAAATTACTGAGTCAAGCATACGTTCAATGCAAACTCAGATCAATAACATGAGAGTTGAGCTAAAAAAGGAAATTGATACCACAATGTCTCGGCAGACAAATGAGTTGAAGAATATAATGAGCAGTTTCATGAACATGAATATGAACAAAGCTTCATCATCTTCTGGAGGACTCCCAAGCAATACAGTTCCTAATCCAAATGCCGAGTTGAAAGCCGTCACCACTCGTAGTGGTAAGACGCACAATGGACCTTCGACTCCAATGCCTCCTCCACCAGGAGCAATGAGTCAAGTTACCAAGGATACTACAGACAAGGTGCATTTCCACGGTACCAAGCACACGTCCCACTTCGGTAGTCCAAGCTTTAAGTCCGAACCGAAGTTCCGAAGACAAATTCTGAGCCGAAATGACTTCTATCCCGGCTCAAAAGTCTAGTCGCTTCCTTACCCATCAAGATTGCATGATGAGAAGCTCAAAGACAAAACCAAAGAGCAAATGGAAAAATTTTCCAAATTTTCAATGAACTGCACTTTGATATAAGCTTCGTTGATGCTCTCGTTCTAATACCCAAATTTGCATCCACGGCTTAAGCTTGCTTTGGCGAGCAACAAAGATAAGTTATCTGAAATGGCTAAACCCCTCTCAATGAGCAATGCTCTGCGGTCCTTCTCAAGAAGCTTCCCAAAAAGCTTGAAGACCCGGCAGGTTTTTAATCCCGTGTGATTTCTTGGGGATGGTTCAATGCTTCGCCTTGGCCGATCTTGGCGCAAGCATTAACCTCATGCCACTCTCAGTATGGAAGAAACTATCTCTTCCTAAACTTACATCCACTTGTATGACACTCGAGCTAGCGGACCGTACCAAAACTCGTCCACTTGGGATAGCGAGGATGTCGTGGTAAAAGTAGGAAAGTTTCACTTTCCTACTGACTTTGTTGTAGTAGACTTTGATGCAGATCCTAGAGTTCCCCTCATCTTAGGGAGAGCTTTCTTGAGAACGAGCCGTGCTCTAATTGATGTATTTTCTGAAGAGTTGACCATACGGGTTGACAACAAAAAACTCACGTTTAATATCAACCAGAACTCCAAACCTCTATACAAACATAGTGTTGCCACAATTGATCAAAAATCCGAAAGAATCAATGCAACACTCTCAAATTTCACGGTTGAGAGGAGTCACCAAAACGCGGTTTGAGCTAAAAACTTTGAAAATCAACCCTGGTTCAAACACATGGTTTGAAAGTTGTACCAAGGAAGTCGAGAGTGTTCTTGATGATGACCTAGAATCGGAGACTTTATCGGAAGTGGTGGAAATTGCTAGCTCTAAGAGCACACCACTTGTCCCACCTCCGGAATCAGTTTATCGTATTGAGTTTGTTAACTCTGTGAATGAAACCAAACTCTCTTCAGTTTCATCTGGATTGGATGATGATGTTTGTGATCCAATGGGAGACATTCTTCCCATTGAAGAATTGCTCAAAAATGATCCATCATCCCCTAGTCTTATTATTTCCGACTCTTCCATCCCTTCTCTCACTCTGGATGAGGAAGATGACAACCTTTGGAATGAAGTCGATGCCTTTCTTAGTGATGAGTCGATTCCAACAGGAATTGATAATACTTACTTTGATTCGGAGGGGGATATCCTTTTTCTGGAAAATCTGTTGATTGAAGAACCGTTTCCAACCCTCCCTACCGGTAATTCTGTTGACAATCACCACACAAACTTCAAGACTAAGCTTAAAAATGTCAAAAATGGTGATTTGCTTCTTTCTGATGAGGAATGGACTTGCATTCTCATGCACATCTTTATTCCATTCTTCAGAGATGGTGTGGTTGCTCTTTCCCTTTTCTCTTTCGGGAATGAGGACACCATCTTTGACCCTGGTATCATCCTTTATAGTTTCTACTATTAACAATACGCGGTGTAGTATCTCGTCGGTGTGGAACTTTCTGATGTTCATATGTTTATTAACACTGTGAACGAAAGTCCGATCGAGATTGGTTTTCCACGTTGCTTCCCCAAAAACAAATGAATACGGGGTCGAGTCAGGCTAGCGACTCGGGAATCAAAAACAGTAGCACACTATATGGGTTTTCACCCATATTTCTGACTTCTTTTTATTTTCTACCACCCTAGTGTGGGGGAGTTGCCCCCCGCTGTTGTATATAAAGTTTTCTGAAAAAAAAAAAAAAAAAAAAAAAATCAAATAATGGCCGTAGTATTTCCCTTTTACGTTCTATGTTTCGGCATAACCGCCGGTACTTTGAATATTGAGGGCAATATTCATTTCTAGTGTGGGGGGAAATTCTCAAGAATTTTATCATATGTATTACCATCTTATTCCCCCATTTTTGGCCAAAATTTTTTTATGGTTATCAGTCCGCCATGTCTAATAAACAAAAGGATTGGCTAATCCAGGAGCAAACGGCTCTTGGTAAAGATATCTCAAATCCGTTGACGGCTTGCAATTTGCCCAAAATTGTATGGTGTTCAGCTCACCATATCTTTAATTAGTGAAGAGTTGGCTAGCCCGCAAGTTTATGGCTTGTTGTAAAGGCAGTTGGAAAACCATAATTGGTAATCGACTCACCAAAGATATTTTATCTAAGAGTTGGCTAGTCCCGAAGCAAACGGCTTCTGGTAAAGACAAATCAAAACCGTTGAAAGCTGGTGATTTGCTCAAAATCATATGGTTATCAGTGTACCATAGTTCTTACTTGAACTGAAACATTTGGCTACTCCAGAAGTAATGGCTTTTGGTAAAGAGATTCAAATCCATTAAGTTTTCTCAAAAGATTGCTAGGGACTAGCAATGGTTTAGTGTGGGGGATTGATGAGTGTCTAAATACTCATCATTTTTATTCCTTCTACACTGCAAAAACAGTCAAAAACACTTTGAAAAGCCTAAAAAAAAGACAGAAAAAATATTTAGACTGTATTTTATGCAATAATTGTCAAAATCTAGTCCCTGGTTATTCAAAACATGTAATTTTTCATAAAAGGCCCTCAGGGATTTTCAAGTTGTCAAAATTAGCCTTATAAAATTCAATTTTGCAAAATGGCAACTTTAGTCCCTGAAATTTCAAAGATTGACAGAAATTACCCCAGGACATTTTTAATTTGAAAATTATTATTTTTGGTCCTTGGGAAAATTAAACTTGTCATAATAGGTCCTTTTGATAAATTTTTGAAAAGTGCCAGTCCCTCTAGTTTTGTGGAATGGCAAATATGGTCCTTGTGATTATTATACCAAACCAATTAAACCCCCAACCACTTGACCCCTTCCCCTTGACCCTTTGAACCCCCAACCACTTTACCAACCCAAACTGATGACCCCCCTTCACATCCAATAAAATATACGACCCATCTTCTCTTTCCCTCCCAAACACCTTTATCCTCTCTCCTTTCTCTCTAACCCAGAAACCTAGCATCACCATAACCCAGACACTCAACCTCAAGCATCCCTATTATCCAGAATCTCAAAACCCCAAAATCACCTTCATCTCTTTTACCCAGTCACCCCCAAATCCCAAACCCACTCACTGTTTTCCCACTCTTTTTCCCACTGCCACCATGGCAATCCAAGTCTAAAAGCTCCAATAGATGGCTCGGATTTGTTCCCATCTATACCTACTTATTGGATGGCCAGGATTGATGGAAAGAAAGCACAAATTTGGTCTTTGGCTTGACTGCTCACAGAGAAGAAACACAAGGAGTGAAGACTTGAAGACCTTAGAGTTGTAGTATAAATAGGAAGCCATTGTAAGCCAAGGAGGCACCCCTAGTTTTAATTTAAAAATTCAGTTTCTTTGTTTTTAAGTTCTATTGTAATTTATTTTTAAATCAATGAAAAGCATTTTTCTACTTCAAGTTCATGTTTTATAAAGCACTGTTAGATGATTGTCTAATCTTGTTTGAAAGTTGTTAAAAGTTTTAAGTTCAAGTAACAAAATAATCTCAAAGAAAAGGGGGTCAAGGTAGTTTTTCGGTAGCTAGTCTTTTTAAGTTTAATTTTAGTTTTCTAGATTTAGTCTAGAATTATTTCTCAGCTCAGTTTTATCTTCAATGTAATTTCATTGTAACTCTTTATTTTTGAAATGCAATTCGACTTCTGTTTTTAATTTGATTTATGCAGTTTCTATGTTTGGAAGTCTTAATTTTGTCTTAAATATTGGTTCATGTTTTAGGTGTTTGGTTCATGCTTTCAAATGGTCAAAATTCAGTTTTAACCCGTTTGACTCATCAAGTCAAACCACCTTTAGCATGCTTGAGTTGGTTTAGAAGTCTTGATATTGATCACTAAGTTTTTCTGTCTATCTGAGATTACACTGAACAGCAGTTAGTCTGCTGTTCATGAGCTAATTTTAGAGCTTATTTGATTTTTTTTTTAAATTTGAAAATTTTGTTTTTCTTAAATGTTTGTAACCCAAACTCAATCTATTCTCAGTTGCAAGCATCAGTGTTAACTATAGCATACATTACATCACTCTTGAAACCACCCAGTTATCTATTTTTCCCTGTTCTGTATCAGCTATCCAGTGGCCAATTCAAGCTGATCTCAGCTTAATTTTAAGCTGCCAACAGCTTTTTCCCTGGCCCCTAATTGTTATTTCTAAAATCTCTGGTAGCTTAACTGTATCTGTGCAGCTTTTTATTGCTTTAAGGGACCTCCTTCCAGCTTATAATTAAGCTCAAACAGACCCCCTTCAGGTTGTTTTTCAGGCTGCGCATCAGTACACAGGTCAACCTTTTTTTTTATCAGTGCTTGTCAACTGCATAATTAGGTCTACTGTAGTGTATTTAGGTTTCTTAGTTAGGTTTAGTTCATATTTTAGCTTATTTAAGTCTCACCTAGTGCTTATTTTGGTATGCTTATTCCTCCCTTAGTTTCTAATATTAGGACTCCCTAGCTAATTGCTTATGCCCACTGATTTCCCCTAGTTTTCTTAGTTTTATGCTTGTCTTTTTAGCTTATTTCAGATTTAGATGCATTTGTGTTAGCTTAATTGTTCACCCATGTTGCTTATCTAGTCGAACTGCTTAGAGCTTATTTGTGCTGAATCAGTGTGCAAAAAGGGTGTTTGGGTGACCACTTAACTGAGTTTTCAATCTAAAAGAGTGTTTGGTAAATCTGTCCAAGGTGTGTTTGTTTGCTTACTGTCCAAATAAGCCACATATAAGCTGATTATACAGCTTATTGTGAATTTTCAAACAGAAGTGTTTGCAAAAGTTCCTTATTGTGTTAGAAGCTTGAAGCAGCAAAAGAAAAAAAAAATAGTATTCAAAAAAGGGTACCAAGGGGATTCGAACCCTGGTCCCTGAGCTCAAGCACACGACCACTACACAACAACACACAACCATCTTGCCCTTGGGACTTGTCTCGTTGAGTTTTACACAAATAATCCTCTTAACCTTTATACACAGTTTTGCTCATAAGCTATTTTTAGCTTATTTCTTGCTTATTTTCAATAGCAACCACCACTTTTTTCATTTTTCCTAGAACCAGTAATATGTAAAGTAGTTTTTGTGAATTTTTGAGATTTTTCTTAAAACGTTTAGTATTTTTAATTACTTAATTAGTTTAAAATCGTTTTTAAATCGTAGAAAATAAAATAAAATTCAAAAAAATACCCGGTCTTTTTCTAAAATTATTTTTAGTCAATTAGGACGTAGGAAAATTGATTTCACACCGTAGCCCTTAAATTGCAAAATTTTTACGTTTATGGCTCGGGTTGTTTGCCGTTTTTTTTACGTTTTTACGTTTTAGGACCCTAGGACTTAGTGTAGCTTAGTTTTATCATTCTTTAGGCTTAGTATTGGTTTATTAGGGTTCCCTTGCCTTAATTGCTTTCCCGTTATTTAATTCGTAGATAAGGTAATTCAAATCAACAAATCATTGAAACCAATTCAAGTTCAAATCACGAAACTCAACGAATCCTTCCATTCACACCTCGTTGAGACACGACCCGGGAAATCACTTTTCCGGCATCACTTTTTTCACACCCGTAAGATTTGATACGTTAATCTTTTTCCTAAAGGGTTGATTTGTCAAGTTTTACGGTTATTTTGATATACGTTGATATTGTGTTTTTCACCACTCACTTCACAACGAATCAAATTTTGGAGCCGCTGCCGGGGAGGTGTGTTGCGACAATATCGTGAAGTTTTTGCCATTAGTGACTTGAAGAACCTTCCTCGTGAAGTTATTGTTTTTATAAAAATACAAAAATACAAAAATATTTTTCTTTTCTTTGTATATATATGTAAAAGATTAAAAATACAAAATGATTTTCCTTGTTGTTTTAAATAATATAGAAGACACAATCAATATAACATTCTCAACTGAGGTGTTATCATTATAAGTTCCCGAACAAAAGATTTAAAACTTGCCTTTGTGTCGCTCGTGTTTTGGTTTACTTTTATCGGTTTAACAAACTGTGTGAGGGGTATAAGGACGGCCTGACATTAAATTGCGGCTGAAAAGAGACGGGTTTTTAATAAGCTTCGCGCTAACCTACTAAGTTTCTCCGCTCCTTTGTGCGTTTTACTTATAGAAGTGATCATTTCACGTGGGATTATTGGTTTAAGTTCACTGTGTTTTGCCTCGGTCTTGTTTTAATTGAAAGTGTTGTTTTTGGTAGTGCATGCGCACTCGTTCTTCTAGATCATTGAGCCCTTTTCGTGATCTAGCAGAAATTCCTAGAAGACGTTCTCATAGACGTGCTGCCCAAATAGTCGAACCCGAGATTCGTACTATTCCAAACAATATGGCAGACGAACGAACTATGGCGGAAATGCTCCAGGCACCCACCGAAGGTTATGGAGATGCCATCGTTTTACCACCAATCAATTCTGATCACTTTGAATTGAAGACGCATTTGATCCAACTTGTGTCTACGAATCAATTCCACGGGTTTGATCGAGAAGACCCGTATGCACACATTCGTTGGTTTAACAAGTTGACCTCAACTATCAATTACAAGGATGTACCACAAAAAGTGATCAAACTGATGCTATTTCCGTTCTCACTTGAGGGGGCAGCCCGGATTTGGCTGGAAAAAGAACCCCCTCGAACCATCGAAACTTGGGAGGATCTTGTTCAAAAGTTTGTCAATTATTTCTTTCCTCCATCCAAGACAACTAATCTTAAAATGAAATTTCTGGATTTCGTCAAAATTTCGATGAAAACTTTGGAGAGGCATGGGAGAGATTCAAAGATCTTCTCAGGAAATGCCCCCATCATGAATTCACGGAGCTTCAACAAGTTAATATCTTTTATAATGGGTTGAACGGTAACGATCAAGATTCTTTGAACGCAGCCGTCGGTGGCAATATCTTGAATCGTAAGCCTAAAGATGTGATTGAGATTTGCGAAATAAAATCAAAAGTTCCTATTTCTCGCAACAAAGTCAATATTCCGAACACTCCTGCTTCTTCATCCGGTAACTCTTCCGAGTTAGCCGCTCCGTTAGCCGCTCTAACGGACGTCATCCGCTGTATGATGAAAGAGGTAAAGGAAATCAAAAGCGAAATTCATAAGCCCGAACCAATCAAAGCCGTGAACAAGGTGTGTGAAACTTGTAGTGGTCCACACGCGTATTATGATTGTCAAGCAACCGATGCTTCTTTTGACCAAGCTCCCGTAGCTTCTCGTAAACCACAATCAATACCGACCACAAGCTGATCCTCACTACCGTGCACCTAGCAGTATGACACCACCCGGTTTTCCTCCTGTGCAAAACCATGGCAATCAAAATCGCTTTGTTCTGAATCAAGGACAAAACTTCAATAACTCTCAAAATTTCAATCAGAACCGGAACAATTTCAACCAACCATATCAAGCTCCAAATCAGCAAAGTTATCAACAACCTTCTCAAGCTCCCCTACCAAATGACTTCATGAAAATTACTGAGTCAAGCATACGTTCAATGCAAACTCAGATCAATAACATGAGAGTTGAGCTAAAAAGGAAATTGATACCACAATGTCTCGGCAGACAAATGAGTTGAAGAATATAATGAGCAGTTTCATGAACATGAATATGAACAAAGCTTCATCATCTTCTGGAGGACTCCCAAGCAATACAGTTCCTAATCCAAATGCCGAGTTGAAAGCCGTCACCACTTGTAGTGGTAAGACGCACAATGGACCTTCGACTCCAATGCCTCCTCCACCAGGAGCAATGAGTCAAGTTACCAAGGATACAACGGACAAGGTGCATTTCTCAAGCCCACGAAGTACCGCACACGTCCCACCTTCGGTAGTCCAAGCTTTAAGATCGGAACCCGAAGTTCGAAGACAAATTCTGAGCCAGAAATGACTTCTATCCCGGCTCAAAAGTCTAGTCAGCTTCCTTACCCATCAAGATTGCATGATGAGAAGCTCAAAGACAAAACCAAAGAGCAAATGGAAAAAATTTTCCAAATTTTCAATGAACTGCACTTTGATATAAGCTTCGTTGATGCTCTCGTTCTAATGCCCAAATTTGCATCCACGCTTAAAGGCTTGCTGAGCAACAAAGATAAGTTATCTGAGATGGCTAAAACCCCTCTCAATGAGCAATGCTCTGCGGTCCTTCTCAAGAAGCTTCCCAAAAAGCTTGAAGACCCTGGCAGGGTTTTAATCCCGTGTGATTTCTTGGGGATGGTTCAATGCTCCGCCTTGGCCGATCTTGGCGCAAGCATTAACCTCATGCCACTCTCAGTATGGAAGAAACTGTCTCTTCCTAAACTTACATCCACTTGTATGACACTCGAGCTAGCGGACCGTACCAAAACTCGTCCACTTGGGATAGCCGAGGATGTCGTAGTAAAAGTAGGAAAGTTTCACTTTCCTACTGACTTTGTTGTAGTAGACTTTGATGCAGATCCTAGAGTTCCCCTCATCTTAGGGAGAGCTTTCTTGAGAACGAGCCGTGCTCTAATTGATGTATTTGCTGAAGAGTTGACCATACGGGTTGACAACGAAAAACTCACGTTTAATATCAACCAGAACTCCAAACCTCTATACAAACATAGTGTTGCCACAATTGATCAAAAATCTGAAAGAATCAATGCAACACTCTCAAATTTCACGGTTAAGAAGAGTCACCAAAAACGTCTGAGCTAAAACTTTGAAAATCAACCCTGGTTCAAACACATGGTTTGAAAGTTGTACCAAGGAAGTCGAGAGTGTTCTTGATGATGACCTAGAATCGGAGACTTTATCGGAAGTGGTGGAAATTGCTAGCTCTAAGAGCACACCACTTGTCCCACCTCCGGAATCAGTTTATCGTATTGAGTTTGTTAACTCTGTGAATGAAACCAAACTCTCTTCAGTTTCATCTGGATTGGATGTTGATGTTTGTGATCCAATGGGAGACATTCTTCCCATTGAAGAATTGCTCAAAAATGATCCATCATCTCCTAGTCTTATTATTTCCGACTCTTCCATCCCTTCTCTCTCTCCGGATGAGGAAGATGACAACTTTTGGAATGAAGTCGATGCCTTTCTTAGTGATGAGTCGATTCCAACAGGAATTGATAATACTTACTTTGATTCGGAGGGGGATATCCTTTTTCTGGAAAATCTGTTGATTGAAGAACCGTTTCCAACCCTCCCTACCGGTAATTCTGTTGACAATCACCACACAAACTTCAAGACTAAGCTTAAAAATGTCAAAAATGGTGATTTGCTTTTTCCTGCTGAGGAATGGACTTGCATTCTCATGCACATCTTTATTCCATTCTTCACAGATGGTGTGGTTGCTCTTTCCCTTTTCTCCTTCGGGAATGAGGACACCATCTTTGACCCCGGTATCATCCTTTATAGTTTCTACTATTAACAATACCGCGGTTGTATCTCGTCGGTGTGGAACTTTCTGATGTTCATATGTTTATTAACACTGTGAACGAAAGTCCGATCGAGATTGGTTTTCCACGTTGCTTCCCCAAAAACAAATGAATACGGGGTCGAGTCAAGCTAGCGACTCGGGAATCAAAACAGTAGCACACTATATGGGTTTTCACCCATATTTCTGACTTCTTTTTATTTTCTACCACCCTAGTGTGGGGGAGTTGCCCCACGCATTGTATATAAAGTTTTCAAAAAAAAAAAAAAAAAAATCAAATAATGGCCGTAGTATTTCCCTTTTACGTTCTATGTTTCCGCATAACCGCCGGTACTTTGAATATTGAGGGCAATATTCATTTCTAGTGTGGGGGGAAATTCTCAAGAATTTTATCATATGTATTACCATCTTATTCCCCCATTTTTGGCCAAAATTTTTTATGGTTATCAGTCCGCCATGTCTAATAAACAAAAGGATTGGCTAATCCAGGAGCAAACGGCTCTTGGTAAAGATATCTCAAATCCGTTGACGGCTTGCAATTTGCCCAAAATTGTATGGTGTTCAGCTCACCATATCTTTAATTAGTGAAGAGTTGGCTAGCCGGCAAGTTTATGGCTTGTTGTAAAGGCAGTTGGAAAACCATAATTGGTAATCGACTCACCAAAGATATTTTATCTAAGAGTTGGCTAGTCCAGAAGCAAACGGCTTCTGGTAAAGACAAATCAAAACCGTTGAAAGCTGGTGATTTGCTCAAAATCATATGGTTATCAGTGTACCATAGTTCTTACTTGAACTGAAACATTTGGCTACTCCAGAAGTAATGGCTTTTGGTAAAGAGATTCAAATCCATTAAGTTTTCTCAAAAGATTGCTAGGGACTAGCAATGGTTTAGTGTGGGGGATTGATGAGTGTCTAAATACTCATCATTTTTATTCTTTCTACACTGCAAAAACAGTCAAAAACACTTTGAAAAGCCTAAAAAAAAGACAGAAAAAATATTTAGACTGTATTTTATGCAATAATTGTCAAAATCTAGTCCCTGGTTATTCAAAACATGTAATTTTTCATAAAAGGCCCTCAGGGATTTTCAAGTTGTCAAAATTAGCCTTATAAAATTCAATTTTGCAAAATGGCAACTTTAGTCCCTGAAATTTCAAAGATTGATAGAAATTACCCCAGGACATTTTTAATTTGAAAATTATTATTTTTGGTCCTTGGGAAAATTAAACTTGTCATAATAGGTCCTTTTTATAAATTTTGGAAAAGTGCAGTTTCAGTCCCTCTAGTTTTGTGGAATGGCAAATATGGTCCTTGTGATTATTATACCAAACCAATTAAACCCCCAACCACTTGACCCCTTCCCCTTGACCCTTTGAACCCCCAACCACTTTACCCACCCAAACTGATGACCCCCCTTCACATCCAATAAAATATACGACCCATCTTCTCTTTCCCTCCCAAACACCTTTATCCTCTCTCCTTTCTCTCTAACCCAGAAACCTAGCATCACCATAACCCAGACACTCAACCTCAAGCATCCCTATTATCCAGAATCTCAAAACCCCAAAATCACCTTCATCTCTTTTACCCAGTCACCCCCAAATCCCAAACCCACTCACTGTTTTCCCACTCTTTTTCCCACTGCCACCATGGCAATCCAAGTCTAAAAGCTCCAATAGATGGCTCGGATTTGTTCCCATCTATACCTACTTATTGGATGGCCAGGATT
The DNA here is from genome assembly GCA_910596185.1 of Chrysanthemum makinoi. Taxonomy (NCBI): domain Eukaryota; kingdom Viridiplantae; phylum Streptophyta; class Magnoliopsida; order Asterales; family Asteraceae; genus Chrysanthemum; species Chrysanthemum makinoi. The sequence goes on along the minus strand of OU343222.1, from coordinate 322,851,644 downwards.
GATGGAAAGAAAGCACAAATTTGGTCTTTGGCTTGACTGCTCACAGAGAAGAAACACAAGGAGTGAAGACTTGAAGACCTTGGAGTTGTAGTATAAATAGGAAGCCATTGTAAGCCAAGGAGGCACCCCTAGTTTTAATTTAAAAATTCAGTTTCTTTGTTTTTAAGTTCTATTGTAATTTATTTTTAAATCAATGAAAAGCATTTTTCTACTTCAAGTTCATGTTTTATAAAGCACTGTTAGATGATTGTCTAATCTTGTTTGAAAGCTGTTAAAAGTTTTAAGTTCAAGTAACAAAATAATCTCAAAGAAAAGGGGGTCAAGGTAGTTTTTCGGTAGCTAGTCTTTTTAAGTTTAATTTTAGTTTTCTAGTTTTAGTCTAGAATTATTTCTCAGCTCAGTTTTATCTTCAATGTAATTTCATTGTAACTCTTTATTTTTGAAATGCAATTCGACTTCTGTTTTTAATTTGATTTATGCAGTTTCTATGTTTGGAAGTCTTAATTTTGTCTTAAATATTGGTTCATGTTTTAGGTGTTTGGTTCATGCTTTCAAATGGTCAAAATTCAGTTTTAACCCGTTTGACTCATCAAGTCAAACCACCTTTAGCATGCTTGAGTTGGTTTAGAAGTCTTGATATTGATCACTAAGTTTTTCTGTCTATCTGAGATTACACTGAACAGCAGTTAGTCTGCTGTTCATGAGCTAATTTTAGAGCTTATTTGATTTTTTTTTTAAATTTGAAAATTTTGTTTTTCTTAAATGTTTGTAACCCAAACTCAATCTATTCTCAGTTGCAAGCATCAGTGTTAACTATAGCATACATTACATCACTCTTGAAACCACCCAGTTATCTATTTTTCCCTGTTCTGTATCAGCTATCCAGTGGCCAATTCAAGCTGATCTCAGCTTAATTTTAAGCCGCCAACAGCTTTTCCCTGTGGCCCCTAATGTTATTTCTAAAATCTCTGGTAGCTTAACTGTATCTGTGCAGCTTTTTATTGCTTTAAGGGACCTCCTTCCAGCTTATAATTAAGCTCAAACAGACCCCCTTCAGGTTGTTTTTCAGGCTGCGCATCAGTACACAGGTCAACCTTTTTTTTTATCAGTGCTTGTCAACTGCATAATTAGGTCTAGTGTAGTGTATTTAGGTTGCTTAGTTAGGTTTAGTTCATATTTTAGCTTATTTAAGTCTCACCTAGTGCTTATTTTGGTATGCTTATTCCTCCCTTAGTTTCTAATATTAGGACTCCCTAGCTAATTGCTTATGCCCACTGATTTCCCCTAGTTTTCTTAGTTTTATGCTTGTCTTTTAGCTTATTTGATTTAGATGCATTTGTGTTAGCTTAATTGTTCACCCATGTTGCTTATCTAGTCGAACTGCTTAGTGCTTATTTGTACTGAATCAGTGTGCAAAAGGGTGTTTGGGTGTCCACTTACTGAATTTTCAAGCTAAAAGAGTGTTTGGTAAATCTGTCCAAGGCGTGTTTGTTTGCTTACTGTCCAAATAAGTCACATATAAGTGATTATACACTTATTGTGAATTTTCAAACGAAGTGTTTGCAAAAGTTCCTTATTGTGTTAGAAGCTTGAGAGCAAAAGAAAGAAAAAAAAGTATTCAAAAAGGGTACCAAGGGGATTCGAACCTGGTCCCCGAGTTCTCAAGCACGACCACTACACAACAACACACAACCATCTTGCCCTTGGGACTTGTCTCGTTGAGTTTTACACAAATAATCCTCTTAACCTTTATACACAGTTTTGCTCATAAGCTATTTTTAGCTTATTTCTTGCTTATTTTCAATTGCAACCACCACTTTTTCATTTTTTCCTAGAACCAGTAATATGTAAAGTAGTTTTGTGAATTTTGAGATTTTTCTTAAAACGTTTAGTATTTTTAATTACTTAATTAGTTTAAAATCGTTTTTAATTCGTAGAAAATAAAATAAAATTCAAAAAAATACCCGGTCTTTTTCTAAAATTATTTTTAGTCAATTAGGACGTAGGAAAATTGATTTCACACCGTAGCCCTTAAATTGCAAAATTTTTACGTTTATGGCTCGGGTTGTTTTCCCTTTTTTTTACGTTTTTACGTTTTAGGACCCTAGGACTTAGTGTAGCTTAGTTTTATCATTCTTTAGGCTTAGTATTAGTTTATTAGGGTTCCCTTGCCTTAATTGCTTTCCCGTTATTTAATTCGTAGATAACGTAATTCAAATCAACAAATCATTGAAACCAATTCAAGTTCAAATCACGAAACTCAACGAATCCTTCCATTCACACCTCCTTGGGACACGACTCGGGAAATCACTTTTCCGGCATCACTTTTATCACACCCGTAAGATTTGATACGTTAATCTTTTTCCTAAAGTGTTGATTTGTCAAGTTTTACGGTTATTTTGATATACGTTGATATTGTGTTTTTCACCACTCACTTCACAACGAATCATTCACCTCTTCAACCACTTTCATTAGGACAGAAAGATCCACACCATAAGCGTTCGTACTACACTTCAACCTACGAAAGTTTGACGTGTGTTTCTGTGGTTCAGTAGAAGTAACACCAGCATAAGATGAAGAAGGTTGTTTTAAAACATCAACCTTCTCACTACCTACAGCCCCATGTGCATTCGTATCAACCTTAGCATTAGCATTAGAAGCCATAGGACCACTCTTATCTTGAGGAGATTTTGAATAATAACCAATAGCAGTAAGCATCTCTTCAAACTCCATCTGTGACTGCGGTACCTTAAGATGCTCAAATGGACGAGCCCCAGTAAAAGTAGTAGTATCCACTATCACAGCTGGTTTTAATGGTTGCCCATCTTCACCCACAAGAACCAGTTTTCCATCAAAGATTTGTTTTTCAATAGCACGAATTTTCAATAAAGTATCATGACCCTCAGGCGTGGCATGACTAGGTGCGTCATGGCTAGGGCTTGAACCAAGTGAAACCGGCTCCACTTGTTCATCAGAACGAGAATAAGAAGCATTATCTGCAAGATCATCATTCCTACTATTAGGGTTCATTGTCGATTGAAGAATCGACTCACTAGGACTAACAGTAGGTTCATCATTGTTAAAATCATCAACCTTGTCCATAACAACAAACAAGAAAGTAAAGCAACCCTAAAAACCGAAAACCATAAAGTAGAACCGAAACCCTAAGAAAAACGAAACACCAAGATAGCAAGAAGATCCACGTCAATCTTCAGTCACGATAATCTTAGTTACACTAAGGCATGATTAAAGCGCAAGATACTAACCAACATCAATCATGATAACAGCAGGTTCGATAAAAAACAGTAGCGGCGATTAGAAAAGTAAACCCTAAAAAAAACGATAGATCAACCCCTAAAAACAAGACTTATTCGCTTAATCAGAACCAATTAACTCCCCACGCATGGTGTGTTAAGTAGAATAGATCAAGGTCACAGGTAATTGAGAATAGGAATAGAAAGATCGGAATGTTAGGGTTAGATGTGATCGTCGGAAATCGCAGGAGGTTAGATCGGTTTTAGGTGTTTAGGGGTTTTATTTTTCCATCTCTTGTATTTATTAAGCTAAACCTAAAACTTTGTTTATGTGTTTTCTTAATACAAACCGATCGTACATCCCTTTAGGGTGTCGATCCTCAAACCTTTTCCAAACTAAGTTATTTGTTTGATAAAAACTAGCATTACTTTAATTCGGTTTAGTACGTGTGTACAAGAACATAGTAATAACATACTTTTGTTATTATCTTGTATTGAATTACAAAACGGTAAGGGGTAATTCTTATAATCCTATAAACCCTAATTAGGGTTCATCCTAATTGCTAGTTTTGTCGATTTGATTCTTGTTCGGCTAGAATCAAGTAAGGTACGCATATTTTATTCTTTAGTTAATTAATTATTCATTATATGTTCCTATACGCTTCCGCACTTACTTTGATGTTTATTGTTTATATTTATGATTGGTCATGTTATATAATTCCAACAGTGGCATCACGAGTCATTGGTTTTAATGAGTAATTAATTACTAAACACGTAAAAAACGGATATTGTATTGTGTTTGATATGATTTATTCTAGGGTTTTGGTTATGATTATATAAACTCTAATTTTAGGGTTAGGGTTTTTGCCCTAATTTGGTTTTAAAAATCTATTATGGATCAAATTTTTTTTATGGGTGGAAACCCTAAAATTTTTTAGTCGATTTCCTTAAATTTTTTTAGGGTTTATATTAATTGTTATGTTATCTATATCGAAACCTAGATTTAATATATTTGTTACGTGATAAATTCATGAATAAAGTGTTATGTGATATAGAATTGTATGCGATCTTGTGACAACGTGAATAATTGTTATGATACCCATGATTATACGTGCATGTTAGTCATGGATAAATACTTTGATATTGTTTAATGGTTAAGATATATTTATTTACAATAAATCTTGAATTGGGGAATACTCCAATTATATACATTAATGAATCAATTATGTGCAATTTGGTATATCATTAATTATGGGTTTACGCAATCGATTCGTCGATGTATGTGGCTCACTTTCAATTGAGAGAGTGAAAGCCCTAATTAATATATACATTAATTAACCTAGACATTGATTATTAATAGGTTTTATCGAATAAGTTGCATGTGGCTACTTGTTTACACGTATAAATTGTTTATTATGTGCGCATTGTTTTTTAGTAGTTTATTTTTTATTGGTATTACTTGTTTGTTTATTATGTGCGACAGTTTAAGCAAAGGGTAATTTTGAATAGAAAAATAATATGGACTAAACAATGGCGAAATTTGATTTGTTTTGGAAGAGTTAAGTTTTCATAGTTTAATTGATTGGTGACTTTGGTACAAATGACTGAACGGCTCACCCATTAGAATGAACTATAAAGTGGTTAATAAAGAAGTGCATACAGTCACACCTGAAAGGATGTCTAAGGTTATGCTTTTGCGCTTACCTGGTCCTCTGCCCTCTGTAAGTTCGAATGGAGCTACTTAGTAAGCCATACAATGTACAAACTCATCTTAAGGGCGAATTAGTTTTAATTCCATGCGCCACTTCGGTGGTAATTACCCGAAACACTAAGTGTTTACACTTATGCAAAAGTACGGTATAATGGACGATAATTATCACTAAATTCCTTGATTGGTGAACCCAATACCTCAATCAAAACTTTGATAATTTGATCTTTATGAATTGGTAATAGAAAGTTTTTTTTTATTAAATTTATGCTACAAGATGAATGCATGACATCTTTGTACATATTTGATTTGACCACATAAAATCAAAACTAGTACCCTTTTAAATTAAGTTATATGCCATCTAATTAAAAGGAACACTTGAAGTTTCAATTTATGTCATGAGAGTACTTGGCTAGATTGTGATGGAGAGGTAAATCTCTATGTAAAGTGAGACCTTACATGGACATATTGGCAGTTCTTTAAGTTAGACACTTAAGTTGATTAGGAAGTGAGACTTGGACTCAATGGCATAAGATGGGATGAAACATGTTTATATTTGCAATAGCGTTGGAAAATATAAATCCCATAATGATCTAGGAATTGGAAATTGTTTGCCAATTATTGTTCAACAGATTACCTTATTATGTGCTTTCGTTACTAGCAGATCAACTGATGTACTGGAACTACGATAATTTGGATCCTAGTTTTCGAGAAAATTCTATGGTTATATGAATATTACCTTGGGTATTTTATTTTCTTGAAAAGTTTAATTATCGAAAATACTAAAATTGAATTTTGCTAATTCTTTAAATGTATTAATGCAACATTAAACCGTAAACAAAGGTTATTCCTGTATTGGTAAATTGATCTACACCTGTAAGGGTTTTTGGTAGAGTCAACTTTACTAAAAGAATAAACCTAGTCCTCTTTTCATAAGAAAGAGTGAGATTCAATCATATTCTTTTTCATGAATGAAGAAAGGTATGATAGGACAATTAGAATTGTCTAAATTCTAAATACATAACTCGTAAGCAAATTTTAATAGTTAAGAAAATTGCATATGTTCTGAGTTATTAAATTAGAAGCTAGTCTAATTACTATATAATTGGTAAAATACAAACTAGCATATTTTATCTAGTTGTTTTGTTTTGACCATTTAAAAGTACTACTTACAATTGTTGAAATAGTAGAACTATTAAGAAAGAAATTGCATGCCCAATTTTTCAAGTTAATAGCATTGATGGATAATACATCACCTACATAGTAGAATACATTTTTTTTAAGTACATAAGTAATTGTTATGTATGGACTTTCTCAAAGGTGTAAGGAAATAAATAGAACGCTATTTTCTTTCACTGGTTAATGCAACACTTACAATGTTGTCAAATCCAGTGGGAGTATTTTGTTCTTATTACTGAACAAGGAATTAATGTAATGATCTCTAATTTAGTGGGAGTTACAAGCTTTGTCATCTTGGTAGTAACCCAGATTATCTCTAGAATGTCTTAAGATAATTACTTTCCACTGGTAGACACTTATGTTTTTAAGGATAGTTATGTACGTTTCCTTATTAGACAATGAAGTGGTTATACATCTACTAGTTATGCTAATATCAATGACACAATCATATTAGTCACATAAACAAACATATGTCGTGTTGTTTATCTGCTACATGATGTTGTTCCATGCACAAGTGGGAGAAATCTATATTGTGTGCAAGGGACAACATATAGGTATATGATTTAAAGGATTCTCTTGACTGCAAGGTAAGAGACTAACGTTCTAATATAACTTGAACATATCTAATTCAAGAAACACCTGGTGTTGCAATTTACGTCATGTGAGAACTTGGCGAGATTGCAAACAACAAAGTAAATCTCTATGTGAAGTCAGACCTTGCATGGACATATTTATAGTTTTTAAATTAGACAAGTATTTAGAACATGTGTCAAAATGATATATAAGACTACTTCAAATTAAATATTTATGTATTACTAGAATGACATAAATAAATGAAGTAATCTAATACTACTTTAATTTGTATATTTATGAATTTTTGGAATGACATAAATAAATGAATAAATAATGTAGTCCTACATTATTGTGAAGTAAATAAATTAACTTGAAATTACTATTGAAACCAAGAGTTGTGTTCATAATTACTTTAGTTAAACATGTTTATGATTCATTGTAAAGACATAAACATAAAGTCTTTTAAGACTTATAATAAAGTAAGACGTTAACTTGTTATGTTTTTAATTAAGACATATACAAGAAGTCATTGAGTTGATCAATGATTTTTAACATATAATGGGATTATAACAGTTTATGTTTTCTTGATGAGACATGGATATGAAGTGACTTGGTTAAAAGTACTTGGGTTATAAAGCATGCAATTGGCTTGAAAAGTCTATTATACCATTAAGTTGACTTAGTTGGTAAATAGGTAAGCCAAAAGGAATATGTTTATCTTATATATTGTTAGATTGTCTTACAATATTAAATTCTAATGAATACCACAAGTTGATGGTATGTTCAGTTAGGAGAATCAAACTCTATTTGATTTATTTGATTCAAGATAACCATAACTTCTTTCTTAAAAAGTAACAAGGTTATGATAATACTCTTGTTGGCTTCTTTGTCGGCAAGAATATTGCATTTCAGTTGGTCAAGAATTATGTCACCAATACATGGGGTAAGTTTGGTTTAAAGAAACTTATGAAGAATGATGATGGTGTATTTCTCTTTAAATTTGATTCTAAAGAGGGTGTTGAGAATGTTCTGCAACGAGGACCTTGGATAATTCGTAATTCTCCTATCATTCTCACTAAATGGACTCCTGACGTGCTATTGTCCAAAAGTGAGGTTACTAAAGTGCCTGTGTGGATTAAATTGCATAATGTGCCATTACTTGCATATTCGGAAGACGGGTTGAGCCTTATTGCTACTCAGGTGGGTAAGCCGATCATGTTAGATGCATTCACTAGCTCCATGTGCGTTGACTCATTGGGTCGTATTAGTTTTGCTCGTGCTCTTGTTGAGTTATCATCGGAAGCTGATCTTAAACATGTGGTAACTATGGCTATCCCTAAGAAGGATGATAGTGGTTTTACGACGGCTAGTATCAAGGTTGAATATGAATGGAAACCTCCACATTGCATGGAATGTAAAGTGTTTGGGCATGATAATGCTTGTTGTCCTAAGTCTCCTAAGGAGCATCATGCTGATGCTCACACCTCGAACTTGGATGTGAATGATGATGGTTTTAAGGTGGTGCAGAATCGGAAAGCCAAACCCCAAGGTCCGAAGTTGTCTAGTGGTATTAATATGGGTAAGGGTCCTAAATTTGCTCCTAGGAAGCAGGTTTATATCCCAAAGAAGAAGACGCCGGACGTTGCTACTGTTAATGCTACAGGTTCTCCTGTTATTACTTCTAACTCTTTTGGGACACTTGAGGTGCATGAGGACATGGGCATTCAAAGTCCTGTGGTTGATTCTAATACTGAGGAGGTTAATGAGGAGGCGATGATTGGGGATTCTACTGGTTGTTCTAAGGAAGCAGATGTGGATAAGGGTCGTACAATGGAGGTTAATGAGGATGTGTTAAATAAGACTGGTTCTACATCACATGTTCCGCTTGTGAGTGATTCAATGGGAACAATGGATGTTGGTTCTACTCCCATAGTTGAGAAAATTGGTAAGATTGAAAAACTACTTATTGCTGGGAAAGCTACTCTTGTGGATGATGATGGTCAACCTATTCCGTCTACCTCTTCTACTAAGAAAGCTAACCCTTTTCTAAAGTGGGAGAGATTGAGGTGTCTGATTCTGAAGATGAGGTTGTTGCTAAACCATTTGATGAGTCTGCTAATATATTTGGTGGTGGCCAAGGGTATGAAGATGAGTATGATGAATATGACTTCGATGACTATGCGAAACAGGTTCGTGATCTTCTTGGGAATTTGGATGCCTTTAATGCCATGTATGGCACAACGTTTCAAGGTCCTAGGAAATAATCTTCTTTTGTTGTCTCATATGTTATCATTTGAGTAGTGTTTTGTTTCTTGTTTAGATAATTGGAAGTATCTTGTTATGTAAGATCTATGCCTATGTAACGGGCTGATATATGGGATCTCACTCATATACATTGTACTTAAACATTTATTAGGTTAATTTATTTACCAGGGTGCAGGATTACTCCCCTTTACCCAAAAAAAGACTCCAACCTAGAAGATTAATAAAACATCATTTCATTATGGAATGTGATGAATCACATTAAGTTTTAAATTGAAGATTCTGAATTTGTTAAACTACTTATGAATAGGTTATTAACAAACTAAAATCAGGAATTCTCAATGTGTATTTGTAATGTCCCAAAAAGAGAACAATGTAGTTTTGCTCTAACTGCTAAGTATATATAGATAGTCTATATATATATATTATAAAAGGCAAGTGGGAGTTTTTTTATCTTGAAAGATGAAATTACAAGATACATAATCTTCTAAAACACACTAGTAAATATCATGATGAGGTTAGACATGTATATGATAGACTTCATGATGATGGAATTTTCATTCATAGATCTGCAAGGATATCTCAGATATTTGATTTATATGCTGAGAAGGACATGAGTTATAGGATTTTAGTAAACCTGATAATCATTATGATGGATTACCAAATATTGAATTGGGTAAATTACTCATACTATGAATGTTAAAGATGCTGTCCATAAAGATAATCAATTTTGGAAATTTGGTTTATCTTAATAGTTAGACTAGAGAATGGAAATGAGTTTCTTCAAAGAGATGAAAAACCCTAGTAGTTTGAATTTCTATGTAGAAATTATATGGACAATATTGTACACATATTTAATGCATGTCTTATGACAAGATTATTAATCATACTTAAGCAATTAATTATGATTGAATATTTTTTTCTAGACACATTAAATATATAAAGATAATAATGGTCATACTTGTTTTCTTGATTATGAAATATGACAATGGAATATCAAAACTCTTTCTTGAAAAATTACTTGAGCGAGGACGGTAAGTAATTGAAAGATTTTTTGAGTTCATATAATCTTTGGAAGTGTACGAAGTGCAATAATTCATGAATGGATAAATGCATGCATCTATGAAATTATTCTTATGTTTAATTATTAAATCCTTGTTTTGATTTATAATTGAAATAAGATAAATTTTAAGTATTCCTAAAAGCTAGTGGGAGTATTATGTTAAGGTTTTAAATCTTATATGTTGTATAACATATAGGAAGTAACATTCCTTGTAAGCTAAATATTAAGTCTTAGATTGGAATGAAACTTCATTTGTAAGATTTAAGAATTAAAACATACAACCTTGGAATATATGTTTATTATTAATAAACATGTGCAGTAAAATAAATGATTCTAATAAAACATGATATATAATTTGGGAAATTGATAAATATCTTTTGACAAGATAGAACATGAATGAAGTCTAAGTTTGACCAGTAGATTCATCATGTGCATCATGTAGTGTATTCAAATTGTTGTATCATTCTTGAATGATAAATGATTTGACAACATTGATATCTAACTAAAGGTTATTAGATAACTTGTGTAATGAATATTCTAAAAGAATTACATCCTCAGCCTGGAATTGCTCCTAGATTCTATGGATGAACAATATGTCAATTGTTGTGAAAATTGTCATCAGCTTTAAACTTGAAAGTTTGGAAAGCATCAAACATTACACAATAAGATATTAAAGTTTACGGAGTTTTAATGAGCACATTGTTGTTTGTATACAATGATGCTGTTTTAATTGAGATGACACTCAATACTAGTCGTGGTAGGATTTCATCCTTGTTAATGGCCATGTGAACTAGTTGTGCTACTAAGATCACAGTTGCATTATACATTAAAAGAATAAGAATACTTTAAAACTTTAAAATGTTTGAAAGTTTAAATTGTCATAAATTTGTGATAGAGGATGTTACACACTTTATGAATTATTATGTGGATTGGTGAATGCACACATACAAGGACTTCACTAATTGAATTCTTGAAATAAGTAATCTCAAAATTACGATAGATCAAGTTGGTTGATTTATGCCTTGTCAACAACTATGATTGTCATTACTTGAGGCATAATTCATCAACTGGAATTTTCATGCATTGATCTAGTTGGTATTTGGATAAGGGATGTTAAACAATTGTTATAATAAATCAAATACTTGGTATGTTTGATTTTATAATATATTGTATCCTATATTTGCATGTTTAATCCGTGAATAAATTTATTTATTCTAAATCGTTCGTTGTCGATTAATGATATGGGAGTATTATTAAACTAAGACAAATCTGAGAGATATGGTAGAATATACTTGAAAGTATATTGATGAGAATGCATACTAATTTCAGATGATATTCAATGAATTGAATATAGGACTTATCCCAACTACATAATTTACTTTATGGATATTGTTGATAAGTAAATTATGAATAGTTATCCTCAGACTTGAGATACCAGATAAGTGTCATGAATGTAGTGCACTTCGGGAGCAACTTAACGCTATACGAACTGTAGTCATAAGGGTTGTTTCCTGAAGTGTTGCAAAGTTCGTGGGTTATTCTCGTAGTCAAGATAGAATTTGTTCCTTCAAATTTATTTTGGAGTTTAATACTGTTGGGCCCCTCGTAGGGTTGACAAGATGTTTGCATGGCCATGCCCAAAGGTCTCCCCTGAATATGTTCAGAAGATTTGGTAATCTTGTTCAATCACTAATAACGAGAAACAGAATGGTTGAATAAAGAATGACTTAATTCCATATCTTTATTTAACATGATATTAGAAACAAAAGGATAATAATAATGAGAAATCATTAAAAGGTTTTCCAGGAGCCTTGCTCGAGTTGTACTAGAGGCATCGAAGTGTTGCTAGATGCTAACCGAATGTGATCACTCTATTAAGATATATCCAAGTGGGAGCTGTTGGTTTTATGGATATAAATTAGTAGACGTGAGTTAGGATCGAACTCGAGACTATGGGATTGCACACTTTACGTATGAGAATTTAAAGTTCATAATTAAATATAAACGTTATATTTATTTATTTATTAAATGAAAAAACTAACGAACGTTAAGTAATTAATGTAATGGATTAACGGGCGTTAAAGGTATTTGGAAAATGACTTAATTGCAAAGTTTGGGAAGGTTCCGGAATCTCTTTGGGGAGTCCAAACCGATCGGCCAATGGGAAGAAACAAGGAAAGAAAAACCAACTTGTTCACCAAGTTTAGTTGGGTATATAAACAAGGCTAGGGGTTTTATTTTTCCATCTCTTGTATTCATTAAGCTAAACCTAAAACTTTGTTTGTGTGTTTTCTTAATACAAACCGATCGTACATCCCTTTAGGGTGTCGATCCTCAAACATTTTCCAAACCAAGTTATTTGTTTGATAAAAACTAGCATTACTTTAATTCGGTTTAGTACGTGTGTACAAGAACATAGTAATAACATACTTTTGTTATTATCTTGGATTGAATTACAAAACGGTAAGGGGCAATTCTTATAATCCTATAAACCCTAATTAGGGTTCATCCTAATTGCTAGTTTTGTGGATTTGATTCTTGTTCGGCTAGAATCAAGTAAGGTACGCATATTTTATTCTTTAGTTAATTAATTATTCATTATATGTTCCTATACGCTTTCGCACTTACTTTGATGTTTATTATATATATTTATAATTGGTCATGTTCTATAATTCCAACAAAAATAACTTTTAATATGTTGATGATCGAATTTATATGTTTTTATTGCAGATTTTTTACTAAAGTATTCACTATCTTATGGCTCTTAGTATACACCAATTGGTATAATGATGACTCAAGTGTCACTTCTCTTCTCTGGCCCCCAGAGCTGCATTGTTCCCATGAAGACTCTACATTTTACGATACTCGCATTAACCCAATTTTCGACCCCAACTACACCAACAATTTAGATTTTCCGGGTCTATTTTCGTCATGGTATTCTGTTGAACCATCCTGAAATTTGTTCAAGCAGGAATTGCAAGATCCTTATTATCACACCTTTCCATATTCGAATACTTTTCAACATGGGAACTTGCTTCCGGAGTACGCAATGGGGCCAGAGCTACCGTCTCTACTGCCACCATTTCCGAATAGTTTAACGCACCAAGGAAGTGGTGTTGATACATTGCCTCCTTTGTACGATTGTGGACTTCAGGAACATGCTCAGATACTAATTTTTTTTTGTATGTTAGTTATTTTAGTTACTTTAGCATCATAACTTTATTATAATCAACCATCCTACACGTGTAATTAACCAGGTTGAAGAGGTAAGTAACATGAAAGTGAAGAAACAAGATGCAAGTAACGAAGAAAGGAGTTTATCTGCACAAAATTTGGCGGCAAGGGCGAGGCGAAGGAAGATAAGCGAGAAGACACAAGAGCTCGGGAAGCTAATTCCCGGTGGTCTAAAGATGAACACGGCCGAGATGTTTCAAGCTGCTTTTAAGTACGTTAAGTTCTTGCAGGCTCAAATTGGTGTTCTCAAACATATGACCTTGCTTCCGGTAATCATCCATGCATGCACCATTTTTTCATACACATAAACACATATACATATTTAGTTAATTATTTCATGCGCATTTAGCACATGAAAATTTTGGTATATGCAATGTTCTCGGTTTTTATAATGATTATTGTTTATTGAAAAGTTATGTTTGTTTACTATACTATGTACTGCACTTTAACTATATCACATTACTTGCTAAATAAAAACGTTATATGCTCGAAGCATGGGTGACTTAAAACTTTTAATTACAACCAATCAAACGAGTACAATACCCATGCGTTGTCCGGGCATACCGATACAATAAAAAGAGATATTGAAGCATAATTTGAGAAAGATGTGATAAGTGAAAACTAATGCAACATTATATCATTCACATATGAACCTTCATAGCACCGGCACGTTGACATGCACATGTTACCCCCTTTGCTTGTTGTAGTACACTCTTACCCCAGGATGTCTTGAGCATTCATAAAGAATATCAAACCCCAAGACCCTTCCATGCATAAAGAATATCACGATAGTGAATGACATATATATCTTAAGCATTATTGAATATACATGTTAGTTCATTTAATTTTACTTTTGCATAAAACCTTTTAAAAGAGGCTCTATAATGTCTTCTTTTTTTTAATTCATAATATAACATCTTTATGGTTGTATGCATCGAACATAAAATTTAAGGCCCTAAAAATGTTGGGGGATTTAGGGCGATCGTCCATCTCGCCCACCTTGAAAAACACTCATTTTGTAACCCATTATAACATATAAGGGGTGCTCATAGGGTAATGCATAAATCGTAACCCACTCCTTGTTTGGATTATTTTTATAAGAAAAGGAAACATAACATGTTCAAATTCAAATTCAATTAGCAAATGCTAGATAATCCAGTGAAATACTTAGCTAGTCATGTTAACAAAAAAAAAAGGAATTGTTTGTCATAATCGTTGCCAAAATAGGAGGAGAAAGAGGCAAACTAAATATTCAATTATTTTGGTAAATAAAAATTGGTTATAAAGATTGTTAAGATTATTACTCTGTAATTGTCAATGAAATTAGAAACACTTCTAGTTAATGATCTAATTGATATTTGTTAGAATATGGCCAAGTAACACAATCAAAATAGCAAATATTTTGTGTATGTAATGAAAGAAGTAAAACTTTTTGTGTTAGTATAATTAAAAGTACATAAACTGTACTAAAAGTTAATCTTTTAATAGGAAGTCTATGGCATATTTACATTGGATTTACATTGAAAAAGGGAGTCATATTTACATACAAGTTTTCATTATGTACTCATAAGTCATTGACCATTGTGTCTTTTCACCCCATTTCAGCGTTACCTAGTCTATACTTTTGTCACTACTTTTTTATTCATTTTTCTTTAATGTGCAAACTAACTTTCCGCTTTAAAAGTAGGAATTACAACGGCCATGATTGAAAGTAAATTTGATTGAATGGTCATAATAACTTAAAACCAAATGTACCGTCGGCAATAGAATAGTAAATTCTAATATATATTCAATCATAATTAATTGCTTAAGTATGATTAATAATCTTGTCATAAGACATGCATTAAATATGTGTACAATATTGTCCATATAATTTCTACATAGAAATTCAAACTACTAGGGTTTTTCATCTCTTTGAAGAAACTCATTTCCATTCTCTAGTCTAACTATTAAGATAAACCAAATTTCCAAAATTGATTATCTTTATGGACAGCATCTTTAACATTCATAGTATGAGTAATTTACCCAATTCAATATTTGGTAATCCATCATAATGATTATCAGGTTTACTAAAATCCTATAACTCATGTTCTTCTCAGCATATAAATCAAATATCTGCGATATCCTTGCAGATCTATGAATAAAAATTCCATCATCATGAGGTCTATCATATACATGTCTAACCTCATCATGATATTTACTAGTGTGTTTTAGAAGATTATGTATCTTGTAATTTCATCTTTCAAGATAAAAAAACTCCCACTTGCCTTTTGTAATATATATAGACTATCTATATATACTTAGCAGTTAGAGCAAAACTACATTGTTCTCTTTTTGGGACATTACAAATACACATTGATAATTCCTGATTTTAGTTTGTTAATAACCTATTCATAAGTAGTTTAACAAATTCAGAATATTCAATTTAAAACTTAATGTGATTCATCACATTCCATAATGAAATGATGTTTTATTAATCTTCTAGGTTGGAGTCATATTGAGTATATTCAATTTTTTAACCTTGTTGCTTTTTAAGAAAAAAGTTATGGTTATCTTTAATCAAATAAATCAAATAGAGTTTGATTCTCCTAACTGAACATACCATCAACATGTGGTATTCATTAGAATTTAATATTGTAAGACAATCTAACAATATATAAGATAAACTTTAGCATCATAACTTTATTATAATCAACCATCCTACACGTGTAATTAACCAGGTTGAAGAGGTAAGTAACATGAAAGTGAAGAAACAAGATGCAAGTAACGAAGAAAAGAGTTTATCTGCACAAAATTTGGTGGCAAGGGCGAGGCGAAGGAAGATAAGCGAGAAGACACAAGAGCTCGGGAAGCTAATTCCCGGTGGTCTAAAGATGAACACGGCCGAGATGTTTCAAGCTGCTTTTAAGTACGTTAAGTTCTTGCAGGCTCAAATTGGTGTTCTCAAACATATGACCTTGCTTCCGGTAATCATCCATGCATGCACCATTTTTTCATACACATAAACACATATACATATTTAGTTAATTATTTCATGCGCATTTAGCACATGAAAATTTTGGTATATGCAATGTTCTCGGTTTTTATAATGATTATTGTTTATTGAAAAGTTATGTTTGTTTACTATACTATGGACTGCACTTTAACTATATCACATTACTTGCTAAATAAAAACGTTATATGCTCGAAGCATGGGTGACTTAAATCTTTTAATTACAACCAATTAATCAAACGAGTACAATACCCATGCGTTGTCCGGGCATACCGATACAATAAAAAGAGATATTGAAGCATAATTTGAGAAAGATGTGATAAGTGAAAACTAATGCAACATTATATCATTCACATATGAACCTTCATAGCACCGGCACGTTGACATGCACATGTTACCCCCTTTGCTTGTTGTAGTACACTCTTACCCCAGGATGTCTTGAGCATTCATAAAGAATATCAAACCCCAAGACCCTTCCATGCATAAAGAATATCACGATAGTGAATGACATATATATCTTAAGCATTATTGAATATACATGTTAGTTCATTTAATTTTACTTTTGCATAAAACCTTTTAAAAGAGGCTCTATAATGTCTTCTTTTTTTTAATTCATAATATAACATCTTTATGGTTGTATGCATCGAACATAAAATTTAAGGCCCTAAAAATGTTGGGGGATTTAGGGGCATCGTCCATCTCGCCACCTTGAAAAACACTCATTTTGTAACCCATTATAACATATAAGGGGTGCTCATAGGGTAATGCATAAATCGTAACCCACTCCTTGTTTGGATTATTTTTATAAGAAAAGGAAACATAACATGTTCAAATTCAAATTCAATTAGCAAATGCTAGATAATCCAGTGAAATACTTAGCTAGTCATGTTGACAAGAAAAAAAGGAATTGTTTGTCATAATCGTTGCCAAAATAGGAGGAGAAAGAGGCAAACTAAATATTCAATTATTTTGGTAAATAAAAATTGGTTATAAAGATTGTTAAGATTATTACTCTGTAATTGTCAATGAAATTAGAAACACTTCTAGTTAATGATCTAATTGATATTTGTTAGAATATGGCCAAGTAACACAATCATAATAGCAAATATTTTGTGTATATAATGAAAGAAGAAAAACTTTTTGTGTTAATATATTTATTACATGAACCGTACTAAAAGTTAGAGTAATCTTTTAGTAGGAAGTCTATGGCATATTTACATTGGATTTACATTGAAAAAGTGAGCCATATTTACATAGAAGTTAATTTTCATTCTGTACTCATAAGTTATTGACCATGCCTTTCCACCCCATTTCAGCGTTACCCATTCTATACTTTTGCTACTACTTTTTTATTCATCTGTTTTTAATCTGCAAACTAACTTTCCGCTTTAAAAGGAGGAATTATGACGGCCATGATTGAAAGTAAATTTGATCCAATGGTCATAATAACTTAAAACCAAATGCACCATCGGCAATAGAATAGTAAATTCTAATATATATTCAATCATAATTAATTGCTTAAGTATGATTAATAATCTTGTCATAAGACATGCATTAAATATGTGTACAATATTGTCCATATAATTTCTACATAGAAATTCAAACTACTAGGGTTTTTCATCTCTTTGAAGAAACTCATTTTCATTCTCTAGTCTAACTATTAAGATAAACCAAATTTCCAAAATTGATTATCTTTATGGACAAGATCTTTAACATTCATAGTATGAGTAATTTACCCAATTCAATATTTGGTAATCCATCATAATGATTATCAGGTTTACTAAAATCCTATAACTCATGTTCTTCTCAGCATATAAATCAAATATCTGCGATATCCTTGCAGATCTATGAATGAAAATTCCATCATCATGAGGTCTATCATATACATGTCTAACCTCATCATGATATTTACTAGTGTGTTTTAGAAGATTATGTATCTTGTAATTTCATCTTTCAAGATAAAAAAACTCCCACTTGCCTTTTGTAATATATATAGACTATCTATATATACTTAGCAGTTAGAGCAAAACTACATTGTTCTCTTTTTGGGACATTACAAATACACATTGATAATTCCTGATTTTAGTTTGTTAATAACCTGTTCATAAGTAGTTTAACAAATTCAGAATCTTCAATTTAAAACTTAATGTGATTCATCACATTCCATAATGAAATGATGTTTTATTAATCTTCTAGGTTGGAGTCATATTGAGTATATTCAATTTTTTAACCTTGTTGCTTTTTAAGAAAAAAGTTATGGTTATCTTTAATCAAATAAATCAAATAGAGTTTGATTCTCCTAACTGAACATACCATCAACATGTGGTATTCATTAGAATTTAATATTGTAAGACAATCTAACAATATATAAGATAAACTTTAGCATCATAACTTTATTATAATCAACCATCCTACACGTGTAATTAACCAGGTTGAAGAGGTAAGTAACATGAAAGTGAAGAAACAAGATGCAAGTAACGAAGAAAAGAGTTTATCTGCACAAAATTTGGTGGCAAGGGCGAGGCGAAGGAAGATAAGCGAGAAGACACAAGAGCTCGGGAAGCTAATTCCCGGTGGTCTAAAGATGAACACGGCCGAGATGTTTCAAGCTGCTTTTAAGTACGTTAAGTTCTTGCAGGCTCAAATTGGTGTTCTCAAACATATGACCTTGCTTCCGGTAATCATCCATGCATGCACCATTTTTTCATACACATAAACACATATACATATTTAGTTAATTATTTCATGCGCATTTAGAACATGAAAATTTTGGTATATGCAATGTTCTCGGTTTTTATAATGATTATTGTTTATTGAAAAGTTATGTTTGTTTACTATACTATGGACTGCACTTTAACTATATCACATTACTTGCTAAATAAAAACGTTATGTGCTCGAAGCATGGGTGACTTAAATCTTTTAATTACAACCAATTAATCAAACGAGTACAATACCCATGCGTTGTCCGGGCATACCGATACAATAAAAAGAGATATTGAAGCATAATTTGAGAAAGATGTGATAAGTGAAAACTAATGCAACATTATATCATTCACATATGAACCTTCATAGCACCGGCACGTTGACATGCACATGTTACCCCCTTTGCTTGTTGTAGTACACTCTTACCCCAGGATGTCTTGAGCATTCATAAAGAATATCAAACCCCAAGACCCTTCCATGCATAAAGAATATCACGATAGTGAATGACATATATATCTTAAGCATTATTGAATAAAAATGTTAGTTCATTTAACTTTATTTTTGCGAAAAACCTTTTAATTGAGGCCCTATAATGTCTTTTTATATTCGTAATATAACATCTTTACGGTTGTATGCATCGAACATAAAATTTGCGGCCCTAAAAATGTTGGGGATTTAGGGGCTCGTCCATCTCTCCCCACCTTGAAAACACTCATTTTGTAACCCATTATAACATATAAGGGGTGCTCATAGGGTAATGCATAAATCGTAACCCACTCCTTGTTTGGATTATTTTTATAAGAAAAGGAAACATAACATGTTCAAATTCAAATTCAATTAGCAAATGCTAGATAATCCAGTGAAATACTTAGCTAGTCATGTTGACAAGAAAAAAAGGAATTGTTTGTCATAATCGTTGCCAAAATAGGAGGAGAAAGAGGCAAACTAAATATTCAATTATTTTGGTAAATAAAAATTGGTTATAAAGATTGTTAAGATTATTACTCTGTAATTGTCAATGAAATTAGAAACACTTCTAGTTAATGATCTAATTGATATTTGTTAGAATATGGCCAAGTAACACAATCATAATAGCAAATATTTTGTGTATGTAATGAAAGAAGTAAAACTTTTTGTGTTAGTATAATTAAAAGTACATAAACTGTACTAAAAGTTAATCTTTTAATAGGAAGTCTATGGCATATTTACATTGGATTTACATTGAAAAAGGGAGTCATATTTACATACA
Organism: Chrysanthemum makinoi; assembly: GCA_910596185.1. Lineage (NCBI taxonomy): Eukaryota > Viridiplantae > Streptophyta > Magnoliopsida > Asterales > Asteraceae > Chrysanthemum > Chrysanthemum makinoi. Next base: position 322,831,426 of record OU343222.1, on the reverse strand, counting down.
AGTTTTCATTATGTACTCATACGTCATTGACCATTGTGTCTTTTCACCCCATTTCAGCATTACCTAGTCTATACTTTTGTCACTACTTTTTTATTCATTTTTCTTTAATGTGCAAACTAACTTTCCGCTTTAAAAGGAGGAATTACAACGGCCATGATTGAATTTGATTGAATGGTCATAATAACTTAAAACCAAATGTACCGTCGGCAATAGAATAGTAATAGTAATTATCTATGAGTTGTTAGCCCATATTGTATTATGTATTTGTAATGGGCCTTAGCCCGATTCTAGAATCCTCTGTCAATCCTTATTTATTTGTACATTGTATTATGGCAAGACATCAATAAAAATAAACCCTTACCATTAACATCTAATATGGTATCAGCAGCCAAAATTATTCGATTCTCATAAACACCAAAACCCTACCGCCACAAAATTCTTCAGCCACCAAAAACAGATTCTTTCGTGTATTATCATTATTAGGTAATTCGTGCTAGGTCACAATCCTCATTTTCTTTGTGTTACTTGTGCATTAAGGTCACAAGTGTCTTTAGTGTGTTGGTGATTTGTGCTCGGTCACAATCCACACGTTTTAATATTGTTACTTGTGCGTTCAAGGTCACAAGTCCTTTTGGTCTACTGTTCTATTTTAATTCATAGCCACTGTCGTCACTTTCGTTATCCTTTTCATCAATTCTCATTCCACTGACGTATTAATTAATAAGGTGCTTGGTTGCTTGCTTGTCTAAATATTCACCCCATCAGTAATACTATGTCAAATAATGCTTGGTCAAATATTGCACCTGGGAATGCAATTACACAACATGGTGCTACGGCTCACTTGGGTTTCCGAGGCTACCAGGCCGTCTCTAGTATTATGCATCAACCAGTTTTTGGCCCTTGAGCCTTTCACACATCCAATGGACAACAAGGGTTAATGGGCCAACAACCCAATCATAATGGTCAAGCTCAATTTCTGGAAATAGTACCTTCTCAGAATGGTTCGCTAGCTTCGGGAGAATTGGGTCCTACGTTTGGTTCGGGTCACGCGACAGTTTTACCTCATGCATTTCATGTTACGACACCACAATACCTGAACAATGGCACTTGGAATATGGACACAGGTGCGAGCTCACATCTTAATGCTTCAGTTAATAGTCTTAGTCATGTTTTTAATACGTGCATGTATCCGTCCGTCTCGGTTGGTGATGGGCATTCTATTCCTGTCACCAATACGGGTCATAGTATTTTGGCAACTCCCTTTCGACCTCTTCACCTAAATAATGTTCTTATTACCCCACATATTGTCAGAAATTTAATATCTGTTCGTCAATTTGTTCATGAAAATAACTGCACTGTTGAATTTGATCCATATGGATTTTCTGTTAAAGAATTCATGACACGTCGGGTGCTTCTCCGATGTGATAACATGGGGGACCTTTATCCTGTCACAGCTTCGTATCCCATTCCTCAAGCTCTCGTTGTCAGTCAACATATGTGGCATAAGCGTCTTGGACATCCAGGAAGCGAAGTGTTACGTCGTCTAGTTTCCAATAATTTCATTTCATGTAATAAAGAGAAGCCTCCTGTGCTTTGTCATGCCTGCCAGCTTGGCAAACACGTTAGACTTCCATTTGCTAGTTCCAATACTGTCGTTAATGCTTGTTTTGACATCATTCACTCGGATGTATGGACCTCACCACTTCCGAGCCTTTTGGGTTTCAAATATTATGTATTGTTCTTGGATCATTATTCGAATTTTGTTTGGGTTTATCCTTTAATTAACAAATATGATGTTTTGTCTAAATTTCTAATATTTCGTAATTATGTTCACACTCAATTTAAGTGTGAAATCCGGTCCTTTCAGTGTGATCATGGTGGTGAATTTGACAACCGTAACCTACATACACTATTTTGCCGACAATGGCATCATTTAAGCTTTTCATGCCCCAAAACATCACAACAAAATGGCAAGTCTGAACGAATGGTTCGCACTATCAATAATCTCATTCGACTTTGCTTTTCAAGCCAACCTTCCACCAACATTTTGGGTTGAAGCCCTCAATATGGCTGTTCACTTACTCAATATCCTGCCCTCAACTGCTATTGCTAACGAAATCCCTTATACCCGAATGTTGGCCAAAACCCGGATTATAGCCTTATACGCACATTTGGATGCTTATGTTACCCCCGCTTATATCCTAATCACAAACTTGAACCACGCGCCACACCCTCCATCTATTTGGGTCAGGCTTCAAATCATCGTGGGTATCGTTGCCTCGAATTAAACACCAATAAAATCATCATTTCTCGCCATGTAACCTTTGATGAAACTGTTTTTCCATATGGCACTTCTAAACCAACATCGGCACCCAACTATAATTTGTTGGATGACTCACCCGATATAAGTCCTCCATATACTCCATATACCCCCGTTGTGCAACAAACAACAAACGAGCCAACAACACCAATTCCCACCAGTCCCAATACGGCCCAACATGACACAAACCATGACCCATCACCATCCCCATCACCACCCACCGCCCAACAACATACACCAAATCCATCCCACCCGCCGCCCAACAACATACACCAAATCCATCACCGCCTGTGAACCAACACCCACACATTATCCCAGATCCTCCTCACAACCCAAACCCTGTCTCAATTCTTCCCATGGTCACATGATATCGTGTCGGGACTAATCGTCCTAAGGAGCGTCTCAACATGCATGTGTCTTCGGTTTCGCCATTACCAAAATCTTATCGTGATGCGTTTAATGATCCAAATTGGCAAAATGCTATGCGTGATGAATACACTGCACTTATTAAGAACGGAACTTGCCTTGTGCCCCGACCCACGGACACCAACATTATCCGCTGTATGTGGCTTTTTCGTCACAAGTATTTGGCTGATGGAACTCTTAGTCGCTACAAGGCTCGTCTTGTGGCGAATGGTAGTAATAAATTAGAAGGGGTTGATGTGGATGAGACCTTTAGTCCAGTGGTTAAATCGGGTACTATTCGGACTGTTCTGAGTTTAGCTACTTCTCGACATTCGCCGATTCATCAGCTTGATGTCAAGAATGCTTTCTTACATGGTGATTTATCTGAGACAGTTTATTGCAGCGGTCTCTGTATGGACTCAAGCAGGCCCCTAGAGCGTGGTTTCACAGATTTGCATCTTATATCACTCGGGTTGGGTTTTCTCATAGTCGTTGTGACTCATCATTATTTATATACAGAAAAGGGACAGATACTGCTTACCTGCTATTATATGTTGATGATATTGTTCTCACGGCTTCTTTCGAGAGTTTGTTGCAGCGGATTATTGGATCCTTACATCAGGAGTTTGCTATGACAGATCTGGGTCCACTTAATTATTTTCTGGGTATCTCTGTTACCCGTGATTCTTCAGGGTTGTTTTTATCACAAAAGAAATATGCTATTGAGGTTTTGGAGAGAGCACATATGGTTAATTGTAATCCCAGTCGGACTCCTGTTGACACTGAGTCTAAACTGGGGGATGATGGTGATCCGGTCTCTGATCCTACTTTATATCGGAGTCTTGCAGGTTCCCTTCAGTATCTCACCTTTACTCGCCCAAATATATCTTATGCAGTTCAACAGGTTTGCCTTCATATGCATGATCCTCGAGAGCCTCATCTCTCGGCCCTCAAACGGATTTTGCGGTATGTTCGGGGTACCTTAGACTATGGGTTACAATTGTTTTCTTCTTCTACTTCCTCATTGGTTGCCTATTCTGATGCGAATTGGGCTGGTTGCCCTACTACTAGGAGATCGACTTCAGGCTACTGTGTCTTTCTTGGCAACAACCTTCTATCACGGTCCTCTAAGCGACAACCGACTCTCTCTCGTTCTAGTGCAGAAGCAGAGTACCGTGGGGTTGCCAATGCTGTTGCCGAGACTTGTTGGTTACGAAATTTACTTCGTGAGCTTCACACACCTTTATCTTCCGCTACGCTCGTCTACTGTGATAATGTTAGTGCAATCTACTTATCTTGTAATCCGGTTCAGCATCAGCGTACGAAGCACATAGAGATTGATATTCAATTTGTTCGAGACTTGGTTGCCACTGGTCAGGTTCGGGTTCTCCATGTTCCTTCACGCTATCAGTATGCAGACATTTTCACGAAAGGATTACCATCAACTCTGTTTGAGGAATTTCGCACCAGTTTGAGCGTCCGGTGTCATCCCGCTCAGACTGCGGGTGAGTGTTAGCCCATATTGTATTATGTATTTGTAATGGGCCTTAGCCCGATTCTAGAATCCTCTGTCAATCCTTATTTATTTGTACATTGTATTATGGCAAGACATCAATCAAAATAAATCCTTACCATTAACATCTAATATGAGTAAGTATAAAAATTTATTTGTGCACTATATAATAACCCTATTTTCTTAAATTGTGGACATAAAAATTTCCGAACAAGGTTACATTAACAATGTTATAGGTTTAGCTAAACATAGCTTTTTTTTTTTTTTTTTGGGTAAAGGGGAGTAATCCTGCACCCTGGTAAATATATTAACCAAATAAACGTTTAAGTACAATGTATATGAGTGAAATCCCATATATCAGCCCGTTACATAGGCATAGAGCTTACATAACAAGATATTTCCTATTTTCGAAACAAGAAAACAAACCACTACTCAAATGAGCTAAACATAGCTTTAAGGGTTATACTTAAGAAATACACATATACATAACCGGTGGTACATACAGTCAGGTGAAAGAGATTAAATGCAGAAGACAACAATTATTAAAAGTACAAACAATTATTGCATGTCTAAATACTTTAACGTAACCCTTAGATTTACATTTAGCTATTTAAAATGTTTTTTTTTATTTCTATGTAATTATGTGCAGGAAAGTGAAGAATTATTGAGTAATGGAGATATGCAAAATTTGGTGAATTGTGCCATGATTCAAGAGAAGTTGTACACTGCAGAGAAGTGCATAGGACCAAACACTTTGCAAAAACCGTCGAATGACCAACATTAACTGCTTTTTGTCTTGAATTGTTGCTAATTAATGCTCCTCCTAATTTTACTAATTATGTTTCTCATTGTTATGTAGTTTAATCAGGTAATTTGAAGCTTAGTTTAGGTTGATAAAATTCCCCTATTTTTTTTGGGTATGTCAGATCTTGATCATTTCACTACAAGAATCAGGACAACAGGAGACGATAAAAGGCAGACGACACAATGTCGTCGGCATTTTACGCTAAACGAAATAGCCTTCCTTAAATATATCTTAACCTATTGGATCATTGATTGAAAGTAGCTTGTATGACTTGGTTGTAATTTCTTTTCCTCTAATGTCTTGTTAGAGTGTCTTAACGAAATAGCTGTTTTTTTAAATTACATATAGGTCATGTTTATTAGGAATGAACTAAAAACAATATTGGAACGCAATATAATGTCCCAAGAAATCTTGTGAACAAAAGCTAGTTGGTTTGTAAATGTTAGTGACCAATTTGTATTTTTCATACTTAGAGGTTGATTTATGTAACTTGTATAAACCCTAAACTTCTCCTAATTATACGAGAGTCCGTTAGTTGCTTGACTGATTCCTCCACGTTTTATGTTCAGTGCGCCCCCCCCAAATCCTTATATAAGCTAAGGTCCACTGTCATTCTTTGTGTAGCTTCAATAACAATTTTGTTATACTTATTCACTTCTTTTCAACATCAAATCTTTCATTAAACCATTGTCAATGGCGTCTCTCAGCTTTTGCTCCAACTGGCCAACATTGTCACAACTCCGCCACGAAACCGTTGTCCCTCAGCCACTCGAAATCTCGCCATTTCAAGACAACTTTAACGTTTTCGAACTTAATAATAACCACTTCTCAACCTTCAACAATAACTTCACTAACTTCCCAATTCAAAACACCATCAAATACCCTACTTTATCCGCATCTTATAATCCAATATCACAACTGCATTACTCTAATCCACTTAGTCCAAAGGTATTTGATCATGAAGAGTTCTTTCCAATGGAGCAAATGCAGCCAGAATATTGCTCGAATCCACTCTTCGTTCCGAATGTATTTCATACCCAAGAGTTCTCCCCGATGGAGCAAATACAAATACAACCAGAATATTGTTCGTATAATTCGTTTGATTCATATCCACTTGTTCCTGATGTATGTGAACAAATGCATCCAGAACATTGTTTGTATAATTCGTATGATTCATGTCCACTTGTTCCTAACGTATGCAAACAAATTCAGAAAGAACTACTACCCTTGCCCGAAATATACAAAAATGGTAGTGGTTCTGAAGATATGATAGCTATGTCGTATGATATTGGACATGGGTGTAGTGCTGTAAATCTAGGTGAGAGTTTACAATTGGCGGAGAATGGTGAAGGAGAGGGGAGGAAGTTATCGGCTCAAAGTATGGCGGCAAGGGTGAGGCGAAGAAAGATAAGTGAGAAGACGATGGAGCTCGGGAAGCTGGTTCCTGGTGGTCATAGGATGACTACCGCCGAGATGTTTCAAGCGGCTTTTAAGTACATCAAGTTCTTGCAAGCTCAAGTTGCCGTTTTGCAACACATGGGCTCTTCTCCGGTAATTTTAATCACTCATTTGTTCCTATTTTTATACTTTGTGTTATTTATAAACTCTTTGGTTCATATATATCTACTCAAAGCTATGTGGAGCAAAATTGTTACTTGATATATACAATAAGTGTGACATGAATTTTACCAATTGATATGTGATGTGCAGGGACTCGGGGAAGAACTTCAAGCTTTGATCACAAACTCTACCATACAAGAGAAGTTATATACTGCAGGGAAGTGCATCGTAACCGAAGAACTTGGGAAAATTTTAGCCGATAATCACCAAGGAACGAAAAATAATATTAACATTTGACTGTTTTTGGGTCTCATAACTCAGCAGTAATGTAGTTTGGATTTCTAATTCTAACAAATTCATTGGCAAATTTTCAGTTTCAGTTAGGGAATTTTCTTAGGAGTAGGGCAACTTAGTCTGTAGTTTCGATTTCTAATTTGACGTAGTTCATGGTGTAAGAGTCTTGAATCATGCATTTTGTTTTCATTTGTTTTTTAAAGAATTTTTTATTCTCAAAATTCTCATTGTTAAAATAAGGCGTATGACTTATTTGTGTTGGTCCCAAATATGTGAGTCGATATGAAATGCAAACAATAAACTTGAATAACTAAAATCGTCTAACTATTGTAACATTACATGTATGCGTATATATATACTAAATGAAGGGTTATGACCCAACCGTTGTGATGTTTCGGTATGTAACCGTTTTCCTAACTACCATTAACCGTCCATAACCGTAATTCGGTTATATAACTTCCTATAACTACCTATAATCGCTTGGCGGTTGAAAACTATGTAACGACCAAGTTTGGTCCTTGTCGTTTGAAGCAATGTCGAGATTAGTGTTTACATTCTCCTCCTTAATCTTGATCGTTGCTTCGTCCTAAATCTTGAACTCCGAGCATTTGTCGCATAGTTACGAACTTGAGTCTTGGTAAAGCTTTTGTTAAGATATCTGCTCTTTGTAGTTCTCCACTGACGTGTTCCACTTTAATATGACCATTCTCTACACATTCATGAATGAAATGATAGCGAATGTCTATGTGTTTGCTCCTTCCATGAAAAACTGGGTTCTTTGCGAGTGATATAGCTGATATGTTGTCAACTCTAAGCGTTATCCTTTTTTCTTCCAATCCAGTTAGTTCACTGAGTAAACGTTTTAACCATAAGGCTTGACATGCTGCTGCAGTAGCCGCCATGAATTCTGATTCACATGATGAGAGTGCCACTGTTGGTTGCTTCTGAGTACACCAGGTAATAGGTGACTCTCCAAAGTAAAATACTATTCCAGTAGTTCCTTTTCCTTGATCTGTATTGATTCCATAACTACTGTCACTGTATCCTGTAATCTTGCAGCGCTTCTTTCTTGTATATTATTCCATGTTCCTTTGTTCCTTTGATGTATCGAATTACTTGTTTCACTGCCTTCAGGTGATGATCCTTCGGGTCTTGCATAAATCTGCTAAGTAGTCCGACTGAGTAACTAAGATCTCGTCTTGTATGTAGTAAGTATCTGAGACTTCTAATTAAGCTTCGGTAATAAGTTGCGTCAACTGAGTTTCCATCTTCCGCCTTGACCAACTTAATGCCGGGATCCATTGGTGTCTTCGTATCATTACTGTCCGTCATGCTTGTTTTTTTTAAGATCTTGTTAAGCTGCTTTTAAGTACGTTAAGTTCTTGCAGGCTCAAATTGGTGTTCTCAAACATATGACCTTGCTTCCGGTAATCATCCATGCATGCACCATTTTTTCATACACATAAACACATATACATATTTAGTTAATTATTTCATGCGCATTTAGAACATGAAAATTTTGGTATATGCAATGTTCTCGGTTTTTATAATGATTATTGTTTATTGAAAAGTTATGTTTGTTTACTATACTATGGACTGCACTTTAACTATATCACATTACTTGCTAAATAAAAACGTTATATGCTCGAAGCATGGGTGACTTAAATCTTTTAATTACAACCAATTAATCAAACGAGTACAATACCCATGCGTTGTCCGGGCATACCGATACAATAAAAAGAGATATTGAAGCATAATTTGAGAAAGATGTGATAAGTGAAAACTAATGCAACATTATATCATTCACATATGAACCTTCATAGCACCGGCACGTTGACATGCACATGTTACCCCCTTTGCTTGTTGTAGTACACTCTTACCCCAGGATGTCTTGAGCATTCATAAAGAATATCAAACCCCAAGACCCTTCCATGCATAAAGAATATCACGATAGTGAATGACATATATATCTTAAGCATTATTGAATATACATGTTAGTTCATTTAATTTTACTTTTGCATAAAACCTTTTAAAAGAGGCTCTATAATGTCTTCTTTTTTTTAATTCATAATATAACATCTTTATGGTTGTATGCATCGAACATAAAATTTAAGGCCCTAAAAATGTTGGGGGATTTAGGGCGATCGTCCATCTCGCCCACCTTGAAAAACACTCATTTTGTAACCCATTATAACATATAAGGGGTGCTCATAGGGTAATGCATAAATCGTAACCCACTCCTTGTTTGGATTATTTTTATAAGAAAAGGAAACATAACATGTTCAAATTCAAATTCAATTAGCAAATGCTAGATAATCCAGTGAAATACTTAGCTAGTCATGTTGACAAGAAAAAAAGGAATTGTTTGTCATAATCGTTGCCAAAATAGGAGGAGAAAGAGGCAAACTAAATATTCAATTATTTTGGTAAATAAAAATTGGTTATAAAGATTGTTAAGATTATTACTCTGTAATTGTCAATGAAATTAGAAACACTTCTAGTTAATGATCTAATTGATATTTGTTAGAATATGGCCAAGTAACACAATCATAATAGCAAATATTTTGTGTATGTAATGAAAGAAGTAAAACTTTTTGTGTTAGTATAATTAAAAGTACATAAACTGTACTAAAAGTTAATCTTTTAATAGGAAGTCTATGGCATATTTACATTGGATTTACATTGAAAAAGGGAGTCATATTTACATACAAGTTTTCATTATGTACTCATAAGTCATTGACCATTGTGTCTTTTCACCCCATTTCAGCATTACCTAGTCTATATTTTTGTCACTACTTTTTTATTCATTTTTCTTTAATGTGCAAACTAACTTTCCGCTTTAAAAGGAGGAATTACAACGGCCATGATTGAATTTGATTGAATGGTCATAATAACTTAAAACCAAATGTACCGTCGGCAATAGAATAGTAATAGTAATTATCTATGAGTTGTTAGCCCATATTGTATTATGTATTTGTAATGGGCCTTAGCCCGATTCTAGAATCCTCTGTCAATCCTTATTTATTTGTACATTGTATTATGGCAAGACATCAATAAAAATAAACCCTTACCATTAACATCTAATATGGTATCAGCAGCCAAAATTATTCGATTCTCATAAACACCAAAACCCTACCGCCACAAAATTCTTCAGCCACCAAAAACAGATTCTTTCGTGTATTATCATTATTAGGTAATTCGTGCTAGGTCACAATCCTCATTTTCTTTGTGTTACTTGTGCATTAAGGTCACAAGTGTCTTTAGTGTGTTGGTGATTTGTGCTCGGTCACAATCCACACGTTTTAATATTGTTACTTGTGCGTTCAAGGTCACAAGTCCTTTTGGTCTACTGTTCTATTTTAATTCATAGCCACTGTCGTCACTTTTGTTATCCTTTTCATCAATTCTCATTCCACTGACGTATTAATTAATAAGGTGCTTGGTTGCTTGCTTGTCTAAATATTCACCCCATCAGTAATACTATGTCAAATAATGCTTGGTCAAATATAGCACCTGGGAATGCAATTACACAACATGGTGCTACGGCTCACTTGGGTTTCCGAGGCTACCAGCCCATCTCTAGTATTATGCATCAACCAGTTTTTGGCCCTTGAGCCTTTCACACATCCAATGGACAACAAGGGTTAATGGGCCAACAACCCAATCATAATGGTCAAGCTCAATTTCTGGAAATAGTACCTTCTCAGAATGGTTCGCTAGCTTCGGGAGAATTGGGTCCTACGTTTGGTTCGGGTCACGCGACAGTTTTACCTCATGCATTTCATGTTACGACACCACAATACCTGAACAATGGCACTTGGAATATGGACACAGGTGCGAGCTCACATCTTAATGCTTCAGTTAATAGTCTTAGTCATGTTTTTAATACGTGCATGTATCCGTCCGTCTCGGTTGGTGATGGGCATTCTATTCCTGTCACCAATACGGGTCATAGTATTTTGGCAACTCCCTTTCGACCTCTTCACCTAAATAATGTTCTTATTACCCCACATATTGTCAGAAATTTAATATCTGTTCGTCAATTTGTTCGTGAAAATAACTGCACTGTTGAATTTGATCCATATGGATTTTTCGTTAAAGAATTCATGACACGTCGGGTGCTTCTCCGATGTGATAACATGGGGGACCTTTATCCTGTCACAGCTTCGTATCCCATTCCTCAAGCTCTCGTTGTCAGTCAACATATGTGGCATAAGCGTCTTGGACATCCAGGAAGCGAAGTGTTACGTCGTCTAGTTTCCAATAATTTCATTTCATGTAATAAAGAGAAGCCTCCTGTGCTTTGTCATGCCTGCCAGCTTGGCAAACACGTTAGACTTCCATTTGCTAGTTCCAATACTGTCGTTAATGCTTGTTTTGACATCATTCACTCGGATGTATGGACCTCACCACTTCCGAGCCTTTTGGGTTTCAAATATTATGTATTGTTCTTGGATCATTATTCGCATTTTGTTTGGGTTTATCCTTTAATTAACAAATATGATGTTTTGTCTAAATTTCTAATATTTCGTAATTATGTTCACACTCAATTTAAGTGTGAAATCCGGTCCTTTCAGTGTGATCATGGTGGTGAATTTGACAACCGTAACCTACATACAGTGTTTGCCGACAATGGCATTCAGTTTCGCTTTTCATGCCCCAAAACATCACAACAAAATGGCAAGTCTGAACGAATGGTTCGCACTATCAATAATCTCATTCGGACTTTGCTTTTTCAAGCCAACCTTCCACCAACATTTTGGGTTGAAGCCCTCAATATGGCTGTTCACTTACTCAATATCCTGCCCTCAACTGCTATTGCTAACGAAATCCCTTATACCCGACTGTTTGGCCAAAACCCGGATTATAGCCTTATACGCACATTTGGATGCTTATGTTACCCCCGCTTATATCCTAATCACAAACTTGAACCGCGCGCCACACCCTCCATCTATTTGGGTCAAGCTTCAAATCATCGTGGGTATCGTTGCCTCGAATTAAACACCAATAAAATCATCATTTCTCGCCATGTAACCTTTGATGAAACTGTTTTTCCATATGGCACTTCTAAACCAACATCGGCACCCAACTATAATTTCTTGGATGACTCACCCGATATAAGTCCTCCATATACTCCATATACCCCCGTTGTGCAACAAACAACAAACGAGCCAACAACACCAATTCCCACCAGTCCCAATACGGCCCAACATGACACAAACCATGACCCATCACCATCCCCATCACCACCCACCGCCCAACAACATACACCAAATCCATCCCACCCGCCGCCCAACAACATACACCAAATCCATCACCGCCTGTGAACCAACACCCACACATTATCCTGATCCTCCTCACAACCCAAACCCCTCTCAATTCATCCCATGGTCACATGATATCGTGTCGGGACTAATCGTCCTAAGGAGCGTCTCAACATGCATGTGTCTTCGGTTTCGCCATTACCAAAATCTTATCGTGATGCGTTTAATGATCCAAATTGGCAAAATGCTATGCGTGATGAATACACTGCACTTATTAAGAACGGAACTTGCCTTGTGCCCCGACCCACGGACACCAACATTATCCGCTGTATGTGGCTTTTTCGTCACAAGTATTTGGCTGATGGAACTCTTAGTCGCTACAAGGCTCGTCTTGTGGCGAATGGTAGTAATAAATTAGAAGGGGTTGATGTGGATGAGACCTTTAGTCCAGTGGTTAAATCGGGTACTATTCGAACTGTTCTGAGTTTAGCTACTTCTCGACATTGGCCGATTCATCAGCTTGATGTCAAGAATGCTTTCTTACATGGTGATTTATCTGAGACAGTTTATTGCAGCGGTCTCTGTATGGGCTCAAGCAGGCCCCTAGAGCGTGGTTTCACAGATTTGCATCTTATATCACTCGGGTTGGGTTTTCTCATAGTCGTTGTGACTCATCATTATTTATATACAGAAAAGGGACAGATACTGCTTACCTGCTATTATATGTTGATGATATTGTTCTCACGGCTTCTTTCGAGAGTTTGTTGCAGCGGATTATTGGATCCTTACATCAGGAGTTTGCTATGACAGATCTGGGTCCACTTAATTATTTTCTGGGTATCTCTGTTACCCGTGATTCTTCAGGGTTGTTTTTATCACAAAAGAAATATGCTATTGAGGTTTTGGAGAGAGCACATATGGTTAATTGTAATCCCAGTCGGACTCCTGTTGACACTGAGTCTAAACTGGGGGATGATGGTGATCCGGTCTCTGATCCTACTTTATATCGGAGTCTTGCAGGTTCCCTTCAAGATCTGACCTTTACTCTCGCCCAAATATATCTTATGCGCTTCAACAGGTTTGCCTTCATATGCATGATCCTCGAGAGCCTCATCTCTCGGCCCTCAAACGGATTTTGCGGTATGTTCGGGGTACCTTAGACTATGGGTTACAATTGTTTTCTTCTTCTACTTCCTCATTGGTTGCCTATTCTGATGCGAATTGGGCTGGTTGCCCTACTACTAGGAGATCGACTTCAGGCTACTGTGTCTTTCTTGGCAACAACCTTCTATCATGGTCCTCTAAGCGACAACCGACTCTCTCTCGTTCTAGTGCGAACAGAGTACGTGGGTTGCCAATCTGTTTGCCGAGACTTGTTGGTTACGAAATTTACTTCGTGAGCTTCACACACCTTTATCTTCCGCTACGCTCGTCTACTGTGATAATGTTAGTGCAATCTACTTATCTTGTAATCCGGTTCAGCATCAACGTACGAAGCACATAGAGATTGATATTCAATTTGTTCGAGACTTGGTTGCCACTGGTCAGGTTCGGGTTCTCCATGTTCCTTCACGCTATCAGTATGCAGACATTTTCACGAAAGGATTACCATCAACTCTGTTTGAGGAATTTCGCACCAGTTTGAGCATCCGGTGTCATCCCGCTCAGACTGCGGGTGAGTGTTAGCCCATATTGTATTATGTATTTGTAATGGGCCTTAGCCCGATTCTAGAATCCTCTGTCAATCCTTATTTATTTGTACATTGTATTATGGCAAGACATCAATCAAAATAAATCCTTACCATTAACATCTAATATGAGTAAGTATAAAAATTTATTTGTGCACTATATAATAACCCTATTTTCTTAAATTGTGGACATAAAAATTTCCGAACAAGGTTACATTAACAATGTTATAGGTTTAGCTAAACATAGCTTTAAGGGTTATACTTAAGAAATACACATATACATAACCGGTGGTACATACAGTCAGGTGAAAGAGATTAAATGCAGAAGACAACAATTATTAAAAGTACAAACAATTATTGCATGTCTAAATACTTTAACGTAACCCTTAGATTTACATTTAGCTATTTAAAATGTTTTTTTTTATTTCTATGTAATTATGTGCAGGAAAGTGAAGAATTATTGAGTAATGGAGATATGCAAAATTTGGTGAATTGTGCCATGATTCAAGAGAAGTTGTACACTGCAGAGAAGTGCATAGGACCAAACACTTTGCAAAAACCGTCGAATGACCAACATTAACTGCTTTTTGTCTTGAATTGTTGCTAATTAATGCTCCTCCTAATTTTACTAATTATGTTTCTCATTGTTATGTAGTTTAATCAGGTAATTTGAAGCTTAGTTTAGGTTGATAAAATTCCCCTATTTTTTTTGGGTATGTCAGATCTTGATCATTTCACTACAAGAATCGGACAACAGAGATCGATAAAAGGCAGACGACACAATGTCGTCGGCATTTTACGCTAAACGAAATAGCCTTCCTTAAATATATCTTAACCTATTGGATCATTGATTGAAAGTAGCTTGTATGACTTGGTTGTAATTTCTTTTCCTCTAATGTCTTGTTAGAGTGTCTTAACGAAATAGCTGTTTTTTTAAATTACATATAGGTCATGTTTATTAGGAATGAACTAAAAACAATATTGGAACGCAATATAATGTCCCAAGAAATCTTGTGAACAAAAGCTAGTTGGTTTGTAAATGGTAGTGACCAATTTGTTATTATTTTTACTTAGAGGTATATTTATGTAACTTGTATAAACCCTAAACTTCTCCTAATTATTCGAAGAGTCCGTTAATTGCTTGACTGATTCCTCCACGTTTTTATGTTCAGTGCGCCCCCCAAAATCCGTATATAAGCTTAGGGCCACTGTCATTCTTTGTGTAGCTCAATAACAATTTTGTTATACTTATTCACTTTTTTTCGACATCAAATCTTTCATTAAACCCATTGTCAATGGCGTGTCTCAGCTTTTGCTCCAACTGGCCAACATTATCACAACTCTGCCACGAAACCGTTGTCCCTCAGCCACTCGAATTCTCTCCATTTCAGGACAACTCTAACCTTTTCGAACCCAATAATAACCACTTCTCAACCATCAACAATAACTTCACTAACTTCCCAATTCAAAACACCATCAAATACCCTACTTTATCCGCATCTTATAATTCAATATCACAACAGCATTACTCTAATCCACTAGGTCCAGATGTATTTGACCATGAAGAGTTCTTTCCTATGGAGCAGATGCAGCCAGAATATTACTCGAATCCACTCTTCGTTCCGAATGTATTTCATACCCAAGAGTTCTCCCCGATGGAGCAAATACAAATACAACCAGAATATTGTTCGTATAATTCGTTTGATTCATATCCACTTGTTCCTGATGTATGTGAACAAATGCATCCAGAACATTGTTTGTATAATTCGTATGATTCATGTCCACTCGTTCCTAA
Source organism: Chrysanthemum makinoi (assembly GCA_910596185.1). Taxonomy (NCBI): domain Eukaryota; kingdom Viridiplantae; phylum Streptophyta; class Magnoliopsida; order Asterales; family Asteraceae; genus Chrysanthemum; species Chrysanthemum makinoi. The sequence continues at coordinate 322,815,782 of OU343222.1, read as the reverse complement.
TGTATGCGAACAACTTCAGAAAGAACTACTACCCTTGCCCGAAATATACAAAAATGGTAGTGGTTCTGAAGATATGATAGCTATGTCGTATGATATGGGACATGGGTGTTGTGTTGTAAATCTAGGTGAGAGTTTACAAGTGGCGGAGAATGGTGAAGGAGAGGGGAGAAAGTTATCGGCTCAAAGTATGGCGGCAAGGGCGAGGCGAAGGAAGATAAGTGAGAAGACGATGGAGCTCGGGAAGCTGGTTCCTGGTGGTCATAGGATGACTACCGCCGAGATGTTTCAAGCGGCTTTTAAGTACATCAAGTTCTTGCAAGCTCAAGTTGCCGTTTTGCAACACATGGGCTCTTCTCCGGTAATTTTAATCACTCATTTGTTCCTATTTTTATACTTTGTGTTATTTATAAACTCTTTGGTTCATATATATCTACTCAAAACTATGTGGAGCAAAATTGTTACTTGATATATACAATAAGTGTAACATGAATTTTACCAATTGATATGTGATGTGCAGGGACTCGGGGAAGAACTTCAAGCTTTGATCACAAACTCTACCGTACAAGAGAAGTTATATACTGCAGGGAAGTGCATCGTAACCGAAGAACTTGGGAAACTTTTAGCCGATAATCACCAAGGAACGAAAAATAATATTAACATTTGACTGTTTTTGGGTCTCATAACTCAGCAGTAATGTAGTTTGGATTTCTAATTCTAACAAATTCATTGGCAAATTTTCAGTTTCAGTTAGGGAATTTTCTTAGGAGTAGGGCAACTTAGTCTGTAGTTTCGATTTCTAATTTGACGTAGTTCATGGTGTAAGAGTCTTGAATCATGCATTTTGTTTTCATTTGTTTTTTAAAGAATTTTTTATTCTCAAAATTCTCATTGTTAAAATAGGGCGTGTGATTTATTTGTGTTGGTCCCAAATATGTGAGTCGATATGAAATGCAAACAATAAACTTGAATAACTAAATCGTCTAACATTGTAACATTACATGTATGCGTATATATATACTAAACGAAGGGTTATGACCCAACCGTTGTGATGTTTCGGTATGTAACCGTTTTCCTAACTACCATTAACCGTCCATAACCGTAATTCGGTTATATAACTTCCTATAACTACCTATAATCGCTGGCGTTGAAAACTATGTAACGACCAAGTTTGGTCCTTGTCGTTTGAAGCAATGTCGAGATTAGTGTTTACATTCTCCTCCTTAATCTTGATCGTTGCTTCGTCCTAAATCTTGAACTCCGAGCATTTGTCGCATAGTTACGAACTTGAGTCTTGGTAAAGCTTTTGTTAAGATATCTGCTCTTTGTAGTTCTCCACTGACGTGTTCCACTTTAATATGACCATTCTCTACACATTCATGAATGAAATGATAGCGAATGTCTATGTGTTTGCTCCTTCCATGAAAAACTGGGTTCTTTGCGAGTGATATAGCTGATATGTTGTCAACTCTAAGCGTTATCCTTTTTTCTTCCAATCCAGTTAGTTCACTGAGTAAACGTTTTAACCATAAGGCTTGACATGCTGCTGCAGTAGCCGCCATGAATTCTGATTCACATGATGAGAGTGCCACTGTTGGTTGCTTCTGAGTACACCAGGTAATAGGTGACTCTCCAAAGTAAAATACTATTCCAGTAGTTCCTTTTCCTTGATCTGTATTGATTCCATAACTACTGTCACTGTATCCTGTAATCTTGCAGCCGCCTTCTTTCTTGTATATTATTCCATGTTCCTTTGTTCCTTTGATGTATCGAATTACTTGTTTCACTGCCTTCAGGTGATGATCCTTCGGGTCTTGCATAAATCTGCTAAGTAGTCCGACTGAGTAACTAAGATCTCGTCTTGTATGTAGTAAGTATCTGAGACTTCTAATTAAGCTTCGGTAATAAGTTGCGTCAACTGAGTTTCCATCTTCCGCCTTGACCAACTTAATGCCGGGATCCATTGGTGTCTTCGTATCATTACTGTCCGTCATGCTTGTTTTTTTTAAGATCTTGTTAATATATCCTGTTAGCTTGATTGTAATCTCTCCTCCTGTCTGTGCAACTTCTATCCCAAGGTAATATGCTAGCAACCCTAAGTCGCTCATTTCAAATTTATCTTTGATGAGTGTCTAAATACTCATCATTTTTATACTGTTAGAATGCCAAAAACATCTGAAAACACTCAGAAACATATCAAAATGATAAAAATATCACAAACAAGTGTTTTATATGTTTTAAATGCAAAAACATCAAAATCTGGTGAAAAACGTATCAAGTTTGCATAATTGGCAGTTTTAGTCCCCCAAGTTACAAAAGTTGTCAAAATCAGTCCCTGGTAATTCAAAATCTTGTAAAATATCATTTAAGGTCCATAAGATTCAAAAGTTGTCAAAACAAACCCTTTAAAGTTTAAAAATCACAAATTGACAACTTTAGTCCTTTAACTTTGAAAAATGTCAAAAATAGTCCTTGGTTAATTTAAAAAGTGAAAATTATCAATTTTTAACCTTGTTCTATTTATAAATGGCAAAAATGGTCCTTATGATAAACTTTGGAGAAAATTACAAGTTTGGTCCCTCAAGTTTCTAAATTGGCAATTTTGGTCCCTGGATTTATAAAAATGGAAATTATCAACAAAGGTCCTTGTACTATTCTTACTTGGCAGTTTTAGTCCTTGTGAGAGCTTTGGAAAATGTTCAAGATCAGCCCCTCAACTTTCAGAGAATTACATGAATGGTCCTTGTTGTTAACATTAACCAAACCGGACCCTATTATTACTAAGCCCAATCCAACCCTTGACCCGGCCCAAATAATTAAAAAAAACAGAAACCGCGCACACTGTGCACCCATCTCCTTCCCCACTGTAAACCCAAAACCAGAGGTGGTTTTATCACCTCCACCTCACCCTTTCCACCTCATTTAACTTTCCAGCTCACCCCCCCCCCTCCTCCTATACCAGCCACCTTGCATTTAATGCATCCCCACCATAAGCAGTTTACTGTTTATCTCACAATCCCTGTTTTTTCTGAAAAATCACTCCTAAACCCATACCTACTTCTCATTTTGTCCCCCTCATCCTCCACAACCTCCCAATATTCTTTAATTGCTCTGAAATTATCTCAAGCAACCATGAGCACTTTTGGCGCCAAAAGTAAAATTGAAGACTGAGATGAGTTTGACTGCTTCAATGGTCAAGATTTTTGATGGGATTTGTTCAGAGACATGTGGGGAGTTCAGAAAATCTATAAAGAAAGCAGAGGAGTCATTGGAGAAGCTATCTAGATTAATTGTATTTTTAGCTTATGTCGTTTTTAAGTTTTCAAGATTTCCAGTTCATGTTTAAGTTTTCAAGAGTTTTGTAATCATATTTCAGTATATTTAAAACATATTTCCAGTTTCAATTTCAGTTTTTATTCACTATTTCAGTTTATGTATTTTCAAGCTCTAATTCTCAAATATGATCAAATGTTGATTATGGTTATTAATTTGGACTGATTAAGACACATAAGCTCCTAGAAAGCTATTTCAAGCTTTTAGTAACTTTAAAAATCAGTTTAGAAGTAAAGAGAGAAAAATACCAAAAATACTAAAAAATTCAGTGAAATTCAAAAATCACAGGATTGATGATCAAGAAGCTGATGCAGTTTGATTTTTGGATGGAAATGGGTTAGTGGCTTAGTGGTAAGCCTATTTCAGTTTAGGTATTTTGACTTTTTAGCAACTAAGGACTGACTTTCTTTGTTGAACTGAGGTAATAGGACCTAGTGTGACATGAAACAAACTAAGGCAAAGAACTGCACAACCTTTTTTACAGTTAAATCAGCAAAACCAAACACCACTGAACTTAATTGTTTTAGAACTTTTCAAAGCAAATCACAGCTTAAGACCATGAGTTTGTTTTAAGAGCTTGTGTTATCATATACTGAGACTGAACAAGCATGAAACAACAATTCTAACAACATAAAACTAAGAATTACCAGTTATGCTATATTAACTGTGAAAGTAAGATTTTTACTAACTACAGATTAAATAGAACAAGCTTGCTGTTTTATGGTTTATTTTAACTTAACTATGACTACTGAACATAAAGAAACAGAGATTTAAGCTAATAATCAAACTAAACAGTAAAATGCCAAAATAGCTTAAAAGAGCTTACAACTGATTCCAACTGAAAACTGAGAACAAGACACAAAGAACAGATCCTATAGGCTTACCACTAAGCCACTAACCCATTTCCATCCAAAAATCAAACTGCATCAGCTTCTTGATCATCAATCCTGTGATTTTTGAATTTCACTGAATTTTTTAGTATTTTTGGTATTTTTCTCTCTTTACTTCTAAACTGATTTTTAAAGTTACTAAAAGCTTGAAATAGCTTTCTAGGAGCTTATGTGTCTTAATCAGTCCAAATTAATAACCATAATCAACATTTGATCATATTTGAGAATTAGAGCTTGAAAATACATAAACTGAAATAGTGAATAAAAACTGAAATTGAAACTGGAAATATGTTTTAAATATACTGAAATATGATTACAAAACTCTTGAAAACTTAAACATGAACTGGAAATCTTGAAAACTTAAAAACGACATAAGCTAAAAATACAATTAATCTAGATAGCTTCTCCAATGACTCCTCTGCTTTCTTTATAGATTTTCTGAACTCCCCACATGTCTCTGAACAAATCCCATCAAAAATCTTGACCATTGAAGCAGTCAAACTCATCTCAGCCTTCAATTTTACTTTTGGCGCCAAAAGTGCTCATGGTTGCTTGAGATAATTTCAGAGCAATTAAAGAATATTGGGAGGTTGTGGAGGATGAGGGGGACAAAATGAGAAGTAGGTATGGGTTTAGGAGTGATTTTTCAGAAAAAACAGGGATTGTGAGATAAACAGTAAACTGCTTATGGTGGGGATGCATTAAATGCAAGGTGGCTGGTATAGGAGGAGGGGGGGTGAGCTGGAAAGTTAAATGAGGTGGAAAGGGTGAGGTGGAGGTGATAAAACCACCTCTGGTTTTGGGTTTACAGTGGGGAAGGAGATGGGTGCACAGTGTGCGCGGTTTCTGTTTTTTTTAATTATTTGGGCCGGGTCAAGGGTTGGATTGGGCTTAGTAATAATAGGGTCCGGTTTGGTTAATGTTAACAACAAGGACCATTCATGTAATTCTCTGAAAGTTGAGGGGCTGATCTTGAACATTTTCCAAAGCTCTCACAAGGACTAAAACTGCCAAGTAAGAATAGTACAAGGACCTTTGTTGATAATTTCCATTTTTTATAAATCCAGGGACCAAAATTGCCAATTTAGAAACTTGAGGGACCAAACTTGTAATTTTCTCCAAAGTTTATCATAAGGACCATTTTTGCCATTTATAAATAGAACAAGGTTAAAAATTGATAATTTTCACTTTTTAAATTAACCAAGGACTATTTTTGACATTTTTCCAAAGTTAAAGGACTAAAGTTGTCAATTTGTGATTTTTAAACTTTAAAGGGTTTGTTTTGACAACTTTTGAATCTTATGGACCTTAAATGATATTTTACAAGATTTTGAATTACCAGGGACTGATTTTGACAACTTTTGTAACTTGGGGGACTAAAACTGCCAATTATGCAAACTTGATACGTTTTTCACCAGATTTTGATGTTTTTGCATTTAAAACATATAAAACACTTGTTTGTGATATTTTTATCATTTTTATATGTTTCTGAGTGTTTTCAGATGTTTTTGGCATTCTAACAGTATAAAAATGATGAGTATTTAGACACTCATCAATCCCCCACACTAAGATATTGCTAGTCCCTAGCAATGATTTGAGAAAATTTAATGGATTTCATCTCTTTACCAAAAGCCATTACTTCTGGAGTAGCCAATTGTTTTGATTCAAGTAAGAACCTTGGCACAACGATAACCAAATGATTTTGAGCAAATCATAAGCTGTGAACGGATTTGATTTGTCTTTACCAGAAGCCGTTTGCTTCTGGACTAGCCAACTCTTAGATAAATTATCAATATTATCTTTGGTGAGCCGATTACCAATTATGGATTTTCAACTGCCTTTACCACAAGCCATAAACTTGCGGGCTAGCCAACTTTTCACTAGTTTAAAGATATGGTGAGTTGAACACCATACAATTTTAGGCAAATTGCAAGCCATAAACGGATTTGAGATATCTTTACCAAGAGCCGTTTGCTCCTAGATTAGCCAATCCTTATGTGGGTTAGACATGGCGGATTGATTACCATTTGCTGAGTAAGTGAAAAACACTTACTCCAAAAAAAAATTTTGGCCAAAAACGGGGGAATTGGGTGAAATAATTACATGATGAAATTCGTGAGAATTCCCCCCCACACTTAGAAATGAATATTGCCCTCAATATTCAAAGTACCGGCGGTTATGCCGAAACAAAGAACATAAAAGGGAAATACTACGGCCATTATTTTGTTTTTGATATATACACATCATTTTTTTTTTTTTTTTTGAAACTTGATGATATATACAACATGTGGGGCAAACCCCCCCACACTAGGGTGATAGAAAGGGGATAAGAAGACAGAAATATGGATGAAAACCCATATGATGTGTGCTACTATTTTTGATTCCCGAGTCACTAGCTTGACTCGATCCCCGCATTCATTGGTTCATGAAAACCCACAGGTGGAATGTCCTCTCCAAAGTAATGCTTTAATCGATGACCATTTACTTTAAAATTAGGACCATCAGGCTGAGATAACTCAATGGTGCCATAAGGATAAACCTTAGTGATAGTAAATGGACCAGACCAACGGGACTTAAGCTTTCCCGAGAAAATCTTCAATCTTGAATTGAAAAGAAGGACTCGATCACCAACGTTGAAAACGCGGTTCTTGATTTTAGAGTCATGAATCTTCTTTGTCTTTTGTTTATAGATCAAAGAGTTCTCGTATGCTTGATCACGAAGTTCATTTAGTTCATTCATTTGAACTTTTCTGTGATCACCGGCTGTCTGTATATCGAAGTTTGCATGTTTTAAGGCCCAGTAAGCCTTGTGCTCTAGTTCAATCGGAAGATGGCATGCTTTTCCGTACACTCTTGTATGGGTACACCCAATTGGTGTTTTGTAAGCTGTACGAAAAGCCAGAGTGCTCATCCAGTTTATCCGACCAGGATGCACGATTTTCACCTACTGTCCTTTCAAGTATTCTTTTAATACCACGGTTTGAAACTTCCCCACCTTCCACTTGTTTGGGGGTGGTATGCGTAGATAGACGTGGTAACACCATACTTTTGCATGACACGATCAAATTGGTCATTACAAAAATGTGTACCACGATCACTAATTATAGCACGAGGAGTTCCAAACCCGCAAAGAGAGCTTTCAAAATTTCACAACAACTCGGGCATCATTGGTGGGTAAAGCTTTTGCTTCAACCCATTTTTACAAATAGTCAACAGCACCCGAGTATGTACTTGTTTCCACGAGACGAAGGAAATGGCCCCATAAAATCAATACCCCATATGTCAAATATCTCACAAACTTGAATGGCATTTTGTGGCATTTCATTTCTTTGAGATATGTTTCCATGACGCTGACAAGCATCACAAGTTTTGACAAATTCGTGGGCATCTTTATAGATTGTGGGCCAATAAAACCCGGAATCAAACACCTTTTTGGCGGTGTAGTTTGGACTATGATGACCCCCGGTGGGTCCATCATGGCAAGCTTTGAGAATGTCAAGAGCTTCTTGTCCATAAACACACCGTCGGATGACTTGATCCGCACGAGATTTGAATAAGAAAGGATCGTCCCCAGTATAATGCTTAACATCCTTGAAGAATTTATTCTTCTGCTGGGTCGACATCCCTTTCACAATGAAGTTACCCGCATGGTAATTTGCAAAGTCAGCAAACCATGGGGTAGAAGAGTTTTCACGAAAAGAAACCGCATTGAGTGTCTCGAGAGGAAATGTTTCATTTATATCCTTTTTCTCGAAAACATCTTGGTGAGGTTTCTCTAATCTGGAAAGATGATCAGCAGCTAAGTTCTCAGCTCCTTTTTTATCACGTATGATAATATCAAATTCTTGGAGGAGAAGACCCAACGCAATCTCGGCTTTGCATCTTGTTTTGCAAAGAGATATTTGAGAGCCGAGTGATCCGTATACACCACACATTTGGTCAAGATTAAGTACGGCCGAAACTTTTCAAATGCATACACCATTGCTAATAGCTCTTTTTCGTGGTGGTGTAATGAGTTTGAGCCTCAGTCCATAGTTTGCTTGCGAGTGAATAGGTGAAAATGCTTATTTCTTCGTTGTCCTAAGACTGCGCCGATAGCAAAATCACTTGCATCGCACATGAGCTCAAAGGGTAAATCCCCGTCGGAGCACGAGAATGGGTGCTTCAGTAAGTTTTTCTTCAATGTTTCAAAAGCTATGATGCACTCATGTGAGAAGAAAAGGAGCATCCTTTTCAAGAAGATGGGTCATAGGCCGGACGATTTTGGAAAAATCTTGTATGAATCTACGATAGAAACCGGCATGACCTAAAAACTCCTAATACCTTTGACGGTAGTAGGATGAGGCAGTTTAGCAATAACATCGACTTTTGCTCTATCTACCTCAATCCCGTTCTTTGAAATCTTATGGCCAAGGACTATGCCTTCTTTGACCATAAAGTGACTTTTCTCCCAGTTTAGACAAAGATTGGTGTCTTCACACCGTTTGAGCATTTTATCTAGATGGGAGAGACATGATTGAAAAGAATCCCCAATGACCGAGAAGTCATCCATTAACACCTCCATTGTTTCCCCGATCATGTCGTGGAAAATGGCCATCATACATCGTTGGAACGTGCCGGGAGCATTACATAAGCCAAAAGGCATACGTCTATAGGCAAAAGTTCCGTATGGGCAGGTGAATGTGGTTTTATCTTGATCCTTTGATCAATGGGTCTGAGTAACCCAGAAACCATCAAGGAAACAATAGTATTCATTCCCTGCTAATCTCTCAAGCATCTGGTCCATAAAGGGTAGAGGAAAATGGTCTTTACGGGTGGCATCATTCAACTTACGATAGTCAATGCAAACACGCCATCCCGTAACCAATCGAGTTGGAATTAACTCGTTATCTTCATTTGTGACAAAAGTAATGCCACCCTTTTCGAACACAATGAATTGGGCTGACCCAAGGACTGTCTGAGATCGGGTAAATCAATCCTGCATCAAGAAGTTTGATAACCTCTTGTTTAATAACATCATGGATTTTTGGATTCACTCGTCTCTGATGTTGAACTGCTGGTTTAAAGTCATCCTCCATCAAGATTTTATGAGTACAAAACTCAGGGTTGATACCCTTAATGTCGGAGATTTTCCAAGCAATTGCTTGCTTATGTGACTTCAAGATTTTTTGAGAAGCCTTTTTCATCTTTACTCAAATCTCTAGCAATAATGACTGGTAATTTATCATTACCTTCAAGAAATGCATACTCGAGATGTGGTGGTAAGTCCTTAGCTCAACCTCGTGAAATTCTTCATTTTCTCAACTGATTTGATTTCCTTGTTATGAAGTTCGACGGGAGGGAGTGGAGGAGAAATGTCATGATTTAACAATTTCTCAAGAAGAAAATCTCCCTCCAGATTAATCTCATTTTGATTAATCTCAACGCGGGATTGAATCACTAGGGTGAGGGGTGGATGATGGATCATCATTAAGCAACTTCTCAATGAGAAGTATGTCTCCCTCAATGTTAATTGGAGCGTGATCAATTTCCCACGGTATGTAATCACTGGATAAGTAAGCTTCAATCTCTTCTAAGATGAAGTCACTTTCCTCAAATGGTGTGAGAGAAGGAGTAGAATTGGCAATGATGGGTTGAGATGAATGAGTGAGATTATCACCATCGAGAATTATGATCATAACCAAGAACTTCTTGAGAGTACTCTTCTGAAGCAACATCAATGATATCTATTCGGTTAACCGACTCAGAATCATAGTTTGCGAGTACCTCGAAGTTTGATCAAGGTTAAAGGTGACAGCTTCATTACCCACACGTAATGTAATTTCTTGCTCAAATGCATCAATGAGAGCACGGCCCTTCTCGTGAATCCTCGACCAACAATGAGAGGAACCCGATGTCGGCATCAAAATCAACAACCACGGTCACCTTGAAAATGGAACTTTCCTACTTTCACAAATACGTCCTCGGCAATGCCAAGAGGACGGGATATGGAACGATCTGAAAGCTCGAGAGTCATGCATGTAGGAGTAAGTTCCGGAAGAGAAAGTTTCTTCCATACTGAATAAGGCATAAGGTTTTGTCCCCCTCCTTTCCCCCTCCTTTTCAGATGTTCTTAATTCCGGCAATGGAACCAGGGGCACTTTGACTTTTTTTATGAAACTTACAGTTTGACTTATATGAACTTGCACTTGATTCTACTAATTGATTATGTAATATTAAGCTAAAGTATGACTGAATTAAGCTAAGTTATCAAGATTAAAGCTACTGTGATAAGTTTGATACTCTAACTCCTAACAAGAATGAAATTAAGATGAGATTAAAGGTATTTTGACTTTTTAGCAACTAAGGACTGACTTTCTTTGTTGAACTGAGGTAATAGGACCTAGTGTGACATGAAACAAACTAAGGCAAAGAACTGCATAACCTTTTTACGCTAAATCAGCAAAACCAAACACCACTGAACTTAATTGTTTTAGAACTTTTCAAAGCAAATCACAACTTAAGACCATGAGTTTGTTTTAAGAGCTTGTGTTATCATATACTGGACCGAACAAGCATGAAACAACAATTCTAACAACATAAAACTAAGAATTACCAGTATGCTATATTTACTGTGAAAGTAAGATTTTTACTAACTAAGATAAATAGAACAAGCTTGCTTTTTTATGGTTTATTTTAACTTAACTATGACTACTGAACATAAAGAAACAGAGATTTAAGCTAATAATCAAACTAAACAGTAAAATGCCAAAATAGCTTAAAAGAGCTTACAACTGATTCCAACTGAAAACTGAGAACAAGACACAAAGAACAGATCCTATAGGCTTACCACTAAGCTACTAACCCATTTCCATCCAAAATCAAACGCATCAGCTTCTTGATCATCAATCCTGTGATTTTTGAATTTCACTGAATTTTTTAGTATTTTTGGTATTTTTCTCTCTTTACTTCTAAACTGATTTTTTAAAGTTACTAAAAGCTTGAAATAGCTTTCTAGGAGCTTATGTGTCTTAATCAGTCCAAATTAATAACCATAATCAACATTTGATCATATTTGAGAATTAGAGCTTGAAAATACATAACTCAAATAGTGAATAAAAACTGAAATTGAAACTGGAAATATGTTTTAAATATACTGAAATATGATTACAAAACTCTTGAAAACTTAAACATGAACTGAAATCTTGAAACTTAAAACGACATAAGCTAAAAATACAATTAATCTAGATAGCTTCTCCAATGACTCCTCTCGCTTTTATAGATTTTCTGAACTCCCCACATGTTTCTCTGAACAAACTCCCATCAAAAATCTTGACCATTGAAGCAGTCAAACTCATCTCAGCCTTCAATTTTACTTTTGGCGCCAAAGTGCTCATTGTTGCTCTGAGATAATTTTTTCAGAGCAATTAAAGAATATTGTGAGGTTGTGGAGGATTTGGGGGACAAAATGAAAGTAGGTATGGGTTTAGGAGTGATTTTTCAGAAAAAACAGGGATTGTGAGATAAACAGTAAACTGATTATGGTGGGGATGCATTAATGCAAGGTGGCTTGGTATAGGAGAGGAGGGGGGTAGTTGGAAAGTTAAATGAGGTGGAAAGGGGGTGGAGTGATAAAACCACCTCTGGTTTTGGTTTTACGTGGGGAGGAGATGGGTGCCAAGTGTGCGCGGTTTCTCGTTTTTTAATTATTTGGGCCGGGTCAAGGGTTGGATTGGGCTTAGTAATAATAGGGTCCGGTTTGGTTAATGTTAACAACAAGGACCATTCATGTAATTCTTTGAAAGTTGAGGGCTGATCTTGAACATTTTCCAAAGCTCTCACAAGGACTAAAACTGCCAAGTAAGAATAGTACAAGGACCTTTGTTGATAATTTCCATTTTTATAAATCCAGGGACCAAAACTGCCAATTTAGAAACTTGAGGGACCAAACTTGTAATTTCTCCAAGTTTATCATAAGCCATTTTTTGCCATTTATAAATAGAACAAGGTTAAAAATTGATAATTTTCACTTTTTAAATTAACCAAGGACTATTTTTGACATTTTTTCCAAAGTTGAAGGACTAAAGTTGTCAATTTGTGATTTTAAACTTTAAAGGGTTTGTTTTGACAACTTTTGAATCTTATGGACCTTAAATGATATTTTACAAGTTTTTGAATTACCAGGGACTGATTTTGACAACTTTTATAACTTGGGGGACTAAAACTGCCAATTATGCAAACTTGATACGTTTTTTCACCAGATTTTGATGTTTTTGCATTTAAAACACATAAAACACTTGTTTGTGATATTTTTATCATTTTTATATGTTTCTGAGTGTTTTCAGATGTTTTTGGCATTCTAACAGATAATAAAAATGAAGGGTATTTAGACACTCATCAATCCCCATACTAAGATATTGCTAGTCCCTGTAACAATGATTTGAGAAATTTAATGGATTTCATCTCTTTACCAAAAGCCATTACTTCTGGAGTAGCCAATTGTTTTGATTCAAGTAAGAACCTTGGCACAACGATGACCAAATGATTTTGAGCACATAAGCTGTTACCGGACTTTGATTTGTCTTTACCGAAGCCTTTTTGCTTCTGGACTAGCCAACTCTTAGATAAATTATCAATATTACTTTGTGAGCCACGATCAATTATGGATTTTCAACTACCTTTACACAAGCCATAAACTTATGGCTAAGAGCCCACTTTTCAACTAGTTTAAAGATATGGTGAGTTGAACACCATACAATTTTGGGCAAATTGCAAGCCATAAACGGATTTGAGATAACTTTACCAAGAGCCGTTGCTCTCGTTAGCCAACTGATGTGGGTTAGACATGGCGGACTGATTACTTTCTGAGTAAGTGAAAACACTTACTCCAAAAAAAAATTTTGGCCAAAAACGGAATTGGGTGAAATAATTACATATGAAATTCGTGAGAATTCCCCCCCCACTAGAAATGAATATTGCCCTCAATATATTCAAAGTACCGGCGTTTGCAAACAAAGAACATAAAAGGGAATACTACGCCATTATTTTTGTTTTTGATATATACCTCATTTTTTTTTTTTTTTTTTTTTTTTGAAACTTGATGATATATACAACATGTGGGGCAAACCCCCCCACACTAGGGTGATAGAAAGGGGATAAGAAGACAGAAATATGGATGAAAACCCATATGATGTGTGCTACTATTTTTGATTCCCGAGTCACTAGCTTGACTCGATCCCCGCATTCATTGGTTCATGAAAACCCACAGGTGGAATGTCCTCTCCAAAGTAATGCTTTAATCGATGACCATTTACTTTAAAATTAGGACCATCAGGCTGAGATAACTCAATGGTGCCATAAGGATAAACCTTAGTGATAGTAAATGGACCAGACCAACGGGACTTAAGCTTTCCCGAGAAAATCTTCAATCTTGAATTGAAAAGAAGGACTCGATCACCAACGTTGAAAACGCGGTTCTTGATTTTAGAGTCATGAATCTTCTTTGTCTTTTGTTTATAAATTAAAGAGTTCTCATATGCTTAATCACGGAGTTCATTTAGTTCATTCATTTGAACTTTTCTGTGATCACCGGCTGTCTGTATATCGAAGTTTGCATGTTTTAAGGCCCAGTAAGCCTTGTGCTCTAGTTCAATAGGAAGATGACATGCTTTTCTACACACTAGCTTGTATGGAGTACACCCAATTGGTGTTTTGTAAGCTGTACGAAAAGCCCAGAGTGCGTCATCCAGTTTATCCGACCAGGATGCACGATTTTCACCTACTGTCCTTTCAAGTATTCTTTTAATACCACGGTTTGAAACTTCCACCTGCCCACTTGTTTGGGGGGGGTATGCAGTAGATAGACGGTGGGTAACACCATACTTTTGCATGACACGATCAAATTGGTCATTACAAAAATGTGTACCACGATCACTAATTATAGCACGAGGAGTTCCAAACCTGGCAAAGAGAGCTTTCAAAAATTTCACAACAACTCGGGCATCATTGGTGGGTAAAGCCTTTGCTTCAACCCATTTTGACAAATAGTCAACAGCCACGAGTATGTACTTGTTTCCACGAGACGAAGGAAATGGCCCCATAAAATCAATACCCCATATGTCAAATATCTCACAAACTTGAATGGCATTTTGTGGCATTTCATTTCTTTGAGATATGTTTCCATGACGCTGACAAGCATCACAAGTTTTGACAAATTCGTGGGCATCTTTATAGATTGTGGGCCAATAAAACCCGGAATCAAACACCTTTTTGGCGGTGTAGTTTGGACTATGATGACCCCCGGTGGGTCCATCATGGCAAGCTTTGAGAATGTCAAGAGCTTCTTGTCCATAAACACACCGTCGGATGACTTGATCCGCACAGATTTTGAATAAGAAAGGATCGTCCCAGAAGTAATGCTTAACATCCTTGAAGAATTTATTCTTCTGCTGGGTCGACATCCCTTTCACAATGAAGTTACCCGCATGGTAATTTGCAAAGTCAGCAAACCATGGGGTAGAAGAGTTTCCACGAAAAGAAACCGCATTGAGTGTCTCGAGAGGAAATGTTTCATTTATATCCTTTTTCTCGAAAACATCTTGGTGAGGGTTCTCTAATCTGGAAAGATGATCAGCAGCTAAGTTCTCAGCTCCTTTTTTATCACGTATGATAATATCAAATTCTTGGAGGAGAAGAACCCAACGGAGCAATCTCGGCTTTGCATCTTGTTTTGCAAAGAGATATTTGAGAGCCGAGTGATCCGTATACACCACACATTTGGTCAAGATTAAGTACGGCCGAAACTTCTCAAATGCATACACCACGGCTAATAGCTCTTTTTCTGTGGTGGTGTAATGAGTTTGAGCCTCAGTCATAGTTTTGCTTGCATAGTGAATAGGCTGAAAATGCTTATTTCTTCGTTGCCCTAAGACTGCGCCGATAGCAAAATCACTTGCATCGCACATAAGCTCAAAGGGTAAATCCCAGTCGGGAGCAACGAGAATGGGTGCTTCAGTAAGCTTTTTCTTCAATGTTTCAAAAGCTATGATGCACTCAGGTGAGAAGATAAAAGGAGCATCCTTTTCAAGAAGATGGGTCATAGGCCGGGCGATTTTGGAAAAATCTTGTATGAATCTACGATAGAAACCAGCATGACCTAAAAAACTCCTAATACCTTTGACGGTAGTAGGATGAGGCAGTTTAGCAATAACATCGACCTTTGCTCTATCTACCTCAATCCCGTTCTTTGAAATCTTATGGCCAAGGACTATGCCTTCTTTGACCATAAAGTGACTTTTCTCCCAGTTTAGACAAAGATTGGTGTCTTCACACCGTTTGAGCATTTTATCTAGATGGGAGAGACATGATTGAAAAGAATCCCCAATGACCGAGAAGTCATCCATAAACACCTCCATTGTTTCCCCGATCATGTCGTGGAAAATGGCCATCATACATCGTTGGAACGTGCCAGGAGCATTACATAAGCCAAAAGGCATACGTCTATAGGCAAAGTTCGTATGGGCAGGTGAATGTAGTTTTATCTTGATCCTTTGGATCAATGGGGATCTGAAAGTAACCCGAGAAACCATCAAGGAAACAATAGTATTCATTCCCTGCTAATCTCTCAAGCATCTGGTCCATAAAGGGTAGAGGAAAATGGTCTTTACGGGTGGCATCATTCAACTTACGATAGTCAATGCAAACACGCCATCCCGTAACCAATCGAGTTGGAATTAACTCGTTATCTTCATTTGTGATAACAGTAATGCCACCCTTTTTCGGAACACAATGAATTGGGCTGACCCAAGGACTGTCTGAGATCGGGTAAATCAATCCTGCATCAAGAAGTTTGATAACCTCTTGTTTAATAACATCATGGATTTTTGGATTCACTCGTCTCTGATGCTGAACTGCTGGTTTAAAGTCATCCTCCATCAAGATTTTATGAGTACAAAACTCAGGGTTGATACCCTTAATGTCGGAGAGTTTCCAAGCAATTGCTTGCTTGTGTGACTTCAAGATTTTTATGAGAGCAGCTTTTTCATCTTTACTCAAATCTCTAGCAATAATGACTGGTAATTTATCATTACCTTCAAGAAATGCATACTCGAGATGAGGTGGTAAGTCCTTAAGCTCAACCTCAGGAAATTCTTCAGTTTTCTCAACTGATTTGATTTCCTTGTTATGAAGTTCGACGGGAGGGAGTGGAGGAGAAATGTCATGATTTAACAATTTCTCAAGAAGAAAATCTCCCTCCAGATTAATCTCATTTTGATTAATCTCATCAGGAATTGAATCACTAGGGTGAGGGGTGGATGATGGATCATCATTAAGCAACTTCTCAATGAGAAGTATGTCTCCCTCAATGTCAATTGGAGCGTGATCAATTTCCCACGGTACAGAATCACTGGATAAGTAAGCTTCAATCTCTTCTAAGATGAAGTCACTTTCCTCAAATGGTGTGAGAGAAGGAGTAGAATTGGCAATGATGGGTTGAGATGAATGAGTGAGATTATCACTCGAAGAATTATGATCATAACCAAGAACTTCTTGAGAGTACTCTTCAGATGCAACATCAATGATATCTATTCGTTTACCGATTCAGAATCATAGTTTGCTGAGTACCTCGAAGTTTGATCAAGGTTAAAAGTGACAGCTTCATTACCAACACGTAATGTGATCTCTTGCTCAAATACATCTATGAGAGCACGGCCCGTTCTCAGGAATCCTCGACCAACAATGAGAGGAACCCGATGATCGGCATCAAAATCAACAACCACGAAGTCAGCTGGAAAATGGAACTTTCCTACTTTCACAAATACGTCCTCGGCAATGCCAAGAGGACGGGATATGGAACGATCAGCAAGCTCGAGAGTCATGCATGTAGGAGTAAGTTCCGGAAGAGAAAGTTTCTTCCATACTGAATAAGGCATAAGGTTTTGTCCCCCCTCCTCTTCCCCCCTCCTTTTCAGATGTTCTTAATTCCCGGCAATGGAACCAGGGCACTTTGACTTTTTTTATGAAACTTACAGTTTGACTTATATGAACTTGCACTTGATTCTACTAATTGATTATGTAATATTAAGCTAAAGTATGACTGAATTAAGCTAAGTTATCAAGATTAAAGCTACTGTGATAAGTTTGATACTCTAACTCCTAACAGTAATGAAATTAAGATGAGATTAAAGGTATTTTGACTTTTTAGCAACTAAGGACTGACTTTCTTTGTTGAACTGAGGTAATAGGACCTAGTGTGACATGAAACAAACTAAGGCAAAGAACTGCATAACCTTTTTTACAGTTAAATCAGCAAAACCAAACACCACTGAACTTAATTGTTTTAGAACTTTTCAAAGCAAATCACAGCTTAAGACCATGAGTTTGTTTTAAGAGCTTGTGTTATCATATACTGAGACTGAACAAGCATGAAACAACAATTCTAACAACATAAAACTAAGAATTACCAGTTATGCTATATTAACTGTGAAAGTAAGATTTTTACTAACTACAGATTAAATAGAACAAGCTTGCTGTTTTATGGTTTATTTTAACTTAACTATGACTACTGAACATAAAGAAACAGAGATTTAAGCTAATAATCAAACTAAACAGTAAAATGCCAAAATAGCTTAAAAGAGCTTACAACTGATTCCAACTGAAAACTGAGAACAAGACACAAAGAACAGATCCTATAGGCTTACCACTAAGCCACTAACCCATTTCCATCCAAAAATCAAACTGCATCAGCTTCTTGATCATCAATCATGTGATTTTTGAATTTCACTGAATTTTTTAGTATTTTTGGTATTTTTCTCTCTTTACTTCTAAACTGATTTTTAAAGTTACTAAAAGCTTGAAATAGCTTTCTAGGAGCTTATGTGTCTTAATCAGTCCAAATTAATAACCATAATCAACATTTGATCATATTTGAGAATTAGAGCTTGAAAATACATACTGAAAATAGTGAATAAAACTGAAATTGAAACTGGAAATATGTTTTAAATATACTGAAATATGATTACAAAACTCTTGAAAACTTAAACATGAACTGGAAATCTTGAAAACTTAAAAACGACATAAGCTAAAAATACAATTAATCTAGATAGCTTCTCCAATGACTCCTCTGCTTTCTTTATAGATTTTCTGAACTCCCCACATGTCTCTGAACAAATCCCATCAAAAATCTTGACCATTGAAGCAGTCAAACTCATCTCAGCCTTCAATTTTACTTTTGGCGCCAAAAGTGCTCATGGTTGCTTGAGATAATTTCAGAGCAATTAAAGAATATTGGGAGGTTGTGGAGGATGAGGGGGACAAAATGAGAAGTAGGTATGGGTTTAGGAGTGATTTTTCAGAAAAAACAGGGATTGTGAGATAAACAGTAAACTGCTTATGGTGGGGATGCATTAAATGCAAGGTGGCTGGTATAGGAGGAGGGGGGGTGAGCTGGAAAGTTAAATGAGGTGGAAAGGGTGAGGTGGAGGTGATAAAACCACCTCTGGTTTTGGGTTTACAGTGGGGAAGGAGATGGGTACACAGTGTGCGCGGTTTCTGTTTTTTTTAATTATTTGGGTCGGGTCAAGGGTTGGATTGGGCTTAGTAATAATAGGGTCCGGTTTGGTTAATGTTAACAACAAGGACCATTCATGTAATTCTCTGAAAGTTGAGGGGCTGATCTTGAACATTTTCCAAAGCTCTCACAAGGACTAAAACTGCCAAGTAAGAATAGTACAAGGACCTTTGTTGATAATTTCCATTTTTTATAAATCCAAGGACCAAAATTGCCAATTTAGAAACTTGAGGGACCAAACTTGTAATTTTCTCCAAAGTTTATCATAAGGACCATTTTTGCCATTTATAAATAGAACAAGGTTAAAAATTGATAATTTTCACTTTTTAAATTAACCAAGGACTATTTTTGACATTTTTCCAAAGTTAAAGGACTAAAGTTGTCAATTTGTGATTTTTAAACTTTAAAGGGTTTGTTTTGACAACTTTTGAATCTTATGGACCTTAAATGATATTTTACAAGATTTTGAATTACCAGGGACTGATTTTGACAACTTTTGTAACTTGGGGGACTAAAACTGCCAATTATGCAAACTTGATACGTTTTTCACCAGATTTTGATGTTTTTGCATTTAAAACATATAAAACACTTGTTTGTGATATTTTTATCATTTTGATATGTTTCTGAGTGTTTTCAGATGTTTTTGGCATTCTAACAGTATAAAAATGATGAGTATTTAGACACTCATCAATCTTTCATCTGGGATTTGAACAAGTCTATTTCCTACTTTGGAGTGCCGGTGATTATCAAATCATCTACATAAACTCCAACTATAAGTGTAGAAGTCTTGCTTCTCTTCGTATAAACTGCTTGTTCGAGATTACATTTCTTAAAGTCTAATGACTTCAAGGTTTGGTCAAGCTTCACGTTCCAAGCTCTCGGTGCTTCTCTTAAGCCATACAAAGCTTTAGTTAGCTTGTAGACTTTTCCTAGGTTTCCTTGTTGAATGAAACCTTCAGGTTGTGTAACATATACTTCTTCCTTCAATTCTCCATATAGAAATGCTGATTTTACATCTAAGTGGTGTACTTGCCATCCATGATATGCTGCTAGTGCTAATATTAGGCGAACTGTCTCTATTCTAGCAACTGGTGCAAACACCTCATCGAAGTCTATTCCTTATTCTTGTACAGAACCTTTTGCTACTAATCTTGCTTTATATTTAATGATTTTTCCTTGTTCATCTCTCTTGGTTTTATAAACCCATTTGAGTCCTATTGCCTTCTGATTTGCAGGCAATGTGGTAAGAGTCCATGTGTTGTTTTTATTGATTGAATCTAATTCAATTTCCATGGCCTCAATCCACTTTTCATCTTTTGATGTTTCCTTGTAATTACGGGGTTCTTCTTCTGTGAAAAATAAGCTTGGTGCTTCTACTTCACGTGCAGTTTCATAGATTTCCGTAATATTCTTTAAACCTTGTATTGGTCTATGATCAAATCTATGATCTGAGCTTTCTAATGAGCTAATAGTAGCTTCTACTTCTACTTCATCTTCTGAGTTAGGATTGTAAGTGTATGTTGATGGTGTGATTGGTGAGGGTGGATCTGGTATAGGTTTCGGTTCATGATACGTGTTATCATTGTTTTCTGTGTTGACTGGAGTAGAATTCTCATTGCAACTCCGTCTACTAGTCCAAAACGTGTCTTGTGTACTTGTATCCTCTTCATTGTTATTCCAATCCCACGGTTTCGTTTCTATAAACTTTACATCCCTACTAACATGTTTCTTCTTTCCTATTGGATCATATAACCTACATGCTTTTGATCCTTCCTCAACTCCTAAGTAAATCATTGGAATGCTTCTATCATCCAGCTTTTTCAAGTGAGGTATTGTTATCTTAGCATAAGCTGTGCATCCGAATATTCTTAGGTATTCCAGATTTGGTTTTCTGTTGTAGAGGGCTTCATACGGTGTTTTATCTTCCAGGGCTTTCGTAGGTACCCTGTTGAGTATGTAAATGGCGTGTCTGACTGCTTCCGCCCAAAAAGTTAAGGGTAACTTCATCGCTTTCATCATACTCCTAGTAGTTGATAACACTGTCCTATTTCTCCTCTCTACTACACCATTTTGTTGTGGTGAGTATGGTGTTGTTAATTGTCTTGCTATTCCATTCTCTTTACAGTATTTGGTGAATTCATTTGATGTAAATTCACCTCTTCTATCAGTTCTTAGCATTTTTATTTTCAACTTCAACTTCAATTCAATATGTTGTCTAAATTCCTTGAATGTGCCGAATGCTTGATCTTTCGAAGTTAGAAAGTAAGTCCACATGAAACATGTGCAGTCATCTACTAATACGAAGATGAGCTTCTTTCCAGAGTGTGTGGCTGGACTTATGGGACCACAAAGATCTCCATATACTAAGTCCAACGGATTCTTTGATCTGAATTTAGCTTGATTTGGAAATGGTGTTCTAATGTGTTTTCCTAATAAACATGCATCACAGATTTGTCCTGCATGATTTATTCTCGGTATTCCATCCACTAGACCTTTTCTTGTCATCTTGTTGATAACGTCAAAGTTTAGATGGCCTAATCTAGCGTGCCATAACCATGCTTGATCATCAACGTTTTCTAAAAGACATATAGGTGCTTCTATATGTACTCTAATACTGTAAAGTCGATTCTTAGATCGTTCTACTTTCATCAACAACTTCTTGTTTTTATCATACAAAGTCAGTATGTTTCCATCCATGATGATCTTACAACCTATTTCAGTGAGTTGTCCTAGACTAAGTATGTTACTTTTGAGGTTTGGAATGTAGTAAATATCCGAAATCATCTTCTGTTGTAGGTTTCTACATCCTAATAATATTGAACCTCTACCCTTTATCTCCACATACGATCCATCTCCAAAACGAACGCGTCCAATGATGTTTTCATCAATATCCTTAAAATGGCCTTTGGTGCCCGTCATATGGTTACTTGCACCATTATCTAAATACCATATGCTAGCATCAGTTGTAGCATATTTTCAAGGTTGTACTTGTTCTTCATTTAACAAGATTTCTTCAGTTTCGTGTGTAGCCATTAATAGTGATGGTTCATCGTCTTCTAAGATAAGGTTTGATTGTTCCTGAGTTGTTGGTGGGTTTCTACAGTCTTTCTTGAAATGTCCAAGTTTCCCACAATTGAAACATTTAAACTTCTTTTTATTCCACTCACCTTTATTCTTATTGTGAGTTGAATTTTCTCCATTCGAGTTATCTCTATTTCCTTTATTTTGCTAATTTCCTCGTGAATATTTTGATCTACCTCTATGTTTGGTAAATCGTTTCTTATTTCTAGAGTGTTCGCCTTGTGCGAATAATAGGTTATCTTGGCTTTCTAATTGTCCTCCCTTTCGGAGTTTTATTCTCTCCTCGAATGCCTTAAGTCTTCCAGCGATCTCAACTAACGTAATGTCGTCGAGATCATTTGTCTATTCTATGGATGCTACTATTTGAATGAACCTATCTGGTGTGGAGTCTAATAGTTTTCGTACTAAGAGTGATTCATCCAAAGCTTTTCCTAATTCTTTAGCCTTCGTGGCATAGCCGTTTAGTTTGGCTGTAAATGCATCCACTGTTTCATCTTCCTTCATCTGAAGGGTCTGAAATCCAATCATCAGTGATTGTAACCGTGCTTGTTGCACTTTTTCTTTTCCAACGTGTCTCTTTCTTAATGAATCCCATAATTCCTTTGCCGTTTTGCAACTTGCTACTTGTAAGATCACATCTTCTGTCAATGCTTGATATAGGAAGGCCATTGTCGCCTTATCCTTCTTATCATCTACTTGCGTGTTATCCTTAGGTTCTATTGCTTCCCATAAACCTTATGCTTCCAGTATAATCTTAATTTGTATAGTCCAAACTGTGTAGTTTGTGGTTTTGAGTTTAGGGCATTGATACTGTGCCATTGGGGTTACGGGTTTTGGTGTTGTGTTGGTATCGTCACCAGGCATTTTGATGGTGCTTATGATCTTCACTTTCTAATTTCGTATGGGAATTCTAACTTAGTATGGTATTCTTAATACTACGGGAACATAAATGGTTATCCGGGAATCTAATAGTACGGGATCAAATATAAAGTTCTCGGGATTTCCTAATAATATAAAATAACGATCTATACTATCTAAAGTATAAAAGAAATCCAAGGTTTGAAATTGTGACCTCGTTGTTGTGTTAAAACACAACCGTATTCCCACTTGTGTGTCGGTACTCGAATGTTATACCAACCATGTTCTTTTCTTTCCTCGTCTTATACTTCTACGTTGTCCTTTCTTTTGTGTTGACTTGGTTTCCAATGTGTGCCCTAGACCTTTTTTGTCTCGGCTTCTTTCTCCAAAAAACACCCAATGTGTCCTTGGCCCCAATCAAACTATGAAGTTTGTTGTAGTTTTCCTTCCAAGTTCTTCACAATACTCCTTTTTCTCACAAATACCTCTCGGTAATTTTACCAAAGCAATTCGATTGCTTTTTCTCTTCACTAATACTCTACGGTATTATCCCAACGTCTAAACAAATGTGAGATTTGTTTGTCGTTCTACTATTGCTTGTTCCTTTCCTGCGTTATACCACAATACTTCCTTTTTCTTTCTTAATTCCACACCGTATTCTTCAACAACTTCTTAATACCCGTCGGTACTTTATTTGCAAAACAAGTGATCAGCCTGCTTTTTCTTTATTCTTTGTTGTTTTCGTATTGCTAAACGCCTCTCCAAAAAAAACAATCCTTGATTGTTTGTTTATCTCGGTATACCTTATCAATCTTCAAGCAACGCCTTTTGTTTTCTTCTTGTATATCTCGTTAATACACAAGGTATCTTCTTGACGTCTTTTCTTTCTTCTCCTTTGTTGTCGTGTGCAAGACACCAACAAAGCCTTCAAACAATTGTTCTTTTCTTTTGATTTTTTTGTCGTGTACAAGTTCCACAACATAATCAGGCCACCACGCTGTTTGGTGTCCTCCCGTTTGCAATTTCGACACAAGGTAAGTCGTATACTACTTCTCTTGCGTCCCTTAGTTATCCAGGCAACGTATATGAAATATGTCTCGTGTTCTTCTTTCTGAAACAAAGTTTCAGCGTCTTCTTTTGGTTTCTGGTTTTCCTTTGTCTTGTTAAGATGGTTTCTGGTGTTTGATGGTGTAACGAGACAGTGGTAAAACAAGGCTCTTGATGCCAAATGTTGGTCCCAAATATGTGAGTCGATATGAAATGCAAACAATAAACTTGAATAACTAAAATCGTCTAACTATTGTAACATTACATTTATGCGTATATATATACTAAACGAAGGGTTATGACCCAACCGTTGTGATGTTTCGGTATGCAACCGTTTTCCTAACTACAATTAACCGTCCATAACCGTAATTCGGTTATATAACTTCCTATAACTACATATAACCGCTTGGCGGTTGAAAACTATGTAACGACCAAGTTTGATCCTTGTCGTTTGAATCAATGTCGAGATTAGTGTTTACAATTTGTAGAATGGTTATTATCTGTTGTTTTCCAAAATTAGCTACTTCCGATCTAGTGTGTGTTCATATACACATGATTGCTTTAGTTCCATGTACATATTTCATTAGAACATGGAAATAGAGAAACTATAAATGGATGATGTGAATATGTGATTAGAGAAAGTAAAGAATTATACAGGAATCGGGATTATAATTCATACAGATAGCTTAAAATCAACTGAAAAACACTTCAATACAACGAGTAGATAAAAAAAATGTAATACTGTTCGAAACCAGTAACAATTAATCATCACCAAAAGAGTTCAAAGCGTGTGATTCATATACCTACTATGACTTTGGGTGATGCCTCAAACGTGCCCCAGTTGCTGATTTAATAACATTTACCGTAAGTCTTCAACCTTGATCAAGTGTGAGTAACACCTCTACTAAAAAGAACTTGCTTTAGGTATAAATTAATTCAATAAATTAAGTATATAATCATATGTCGAATCATAAGCAACATTTTATTTTTGTATTTGTGAAGTTATAGTGTGCTAACCGTTCAGTGTGCATAAAATAATACAAACAATTTACTATCCAAATCAACTGATAAATTTAGCTTCTTTCTCTTTTAATAAAATTGCCATTTTCGAAAAACAAAATTGTCGAGTAACATGCACTTGAAACAAGTGAACTAGGAAATCAACTGATAAATGTAAATGCAATGGTATCATATTGGACTAAAAATAATTCTTAAATCAGAAATTTCAATGGGTAGAATGTTTCCTGACCTTTAGAAGACATGAATTCTAGCTGATGATTGGAAGTTCCGGAGTTTAAGAAAGCTAGGACGATAATTATATATTCTGAAATTAGTCTCGGATAATGTAGTGTCTTCAAATTTATTAGTCTCGGGACAATATGCAACCAGTTGATAATTCTTTCTATTCTTGACGATTAAAATACTTTGATCGTTCGAACCATCAATGACACGTATAGGCAACATTTTTTCTAAAGTACTTTTTGCTATCTCCAACTCTTTATGCCAATATTTCTTCATCTTCTGTTCCTTTGTCATGACCCAAAATGTGAATGCCTTATCAGACTTGTATAAATAACAGAGGCAACCTTTTAGGACTCCAAAACAACTATTTCCAATCTTTATGATTCCTTGAGGAGGAAACGAAAACAGTTGAAATTTCTCCTTGTCCAAATTAAAAGATAAAAGCTGATTACCCAAAATCCAATAAATATGGCCATTGAAATATAGTCCGTGGTCCCACAAGCTTAGATAGTTAAACTCGAAAGAGACATCCAAATTTCTCCATTGATGGGAGCCAAGGTTGTAAACCTCTATTTTATCTGGATCACCACTGACAACCCGTATCACTTTGTATTCCCCTGCCGATGAAATTCCGAAACCATACTTTACAATATTCAAAAAATATTTTACATCAATTTTTTGTTTAGCGATGGTCATATATTCTCTGGTCATTGGATTACATATGTGAGTGCGATCACATTCATCAGTAAGTTCCCACAAGCAGACCAAACCATCAACAGAGCCCGCTAGGAATATAAATGATCCTGGGAAAAGCTTTGTCTTATCGATGCCCTTGAAAGGGTCATGGAGTGACTATTTTGATCTAGTTCTTCTTCAATCTCCACCAACTTCAGAATTCCTGGGTGGTGTTTGACCGCAATCATACTCTAGTATTGATAAATCAAAAGGCACTTAGGTAACCGAATTTCTGAAACTAGATTTCGCAACCTTTTGCATACGCACTTACAGTAGATGATTGTAGTCTCTGGAAGTCGTGATAAAATACAAATGAGTTCTTCAGGTAAGTCTTCCAAGGACGGATTGCGATGAAACTGTAGTTTCCGAGACATGGCGTCTACAAAAATTCACACTAACTATCAACTTACATACACAACCAAGTCTATAATAGTAAGAATCTACGATTTTCATAGATCTTATTATACATATATGTATTTATGAAAACTTATACAGAACGTATATAAATTATGAGCTATAATACTGTATCTCAAAGAAAACAAAAACTCGTGTTGGAATTAATTAGACATACATATATATGAAAGCTCGAACTTATAAACATCATATCTTAACTTTAACCCTAAAAATGATGTTTATCAATTCGTCATAAACTCCAATAATAACATACCATGAAGACTTTCATCCATAAATATACTGACATAAAGCTCAACGAAGCTCAATGAGACATTAATTCAAGCCTTTGTAAAGTCAAGATGATCTTGTTTTTGTTTTTCGTATTTTGTACTCGAGCTTAAAAAGTTACTAAATTCCAAAGAGCTCGATTAGCTCAATTAAAATTCTTGCAACCTAATTTTAGATAAATTGTGAAAACATGTAACATCACTAGATTTTGTTATGAAACAGTTAAAAAATTACCTCCAAGATCGAAACTCACTTTGAAACAAACTCCATAGCCTTCAACTAAAGTTCGAATTATTGATTTAAAGTTGTGCGACAATCGTTTGAATACATATGATGCTTATTGGGAAAAACGATATTTGCATAATATAATCAATAATTGTGATACGAACCTATCCCATACTAGGCTCGTATCGATGTTCATAAGTCCAAATGTAGAACACACTCAAAAAGCTAGCTTGATGAGGAGGGGACACTTAGACATTATAAACCACCGCCCAATCCCATACTTGGGCGATGTGGGATCGTATCAATAACCCCACCCTTTGAAGAACCAACGTCCTCGTTGGTCACAGCTATGTTGGTCACGGTTGGCACCCCTCTTTGGGTCCAAGCCACCACTCCATAGGCCACCACTTCTAGCTCGTTGGTCACGGCTATGTTGGTCACGGCTGTGTTGGTCACGGTTGGCACCGTTCTTTCGAGTCCTAGCCACCACTCCACGTGCCACCACTCCATAGACCACCACTCCGAGTGTTGGAACCTCGAAAGGTTAACCTGGCTCTGATACCAATTGATACGAACCTATCCCATACTAGGCTCGTATCGATGTTCATAAGTCCAAATGTAGAACTCACTCAAAAAGCTAGCTTGATGAGGAGGGGACACTTAGACATTATAAACCACCGCCCAATCCCATACTTGGGCGATGTGAGATCGTAACAATCAATTGATACAAACTGTTGGGTTCAATAAATACCCAAACCACTTAATCTAGGATTTGAATAGAAAATAGCCCAAGTGTTTAGTCCGTTAAACACTAAACAAGTCACTGAGTGCATAGCCTCTCAGTGAGTCATCTTCGGGATACTAAGTACGAGGCTAAGAAGTCTCTCCCTCCATCGTAGGCGAACTTAAAGGGTGAAGAATGAGTCAAGAAAAGATGGTGGATTCAAGTGAGTGATGACAATAACTCACTCAATCCCTAAGACTTTTCCCACTACTTACACTAAAGACAAACTGAAGTAGAAGACTGAAGGATATGAAGACTGAAGAATGAGCGGGACAAGGCGGGATAAGTTTGAATCAGATAAGACGAAGTCCATATCAACCAAAGTCAACTTTCCCTGAATGGCTAAAGATCAGGCTCAGTGTCATCACTGACTTTAGGAAAGTAGTCTTGTCTCTTACCTAGAATAGTCTTTGTAAACAGAGACAAAATACATTAGTATTTTGTCTTCTGTATGATGTTAGTTTGTCACTTAGGAAAGAGTTAAATCTCATACATGTATAAATAGCATAAGAGATGGAGTGAAAAGCTTAAGCTTGTGAATTGTAAAAACACACACACGCAAGCCATCTTTTCACTCCTCTAAATACAACTTAGTTCTGAGAGATAGCTAGTGACTCTAAGGGTTGTGCTCAGCTTAGCCTGACTTCTAGAGAGTCACCAAACTTTGTTATTTCAATCCCAAGTACTATTCCGCAAGTACTTGGGTAACGTATTCTTTGTTGATTTATTTCTAATAAGAATATGATGTTGAAAATTTATAAGTGTGTTTTACTTGTGTTAATTTCAGTCATTGTTCACTATTAACTTGTTTTTTATTCTTAAATTGTTTTAAACGATAGTGAACAGGAACAACAAGTGGTATCTAGACAAGCTAATTATAAAACTCGTTTTTAGGCCGCTCTAAAAGTTTTTAAATTAGGATCCTAAATGGGTGAAATTGATGTACCCCAACTAGTCGATAAAAAGGGTGGAGCTTATTCAACTGTTGCCCCTAGACTTGAAGTTGGCAAATTCAACAAATGGAAAAAGCGAATGCTTTGCTATTTGATTGGGATGGAACCTTATTATATCAAGTGTATAAATGAAGGTCCATTTGTCCCAAAGACTGCTGAAGGGTTTCCCAAACCTGAAGCTCAGTGGACCCAGGATGAAAGGAGAGTGGTCAACCAAGACCAAAGACTCAAAAGTATCATAATATCTTGTCTTCCTGACGATATTATGGAGTCTGTTATAAGCTGTAGTACGACTAAGCAAACCTGGGATGACCTAGTTCATAGTCATGAAGGACCATCGACATACAAAAAACAGATAATAGACCGGAAACTTGAGTATAACACCTTCAGGGCTAAGGACTCAGAAACTCTCTCTCAAACTTACACCAGGTACAAAACTCTTTTAAATAAACTGTCAAATGATGGTGTTAAGTTGTCCAAACATGAAATCAATGTTGGTTTTGTCACAGCTCCCGAGAAGTGGGTGAATTTCTCTCAGGGACTTAGGAATGCTAATCATATCCAAAATCTTGAGCTTCGTGAAATTTATGGGAAATTTGTCTATGAGGAAAACCTCATCAACAGACGATAACCTGACTTAAAGAAGTCTCAGGAAGTCAAGAAGTCCCTGACCACCACCTCATCACCAATATCAACTGCTTTCAATTCTAACAATGTTGTTCAAGATTTTCAGGAAAATTATGATGATGAGCCTGATGAGGGATCAAGTGAGGAGTACCTAAATGACCTGAACACTGAATTCGAGGAAAGGGCACTCCTTGCTAACTCTCGAAGGTTTATAAAAAGAAACAAAAGTTTTTCAAATGCCAAAGCAAATGAGGACACTGAATGTTTTAAGTGTCACAAAAGAGGTTATTTTGCAAAAGACTGATTTTCAAAAACAATTTCTGAACCCTCTTACAAACCATCAGGGTCAAATCGTCCTCAGCTTTAGCAAATTTCAACCAAAAATCTATCAGTCTCATCAAAACTTTCAAAACAAATCTGATCAAAAAAAAACTGTTGATTTTGAAGCAAAATATAAGAAAGTCAAAGCTAAGCTTGCATTGCTCGAGGCATCCCCTCAGAAAAACCAAAAGTGTTCAATTTGTGCGGGTACAAACAAAGGCCTTGTTGTTGAGACCTTCGACGGGATGAAGAGCCAGTGTCATCAGATGATGAAATGGTGCATGTCAGTGCACTGATGGCCCTCTCAGAAGAGGACAAGCTAGCTGTTGGAAAGAATCATGCCAGAAATGGAGAATGGGTCAATATCACAATGAAGAAGGTAAATATTCTATTTTCTATGGATGATGACTCTGATTGGCAGTCTTACATGAATTATCTAAATGTTGACCTTAAGTTCATAGAGGAGCAAAGACTTGATCTTTTTTCAAAATACAACAAGCTAAGTTTTGAATTAAACAAGTGTAGGGATGAACTGCTTCTTTTAAAACAAGCTAAGCTTGAGGCTGTCACTTTGCAAATTCAAAACACTAAACTAGTTAAAAGAAATCAGGCTCTTCAAGACGAACTTAAAAAGGTTCAAGATATTCTTGATAGTTGGACTGCTAAGAATCCCAGGGTCTTTGATGCTTCTGGGAGCCCCAGTCAAGCAAAAGAGAGTCTTAGGTGAAGATCATCTTCCTGACTCTCTCAACAAATACTAGGGTCCTAAGCCATTTGTGTCTGGTGGTATGATTACCAACATGTTGACTACTCCCAAACCAAGTGATTGTATTGAGAGGGTCAATCCTAAGAGTAAGCTTCCAAATTTCGATTCTGGAAGGATTCTAGAGCCCGAAAGCCAAGCTCTAAAGAGCATGCTTGGACTCCCTGATGTACCCAGTAGTACTGAACACATCTATGAGTCTGAAGCAGAATCTCAAGCACCGCTTCCACAGTGAAACCTCTTCCAGGGTGCTGCCCAAGCTCTGAGCTTACTCCATTACAATTCAATCCTCACTCACCAAAAGAAAGGTCCGGACTTGGTAGAACCATCCTGAAAAGACCAACAAAACCAACTCATCAAGAGTCTACTCCTACTGAGACTTCAACATCCTCTGTTCCCCTGAACTGACCAAATTCAGCAACTAATGAGCTTGTGAGAAGCTGACTGAAAAGATTGAATCCATCGAAAAAGCTCCTGATTCAATCAAGGATACTAAGTCAGACTCATCTAGCTCATCAAAGTCAAAATCCACCAACAAACCCAAGCAAAAGTGTGAGCTGTGTCATTTCACCAGCCATACCACTGACAACTGCTATAGAATCATTTTTTGCATGATCTGCAAAAAGGATGATCACAGGACTGCAGACCACCTACAGTATGTCAGTCAAGCAAACTATACCAAAGTTGGTCATCATTATGCTTCATCCTCCTCCAACAACTCCCAAGAATAGAGCAAAACCTTTTCCTCTGTGCCCTCACTGTGGGTTTAATGATCATCATCTGGATGATTGTCTCATGAACACATGCTGTGATATATGCGGTAATCCAGCTCATGAGACATCCCAACATGACAATGTCATTCATGCAAGGAGAGGTACAAAACAACC
This sequence comes from Chrysanthemum makinoi, assembly GCA_910596185.1. Classification (NCBI taxonomy): domain Eukaryota; kingdom Viridiplantae; phylum Streptophyta; class Magnoliopsida; order Asterales; family Asteraceae; genus Chrysanthemum; species Chrysanthemum makinoi. The sequence continues at coordinate 322,784,810 of OU343222.1, read as the reverse complement.
AAAATCACTGATTTATCCTCGTCTCTAAATGCAAAACCTGTGGTAGCACAATGCACTCAACCACTAACCATGAGTCAATTACCAAATTCAAAGAGACCTTGAGACCCAAGCCCACTAGTAAGTGGTCACTAAGAGAAACTAATTCAGTTTACTACTTGTGCAGAGACACGCCAGGGAGCCTATTTGGCATCTAGATGTGGTGCTCAAGAAGCATGACCGGTGTAAAGGAGTATCTGCACAAGTATATAGAGGAACCAGGACCCAAAGTAGTGTTTGGTGATAACTTATCATGTCCCACTGAAGGTTACGGTTCAGTAAACTGCAATGGAATAGTTTTCTCCAGAATAGCTTATGTCAATGGTCTAAAATACAATCCTTTAGCTATGGTGATACCATCTTTTAGTATTTTACTACCATTTTCATCAAATAACACTTTATACTTTTTATCACATAGTTGGCTAATACTAAGTAGATTAAATCCTAACCTATCCACATGAGCAACATTTTCAATAGTTAGGGAGTTATGAGCGATCGTACCTTTGCCAATAATTTTGCTTTTGAGATTGCTACCAAAGGTGACATTACCTCCGGCATACTCTTGGTATGATGAGAAGAGACTTTGTTGCCCGTCATGTGTCGTGAGCAACCACTATCTTTTATCCATTCATCAGGTTCCAATCCAACTTTCAAGCATACCTAAGAAGCAAATAACTCAATCATTTGGTCCCCAATATCTCATGGGTCCATTTGGGTTACACATACCATTTATTTGATTCATGTATGGAAATGATGGGTAAGAGTTCCATGGCATGTAATATGGAGTTTGATATGGTCTAGGAAAGTTTTGATTCCAACCATTGTGTTGGTAGTTGGGTTGTAATGCTGTGGTTGCTCTTAGGAAAGGGGCGTTTGGCAAAAGGAGTTTTATATCGTTGTTGAGTAGTTTTTTATCTAAATTCATTTTTGACAAGTCCTACTACTGAAGTAACGGCTGGTTTTAGTTTAATACTATTATTGGTTTTCTTTGTTATTTTAACAATTCAAGTACGGTCGTATTGCGAACATTCTGTTCTCTGAAGTACCCACGACACCATTTTGCACCACGACTAACCCTTATTTTGGTTTCGTCGGTCCGTGCTGTACTGCAGCAATTTTGACAGAATGTTCGCCTTTTCGCCGTTTATTTTGACTCTTTGGAATTAATACTTCATTAAAACCTAGCCCATTCATGTCTCCTGGTGTTTTATGATTTTAACTATTTCATCGGCAAGAGCGATGTTCTTGTTAAACCTTTTAAATTTAGCATTGTTTTCTATTAAAACATCTTGTGTGAGCTTTAGTTTTTCTATTTCAAGTTGAAGCTCTTGACATGATTTACACTCATCGCCATTTGCTTTTCCTTTTTTCTAGTCGTTTTTACTTTTTCTTTAACTCATAAACTTCATTTTCCAAAAATTCCTTTTTGGTTTTTAAAAATTTATTTTTAGTTATGATTTTTAGACTTAGCTCACATAATTGATTATATTGTTTTTGCAAAGTGTCATCATCAATAGAAGAATAAGAAGAGTCGGAAAGTACCTCATTTGACTCATGTGCCATTAGAGCGATCTCTTCCTTGCTTGATTCTTCATCTTCTTCACTATCACTCCAAGCACCACTTACAAAAGCTCGTTGAGTTTTGCTTTTAGGTAGCTTGGGACATTCTCCTATGAGGTGACTTGCATCACCACATCTAAAACATTTTATTTCACCTTTACCCTTCTTGTCATCCCGATCTTTTCCGAATGGCTTCTTTTCTTCTCGAGGTTGTCTTACGAACTTTCCTCTTCTTCTAAAGAACTTCTTAAAATCTCTAACTGCCATGGCATATTCCTCATCTTCGCTACCGGAGCAAGATTCGTCATCATCACTTGATTCCGCTTTTGATTTTAGAGCAATGGATTTGATCTTCTCCCTTTTTCCTTTGATGATCTCCGAATCTTTCTCCATCACCATTTCGTGTACTTTGAGGTTACCGATCAACTCGTCTAGTGACATTATTGAGATCTTTTGATTCCTCAATGGCGGTCACTTTAGCTCTCCATTTGGGATGGAGTGCTCTAAGAAATTTCCTGACAAAGTTCTTACTACGAAAGATTCATCAAGTGCTTTAAGTGATGTAATAATAGTTTTAAAGCGAGCAAAGCCACAATCAATGGTTTCATCTTCAAGAATAACAAATTGTTCATATTGTTGAACAAGAAGATCAATTTTGTTATCCTTGACCTGTGAATTACCTTGATGTGTAACAATTAAAGATTCCCAAATATCTTTGGCGGTTTCACACATAAAAATTCTTTCATATTCTTTTCTAGGTAAGGCATTATAAAGCATCATTTTAGCTTCATTATTTTTAGCAACTAGTTTCTTTTGTTCATCAACGGAAATATCCTTTGTTGTAGAACTAAAATCCCTTTAACAATATAACCAAAGATCTATATCTTTTGATTTTACATATGTTTAAAACGGTTTCCAATAGATAAATCCATTGGTTTCAAAGAGTGGTGGTCTTTGCATAGATTGTCCATCTTTAAAGTTTTCGAATTCATGATCGTTTCAAGTTTATAAAATACAAGTTATTTTAGAAATTCTTGAGAAACGAAGCTCTGGTACCAATTGTAGAAAACTAGAAGGGGGGGTTGAATAGTTTACCAATTAAAAACTTTGTTTTGAAACTTATTGTAAAGATCAATTGATATTGATCTTATATATGTTAATGAAATATGCAAGCAATATGTTAAGAGTAAATAAGGAAAGAAATGATCAAACCACAACAAGTTGTTTATAGTGGTTCGGTCTACAAGGACTCTTTTTCCTTGCCCTACTCCACTCCTTGAGTCTCACACTCGAGAGTTTAACTTCACTAGTCAACAAGCTCCTTTCACCCGCGGAGAAAACCTTTACACTTCGCTTACACTATTTCCGACACTAAGCTAGATGTCGAGTTCTTTCCAAGGGTACAACCACTCCCACACACAATGTATTTTGAGGACTAAAATACTAACCACTCACACTCACAAGATTATGATGATTTGATACAACAATGAAGTATGAATCAACACAAGATCATACAACACTAAACAAACAAGACTTCCAACTTCCCGTTGAAGCTTGAATGTGACTTGATCTTCTTTGCTACAAAAGAGATCACTAATATGATATGAAACTGAGTTAGAAAGGTTAGAGAGAAGATATGTATGAGAGTATGTTAGAAAGGGATGAAAAACTACTTGGCTTGGCATTGCTATTTATAGAAAAAATGGACAGGAGCTCCACGGACCGCGGAACCCTTAAAAGGGTTCCGCCCGTGTACCATTTTGGTACCGCCGGTCTGACAGTCAAGATATCAAATCTTTGCTAAAGTCAACTCTATCTAAGTGAGATTGTGCAAGATATGAAGAGTACAAATCCACACAAAATATCTAATGAAATCTTCCAATGATTTCCATGATGCAACATATGATGTCATATGTTGTATTTCTATTATTAGAAATATGCAAGTACTTAAGTAGTGTTTGGTTTTAAGAACCTAACACATTCTAAAAACTACTATCATACATAATGATTAGAGATATATCAAGATGTTATTAATCATAAATGTAAATGCTTGAATAATGAATATATTGTTTGAAAAAGCTTGTTTTAATATCTATTAAACTTGACAAGCTTTAAGCTTTTATACAAATTAAATTTACTTTTGTCGTTAACAAAACTTAGGTAAAGATCAAAAATATAAATAACGTTTAATGACGATATTTGTATTAACAATCTCCCCCTTTTTGTTGAGGACAAAATATAATTTTTATTTTTATAGAAGATACAAAGTTTGTGCAAGAGTTATAAAAATATTAGTTTTAGAACTTGAAAAGAGAAAAGATAATGCAGTATGATGTTGACTATTTATGAAAGTCAAAGTGTTCACTAGTTGATGTATGATGTTGACTTTTTCAGAAAGTCAAAGTATGTAGTTGACTTTTTAAGAAAAGTTAAAATGTAATCAAGTTCTATATTTTCTCCCCCTTTTTGTCTCAACAAAAGTAGAGGCGATGCGGAATGTAATGAGCCCGAGCCATTATCTCCCCCTTGATCAAACCTCCCCCTAAATTGGGTGCTTAATGGGAAGATACATGGATTGTGAAAGTAAAGCTACAAAAAAAATGTTAGTAATAATGATCATTCACAAGCATTTCCAAACACTATGTAAAAGGACCAAGACGATAAAAAAACACCATTCATTAGTTAAAATTTTCATGAATAAAGATCATGAAATGGGAACACAATGATGTGTTTTAGTACAAGAAGAAAAGAAAAGAAATAATCCTAAGAAGAGAAAACTAGAAATGCTAAACTATGACCATCCTAATTAGATGGTGGATGAGAAAGAGCGTTGAGACGCTCAAGGATATGATGAGGATGAACCTCATTTCTTCTTGAAGTCAAGGACCATAACCGGGTCCTATCACGTTTTGGGCCGTTTGCTCACAGTGGAGCAACCATGCCTAGGGGGTATATGTTTGGGGAGGTTGTGGTGGTGGAATGGTAGATGTGTTGGTGTTGGTGGAAATGTTTGGGGTGGTCATGATGGAAGCAAGCAAAGCACTTTGCATTTGCATTGTCTCACTCAAGTGAGAGTCCACCATGCCTTTGAATTGGTGGAGGTTGTGGAGTTCGGTTTGAATCTCCTCTCTAGTGGGATTGGCATCCCACATACACTCCTCAATGTCCTCAAGATGAGAGGACATTGATGTGGGAGTGATGATCCCCATACAAAGACCATGAATGTCTTTGTGAATGGGGTGGAAGAGAAGAGGTTTAGGCCCTAATGGGGCGTTTGGGTCAAGGGATGACCGAGGTGACTTATGAGCCATCCGCTCAATTGAGCCAAAGGATGGCAATGGTGGTGGATGATTTGGCCTAGGAGGCAAGTCATCCAAGTCTTCTAAGAAAGGATTCGGGGAGGTTGGTGGAGTTGAAAACAACTCAATGGGAATGAGAGTTGGAGACCTTGGTGAAGGTGGTGAGGTGTTTTGGATGTTTGGATGGGTGCCGGTGGAGGTGAAGTTGGTGTTTTTGTTGGTGGTGGAGTGGTGATCACAATATGTGATTGATTAGGTGTGGCTAAGGTAAGGTTTGTATCATCTCGGATGGGAGATGAGATTGTGAGTGGAGAAGACTCGGATGAGGAGCTAAGGTTAACGAAGCAACAAGGCCTCACTCTAATTCTAGCGGTCTTCTTGCAAGGTTTTGGAGATGATTTTGTCATTTTTGACTTTGGTTTTGTCTTTGCTAGATGATAGTAAGAATGAAGAAGGTGTGAGGATGATCATGGTAAAACCTCTTAATTTATAGAAGTGAAAATCATGGAGAAATGTGTTTGATTTGATGTTAAGCCATTGAAGAGATGAGGTTCCTAATGATTTGGAAGTGGGTTGAATGCTAGTCATATCACCCAAGTCAAGCCATTCAAGAGAGATGGAGTGAAGAAGAAAAAATTTGCAATAAATGTGTTCTAGTGAGTGGAATTTCCTAATATTCAGATCACCCACGGATTTGAAGGTACCAAAATTTGGTTCCTTCCTTTATGCAAAAGGGCTCCTTGGGTGGATTTTTCAAAATTTTGAATTTTGGTGGGAAATGGATTTCTTATATTCCTAAGTGAATTATACTAGTTCTAATAAGAGTATAAGCAATTTAGGATTGATTTATAAGCATTGGATGGTAGTTTGGAATCACGAAATAGTCGAAATTCAGAAGTTACCTGAAGGATCCACGGCACCAAAATCTTACCGGCCGAACCCTAAAAGGGTGCCGTCTGGTCCGCCTTATAGGTACGGCGGTACCATTTACATAACGGACGGTACCAATTTATGGTGCCGTCGATCCGTGAAGTGCTGAAAAATGACAGAGTTCGTTTTTAGGTGTCAGGGACTTTTCCGAAACCAGAAATTCTTCTCAAAACATGTTATACTAAACATTTCTAGTTAGGAAAAGCAGATAACATATATATAAACATAGTGGAACATGTATTTTGAGCAAGGCTTATTGATTTTCACATTATAGTGAAAATGGGTAAAATTTGATAGCATACTTGCGCTATCCCCTGCATGAAATTGTTAGCATTCACCATTGTTTCAGGTTATATTATCATCCTACATAATAAAACAACGAATTGTATCAAACATTAATGATAATGTATTGTTCCAAACGCTCCTTAAAAGTACCCTTATTTGTCCAACTTCTTGTAAATCTTGTTCATCATCCTACCAAGGCACTTGAACATTCCCTTAGTTTGCTTGAACTCCGCTGATTCATTCTCTATTTCGGGAAGAGACGCATAATACTCATGAGGCGGAAGGCGAGAGCTTGGAAGACCATCCTCGGAGCTATTTGATGATGATGATGATGGAGTTGGAGGTTTTGCTCTCTTGCCTTTGTCTTAGCAACTCGTGCATCACTCAAAGGTACAAAGATGTGAGGGATGAGTTCATAGTGAAGGTGCATCCATTTTGGGGTTGGTGGAATTGGGCAAGTTTCTATAGAGACGGGTGAGGAGCATCCCGTATGGAAAAGCAACCGATCCTTGAGTTGGAATATCAATCATTCTCCTAGCGATGTAGTAAGCTAAATTGAATGGTTGGCGGGTGGACAAGTTGTAGAGCATATGACAAAGGCAAGCGTTAATGTGATCCCTATTTCCTATGGTGCTAATGGCGTTGGCTCTAAGTAGCTCCTCCCATTTCTTAAATTCGGGCTTAAGTTCATTTAGCTCCATTCCATATGGATCTCGGTTTACTTCTTTTCCCTTTTGGGTAACTCGGGTTGTATCACTTTTTGGGTTAAAAGGTGTTCACGGATGACATCCTTGTCGGCCAAACGGGTTTGGTAGGGTAGAGAGCGGTCATTGATAGCATCAAAAGCGGTGAGTGACCATTTATCCGAGTAGAGACAAGTTCCTCGGTTGGGAATTCCTAGCACTTGAGCAAAGTTGGCTAAGGTGATGGTGTAGTCGTTTTGATTAATTCTAAACCTAAGACAAAATTCATCATCGTCTTCATCACTAAAGCCGGTCACACTAGCATAGAATTCTAACACAAACCTAGGACAAATTGGTTCATCGATGTCAAGAAGACAATCGAATTGAATGGCGGCTAGTTCTTCACGAAGGTTGGTGTTTTCAAGGAAGGATGAGTGAATGGTTCTACCCTCATGGAAATACCTTGATTCTAGACCCCTAAATATTTCTACTTGTTCTTTGGTAAGTCCTTTGGTTTTGTGGTGTTTGGGAATGTAGTTAAGGGTGTCTTTGTGATCATAGAATCTTGCGGCTACCATGGTTATTCCTAAAGACAAGAGTTAATATGTTAAAAAATGAGAATAAGTTTTAACGTTTTTGGTTCTAGTGTGTGCCTATATGAAAACAATTTGGAGTTGCGGTTATCTCGACTCATTTTATGCACAAAGATGGTTTTAGTGGGGTGTTTGGCAAATACCATGAGATAACCCAAATGCTCCTAATTCAATGTGGCTTCATTTGAATATACCCGGGAATGCATATTAGTTATGCAATACCTTTAGTATTCAAGAGCATGCAAGTGATGAAAATTTAACGTTTCTATTTGTATTAGCAATGAAAAAATTGTTTTCCTACAAGTGAGAAGCTTTTCAAAACTTTTGACATGGGGTGTTTGGTTGTTTGAATAGGGCCTTATATTCATTATCTATCAATTAGTGGGAGCATGATTTGTTTATGCAATATGATAATGTAGTACCTAATTTCAATGACTAGTTATGCAATTTGCCAATTGAATTCATATTTGGTATAAAAGCATACATAAAACCCCATGTAATGATTTGTGATAGTCTTGTGCATAAATAAGAATCCTAGACTCAGAATTAAGAGATGAAATGTAGTTAGGATACTTACAATGATGTTATCTTCAGTGATTAGTGAGTTGGAAGATGACAATAATGAGCTTGGTTTAAGTTATACACGTTTTGGTAAAGTGGTTTTGAGGAAGAGGATGATTTGTATATAGCGGTTTTGCTTCGTAGACACCACGGACCAGACATACCAAAAATTTGGTTCGTCTTTGTTGTCGTTTGGTGCCGTGGCTACAGTAGCAGGTACAAGACAAATTTGTTTAGTTTTGACTATTCTAATGTTTTTGGCTATGTTTATCCTACATGTTTGGTTCCATTAACCCTAAACCAAGTCTAAGAAGATTAAAAGGTTCTCGTTTAAGAGGCTTAGTTAAGATGTCGGCAATGTTGTATTCGGAGGATACTTTCTCGATTGAAATGTTTCCTTTTTGAACATTGTCGCGAAGAAAGTGATAGCGGATTTCAATATGCTTTGTACGAGCATGTTGAACGGGATTCTTGCTGAGATCGATGGCTCCTTTGTTGTCTCAAAGTATCACAATGTCGTTGAGATGAATTCCGTAATCTACTAGAGCTTGCTTCATCCAAAGAGCTTGTTGACATGCTTTTCCGGCTGAGACGTACTCGGCTTCAGTAGTTGAGATGGCCAAGGCCGTTTGCTTCTTTGCAAACCATGAGGTGAGACAATGTCCAACAAAAGTGCAAATACCACTTGTACTTTTTCTATCGACATAGTCACCTGCATGATCCGAGTCGGCATACACTATGGTTTCTACACCCGTTCCTTTGGGATACCATAATCCTAAACACGTTGTTCCATTAATGTATCTAAAAATCCCTTTTAGGGCTTCTAAGTGTGATGCCTTTGGGTTTTCTTGAAAGCGAGCACATAGACAAACACTAAACATAATGTCGGGTCTACTAGCCGTAAGATAGAGTAGGCTACCAATCATTCCTCTATATTTAGTGTTATCTACGGATTCACCTTCCTCATCCTTGGTTAGTTTAGTGTCCGAGGACATGGGTGTCTTAGTTGGTTTGGAATCTTCAAGACCAAATTTCCTAAGCATGTCTTTTATATATTTAGATTGGTTAAAGAATATGCCATCTTCTAGTTGTTTTATTTGAAGTCCTAGAAAGAAATTTAACTCACCCATCATACTCATTTCAAACTCGTTGTGCATGATTTTAGAGAAATCATCACATAATTCTTGACAAGTTGATCCGAATATAATGTCATCAACGTATATTTGAACAATGATAATATGTGATTCCTTTTTTCTTGGTAAAAAGAGTATTATCTACTAATCCCATAGTATATTTGTTATCAATAAGGAAAGTCTTAAGTCGGTCGTACCAAGATTTTGGTGCTTGCTTAAGACCATACAATGCTTTCTTGAGTTTGAAGACATGATGTGGTTTCTCAAAGTCGGTGAAACCGGGAGGTTGAGCAACATACACTTCTTCGTTAATAAACCCATTAAGAAAGGCACTTTTAACATCCATTTGAAATAATTTAAAATCATAGGCACATGCATAAGCAAGCAATATTCTAATAGACTCAAGCCTAGCTACCGGTGCATAAGTTTCATCATAATCAATCCCTCTTGTTGATTATAACCTTGCGCTACAAGCCTAGCTTTGTTTCTAGATACTATCCCATTTTCATCCATCTTATTTCGAAAACCCATTTTGTTCCAATTATAGTTTGATCTTTAGGTTTTGGAACTAATTTCCAAACATCATTTCTAACGAATTGGTTTAATTCTTCTTGCATGGCAATAACCCATGATTCATCTTTTATTGCTTCATTTATGGGTTTTGGTTCAATGGTGGATACAAAGCAAAAATAATTACTTTGATTTTGGGCTTGTGACCTTAAGGTTCTTTGATTAAGTTGTCCTATGACTTTTTCTAAAGGATGACTTTTAGATTCTTTGATGTTGACAATTTCTTTATTTAATGGTTCATCTTCCTTGTTATTATTAATTATTTCTTGACCTTCTATCATTTGACTTTCAACTAAGTCATCATCTACCAAAGGTGATGTCTTAGAGGGAGGTGGACTTTCGTCGAATGTTATGTTCAACGATTCCTCGACTATCATTGTTTCTTTGTTTAGGACAATGTAAGCTTTACTAGTTTGAGAGTAACCAAGAAATACACCTTCATAAGACTTTGGGTCAAACTTGGTGAGATAATCCTTAGTATTAAGAATAAAGCATTTACAACCAAAGACTCTAAAATATCCTAACGTTGGCTTTTTACCTTTATAGAGTTCATATGGTGTTTTGTTTAAGAAAGGACGTATTAAGACTCTATTCAAAATATATGTAGAAGTGTCAACGGCGTTACACCAAAACTTTTGAGGAATGTTTTGTTCATTAAGCATTGTTCTACTCATTTCTTGAATTGTTCTATTTTTACGTTCTACTACTCCATTAGATTGAGGTGTTCGTGGAGCGGAAAAGTTATGTGTTATACCATTTGTATCACAAAAGTTTCCAAATTGAGTTTCTTTGTCAAATTCACGACCAAATGATCGCCGTTGAGATTCACTTGACACCTAGAAGATTTTGAATTTTCTTGCTAAGTATTTCAAATTTATCAAAAGCTTCATTTTTGGTTTTCAAAACAACGTCCAAGTAAACCTTGAATAATCATCTACTATGACCAAAGTGTATAAGTTGCCTCCATAGCTTCTTATAGCGGATGGTCCAAACAAGTCCATATGTAATAATTCTAGACACTTAGATGTGGACACCATATTTTTAGATTTGTGACTACTATGTGTTTGTTTACCAATTTTGCAAGCGTCGCAAAAGTGTTGGTCATATTTAAGTTTTGGTAAATTCCTAACCAATTCTTTTGAAGATAGGTTTTGTATAAGTCTCATATTAGCGTGACCTAAGCGTCTATGCCAAAGAGATGAGCTATCGTCTAATGTTGTTAGGCAAAGTTTGTCATTATATGTTTTATCTATTTTCATGACATATATGTTATTTTTCCTAACTCCTTTAGCTATGGTGATACCATCTTTTAGTATTTTACTACCATTTTCATCAAATAGTACTTTATACTTTTTATCACATAGTTGGCTAATACTAAGTAGATTAAATCCTAACCTATCCACATGAGCAACATTTTCAATAGTTAGGGAGTTATGAGCAATCGTACCTTTGCCAATAATTTTGCTTTTGAGATTGCTACCAAAGGTGACATTACCTCCGTCATACTCTTGGTATGATGAGAAGATACTTTTGTTGCCCGTCATGTGTCGTGAGCAACCACTATCTTTTATCCATTCATCAGGTTCCAATCCAACTTTCAAGCATACCTAAGAAGCAAATAACTCAAGCATTTGGTCCCCAATATCTCATGGGTCCATTTGGGTTACACATACCATTTATTTGATTCATGTATGGAAATGATGGGTAAGAGTTCCATGGCATGTAATATGGAGTTTGATATGGTCTAGGAAAGTTTTGATTCCAACCATTGTGTTGGTAGTTGGGTTATACGTTGTGGTTGCTCTTAGGAAAGGGCGTTTGGCAAAAGGAGTTTTATATCGTTGTTGAGTAGTTTTTGATCTAAATTCATTTTTGACAAGTCCTACTCCTTAAGTAACGGCTGGTTTTAGTTTAATACTATTATTGGTTTTCTTTGTTATTTTAACAAATTCATGATGCGGTCCGTATTGCGAACATTCTTCTGCTGAAGTACCCACGGCACCATTTTGCACAACGGACGGAACCCTTACTTTGGTTCCGTCTTCGTCCGGTCTTATCTGCAGCATTTTGACAGAATGTTCGTCCTTTTCTGCCGTTTTATTTTGACTCTTTGGAATTAATACTTCATTAAAACCTAGCCCATTCATGTCTCCTGGTGTTTTATGAATTTTAACTATTTCATCGGCAAGAGCGATGTTCTTGTTAAACCTTTTAAATTTAGAATTGTTTTCTATTAAAACATCTTGTGTGAGCTTTAGTTTTTCTATTTCAAGTTTAAGCTCTTGACATGATTTACAATCATCGTCATTTGCTTTTCCTTTTTCTAGTCGTTTTGCTTTTTCTTTTAACTCATAAACTTCATTTTCCAAAAATTCCTTTTTGGTTTTTAAAAATTTATTTTTAGTTATGATTTTTAGACTTAGCTCACACAATTGATTATATTGTTTTTGCAAAGTGTCATCATCAATAGAAGAATAAGAAGAGTCGGAAAGTACCTCATTTGACTCATGTGCCATTAGAGCGATCTCTTCCTTGCTTGATTCTTCATCGTCTTCACTATCACTCCAAGCACCACTTACAAAAGCTCGTTGAGTTTTGCTTTTAGGTGGCTTGGGACATTCTCCTATGAGGTGACTTGCATCACCACATCTAAAACATTTTCTTTCACCTTTACCCTTCTTGTCATCCCGATCTTTTCCGAATGGCTTCTTTTCTTCTCGAGGTTGTCTTACGAACTTTCCTCTTCTTCTAAAGAACTTCTTAAAATCTCTAACGGCCATGGCATATTCCTCATCTTCACTACCGGAGCAAGATTCGTCATCATCACTTGATTCGGCTTTTGCTTTTAGAGCAACGGATTTGATATTCTCCCTTTTTCCTTTGATGATCTCCGAATCTTTCTCCATCACCATTTCGTGTACTTTGAGGTTACAGATCAACTCGTCTAGTGACATTATTGAGAGATCTTTTGATTCCTCAATGGCGGTCACTTTAGCTCTCCATTTGGGATGGAGTGCTCTAAGAAATTTCCTGACAAAGTTCTTACTACGAAAAGATTCATCAAGTGCTTTAAGTGATGTAATAATAGTGTTAAAGCGAGCAAAGCCACATTCAATGGTTTCATCTTGGGGAATAACAAATTGTTCATATTGTTGAACAAGAAGATCAATTTTGTTATCCTTGACTTGTGAATTACCTTGATGTGTAACAATTAAAGATTCCCAAATATCTTTGGCGGTTTCACACATAAAAATTCTTTCATATTCTTTTCTAGGTAAAGCATTATAAAGCATCATTTTAGCTTCATTATTTTTAGCAACTAGTTTCTTTTGTTCATCAACGGAAATATCCTTTGTTGTAGAACTAAAATCCCCTTTAACAATAATAAACCAAAGATCTATATCTTTTGATTTTACATATGTTTCAAAACGGTTTTTCCAATAGATAAATCCATTGGTTTCAAAGAGTGGTGGTCTTTGCATAGATTGCCCTTCTTTAAAGTTTTCAGAATCCATGGATCGTTTCAAGTTTATAAAATACAAGTTATTTTAGAAATTCTTGAGCAACGAGGCTCTTGTACCAATTGTAGAAAACTAGAAGGGGGTTGAATAGTTTACCAATTAAAAACTTTGTTTTGAAACTTATTGTAAAGATCAATTGATATTGATCTTAGATATGTTAATGAAATATGCAAGCAATATGTAAGAAGTAAATAAGGAAAGAAATGATCAAACCACAACAAGTTGTTTATAGTGGTTCGGTCTACAAGGACTCTTTTTCCTTGCCCTACTCCAGTCCTCGAGTCTCACACTCGAGAGTTTTAACTTCACTAGTCAACAAGCTCCTTTCACCGGTGGAGAAACCTTTACACTTAACTTACACACTATTTCCGACACTAAGCTAGATGTCGAGTTCTTTCCAAGGGTACAACCACTCCCACACACAATGTATTTTGAGGACTAAAATACTAACCACTCACACTCACAAGATTATGATGGTTTAATACAACAATGAAGTATGAATCAACACAAGATCATACAACACTAAACAAACAAGACTTCCAACTTCTCGCTTGAAGCTTGAATGTGACTTGATCTTCTTTGCTACAAAAGAGATCACTAATATGATATGAAACCGAGTTAGAAAGGTTAGAGAGAAGATATGTATGAGAGTATGTTAGAAAGGGATGAAAAACTACTTGGCTTGGCATTGCTATTTATAGCCAAAGTGGACATGAGCGTCCACGGACCGCGGAACCCTTAAAAGGGTTCCGCCCGTGTACCATTTGGTACCGCCGGCCCGACAGCTCAAGATATCAAATCTTGCTAAAGTCAACTCTATCTAAGTGAGATTGTGCAAGATATGAAGAGTACAAATCCACACAAAATATCTAATGAAATCTTCCAATGATTTCCATGATGCAATACATGATGTCATATGTTGTATTTCTATTATTAGAAATATGCAAGTACTTAAGTAGTGTTTGGTTTTAAGAACCTAACACATTCTAAAACTACTATCATACATAATGATTAGAGGTATATCAAGATGTTACTAATCATAAATGTAAATGCTTGAATAATGAATATATTGTTTGAAAAAGCTTGTTTTAATATCTATTAAACTTGACAAGCTTTAAGCTTTTATACAAATTAAATTTACTTTTGTCGTTAACAAAACTTAGGTAAAGATAAAAAATATAAATAACGTTTAATGACGATATTTGTATTAACAATAACCACAAGGATCATCTAGGCAAGTTTGATGCAAAAGCTGATGATGGATACTTCTTAGGCTACTCACTGATCTCCAAAGCCTTCAAGGTTTTTAACACAAGGAGACAACAAGTTGAGGAAACCTTTAATGTCACCTTGATGAAAGTGCTTTCGAAAGCATCGGGTTCACCAACACCTCGATGGAGGAAATAGAATTGATAACTCATCAAGATATACTCCTGATGAGTACAACACTTAATTCAATTCCTCATATCAAGCCGATGTTGACATCTCATATTATGTCTTACCTCACAACCTACCCCAACCAACCATCGCGAGTTCATTGATAATCAGTCCCTGGCTGGGATAGGAAACATGATTCAAATGATCGGAACTCAGAACTCATGAACCTCAACCTGAACAAGACATCTCTACAGATGTTCTAAATGACTCTCGTGCTCTTTGCACCGAACTCACACCGAACTCCCGGTGACATCTTCAAGCTCGATCCCCACTACAAAGTAAGTGGACAAGATCTCGGACATTGAGCTTGTAAACATCATGGTGAACTCACTGAGGGCATGCTCACTAGAAGCATGGTCGCTAATTTAACTGCAGCTTCACCAATGAATGTCTATATGCCGATTACCTCATCGAGATATAGAACCCAAAAGTGTCACTGAGGCTCTAAAACACCCAAGCTGGGTTCAGGATATGCAAGAAGAACTGCACGCTTTGATAAAACAAGGTCATGACCTTGATCACATTCCCTCAGGATGTAGTAGTCATAGGAATGAAGTGGGTTTTCGTAAACAAAAGCGATGAAAATGGCAATCACATTAAAAAAACAAAGCCGACTTGTAGCCAAAGGTTGATACCAACAAGAAGGCATTGACTATGATGAGACATTTGCTCTTGTTGCAAGAATGGAAGCCATCAGGATCTTCCTTGCATATGCAACATACATGAACTTCATGGTCTACCAAATGGATGTTAAAAGTGCATTCTTAAATGGTGATCTCAAGTAAGATGTGTATGTTCAAGAACCCCGGGCTTTGAGAGTAGTGAATTCACGACTATGTCTGACGCTTGACAAAGCCCTTTATGGACTTAAACAAGCCAAGGGCATGGTATGAAACTCTCACCTTCGGCCCCGATACAAAACAAGTTTGTCAGGAGGAAAGATAGACAAACACCATTGTGTGTCTATAGAACTCAACAGGATGTGATACTAGTCCAAGTGTATGTTGATGACATCATCTTTGGCTCAACAAACTACCAACTTTGCAAACAGTTTGAAAAACTGATGACAAAGAAGTTTGAAATGAGCATGATGGGGTAACTCACATACTTTCTTGGACTACAAATCAGAAAACCGATAAAGGAATATCCATCAGCCAAGAGAAATACACGAAATCTCTTGAAGAAATATGAGATATTTGATCGGGCCTCGGTGAAGACTTCAATGGTCCCGCCTAACAACCTTGGACTCGATCTCACTTTGGAAAATCACAATCAAACTCATTTCAGAGGGATTGTAGGCTCATTGATGTATCTAACTTCTTCTAGACCGCATATCCATTCTCGTCGTCTAATAGCAAGATATCACCAATCTAAAGAATCCCATCTCACTGCAGCCAAAAGAATACTCGTACTGAAGGAACCCCAAATCTTGGACTCTATTATCCAAAATGCTCGTGGTTTGATCTCGGGTTACTCGATTCGATTATGCTTTGGCTGCAACATGGACATAAAAGTACCTCGGGTCCTTTCAATTTCTTGGAGGAAAACTGGTTTGTTGGAGTGCTAAAAGCAATAATCGGTGGCTATGTCCTCACCTGAATATGTAGCTGCAGCAGGATGTTGTTGCCAATGTATTATGGATGAATAGTCAACTCGACTATAACATCCATTACAAAATGGTGCCCATCTTCTGTGATAACACCAATGCTATTGCAATCTCCAACAACCCCGTCCCTCCACCAAAGAACCAAACACATTGATATCGGATATCACTTCATCAGGGATCACATAATGAAAGGAGACATAGAACTTCATTTCATCCCTCTTGAATATCAATCGGTCGATATCTTCACCAAACCTACCTTCAGAGAGAAGCGAATTGGGAATGCTTGACATTGAAAGTCATGTATCTCGAAAACCAATCTCAGTAAGTTCTGCGAAATGGTTCATCCTCCCTGAACACCCAAAATAAACCTCTCACTGAATGAGTAAGACTCATTCAAGGTCCCTGACATTTGACAAAGAGCATTGAATGAGTAACTAAATGATCCAAGTATCAATTACTTAAATGTCCTAGGTTGGTAAATATGCAAATTTAATATAGGAATATATGTCTCTTTGTCTTACTGTCATCCCACTTGGCATTTAATGCCTCATCTCACAGAAAATATCAAATTGATATTTTATCTCGCAAAAGTGCACTTTTAACAGCCATTACTTTTTAATGCAAAGCATTCCCTTGAAAACAGGATTTTTCTGCGGGTAATGGAGTGGTAGCATTAAATGTGGAAATTCAAAGCGTTTTCAAAACCGACTCTTAATATTCCCATTTGTGCACAAACCACCCTTCTCACCACTCTATAAATACCCTCTTCCAAAACAAACAAATACACACAAATTATTTTCTCGCAACAAAACTCGCCAAAATCATTTCTAAAACACGTAAATATTTGTGTGTGCTCAAAAACTCTTCAAACCTCTTTTGGAAAACCCTTCTTGTAAACATTTACAAAAGTTTTCATCACAAAACTTGAGAGATCTAAAAACCTTGATTGTTCTAGTCAAAAGAAAGTATTTTCAAAAACCCTAAAATATTTAATGGAAATGGCTGGAACACAATCTCTCCGGATTGCTTCTCGGTAGGGGATCTTACAAATGTTGAATTTAAAACTAATAATGTCATAGGCAACTTTGAATACCCCAACTGTCCCTGACCTATAAAGACATTATGAAATTTTTGTTTAATTGCCTTAAGAAAACGGGCCTTTGTTCGGTGTCCTCCATTGTTTACCAAAATCTCCTCGGGGAGTTTTGGGCAACAACCAAGGCCTTTGACCGACACCTCTATCGATGAGAACAACCTCGCACCTCTCAGGGAATATCTCATCGATTCAGCCTTCACTTGGGCAACAACAATTCACCCTAGATTATAAAATGTTTTGCACTTTAAGTGGTTGGATTATAACAAAGGAGTTTATGGTCGCCCATCCACGAACCCTCCACAATGAAGGATGGGTTATAACAAATCGTTTTAGATCCAACATTTTTGAACAAGACCCCAGTCACCAAAATCTCATTTCCAAGAGTTTGGAGGATCCTATTCACTTTTGTGATTGGGTCCTCATGGAACCACTCATCCACCGAACAAGTTAACTCTATTCGGTTGATGATGGCATATCGCTTGATGAATGGGGTCATTAGTCGACATAGGGGAGATCATTTACGGTGATTCAGTAATCAAGCTACTGAGCAAAACTAGGACGAAATACGTTTCGTATCCTAGGTTTGTCTCATGCGCTTTGCAAGTGTTCTTGGGTTCAAATTATCCTCGGGAAGAAAAATTTTGTGCTTTACCGCATCTCGAGCCAATCAAATTTTCAAAAGACCCATCCCTTGTCACTCCTATTGAATTGACGGCCCATATGGTTGATGTAAACAACCAAGAGGATCGATGTCTCCAAACCACTCCTAAAAAGAGAAAGGGAAGTCTCGACGGGACTAAGACTAAACCCAAGTCCGGGGCCCTAAGGCTTCAGAACCACGGCCTAAAAGGCACATAAAGGTCCGAGACTAAAAAGACACCCACCGGATGACCGTGCAACATCTACCCCCATGACAACGAAGGACACCGATACTTCACGCTGCCCTTGTCACAATCCACTACTCCCCAAGATCCGAGGGAAACATACAACCCGGCTGATAGGAGCACCTTCCACAACGCCAAGGATGACATTAGAAAATCACGTTCTTTTGTGAGGGGCACACCGATCGATCCCAAAGACTTCGAGGGAACCAAATAACCCACCGATAGGGATATAACTGTCACATGACTCTGCTAAAGGCAGGGAAAGCGCCCACCGGTGTCTCGAGGGGTCACTGGGGACAAAGACTTCGGGAGGAAAGGAACAACCCAGCGACATAGAACCCACAACCAATCCGACTCACTGCGAAGGCATCGGGAAACGCCCACCGTGTCCGAGGGGTCAACGGGGACAAAGACTCGAGGGAAACATACCACCGCGATATGGAACCCATCACCAACCCCTCGGATAAATCAAGGTTTATGTTATCGGCATACTCTTTTCTCAAGATGAGCTTGTGAAACCGATGATGAAGTTTTATCACTGGAGAAGAAGTGGGACGAGGTTCAATCTCAACAAGAGCCTCAGCGATCCACAGAGCATCTTGAATCACCATTCCAGCATGAAAATGATGACTCCTCCTCCTCCACTAATGAATTTGAAAGATTTGATAATGTTCTACCACTTGCTGAAGGCAGACTTGTTCGGTGGATCACCAAAGCCTCAAGAAGGTTATACTGGGTCAACAAACATTGAACAACACACCTTGAGGCTGCATGAGCTATGTGATCTAAAGGTGAGGTACATAGCTTTGATGAAAATGTTCATGAGCACGAGGGATCGATGTATGACAACCTTCACCGACTTGGATGACAACTTGGCTAAATTCCTCAAGCACCTTCGTGGTGTAGGTACAAAGATAGATGAAATCAGGGAATTTATCAAAGAAGACCCAACACTCAACTCTAAAGTGCTAAAGGCTCTTGAGGCATACTTGAAACAATCCTCAAGCCTCACCTGAATCGCTCGATATGCTCAAGTCTGCAAATGTTCAGTGGTCTTCCATCCGTAGTCCGATCTCTTCAAGCTACATTGGACTCTTTGAATACGCAGTGGCTACTTTGGCTCGTGCATCCTCATCTCTCGCATGGAATCTTGGGCCCATAATGACCGCCTCGAAGTTTCTCGAGGCTAATTTGGAAGCAAAGTCACTGGTATTCAAACCGACACTTCGGACATTAAGGTTATGCTCTCGAAATTTATCAGCCTTCAAGGTTCAAGCACTCCATCCCCTCAAGCACCAACTCCAACTCTTGCACCTCACTTAAGCTGCGACAACGGTTGAGAGGGAGAATATTCTTTGAAGAACCTCCTTCTCACACCGAGGGGAGCCAACACCATCAGATGTCAGAGCTCAAATCTCATCATCACCACCCAGGCCTCACAATACCTATCTCATCAATTCCACCACCAACATCAACAACAACAGCGGCGGTAATCACACCAATAATAACAACATCACCACCCCTGGTAGCAACTTCATCTTCTCTCAGACAAAGGAAAAGGCAAATGACAACTCACGAGCACGAGAAGATTCCTAAAATCACCGACATGAATACCTTCACACCGAATAGCTAAGTAAATATCTTGCAAAGAAGAAAAGAGATTGAAGCGGTTTGAAGAAGATAAGAAAGAATAGAAGACCGGCAAAGGTAGTCACAAGAAGCCGAGAACATGAGAATTGATCCTAAGAAACTCCAAAAGGTCGTAGGGACAAAAGTTCAAGGAAGCTCAGTCGCTTTCGATGGTGAAATGAGAAAAACAGTTGGAAGAAAAGAAGAAGAAAACTCGAAGCCATCGGTGAGCGAAAGGTAATTGAGCATTACAACTGGACAATGACAAGCCAAAGGCTTCTGAAAAGATCACGTGATGTTAGAATCATCCCAATACCAAACCACGGCCATGAGCGTTTATGAGAGGATTGATAAAAGACACTTCGAGGTTCATGATCCCTCAAATTCACCGACTTTGGGATCACGCGAACTCGATGAGCTTGGTCCAATTATTGAAAAGAAGAAGAATCACGGTGGTTAAGGACCTAATGAAGATGCTCAGAAAAGATATGAAAGATGAGGGATTGTCCATTTCAACCGAGAATTCACCTTTAATCGCACCTCAAGGATCTCAACCACAATCATCCATCGGCAAAGGAAGAGAGTTGAGTTCCAACCTGAGATTAAAGTGCTCGGGACCGGAGTGTAATAGGGGAGCCTGAAGGATTGAAATTTGTGAACTGCCTAGTATTTGAAAAGCCCGAAAGAGGGCTATTTTTCATTGAAGTCTATGGAAACCTAGCATTCCAAAGGTGGAGTGATATCGATCAGGCGGGAGTGGCTACAATGATAGAAGCTATATTCCTTTGGCCTCTTAAATTCAGACTCTGCGAATGCTCCGAGGTTACCCATTGACATAAGCGAAAAGATAAGAGACCATCGACAGGGAAACACTCATCACCAAGAAAGTCAAGCTTGAAGCTCGTAATTCATACGACTAACATCATTTTGAATTATTTTTTGTACTAGTAATAGGAACCTTGTAATTTGATCAATAAACGATGTATGTTTTTGTTAAAATATTCAGTGTTCCTTATTGTATTCATTAGTACATTCAGTGTAAGAAGAAGCCATTTGCTCACTTATAAACATCATATCTTAACTTTAACCCTAAAAATGATGTTTATCAATTCGTTATAAACTCCAATAATAACATACCATGAAGACTTTCATCCATAAATATACTGACATAAAGCTCAATGATTTAGGGTTATGGGGTTATGTGTGTGGATAAAACCTCAATATCGATATCAAAAATAATCACGAAGATAGATTCAAATTCTCTTAGGAAAAAGAATAATAAATCAAATCCCGTGTGTGATTGTGTATACGGGTTAGACAACCCGAATCGTTTTCCCAACGAGGCGTGAATTGCCAACGTCGTTTTGGTTGAATTTAATGCTCGATGTTTTGATTTGTTTGTTTTGATTATTAAACTACGGGAATGGGGAAAGTAATTAAGGGAATCTATTTTACGGAAATCCTAAGCGATTATAACTAAGCGTAATTAATAAACGCAACTTAAAATGCAACTACGTCTAAATTATACCCTAAAAATGCCTAATTCTACTTTTATGCTAAAAATGACATTATAAAACTAATTTAGAATTAAAACTAATTTTTGGATTTTTTAAATTTTATTTAAATTAAAAACTAATTTTTAACCTATTAATCTAAATTAAATTCTAAAAATTATGAAATTTAGGGAGAAAAATATGAAACTATTTTCTAAAAATCTAAATTATCACTAAAGACTTTTTAAAACTATTTTTATATTTTTCAGATTAATTTTCTAATTTCTACTAATTTAAAACTATTTTAATCTAATTTAAATTGTGAAAAATATCAAATAAAAGGGGAAAAATATGGAAAAATCTTTTTATGCTTTTTATATTTTTCTTAAACTGAGAAAAATGAAAAATTATTTTTTTGGAACTTTTTCTCAATTAATTGCAATTAAAGCTAATTAAAATGATTAAAAACTAGTTTAAATCTAGAAAAATAGAAAACAGTGACCAAAATTAGTGAAAATTCAGGAAATGCTAAAATATATATCTGGTTCTATGAAAAATAAGAAATATGGTGCTTATGTGTAAGGATCAAGGGCTGCAATGTAAATGGGGCTATAATAAGCACTTAAAAATAAGCAAAAGGCTTCTAGACTAAATTTAAGCTAAGGGGATCTTAAAATAATCTTAAAGTGACAGTGATAGAGCTAAGGGAACATGAAATAGGCAAGTAATTCAGGGATTATTAAGCTAAAGTGGAAAATACCTAAAGAAATAAGCTAATAAGCTAAGGGGTCATTCAAATAAGCAATATATGAAAGGAGACCTAATAAGCTATCTAAACTAAGGTATCTAGGAGTAGTCTAAGCTAATCTTTAAGTCTAATAAGCTCTAAAAGCTAACCGTGAAATCTGCAATACCAACAGTAAAACAGAAAGTGGGACAACCTTTGAGCTTATTTTTAAGCTACCAAACCAACTGAAACTCCTAATACCAGATTACAGAGATCAAGTCCATGTGCCAAAGAACAAAAATACCAAGTTTGAAAGCTTTTGGAGCTCATTAAAGTGTTTAAATCAGATCGATATCAGGCCTTAACGAGTCAGGTGTATGCGAACTTGTTGAGCAGATTTGGACGATTTGAAAGACAAGATTTAAGCTAGTAAAAGTTGTTGGAAATTCTTGAAAATTGATTATAAGCTAACTTTAACTGCTAGACTATACTCAAAACTAAATTTTTTGTGTTTTAGAAATGATTTGGACAGTGAAAATGGCTAGAGAATTTGGCTTAGAAATCTGTTTTTGACAGAAAATGGAGACAGTGAGGTTTTGACCAAAACCTTATTGAAACTAATTGACACTTAAACCAGGGCTTGCACTAGACTCAAAAGGGACAAAGTGACTCACAAAATGACTCACACAAGAGTTTAGACAAATGCTAAGCTAGAAGTCATTGTGACCTTAGGAATATCCAAAACTGAAATAGCTCTAAACTTTGTGAAACCCGACAATTAACCACAAACAACACTTTCGAATACTAACTTTAATGATCAAAACAGTTTCAACCCAAAGAGTACCTTAAAATGGGTCAAGAACCCTTTATACCAAACACTCCTTTATGAAGGGTGTTTGGTACAAATTTGTTGGTTTTACCTCTTGCTTGGGTTCAACTGATGAAATAGAGATGAAAGCACATCCCTTTCATGATGAAATAACAAATTTGTAAATAAGCAATCAAAATAAGCAGTTTGACTTTCTTTTTGACTTTTCTTTATTTTTGTAAAAATTGAATAGGACTTAAAATAAGATGGAAAACACAAGCTCACATAGGCTATTCAGAGCTTATATGAGCTAAAACTAACAATGACAAAAGCTTGAATCAATGTAGGGTACGGATTAAGATCAAACAAGAAATGAAAATACTTGAAAATTTTTATTAAACTAAAAGTGAGATTACAAAACATTGAGAATAATAACTTTAAGATACCATTACT
Organism: Chrysanthemum makinoi; assembly: GCA_910596185.1. Lineage (NCBI taxonomy): Eukaryota > Viridiplantae > Streptophyta > Magnoliopsida > Asterales > Asteraceae > Chrysanthemum > Chrysanthemum makinoi. The sequence goes on along the minus strand of OU343222.1, from coordinate 322,761,506 downwards.
GAAAAGCTTAAAAGATACAAGAAATGAAAATTGAAAGGTAAATTGCTAAAAACTACTACACTACTCTCATTACAATGTGAACAAAGGAGTCCTATTTATAGCCTTGAGGAGGGGGTCTCTTGGATCCTTGGAAGAGCCTAGAAGCAGAATTGAGAGCCACTCATTCCTCCATCATCACTTTGCCCAATCAAAATGCCCCAACTAGCTCAAATAGGTGTTTCGGCCAATGAAATTGTGACAATTGGACACGTGGCCATCTTATCCTGACAAGTCAGCTGGGAAAGAGATTCTAGATAGATTCTAATACGAGGTGGGTTGTTTGGGAGGGTAAGTGGTGGTGTACGGGGTGTGTTTGGCTGGGGAAGACAGGGCAACCTGTTGGGGCGCGTTTGGATTAATAATATTATTTCAAAAACTGTTGACCGGGTAAGTTTAGTTGACTCGGGTCTAAAAACCGGGTAAAAGGGTGGATTCGGGTGTAGGGCTTAGCAACGTGGCCGGGTGTATGATTGTGGGATTGGGCCGGATGCAAGTATTTTTGGGCCTCAAGGTTTAGTGAATTGGATAAATGGGCATAGTGGATATTAATGGACAAGGACTAATAATGGATTAATGGTAACCATAGGGACTAAACATGTACATCCGTATTTTTGAGGGACCAAAGGTGTACTTCTGAAAATCTTCTCCAAGGACCATTCTTGTCAATCTTCAATAGACCAGGGGCTAAATTTGTACTTTTTGAATTTCCAAGGGCCATTTCGACAATTCTGAAAGTGAGGGATCAATTCGACATTTCTTCAAACTTTGATCAAATCTTCACAAATCATCCTCAGAGATTAGAAATCTCCAAAAATGCATAATTTGACCTTCCCTCGCTTAAGCTCTCTTATTATCTCGTGCTCGGATTTACGTCTGATTTGGTTCCTTTTTGCGTGTTTTTACATATCCATACCTGCACAAGCACAAACTCAAGAAAACCACAAATATTAGCAATAAACGGCTCTTTCTTGGTTATTTTGGGTCTATTTTGATAATGAAAAGGTATGTGTTTTAGCACATACCAAAATACCCCAGACGAGACTATTGCCGTGTCCTCACGCAATGCAATCAACTCACGCTTCTAAAACCAAGGATTTCAATCTCTTTCTACTAAACCTATGAAGAAGTAGCAAAGATTCCTCAAAAGAGATTAAGAAAGCCTTAATTCTAAAAAACGCCCCGTTTACCTTTTTAATTCACATATATAGATATTACGGTTAAGCACATTCCGGTTATGAATGACGGTTTGTTGAACTTTCATGTCGATCAATAACTCCAATATTTTTCAAACGACACGTTAGGATCACAGAGTAGAAAACACAACACAGCGTGAAGTGACCATACAGATAGAATACATCGTCCCTGATTTTTCACGAGCTCCCAAACTAAGCGTAAAACCGAAATCATTGTTACATATGACTCTAGATGCTAACACTACCCATGGAAGTTACTTGTGTAAATACCTTTTGCTCCCATTTTCCTATTTCCTCTAGACTTTTTTATTTTTGTGAGAAATGAATTTCTTCAAATTCTCATTTCGATAAGAATTATTCCGATAAAGATACAAAGCTAAGTCGATAATTAGTTATCCGCCTTCTCGAGAACCATTGTCGTAAAAATGAGGTCCACATCAAGGAATTTTTATTCACTTATACTTGATTTTTCATTTTTTTTTTTTTTTTTTTTTATCATTCATTTTCATTCACTTAGACTTTTATGTGTATGAGCTATGAACTACGGAGCTTCACGGGGTAATTCCAAGACTATAGGCTTCATGAAATGAGAATCCCTACTGGCTAGGCTAAGACCTCACTCAATCCCGGCTAAAGATCCAAGGGTCCGATCTCGACACCGCAGCTCACAACTATACTTATTACATTTCACATATCACTTATTACTCATTTATTTATTACGGATCCTTGATGTGTACCCAATTTTTAAAACAAAGATTCTTTTGAGAAGATAAAGAACTAACTATCGCCAAAAACTCGACATCTCTAATTATTTAGACAGATATGGGGTGAAACAATTTTGTGGGAACAAAAAGCCATAAGTACCTTCGATGGGCTCTAAAGAGAACCAACTACTCCACGTTTAGCATCTAAACTCATAAGTAACTCTATCATTTCTCGATCTCTGCAAATTTAAAAACCCAAATAATGAGATCCATGAGATGCTTAGCCGATAATTTTTAGATTACCTATGGTTAAGGGAACAAGCTAGGCTCAACACGGGTCAAGTCAATTCTATTCCTACTCTCACCAGAGGAAAGTCAATCAAGGTGTCAAAACATATATTAACTTAGCAAATGTTTCGTCTAATGAAATCAAGTTGTGCATATTTAAAGTCACTGTGGAAACTTGCAAAATCTTAGCCTTGTGAGCTAGAATTCGCATTTTATAGCTTCTAATCTAAGAGACTAGCAAACTTTTCAATCAAAAAGACTTAACAAAAGCTTGAAAAATTTTTAAATTTTGCTCATTTTTGCACAATTTTTCATTTTCTAAGGAAAAACGGGGTTACGAGAGTACACGACAGAAAACAAGCAAGTGCGGTCAAATCAAATCGAATATTACCCTACCCCAGACTAGAACGGAACATTGTCCTCAATGTTTAAAGCAAGGGTATCACGAAAATCTAAAAGCCGTTTATTAAGTATGCTAGAAGATAAACGTTAGTCGATAAGATTAAGGATATCGGATTTCCATCAGCATCGATCATGAGACTCGAGTGGAGAAAAATGACAAACTTTGAGCACGAGAGTCTTCATATCGGGAACATCCTACACAACATCACAAACAACCAAACACGAGAAATCGAAGAGGCAGACCCCTTCGCGTCACTTATTAGAAAATAGAAAGAAGATAGATGGATAAGCATGGGGTGCCTCCCACGAAGCGCTACTGTTTTTGATCACCGAGTCGCTAGCTTGACTCGACCCCGAATTCATTTGTCCTTGGGGAAGAAAGTGGTAGAGATACCAGGGTCAAAACGGTGTCCTCATTCCCGAAAGAATGAGACTGGGTGGGTTGGGTGATGAAGAAGGTGTCGGGCATCAGCACATACGGTATATGAAAGAATGATCCATCATCCGGTGGTTTAGCGGGCGGGCGAAGGGATGACGGATCACAATAAGAATACTCCATAAGAGAAGGGAGTCCATGGTAAAGAGGGGTGTATTGCAATGGTTCAACAATGAAGGCATCCAAGTTAGGATCCTTTTTCCGAATAACTTTGGTGATAAGAATGTACTCTTGAAGAGTATCCGGATTGAAAATCTTGTCCTCAGAAAGGAACGAAATCAAAGTATCATCCACGTGAAAATCCTCACGAGGAGAGGAATCACTCTCGGATAAAAAATAGTGTGGGACCTCTAAATCAACAAGTTCATCAGTCGAAATCTTAACTTCCTTATCTTTCTTTGGGTAAAACGGATCATCATATTCGTTCTCTTCATTCTTAGAAAGAATCGAGTCGGTGGGAGCAAGTTCATCGGTGAACTTTTCAAAGTAAATCGACGGATCTTGATATAACAAGTATTCAATTTCGCGTAAGTCGGCTCTAAAATCAAAGATATCATCCTCACTTCCCGGTGGAAGAGGATCCATGTGAGCGAGTTCATCGGTGAACTCCTCGAGAAGTAAATCAATGGAAGAATCCTTGAGCTCGGATTTCGAAGGATTAAAAGACGGCTTGACTTTAGAATCTCCGTAGAGCATTTTTTCAATCAAACGAATATCTCCTTCGATATCGATGTCGGCGTTATCAATTTCCGGTGAAACTGAATCACTTTTCAAATAATCCTCAATTTCTTTCATGATAGAATCATCTTCCTCATATTGAGTTTGGGAAGGGATATTAGAAGAAGAAGAAGGAGTGGGATTGCCACTCAAAGAAAACTCGGTGTTTTTAGGAATAAGATCAATCCGATACACAGAAAGCGGAGGTGGGACAAGTGGTGTGCTCTTAGAGCTAGCATTTTCCACCACAACCGTTGTAGACTCCTTTTCTAGTTTCTTATTTTTCTCAGCACGTATCGTAGACAAACTCTTAACCGTGAAACGTGAAAGACTTGAATCAATTCTCGATGTCTTAGGCCCAACTTTTTGAATTACCGGAGGTTGGACGTTTTTGGTACTTCCGTTATCAGTAGGAATTCCCGGGTCCTTTGTCACCTCGGTGTTACTGATTTTGGCCACATCATATTGTTTGGTAAAAGATTTAGAAGTATTGTTAACGTTAAACGTGACGGCTTCTTTTCCAACTCTTAAAGTAATTTCTCCTCCATAAACATCAATTAACGCATGTCCCGTTCTTAAGAAACTCCTTCCGAGAATTAAAGGTACTCGAGGATCGGCATCAAAATCAACTACAACGAAATCAGCGGGAAAATCGAACTCCCCCACTTTGACAAAACATCCTCGGCTATACCCTTTGGTGTAGTCGTAGTTCGGTCGGCTAGCTCGAGGGTCATACATGTCGGAGTAAGTGGAGGCAATGAAAGCTTATCGTAAATTGATTTCGGCATCAAATTGATACTCTCGCCAAGATCGGCCAAGGCGAGCAACTGAATAATTCCTTGAAAATCACACGGAATGAGAAACTTGCCGAGGTCACCTAACTTTTCGGGAAGTTTCTTGAGAATAACCGCCGAACAATTCTCATTCAAAGACGGTTTTGCCAAATCAACAATTTTCTCTTTGTTACTTAACATTCCTTTTAGTGTCGAAACGAACTTAGGCATGAGAAAAGAGCATCCATGAAGCTAATTTCGAAGTGAAGATCTTGAAATATCTGAAATAATTTTTCCATTTGAAGATTTGCTTGTTCACGTTGCTTCTGATCATTCATTCTTGACGGAATGCGGAAGTGTTGTTTTGAGTTATTCTTTTCAGCATAACCGAGCATCCTTGGGCTCAGACGTTGGGACAACCGTGGGTTGGACATTCTCATACTCCCACTTATCAGTAGGAAGCACTGGGTCCTTTGTCACCCCAGTCTCACGGTCTACCACACCACACGGAGAAGAAGAAATAGTGGTAGGAACCGTGGGTCCATCGTAAGCAACACCACTTCGTGTAGTGATAGCTTTCATGTCACTTCTCGGGTTAGGAATCGTATTACTTCGGAAGAGAACCGAACTCGAGGGTTGAGAATAAGACGTAGAAGGTTGATTAGCTTGAAAGAAACTAGCCATCATATCCCTCATTTCTCTCATCTGTTTGTTATTCGTAACTTCCATATCTCTTTTGAAATCATTCCTAATGCCGTTAATTTGAGTTTGCAAATTTTTAATGATGCTATCAGAACTCTTCATGTAAGACAGAAACTCATTGTTTGAAATAGCTTGGTGAGGTGATTGATATTGTTGTTGAGGAGGAGGTGTTTGTTGATAAACTTGAGGTGGAGGAGCTTGGTAGTTTTGATTACCATGATTGAGATTGGCTCCTCGGTTTTGATTGTAAGATTGGTTTTGATAACGGTTTTGGTTTTGTTGAGGAATGGGTGCAAAACCGGGTGGTCCCATTTGGTTGACACGGTATCCTTGGTTCGATTTTGAACCGATTAGCGATGCTACTGAAGCATTTCGAGATCGCCATGGTAGCTTGACAATTATAGTGCGGATGAGGACCACCGCAAATAACACATGTTTCAGAACGGCTTTGGACGGATTCGATTTATGAATCTTAAACTCTCTCATCATAGAATTAATAGCATCGGTCACCACTTAACTCACTTTTCAAACCGTAATTATCATTAGTAGTGATCTTAGAAACAACCGGACGGTTCCTAGACGAAGAAACTTTTGACTTATTTTCGATAATCGTTCTAATATCGGCGGGCATACGAATCAAGATATTACCACCGCGCCGCGTTTAGCGAATCTTGATCGGATGGAGTAAGAGCATTATAGAACGTATCAATCTGATGAAGATCGGTAAAACCGTGATTCGGGCATTTTCGTAAAAGTTCCTTGAATCTATCCCATGCTTCTCCAAAACTCTCGTCAAATTTTTGTTGAAAATTTATGATTTGATTTCGTAACATTGTTATTTTTGACGGAGGAAAGAATTGATTCACAAACTTCTTAGAAAGATCTTCCCATGTTGTTATTGATTGAGGGGGTTCTTTTTCAAGCCAAGTCCGGCTGCCCCTCAAGGAAAATGGAAACAATCTCAACTTAATCGACTCATGAGCGACGCCCCGAAAGTTAATTGTAGAAGCAACTTGATTAAACCAACGGAGGTGTGCATGGGGCTCCTCATGATCTAAACCACAAAAAGGTTTATTAGACACCAATTGTATTAGATTCGTTTTTAGTTCAAAATTTTCGATGTTAATTGGTGGAAGTACGATAGCATCACCGTAGCCGTCTCACGGAGCTTGAAGTAACTCGTTCATCGTTCGAGTGTCGCCATGACGGGTTCTTCAACGATAGTACGTAACTCGGGTACGTCTATTCTTTGATTACGTTTACGTCGTGATTGAGAGCGAAAGCGCATGCACTTAAAATCCAAGTCAATTAAAAGAAACCGATATTCGAAAACACGTGAACTTAAACCAATAATCCCAAGTGAATAAATCACCTCTACAAGACAAACGCACAAGCGAGCGGAGAAGCTTTGTAGGTCAGCGCGAAGCTTATTAAAAACCCGCTTCTTTACAGCCGCAATTTAATGTCAGGCCGTCCTTATACCCACCACACAGTTTGTTTATCCGATAGAAGTAAATCAATTCACAAGCGACACAAAGGCAAGTTTTTGATCTTTAGTTCGGGAACTTATAATGATAACACCTCCGTTGAGAATGTTATATAATTGGTGTCTTCTATTTATTAGCAAAAACACAAGAGAAAATCTTTTTGTATTTTTAATATGATATATATATATACAAAAGAAAAAGGAAAATATTTTTTACTTTTTATTTTATAGAAAAATAGTAACTTCACGAATGAAGGATCTCGAGTCACTAATCGTCAAACCTCAAACGAAATTGTCGTGACACAACTCCCGCGTGGCGTAAAATTTGATTTAGGGTTATGGGGTTATGTGTGTGGATAAAACCTCAATATCGATATCAAAAATAATCACGAAGATAGATTCAAATTCTCTTAGGAAAAAGAATAATAAATCAAATCCCGTGTGTGATTGTGTATACGGGTTAGACAACCCGAATCGTTTCCCAACGAGGCGTGAATTGCCAACGTCGTTTTTGTTTGGAATTTAATGCTCGATGTTTTGATTTGTTTGTTTTGATTATTAAACTACGGGAATGGGGAAAGTAATTAAGGGAATCTATTTTACGGGAAATCCTAAGTGCGATTATAACTAAAAACGTAATTAATAAACGTACTTAAAATGCAACTACGTCTAAATTATACCCTAAAAATGCCTAATTCTACTTTTATGCTAAAAATGACATTATAAAACTAATTTAGAATTAAAACTAATTTTTTGGATTTTTCTGAATTTTATTTAAATTAAAAACTAATTTTTAACCTATTAATCTAAATTAAATTCTAAAAATTATGAAATTTAGGGAGAAAAATATGAAACTATTTTCTAAAAATCTAAATTATCACTAAAGACTTTTTAAAACTATTTTTATATTTTTCAGATTAATTTTTTAATTTCTACTAATTTAAAACTAATTTAATCTAATTTAAATTGTGAAAAATATCAAATAAAGGGGGAAAAATATGGAAAAATCTTTTTTATGCTTTTTATATTTTTCTTAAACTGAGAAAAATGAAAAATTATTTTTTGGAACTTTTTCTCAATTAATTGCAATTAAAGCTAATTAAAATGATTAAAAACTAGTTTAAATCTAGAAAAATAGAAAACAGTGACCAAAATTAGTGAAAAATTCAGGGAAATGCTAAAATATATATCTGGTTCTATGAAAAATAAGAAATATGGTGCTTATGTGTAAGGATCAAGGGCTGCAATGTAAATGGGGCTATAATAAGCACTTAAAAATAAGCAAAAGGCTTCTAGACTAAATTTAAGCTAAGGGGATCTTAAAATAATCTTAAAGTGACAGTGATAGAGCTAAGGGAACATGAAATAGGCAAGTAATTCAGGGATTATTAAGCTAAAGTGGAAAATACCTAAAGAAATAAGCTAATAAGCTAAGGGGTCATTCAAATAAGCAATATATGAAAGGAGACCTAATAAGCTATCTAAACTAAGGTATCTAGGAGTAGTCTAAGCTAATCTTTAAGTCTAATAAGCTCTAAAAGCTAACCGTGAAATCTGCAATACCAACAGTAAAACAGAAAGTGGGACAACCTTTGAGCTTATTTTTAAGCTACCAAACCAACTGAAACTCCTAATACCGATTCAGAGATCAAGTCCATGTGCCAAAGAACAAAAATACCAAGTTTGAAAGCTTTTGGAGCTCATTAAAGTGTTTAAATCAGATCTCGATAACAAGGGCCCTGAGTGGTGTATCGCAGACTTGTTGAGAGCAGATTTGGACGATTTGAAAGACAAGATTTAAGCTAGTAAAAGTTGTTGGAAATTCTTGAAAATTGATTATAAGCTAACTTTAACTGCTAGACTATACTCAAAACTAAATTTTTTGTGTTTTAGAAATGATTTGGACAAAGGAAAATGGCTAGAGAATTTGGCTTAGAAACTGCTTTTGACAGAAAATGGAGACAATGAGGTTTTGACCAAAACCTTATTGAAACTAATTGACACTTAAACCAGGGCTTGCACTAGACTCAAAAGGGACAAAGTGACTCACAAAATGACTCACACAAGAGTTTAGACAAATGCTAAGCTAGAAGTTGTGACAGACTTAGGAATATCCAAAACTGGAAATAGCTCTAAACTTTGTGAAACCTGATTAAATTAACCACAAACAACACTCAGAATACTAACTTTAATGATCAAAACAGTTTCAACCCAAAGAGTACCTTAAAATGGGTCAAGAACCCTTTATACCAAACACTCCTTTATGAAGGGTGTTTGGTACAAATTTGTTGGTTTTACCTCTTGCTTGGGTTCAACTGATGAAATAGAGATGAAAGCACATCCCTTTCATGATGAAATAACAAATTTGTAAATAAGCAATCAAAATAAGCAGTTTGACTTTCTTTTTGACTTTTCTTTATTTTTGTAAAAATTGAATAGGACTTAAAATAAGATGGAAAACACAAGCTCACATAGGCTATTCAGAGCTTATATGAGCTAAAACTAACAATGACAAAAGCTTGAATCAATGTAGGGTACGGATTAAGATCAAACAAGAAATGAAAATACTTGAAAATTTTTATTAAACTAAAAGTGAGATTACAAAACACTGAGAATAATAACTTTAAGATACCATTACTGAAAAGCTTAAAAGATACAAGAAATGAAAATTGAAAGGTAAATTGCTAAAAACTACTACACTACTCTCATTACAATGTGAACAAAGGAGTCCTATTTATAGCCTTGAGGAGGGGGTCTCTTGGATCCTTGGAAGAGCCTAGAAGCAGAATTGAGAGCCACTCATTCCTCCATCATCACTTTGCCCAATCAAAATGCCCCAACTAGCTCAAATAGGTGTTTCGGCCAATGAAATTGTGACAATTGGACACGTGGCCATCTTATCCTGACAAGTCAGCTGGGAAAGAGATTCTAGATAGATTCTAATACGAGGTGGGTTGTTTGGGAGGGTAAGTGGTGGTGTACGGGGTGTGTTTGGCTGGGGAAGACAGGGCAACCTGTTGGGGCGCGTTTGGATTAATAATATTATTTCAAAAACTGTTGACCGGGTAAGTTTAGTTGACTCGGGTCTAAAAACCGGGTAAAAGGTGGATTCGGTGTAGGGCTTATAGCGTGGCGGGTGTATGATTGTGGGATTGGGCCGGATGCAAGTATTTTTGGGCCTCAAGGTTTAGTGAATTGGATAAATGGGCATAGTGGATATTAATGGACAAGGACTAATAATGGATTAATGGTAACCATAGGGACTAAACATGTACATCCGTATTTTTGAGGGACCAAAGGTGTACTTCTGAAAATCTTCTCCAAGGACCATTCTTGTCAATCTTCAATAGACCAGGGGCTAAATTTGTACTTTTTGAATCTCCAAGGGCCATTTCTGACAATTGCTGAAAGTTGAGGGACTGTTTCTGACATTTCTTCAAACTTTGATCAAATCTTCACAAATCATCCTCAGAGATTAGAAATCTTCAAAAATTCATAATTCTGACCTTCCTGCCAGCTTAAGCTCTCTTAATCTCTCGTGCTCGGATTTACGTCTGATTTGGTTCCTTTTTGCGAGTTTTTACATATCCATACCTGCACAAGCACAAACTCAAGAAAACCACAAATATTAGCAATAAACGGCTCTTTCTTGGTTATTTTGGGTCTATTTTGATAATGAAAAGGTATGTGTTTTAGCACATACCACTCAACGAAGCTCGATGAGACATTAATTCAAGCCTTTGTAAAGTCAAGATGATCTTGTTTTTGTTTTTCGTATTTTGTACTCGAGCTTAAAAAGTTACTAAATTCCAAAGAGCTCGGTTAGCTCAATTAAAATTCTTGCAACCTAATTTTAGATAAATTGTGAAAACGTGTAACATCACTAGATTTTGTAATGAAACAGTTAAAGAATTACCTCCAAGATCGAAACCCACTTTGAAACAAACTCCATAGCCTTCAACTAAAGTTCGAACTATTGATTTAAAGTTGTGCGACAATCGTTTGAATATATATGATGCTTATTGGGAAAAACGATATTTGCATAATATAAGCAATAATTGTGATACGAACCTATCCCATACTAGGCTCGTATCGATGTTCATAAGTCCAAATGTAGAACTCACTCAAAAAGCTAGCTTGATGAGGAGGGTACACTTAGACATTATAAACCAGCGCCAATCCCATACTTGGCGATGTGGGATCGTAACAATACCCCACCCTTTGAAGAACCAACGTCCTCGTTGGTCACGGCTATGTTGGTCACGGTTGGCACCCTCTTTTTGGGTCCAAGCCACCACTCCATAGGCCACCACCCGAAGCTCGTTGGTCACGGCTATGTTGGTCATGGCTGTGTTGGTCACGGTTGGCACCCTTCTTTCGAGTCCAAGCCACCACTCCACAGGCCACCACTCCATAGGCCACCACTCCAAAGTGTTGGAACCTCGAAAGGTTAACGGCTCGATACCAATTGATACTTAACCTATCCCATACTAGGCTCGTATCGATGTTCATAAGTCCAAATGTAGAACTCACTCAAAAAGCTAGCTTGATGAGGAGGGGACACTTAGACATTATAAACCACCGCCCAATCCCATACTTGGGCGATGTGGGATCGTAACAATCAATTGATAAGAACTGTTGGGTTCAATAAATACCCAAACCCCTTAATCTAGGATTTGAATAGAAAATAGCCCAAGTGTTTAGTCCATTAAACACTAAACAAGTCACTGAGTGCATAGCCTCTCGAGTCATCTTCGATACTCAAGACAAGGCGAGAAGAAGTCTCTCCACTCAATAAGGCGGAACTTAAAGGGTGAAGAATGAGTCAAGAAGAAGATGGTGGATTCAGTGAGTGATGACAATAACTCACTGAATCCCTAAGACTCTTCTCCAACTACTTACTAATGAAGACAAATGAAGTAGAAGACTGAAGGATATGAAGGACGAGAATGAGCGGACAAGGCGGGATAAGTTTGAATCAGATAAGACGAAGTCCTTATCAACCAAAGTCAAATTTCCCTGAATGGCTAAAGATCGTGCTAAGTGTCATCCACCGACTTTAGGAAAGTAGTCTTGTCTCTTACCTAGAATAGTCTTTAAACGAGACAAAATACATCGATATTTTGTCTTCTCGATGATGTTAGTTTGTCACTTAGGAAAGAGTTAAATCTCATACATGTATAAATAGCATAAGAGATGAAGTGAAAAGGTTAAGCTTGTGAATTGTAAAAACACACACACGCAAGCTATCTTTTCACTCCTCCAAATACAACTTAGTTCTGAGATAGCTCGGTGAGCACTAAGGGTTGTGCTCAGACTTAGCCTGAGCTTAGAGGAGTCACCAAACTTTGTTATTTCAATCCCAAGTACTATTCCGCAAGTACTTGGGTAACGTATTCTTCGTTGATTTATTTCTAATAAGAATATGATGTTGAAAATTTATAAGTGTGTTTTACTTGTGTTAATTTCAGTCATTGTTCACTATTAACTTGTTTTTTATTCTTAAACTGTTTTAAACGATAGTGAACAGGGAACAACAAGAACCTATCCCATACTAGGCTCGTATCGATGTTCATAAGTCCAAAATGTAGAACTCACTCAAAAAGCTTGTTTGATGAGGAGGGGACACGTAGACATTATAAACCACCGCCCAATCCCATACTTGGGCGATGTGAGATCGTAACAATACCCTACCCTTTGAAGAACCAACGTCCTCATTGGTCACGGCTATGTTGGTCACGGTTGGCATCCCTCTTTGGGTCCAAGCCACCACTCCGAGCTCGTTGGTCACGGCTATGTTGGTCACGGCTGTGTTGGTCATGGTTGGCACCCTTCTTTCGAGTCCAAGCCACCACTCCATAGGCCACCACTCCGAGTGTTGGAACCTCGAAAGGTTAACCTGGCTCTGATACCAATTGATATGAACCTATCCCATACTAGGCTCGTATCGATGTTCATAAGTCCAAGTGTAGAACTCACTCAAAAAGCTAGCTTGATGAGGAGGGGACACTTAGACATTATAAACCACCGCCCAATCCCATACTTGGGCGATGTGGGATCGTAACAAATTGATATACGGCTTAATTTAAACAGATTCCTTTTTTTTTTTTTAATATTCTTTTGAGTAAATTATATCGTTCGTCCTTGTGGTTAGTTCTACTGAAATTTACTATAGTCTTTGATCCTTTTTTTTTTGCAACATGTATCCTTATCTTGGTTTATGCTGTAATTAAACGTTGTCGTTAAGTCCCCTCATATACCTTGCACATAAGATCGCCATTGTCAATTTACCTAGCCTTTCTTCATCCACCTACATGTATACAACTCTACAAAAAGTAAGACACACATATACACTTATGCTACCATTTCATAGTCTCAACAACTAGCTTTCTAGCAACCATATTCAGCGTGTTTTTGGGCAAAGGACTCCTCCAAATTTTTTCCTATCATTACAACTTGCATCATCATGACATCTCTTTTTGCTGCAACCGCTCGGCCATCAACGTAACCTGCCACACCAGCTATCCAACCACAATCTACTGTTACAACGAGATTTCGGTCACATCGACGATGATGTTGCTATAATGGGATTGTTGCAACATTGAACAAAAAGATAAGATTCCCCATTAACAACAGGGATTTTCTTTGGATGTGTTGCAAACCCTTTTGAAGAAATGGGTTGAATTTGATTAGTGTAACGTGGGTTTTCTGAATTGTGTTGATGAATTGTTCATGTAAGGAATTGTGGATGCAGGCAGGGACGGAGCCAGGACTAAATATGATCGGGTGCACAAAATCTTTTGAACTATAATACTGGAAATACATTTTGAAGACCAGGTGCATTTAAGATGCATTTATGAAAAATCAGTGCTTTTATATAAAATTAACACTACATTGAAAAAATCCTTGAGGTTCCCGGGCACCCGCGAGATGATGAGGATAAGAATATTTCATCGAATTGGATGACAGAGTGAGTGAGGATATATTTATGTCTCGGTGTGTGGATATCTCGAGAGAGTAGCAGGGTTTTCCTATTAAGCCTTATAAAATGCCTCCTAATTATAACTTATTGAGATTAATCAAAAACAATTAATCTCTTCTTCTACATTTCAATCTCTCATTCTCTACATTTCATAACAGAATTAAAAATCTTGTGAACTAAGGGACTAAACACTAATTTTTAATTATCTTTCAATGGCACTTTCATATAATTTTGATAATCTTTTTTTAAAGAGGTTTTTGGTATAGGTTGCATGATATATCATATGTGATATAACACCAGTTTAAAAATTCGAACACTCGACATGCTATCGTAAAATGGGCATAAATATTTGTGTAGAATTCCAAATGGTTCACCATGTCTATATTCCAAAAAATGGTGAATCTTTAAGAGTTTTATACAAATACTTATGAACATTTTACGAGAGTATATTTTGTGTTTAAACATATAAATTAATGTTTTATCACATGTGATACATCGTTTGACTGTTAATTTATTTTTTCAATTTCCTCAAACTTTTATAAATAAATTGTTTGGATTTGAAAGTTTAAAATTATTGTGATATATGATTGGAAAACTAAAGACGTGTAGTTGGGTAGATGAATTTTACAAATTGTCAGTGATTGTGACATGATTATACAACCCACGTAAACAAAATTGGTTTGTTTTGGTGGAAACTCAAATCAATAATTAGATGAAATAGATTTGGACGATTTTGCTAGCGACTAAGAAGTACAATTTGCATTGGATAATCGCTCATGAACAATGAACTTGCTCATTGTTTCAACCTTTTTTCAAAAGTTCTTGAATCAGTTCCTTCTACTGATTAAGATGTGCCATGTTATTCTTTCTGAAGTAAAACACAAACCATATAACACACATTCCACGTGAGCTAGTTAATACGCATTCCGTCGTAAATTTAAATTATCCCACGATAAAAAGTTCATACTTTAATATAAACATAACTACCGCATACTTTTGCCCAAGTATGTTTTTGAAGGTTTTGGTTTTGCATGGATATTTTAGTTGCGAAAATTTATTCATTATGTCATAACAAAATAGGTTCATCCTCTGCTGCTGAAATGCAAAATAAAGAAAACATTCCATTAACAATGTAAATTTGAATCTTCTCTGCATTCGTCTTTGCTCCAACCCTATAAATAGCACTTCAGTGGCCACATCAAATGCGTCTTCCTCCTTAATCTACCACTAATTACAGAACAGCTTGTATAGTTTCTGCACAATATAAACATTAACAACCCAAAACATTATGAAGTAGATAACATAAAAACTGCAAAACCTGTGAATTAAATGGTAGTCACGCCCCCTACTAAGTAGAAAGAGCATGTATATTATTTATATTTAATTACTCAAGTAAAATTGTGTGTTGATTTATGAGATCTATACTTCTTTGTGTTGGTAGTATCAAATTTCACCATTACAATACCACAGGAGCAAAATATTTTTCTAGTGACCACATATGTACTTGAAACATCTGAATTAAGAAAATCAATTGATAAATAGAAATGAAATGGCAAAATGTTTCCTGACCTTTAGAAGACATGAACCTTAGCTGATGCTTGAAATTTCTGGAGTTTCAATAGGCTAGGACGATAAGTTTTTACTTGAAACATTCTGTCGGATATTGCAGTGTCTTCATATGTATTTGTCTCGAGACAATGTGCCATCAGTTTGCAATCTTGGTCATCGTCTTCTAGGAAATGGAACATTAAAATACTTCTACCATTTAAACCATCAATGAAACAATCAGGAAAACATTCTTTTGATGATAAAGTCCAAGGGTTATCGAATTTTACAATCTGCCTCGCAGTCCCATGATCCTTCATCACCCATATACCTAATTCATAAGGAGTCCTATAAAATACACTGAGGCAACCATTCAGGACTCCCAATCCAGTCAAAGTTTCATCACCGGGAAGAGAAGGAAATGGAACTAGTTTAAATGTCTCGCTGTCTAAATCAAAAGAAAGTAGCTGATCGTTAACAATCCAATAAACTTGGTCCTCAAAAAATGTTCCATGGTAGAGCGCCATATTTTTTAGATATTTGGGGACATCTAAACTTCTCCATTGGTCCGTGCCAAGGGTGTAAACCTCGATTTTAAACGATTCGCCTAAAATTCGTATTACTTTGTATTCCCCTTTTACTGAAACTCCAAAACCATACCTTGCATCCAAATAATTAATTACACCGAATTGCGGTTTAGGAAGAATCATATATTCTCTGGTGATTGGATTACATATGTAAGTATTGTCACATTTACCCCTTAAGTACTCCCACAAGCAGACCAAACCATTGACTGAGCCCACTAAGAAAATTAATGATCCTGGGAAAAGATCCGCCATATCAATACCCATGAAAGGGTCGCGGAGTAG
The DNA here is from genome assembly GCA_910596185.1 of Chrysanthemum makinoi. Taxonomy (NCBI): domain Eukaryota; kingdom Viridiplantae; phylum Streptophyta; class Magnoliopsida; order Asterales; family Asteraceae; genus Chrysanthemum; species Chrysanthemum makinoi. Next base: position 322,745,370 of record OU343222.1, on the reverse strand, counting down.
ATGATTATGATCAGGTTGGTCTTCAATCTCCAATAACTTCAAAATTCCCGGATGAGAGGCTTCATCTACAAACTTGGATTGATAAATCAAAAGGCACTCGGGCGACCTCGACATATGAAGATCAACAAAGTAAGAATCTGATACCAGATTTTGCCACTTCTTGCATACGCATTTGCAAGTGATGATTGACTTCAGTGGGAGTAAGCTCGTAGCAGTAAAATATTAAACATGATATCAGCAGGTAATTCTTCCAATCTACTCATGACTTGATGCCTACAAAAAAATAACATCAAATATCAACTCACACATAATTCCATTAACATATATACCAACTACATTTTAGTTTCCAAAATGTACTACCTCCATCCCAAAATTTAAGTCCCGTTTGAATTTATGAATCAAACTTTGACCTCAAATATTTTTATTTATATTATACAATACTTGATGCAAATTATGTAAATTAATTGGGTTTTAAATGTATTTTTCATTGACATAATTTTCATCAAGTATTATATAATACAAACAAAAATATTTAAAGTCAAAGTTTGATTGATAAAGTCAAACTTGACTTATATTTTGAGACGGATGAAGTATCATGCTATGCATACCTCCCAAGCAATCGACCAATCACGCTATATATCACACACGATATGTCGATATCATCAGGTAAGTCTTCTGACCTACCCGTTATATGATGCCTACAAAATATAACATAAAATATCAACTCACACATAATTTCATTTAAATATATACCAACTATATTTTATATTCAAATATCGCAATTATTACCAGGTAGTCAAGTACCATACCAAGTGACTCATCACATGTATTTGTAATAGGTATGCTATATATATTTTCGAGCTATGCAAGAAAACGCGTAGTGCACCAAACAAAATATTTATACCGTACTTTTCCAATGCAGAACTTGTGCATATATGATATATCCACAACATTACGATCCGGTAATTAAAAACACACGGGATTTGTTTCTAAACATATTTCTGGGTCTTACGAACATGTCATACATATAATTTGTTAATAATTTCAATCCGAGTACTCTGCGCCTAGGCCGATTACTCAAGTAAGGATGAGCAATGTAATAAATACTAATAATCATAGTAATAATATTGCATAAGAGACATATACATGAATAATAAAAAACAAGATATTGAATAGCAAATCAACGCCTACCTACCTCTGTTGTTGCAACAGCGGCAAATGGTGAAAGAGAGTTTAGACGCCCTAGGGTTTTCTTTTTCTCTGCTTGAGAATAGTCAAATAGTACACACTCGTTGCTAAGTTGCGTTTGGATGCGGGCTTACATGGGCTTTTGTGATAAGCTCAAGCTAATCAAAATGCGCTTATAAAAATAACAAAAGCTCTTATATATATATAGTAAAATTACTAAAATATCTTACAAAATATACAAAAACTTGAAATATATATGATTTAATTTGATGTGTGCTTACGATAATAAGATATACCTACAACTAATTCGCCAAACATCATTATTAAAATAAAACTTCAACTTACAGCTTATAATATAAGTATCAGTTGCAATTAATTTCGTTAAAAACACCCTTTGTGGTTAAGTAAACTCACCATTAAATGATCCGCTATATAATTGTCACATCACCATACACTCTAATGACCATACACTCGTAATGATTAATACTAAATACAAAACACATACATGTCTCACTTAAACACAACATACGCTATAATAAACTCACACATAAAAACAATAAAATGTTGTGTGGTGGTCGGGATGACCGAACCACCTCGAAATCGGTGGTTTCGCGTGTGGGTAAAGAGGGGGTAATAGTGGTTCACATGTGAAAATTGGTGATTCATGTACGGTTGTTCAACCAAACACACAATATGTGGGTTGTTTGTTTAGGCTTGTTTTGAGCTTAGGAGATTACGTGGTTTTGGTTTATGTTTCAAAAGATTATATCTTTTGGTTTACTCGAAAGCTAATGAGCTTATATTGTCAGGGAATAATAAAGTTATAAAGGGAAAAAAAAGCTTATGATATATAACACGAAAATACAGTTCATAAGCTCAAAAATAAGCATAAACAAACACTCATTAATTGTGAATTTTATTTCAGTCAAATTACTATCATATTTTCTATCATAAAAACCACTCAAAATTTCAATCATGTTTCATTATTGTGAAATTATTATGTTTGAGTGACTTAAATAGAACACTTCTCAAACTAGATTATTATCTCGTAACCTTTTTTTTTCGAAGTTCCATAAGTTAGTTGTACATGAAATTTTAAAACAATGTGTAACAGACAATAATTTGAAAATTTTATTTCACCGTTCAATAAGTAATTAATCAGATTAATTAGCACAATGAAAGATTTAATTAAAATCATATTTACAAGAAAGGTTTCCCCCACGAACCCTTATACACAAGCTATTTAATTAATCATGCATATAACATAAGTTACATTCCTTTATCCAAACCAGCAAACATGAACTTTGTAGATCTTCAAGCAACATAACAAACCGTGATCAAAGTATATGACCTCTTCCACGGTTAGTCCACATTAACACTAAACCAACTCTATTAGTGGTTAGGCTAGATCACCTTTACATCACGAATAGTCCAATGATCATATCAACAACATAAACACAATGTGTTTGTGTGGTGTGTGTGTGTTTTGTCTGATGAACAAAATGGATGGAGGAGAAGGATTTAAGGTTTTGTTATATTTGCAATTCTTAATTAATCTAATACCAAATTTTGTTTATATTCATGACAAAATTAGCAGTTATCTAACAAGGAAATAGTTATCCTCTAATAAACACTTTTTCTCTCTCTAGCGATTGTGGCGATTTTGTCTCCCCCAAAACAACAAGTTGATCCTGGTAATTTAGGGCTGATTGTTGCGCTTCTTTTCAGTCATCCTATTGTTTATTACTCTTTATTTCTTCTAATCCGTTATGCCGATTGAATCAAATGAGCCCCCGGATGCAATCCTTGAAGAGTTTCGTACTCTTAGTGGGATCTCATCGGGTGATTTACAACATCGTCCTCTTTTCCCTGATAATGAAACTAAATCTCTTAGATCTAGGGATAGACCTAAGGGGTAAAAAATTGTCCTAAGAAGGTTATGGTTAAAGTTCAGTCTTCGGGGTCTGCTTCAACTGGGGCTGGTGCTATTCTCAAGAGGCTACGTAATTCCAAGACGGCGGGCAAGGGGAGGAGTCGTTGTGAATCATCTCCTCAGGTTGCTGGAAATGGTAAGCGGTTTAACCCTAGTAATGTTCCTGTTGATGATGTGTTAACTAAGGTGTTAGATAAATTAGCTTATGATAAGAATATTGCTAGTCAAATGGTTTTTAAGGAAGGTATTAAGGATGGTGATTTGTCTAGTAGGGTTTCTGTGACAACTGGCAATTAGGGAGCCCTTTTAGGTAACCGCATTACGCTAAGTTAAACCGAGTAATTGCCTTTAGAACTATTTCGATTAACCATGACTTGTTTTGATATCGTTTATTGGTTTTTATGATTTATTTTATTATCGTATGAGTTTTAGCCCTTTACGTTAACCACTGTGTGATTTGGCACAATAAAATCCTATTACTAGAGATAACGTAACTTTTAAACCGTAACACGAAACTTGACACATAAATAATCAAAACTCGTGGAAAAACGTAAATAAAAGCAATAGAAAGTCGTGGGACCTCGTAGGACAAAATAGGAGCTCGGGATAGGGTAAACGGGATAATTTAACAAAAACTACGGGTTTGGCCCTCCCAATTATCCCATGTCCCCCCCCCCCCTTCTTACATTTTTATTTATTTTCAAGTCCCTAACTCTAAATATAAATACCCCCTCCCCATCTCATATCTTTCTTTACTTTCTCTCACTAAAAATACACACACACACACTCTACTTTCTCTCTCTACTCTCTCTTTCCACCACCAAACCCTAACCCTAGCCACCCTAACTCACGGTCGCCGCCCTTCCCGGCCAATTTCCGTCGAGTGGGATTACACCTCCACCACCATTAGATAGATCTCTTTATCCTCTTTCAATCCATATTTTGCACGCGCCATAACTCTCGCGTTAACATCCCCAAATCGTCCAAAAACTATTTGAATTTCTAGGGTTTCTTGGTATTTCTGTAGATCGAGTTTGGAAAAGGTAAATAAAGCTTGGTTGTGACTCGTTTGAGTCTTGGGAAGCCTCGTACGAGACCTTTATGGCTCGTACATGGGGCTACTTTTGTTAGGTTTGATGAACACGGGTCTAAATCAGTTTATAACTAATTAAAACAAGTAAACTAGTGTATTGGTATCGTGTGTTATGTCATTTGATTGTGTTTTTATATTTTTATCATCGTTTCATGTTCTTGGTCATGACTAGTTGATGGGTTAGATGATTGGATGTTGTTTGATTGTGTTTGGGTATTGGAGAAGCCATTTGGGAGTGTTTGGATGGAGATGGGTAGGCAAACGAGCCACTAGATCCTCGTTGTGAGGCGTTGGGTTGGTGTATGAGACCCACATAGACCAAGGGTCCGGGTCGGGTCGTTGTGGTAACATGTTGGTAGTTATTGTAGGTGTTTGAATGAGACGCCTGGAGCCGAAAAGCTTCTAGAGCTTGTTTGGTTCACGTGGTCTTGACCGAGACCGTGTCAATACCATTAGGGTCGTGACATTGGTTACTGTTAGGATTTAGTAAATCCAGTTATTAAAGTGTCGGTCACCTCAAGTGTATGTAATCGTTAGAAAGCTCGTAGTCGTAGTTATTTAATGTTAGTTAGTATTTAGTTTAGTAACACCGTGGAGGACGGACGGGTCTTTTCCCACTGTATGCCTGATCCACAGCCTGTAGGTGGCGTTTATGTATGATACTATAAATACCATCTACCTCCTAAGGTAGAGGGTTGGAGCTCATAATAACATTTTACTTTCTCTCACTAAGTTACCAAACCTCTAAATTTTCTCTCTCTAAAACCTTAAGTCATACGCCCACTTTGTATCATGGTTTGATGTGTTTGTGAAATCCAATATGTTACAAATGGTATCAAGAGCCATGGTTTGATCATCTCTCTTACATGTTCTTGGATTTCTAGTGGTTTTATATGGTTTTTGGGTTTGAAAAAGTTTAGTGGTATTTGCATCATTTGGATCATTTCTTGTGTTAAAGTTTAGATTTTGAGTGTACTTTTGTGTTTTGAATCATTGTAAGTGCTTGGTTTTTGATTTGGAAGGCTTGAATCAGTGTGGTTGGGTTAGTTTTGGATTTAAAAGTGTTGCTTTTGAACTTTTCTAGCTAGCGACTTGAGTCTCGGAATAGTATTCTTGGTAGCGACTTGTATCTATATTATTCAGCGACTTGTCATTGTTGTGGTAGCGACTTAAGCACTAGCGACTTGTCTTTTGAGACAAAGCGACAAATAGTACAAAGTAGTGGCTGTACCAGTTCGGCTAGCGACTTGTCTTTACAATTTTCAGCGACTTGAATTTGTTGTGAATAGCGACTTGTCTTTTGAGACAAAGCGACAATTAGTACAAAGTAGTGGTCGTACTATTCTGTCTAGTGAGTTGTTCTTTAGCGACTTGTCTACTTAGCGAGTTGTTGCTTTAGCGACCTGTGTCTAGCGACTTGTATCACCAGCGACTTGTGCTTCTAGCGAGTTGTGACTCTAGCAACTTGTGAGCCTAGCGACTTGTCCACTAAAGCGACTTATATACTTAGTGACTTGGTGACTTAGCGACTTGTCTTCAAGGTTTTTTTTGCGACTTGGTTAATTATTGTTTCTGATACGGTTTTCTCTTGATTTAGTAAACTCTCGTGAAATAATCTATTTCCCGATTTAATCATAGAGTTATAAAATACCGTGAAATCTGTAATCATGTCTACCAACGTGCCTACAATCATCTCTTCAGGCGAGGACGTTCAAGCTTTGGATCGATACTCGTCCACCTATGCTTGACGAAGCTGACTATGACTCATGGGCTCAACGAATTAGGTTGTACTATTTGGGAAAGGAAAATGGGGCTAACATTCTCAAATCAATTGATGAAGGACCTTATCAGATTGAGACTACAAGAGACACACTTGAAATTGCTGCGGATGGTACAGTGATCTTAGGTTTGGACAGACCAAAGACGTATGAAGAGCTAAGTGATAAGGAGAAAAGAGAATCGATCGCGTATCGAGGGCTTCAAACATCATACTTCAAGGTCTTCCAAAAGACATCTACAAGTTAATCAATCACAACACTGAAGCCAAGGCAGTTTGGGACAATGTCAAGATGCTTCTCTCTGGTTCTGGTTTAACTAAAGAAGACATAGAATCTCAACTGTATGATGACTTTGAGCACTTTAAGATGAAACCAGGGGAAAGTGTCACTGAATATTACGTGAGGTTCCAAAAGCTTGTGAATGATATGAGGAATATCAAAAATGACTATGCCAAATATTGACTAAACTCAAAGTTTGTGAACAACATGAATTCCGAATGGCACAAATTTGTCACTTCTGTCAAGTTAACTAAGGGTTTGAGGAACACTAACTATGAGCAATTGTATGCATTCTGCTTGGAATGAGAGACATGCTATGTTTGAGCGAATGATTCTTGAGCAGTTCAAATCTAAGCGGGGAGAAGCAAGTTAGTCAAATGATTCAACTGCCTTTTACACCAATGTAGGAATTACCACCAAAGATTCTCAAGTCATACCTCGTAAATGGTAACCACAAACTCATTCCTCGATCCAAGGTTTAAGCAACGTCTTGAAGCAACCATGAAATATTTCATCAATCAACTGGCTCTTATGATTAAGCAAAATCTGAACCTCACTCCACACACTAAAAATGATATCGAGCGCATCCAATCTTCACAATCATGCTATTGTCAGAGATGGTAAGATCATGGTACAACCAATGCAAGGAAGGCGGTATGAACAAGGAAGAGGTGGAGGATATGTGGCTAATCAGAACCGTGGAAGGAATGCAAATCAAGGAAAGGCAATCAAGTGCTACAACTGTGGTGGTGAAGGACATATTGCGAGGCGCACATCTCCAAGCGCCCTCAAAATGCAGAGTATTTCAGGGGACAAGATCTTTGCTAGTACAAGCTCGGAGGGAGCGGTGGTGGTGAAGAAGAGTTGATGTTTCTTCTGAGGAAATGCCAAAACCTATGATCTTTGATGTGGATGAGCGACCAATTTAGGAAATAGGTCACAATCATCAAAATGCCTTTCAAGTTGCTGACTGTGATGCATTTGACTCTGATGTCGATGATGAACCTACATTGAGATAATCTTTATGGCTAGCATTTCACCAATGGTCACTCCAAAGGTCTCATCACCATAGCAGGCTGGTCCATCTAAAGAATCAATCATCTCAGAGATATTAAAACTATACGATGAAGTTGATGAGGAAGAGATGCATAACAAAGTACAATCACATGAAACTAATGAATCAGATACTGATGATATGGGTAATAGTAATGTTGTTCCATATGACCAATATGTGATACAAAGTGAAAGTGAGATTGTACCAAGTGATGTATCTTCAGCAGTCAATGATAACTATGTTTTTTATGAATACACTGCATGTGCCCCTGATGATTCTGTTATCTCTGAATGCCTATAAAGAACAAGTTGCTATTTATGAACAACGTGCTAAGTTTGAATTAACTACCGTGAGCGGAAATGGATGACCAAATGCGTACAATTATTAGAAAAAGTAATTTTTAGAAGAAGTGTTAAAACAAGAGTTAAACTCCTTACAAGAAAAGCTTTCTAAAGCTGTTAAGCAAAAGCAAGAACTTCAAGAGAATGTTAAAGTGCTTAAACAAGAATTTAATGCTAAGGAATCAAAACATTTGAATGACTTTTCCAATCTAAAAACTTTGAAAAAAGCTTAAAATAAGTTATGCGTACAAGGGAATACCATTGATTTGCTCACATGATCACTAAGCACGAGTCTTAGCGATAAGCATAGTATTCCCCTAGTAGAGGAGCCAAATCCCGAGTATTGTAAAAATGCTAAAGCTTTCCATCCGATTGTATATGATGGTAATGAGATCCTTAAGCCTAGGCAAACACCATCATGTATTGGAAGCACGGAAGATGATAGAAAATTAGAAGATGCCTCTAGATGAGAAAATGGATAAGAAGCTAAAAGACCCTGAGTGTAAAAAGCAAAACATAACGATCAAACCACATGAGTACACAGAAGAAAATTGGATCTCCCTGAACATGTTTAAGCCTCAAACTCAATTAACCCCAGAACAAATTTTTGGAAGAAAGACATGGATAAGCAAAAAGCAAATGTACTTGTTGAAACAAACCCTCCCCTTAGGAAAATGCCTGCTGCTACTGTGTATCCTCTGAACACACCAATGCATTTAGTTCCTAGAACTATTTCCACTAATAGCAAGACCTTAATCAGCCTGTATGTTGTTTATCAACTATTCGTTGATTTTGAGAAGACATGTAAGAAGAGAATCACACCTACAGGGATAACTGAAGGGAAAGGGGTTTTGAGCAAACTAAAGAATGCTATTTAACTGAGGTCATGCTTTTCTTTAAACAATTAAAAGGTCAATTTGAGAGTCTTCAAAAAGGGATAGACTCGGACATTAAAGAAATGGAAAAGGAATTTGATGCAATGATAGTTGAGGTCAAGGATTATGAACGGGAACTCAAATATAATGAAATTGAAAGGAAGAATCTGCATATCTTAAATGAGAACTTAGTATTAAGTTGTATGGCTCAAGATGTGTTTTATAATGTTACTAAGCATTCTATTACTGCTTCTCAATTTCATGAATTAACTGTTGCTTTGAAAGTTTCCCATAATCGTGTCATTGAGCTTGAAAACAAAAACTCAGAACTAAATGAAAAAATTGATTAGGATGATCACGATAATTTGGTAAAACACTTTTCTAAGCTAGAAGTTGAACATTTTGATTTGCAACTAAAATATCAACATCTCAAAGAAAATGTCAAAACCTCAAACATCAAGACATCATCAAATGTTCCAGAGTTTGATGCTCTTTTTGAAATAAACAAAGCGTGACGAAGATTCAAGCTCATTGTAACACGATCAGAAAGTTGAAAGCCCAAATTTCACAATTAAAGGGTGAAAAGAAGATTGTGACTGGCTCCCAAATGCTCGCTCCTTTAGATTCTTAATTTTCTCAAAACTTTCATCTTCAAAACATCATTAACGCATTACAACAAGAAAATGAGAGTTTTCTAGAAGAAAATGAAAAGGTCAAACGACACTTCAAAGAGTTATACGATTGATGAAAGTCACTCGTGACAAAAATAATGAAAAATAACCGTTACAAAAAGAAATTGAGAATCTGAGGAGTCAGGAAAAAGGGAAAATGCCACTTGTCTTTAATGAAAATGTTGCATCAAAGTCGTCCGCTGACTCTAAATATACTGTGACTGTTAAATACATTCCTCCTCATCTTAGAAATAACGAACTTGTGTTTCATAACTATTTCTTTCACCTTAAGGATAGTCTAGAATGTCTCCGTGAGATTGTAGAAGAGGATTTCATAAATAAGCCCCTTGATAGTGAAATTAGGTTTGCTTGCATTAAGGCCAAACGATCTCAAGAGCTGTTAGAATGTTTAAGAGCAACATGTTCTAAATCCTTATGTGAGAAAGATAAAGATGTGATGCCTTGTTCCATGCCTAGTGCTAAGTATGCAACCCATCCGAAGCCCAGTATTAAGAAAGTAAACTTTAATGTACCTTCAAGTAGCTCAGATCCCAGCACTTCTAATCTTGAAAATCAAAAAGTAGCAATACCAACTGATGTTCCCATTCCCTCTACAGGAGTGAAAAGTGACACCAAAGCGAGTAGGTCAAAGCCTCAAGGCAACACTAAGAATGATAGGACCTTGCAAGCTAGGAATGTTCAGTGGAAGAAAGTAGAAGATCACCTTAGGAAGAATGAAACTATGTTGAATAAAACGAATCGTGTTGATTCTAGTGTTAGCTCTAAGCGTGCTGTAATTAATGCGAATTCTGCTACTTTTGGCAAAACATGTAATGATGATTGCTTGGTTTCTGTTACTAATCATGTATGTGGTATGAATGATTTGATTAATGCAGTTAAATACCCAGTTAAAATTATTAATGCCAAAAATCAAGCTAAGAAGGCTAGAAAGCAAAGGCGGAGGAAGGTTAGAAAACATTGGAAACCTACAGGAAGAAAATTTAGTAATGTAGGTTATCGTGGATACCTCACGGCATAAATTTAATCTTAATGAGATGAGCCCTAAATTATTTAATTCAATGCCCATTAGGATATGGATGCCTACCGGTAGAACTATTCCTCTAAGAAGTGAACATACTTTGAATAGGTCTAATGCATATTAGTTGCATCTATCCTAATGATTCCATTGATTCTCGTCACGATGTGGGTGTTCCAATCCGTGACTAACCAAATAGAACCCATTCTTGCATGGGGATCCCAATTATCCGATTATCCATTCTTGTTTATGTTCAACTGCAGGATCGTTCAAATGGTTACGTGGTACCGGAATCATTTGTTCCAAGCATATAAGCGGGAGATCGCTCGACTCATGAACCGTGAGTAAATTCATCGGGTCGCATTAGATTCGGGGCGACCATTTTGGTGTAATTATGGGTTATGGAGACTATGTTGTTGGTGATAGTGTAATCTCCAGGGTATATTATGTAGAAGGTCTTGGTCATAATCTGTTTTCTGTTGGTCAATTCTGTGATTCCAATCTTGAGGTGGCTTTTAGAAAACATACTTCTTTCGTTAGAGAACTTGATGGTGTGGAAATTTTAAGAGGAACTCGGGGTTCAAATCTATACACCAAATCTATCGAAGACATGATGAAGTCTTCTCCAATCTGCTTGTTGTCAAAGGCTTCGAAAACAAAGTCATGGTTATGGCAATGTCGTCTCAATCACTTGAACTTCGGCACCATTAATGATCTTTCTAGAAAGGACCTTGTAAGAGGCTTACCCAGATTAAAGTATGAAAAATATCATCTTTGTTCAGCATGCCAATTGGGAAAAAGCAGGAAATATGCCCACAAACCCAAACCTGCAAACTCGGTTATGGAAGTTCTTCATACCCTTCATATGGATTTGTGCGGACCAATGAGAGTGCAAGCGATAAATGGGAAGAAATATATTTTAGTCGTTGTTGATGACTACTCTCGATTTACTTGGGTAAAGTTTTTGAGGACAAAGGATGAAACTCGAGATGTCATAATCAAACTTATCAAGCGACTTCGAGTTTCGATTTAACAAGGCAGTTTGAATTATTCGAATGGACAATGGCACTGAGTTTGTTAATAAAGACCTAAGTCAATTTTATGAAAGCATTGGAATCAATCATCAAAGAAGTGTTCCACGCGCCTCAACGAATGGTGTAGTTGAAGACGAAATCGGACCCTTGTTGAAAGAACTATGCTAATTTATTCAAAGGTTCCAATGTTTCTTTGGGTGAAGCCATTGCTTTGCTTGCTACATCCAAAATCGTTCCCTCATACACACCACTCATGCAAAAAATCCATACGAACTTGTTCATAAACGAAAACCTGATCTCTCCTACCTTCGTGTGTTTGGTGCTTTGTGCTATCCAACGAATGATGGTCAAGATTTAGGAAACTTAAGAGCTAAGGCGGACATTGGAGTTTTTGTGGGTTATGCATCAAACAAGAAGGGTTATCGAATCTACAACAAAAGAACCCAAGATATCATGGAAACTATTCACGTCGTTCGATGAGCATGCGGGCAAATGGCTCGGGACAATCAAGTTCTGGACCCGCATCACAACCTTCATCTAGTAGTCCCATTAGTTCTTCTCTTGTACAAAATCCCTCACCAGCAACTCCATATGTACCACATTCAGAAGATGATTTGAAGAATTTGTTTGATCCAATGTTTGATGAACACTATCAGCCAAATGCTAATGATCTGTCAAATCCATCAATAGAGGTTGCTCCTATCCCTGTCAACATAGATAACCCTTCAGTTTCTATGTCATTGAGCCAAGAAGCGCCTGCTACTGATCACTCTGTCTCATCATCAAATCCTCAATCATCAAGTGTACATCATGGAATTGTTTCTGGAACCTATGATGGATATTACCCCTTTGCTACTCCCAAAGATGCTCCCTTTGAAAACATATTTGCTCCTGAACCATCATCAGAATCATCTTCATCAGGAGAAAATGACTATGCTACATCAGTTCCTCAACAACAACCACATGAACACCTTAGAAAATGGACACATTATCATCCATTGGGCAACATCATTGAAAACCCCTCTCGTCCAGTATCCACTCGTAAACAACTTGCAATTGATGCCTTATGGTGCTTCTTCAACTCCGTACTATCTAAGATCGAACCAAAAGACGTCAAAACTGCCATGAATGAAGACAGCTGGTTCAATGCCATGCAAGAAGAGATTCATGAGTTTGATCGACTAGATGTATGGGAATTAGTACCTGCTCTTGACTGTGCTATGATCATTGCTCTAAAGTGGATCTTCAAAGTAAAACTTGATGAGCATGGTGATGTGTTAAAGAACAAGGCTCGATTGGTTGCAAAAGGATACCATCAAGAGAAGGGTATTGACTTTGAAGAATCATTTGATCCAGTTGCACGTATCGAGGCAATCAGAATATTCCTGGCTAATGCTGCAAGTAAGAACGTGTTAGTCTTTCAGATGGATGTAAAGACGGCTTTTCTTAATGGAGACCTTAAAGAAGTCGTATCGTCACCAACCGGAAGGTTTGTAAATCGAGCATCCTACTCATGTCTATCGCTTGAAGAAGGCTCTTTACGGCTTGAAGCAAGCTCCAAGGGCATGGTACGATACACCATCAAAGTTTCTTCTATCTCTTGGATTTAGCAAAGGCGTTGATCCGACATTGTTCACGGAAAGTCGGCAAACACTTAATTCAAGTTCAACTCTATGTTGATGATATTATTTTTGCCTCGACTGATCCCAATGAATGTGACCGTTTTCTAAGGAGATGGGCTCCAAATTTCAAATGTCAATGATGGGACAAATGTCATTTTTCTTGGGATTACAAATTTCACAAAGTCTCGGAGGAATTTTTATCAATCAATCTAAATATGCTAATGAGATTTTAAAGAAATTTGAATTTGATTCTTGTGACCCTGTTGACACTCCCATGGTGGAGCGTAATAAACTGGATGAGGACCTCTCAGGGATCATGGTAGACCAGACTTATTATCGTAGTATGATTGGGTCCCTGATGTACCTTACTGCCAGTAGACCAGACATTATGTTCGCTGTATGCATGTGTGCTAGATACCAGGCTAAGCCTACCAAAAAGCACCTTGAAGCGGTTAAGCGGGTCTTTCGGTATCTCCAAGGAACCATCAATATGGGACTTTGGTACCAAGGACACCGTATATCACTAACGACCTATGCAGATCACCATGCAGGATGTCAAGATACACGTCGAAGCACGTTTGGAGGTGCTCGTTTTGGGTGATAAGCTTGTGTGCTGGTCTTCAAAGAAACAAATGAGTACTTCTATATCCTCTACAGAGGCTGAATACATAGCCATGTCATCTTGTTGTGCTCAAATCCTATGGATGAGATCCCAATTATCTGACTATGGGTTTGAATTCAACAAAATCCCTCTGTATTGTGATAACAAAAGTGTCATTGCTCTCTCATGCAACAACGTTCAACATTAAAGAGCAAAGCATATCGACATTCGACATCATTTCATCAAGGATCAAGTGGAGAACGGTGTGGTGGAACTCTATTTTGTGAGGACTGAATACCAGTTAGCAGACATCTTCACCAAACCTCTTCCTAGAGAACGTTTTGATTTTATCCTTCCACGACTTGGTCTAAAGAGTCTACAACCGGAAACACTCAAACGTCTTCAAGAGGAAGAAGAGGAGTAAAAGTTTTTTTCTTCATCCATCTCTTGTAAATATCTATTCAAAAAGCTAAATACAAAATTATAAAACCTTCAAAAGAAAATAGAAAAATATCAAATATCAAAAATCCATAAAAATCATAAAATCTTTGAAAAAGCTAAAAATATTTTTCTCATCTTTTCATTTATTCGATTTCATCTACGGTCTTTGTGTTGTCATTCAAAGAGTGACACGGGTCTTTAGATTAAGTTCGAATGTACATTAAAAAAAAAAAGAGAGAAAGTAAAACCATGGTTTATAGTCATTTCAGTCTATAACCCATTTTAATAGAAAGAACAGAGCCATGCTTTATATTTTTTTTCAAATCTCATGCTCTGATTCTAAAAACAAATGTTTGTCACCAAAAAGACAAATGTTTCCTTCACAAATATTTTTCCTTCCATAAATTCTTCTAAAAAATATTTGTTATCTAATGAAAACTAATAGCTTTGAAAAATACCTCGGACTAAATTTTTGAAAATCATCTGGACTTGACATTTGTCAAAATCTCCATCTCTCAATCAACAACTTACATCATTGATTGAGCGGGAGAATGATTTCATTTAAATCAAAAGGTCATTTGTCATACAATTGGTTCAAACCAAGGTTTATGTCGATACTCAAGCATGTTTAATCTTTGGAGTTTAAAGTCTCAGATTTGATCCTTATCGGTTAAATGTTTTCATAAGCAAGTCACAATTCTCCTCAAAAGCTTTCAAAATCAATTTAAATCTACAGAGATCACTAATCTCAAATGATTTGAAAATTGTGATCGGGGGAGAATTTGTGATTTAAATTGGATTTAAACTGATAATTCGATAAATGGTTTTATAATGATTTACAAGCTCTCCTCCCTACATGTGCCAAACGATTTCAAATTTTCCATGCACATGTTGAGGGGGAGCATCTATTTCAAACCAAAAAGGATTGAAACGTGATTGATTTGTCTCTAAGTGCAGGTTTTCCCTAATATGTGCAAAACACTTTCAAATCTCGATGCACATATTGAGGGGGAGCAAATTTTTGAAAACCAAATTCCTTCCCGATAATATCTTTAACTGTATGTGAAACACTGATTTTGATCGGGAAGTGATGTCGATATTTTTAGAAAACATTGATCAAAGAAGTGAATTCTTCCTCTTGCCTCCATGTGCCAAAATGATTTCAAATATACGATGCACATGTTGAGGGGGAGCTCATTTTCTGAAATATCAAAACAATTCAGGTACAAAATGCTTTGATAATATATCACAAGTATCTGGATTGATTTTTCAAATTGGTTTTCAATTGGTTCCAATGGCAGATGAACGATACCAAAAGACCGACCAAATTTACTTTATGTATGGTGATATAAGGATGGTTTGGTTAGGTATTTGTTCCACGATCACTGCAGAGCCGGGAGGGATCTACCCAGGGACAATCCACTAGATAGTGTAGAAGTCCTTAGGTATGATAAAAAAAAGGAGAAAAGTGAGAAACGGGAAGAGTGCGGACTGAGACTCAGCTAGTACTGGAATAAATCCAACAAGGTTCTAGTAATGAAGTCTCGGTAAGCACTGAAGGGGTTGAAGAATGAAAAAGATTTAAATGTGTAAAGGGTGAAAAGAAATAGCCCTCCAATTATTCAACCTTATGGCAGATACCGGGTTCAATACATATGCTACTGGTTGTTACTAAGGTAACACTAGTATTGAATACAAGACGTCATGGACCCGTGGCACTTGCACTACAACTTCCCAAGCTACTCAAGTTTCGCTTAAAAGGACTTGTTTCATTCTCACGGGGAACCTACATAATCTATCGACTTTCTCTTAGAGATTGTTGATATTGAAGAAGGAGACCTTGTCCCTAGTCTCCGGCATAGGAACCAAATGTGCACTATTGAGTCTAGAGCCACGAGATCATCTAATAAATCTCATTAGGACACTGTCATTGAAGACTCTCTGTTTCACACAATGTGGAAAGAGAGATTATATTTTAAGAGTCCTACGCATTATCCTTGTGGTATTGCCAGAACATCTGAGTGATATGCAAACATATTCACAATGAAGATGGAAAGCCTTCTAGAGCCAACATCAAACAAGCTCTTGGTAGGTGGCATGTGAGATCTATCCAATAGATCAACCATGTGACAACTGAACAGAAACAATGGGGCGATTCAAAATCATGAATCAATCACGGTTCGGGTTATGGATTGATGGATACCTTTGAAAAGCGGTCGTTGTGCTTAAAATTTTCTCTAGCACATCGATTTGTATTAATATTTCAAAAATAAAAAGGTGTTTATGATTGATAACTGATTTTCCTTAAAACCTTCGTTGTATTGTAAAAACATTTTATTGAGCGATTACGATTGTTTTCAAATCTCTTTTCATCAATCGATGAATCTCAAATTCATTTGGTTCACTCATTCCGTGTTGTCTTCTTTGAGGCGTTCGGTTTGAGAACGCTAGAGCAGCTACGAAACCACTGTCAAAGAGATTCTTCGAATTATACGATCACGGTACTTGTAACGATCAAGGGAACTGTGGGCCGTGTACCTCAATTCAACGAAAGTGATTGAAGACACTTTCGTGCGCTTTATTGCTAACAGTTGTATGCAGGTACACCCAACATTTGCAGCTGATCAGAATGGAGAAGGTCAATCCATAGCCGCATGCTCACACAACACATTCATTTCTAAAATAATCATGATAAGTGCATCAACTACTCTAATATTATCACTCCATGCTTCTGCTACGCTGCTGCCAATATCATGAATCAACTAAAGCTTCCGCTACTCTGATGAGAAGATATCATGATTCAGAATGTGAGCATGTCGGTCCAAAAGTCACAACATCACATAATGTCAACACTACAAAGGAAGAGTCAGAGATTTATGGTAGCTGATGATCTCAAAGCTGGCTCAAAACTCATTATCACGTGGATCAGTTAAAGACCTCCACTCGGATTAACCAAACATGCAAAACATGAAGAATCAAAGACTATGGGATACATAGCAAAGAACTTTAACAAGAATCCAAGAACAATCTTAATGTAATATCTGTTTGTATTCAATGTAATTTGAGGTGACCTCCCTTAGGGGGAAATTGTTAGGATTTAGTAAATCCAGTTATTAAAGTGTCGGTCACCTCAAGTGTATGTAATCGTTAGAAAGCTCATAGTTGTAGTTATTTAATGTTAGTTAGTATTTAGTTTAGTAACACCGTGGAGGACGGACGGGTCTTTACCCACTGTATGCCTGATCCACAGCCCGTAGGTGGCGTTTATGTATGATACTATAAATACCCTTTACCTCCCAAGGTAGAGGGTTGGAGCTCATAATAACATTTTACTTTCTCTCACTAAGTTCCCAAACCTCTAAACTTTCTCTCTCTAAAACCTTAAGTCATACGCCCACTTTGTATCATGGTTTGATGTGTTTGTAAAATCCAATATATTACAGTTACGGGTGTATTTGGTAGTTTGTTTGGATGGCGAGATTGATATTGGTTGATTGGAGATTGATTTGAGAGATTGTGATTATATACTTTGGACTTATATTATAATTGTCAACTTTGCACAACGTCGGTGTTACTTTGACTTTTTAGTCATAGTTGACCCCGACTGCCACCAAACATGGACTTTAGTATATATTGGACTATAGAATGTATAAAAACTGAGAATTCATGACTCGAGTTTGTGGACTCGAAAGGGATAACGGCTCGAAACTTATATTGAAATTGACGTAATATATATATAAACATGTTAATAAAACTAAGAAACATAAATAATAAATGCTTTTTATACTAAACCTTCGATAACAAGACTCGTCTTGTTATTCGCTATTTTAAATGGAAACTAACGTCTAAAAATGGATATATTTTCTAATTAATGGGTATTTAATGTTTCGAGTGCATGTTTATCGAAATGTGCCATTTATGAGCATTTAATGCCATTTCCGAGCATTTAATACTATTTACGTCTAGTAAATGGGTTACGGATGACCTAACATTAATAGCGTCAATCCACGTGGATAGCGGACTTATTAGGTTGACGAATCTAATAAGAGCCCGTTAGGCACGTAGGATAACATTATTAGTGGGTGAATTATCCTTATGACTCGTTAGGATGTGGTTGGTTTTTGAGATAATAAGCGACACGAATAAATGATTGAGTTTATCGAATTGACGAATTCGATAAGGTTTAACTATCTATTCCGAAACTTATTGGACTATAAAGCTTATCGCTTAGACGTCTCATTGTGTTTATGAGTCGCACTGTGGTCATTTGAGTGCATTCATCGTGTCTTGTTGAGTCGATACCACACACACGACGATACCAAACGCTAGGACTAAACGGTGAAACAAGATATTTTTGGAGATAAGAAAAGGAATACATTAGGGTAGACAACGTTGAATTTAGAAATATATATTAAGAATTGGTTCATATTAATAGGTTGTGCCGAGTCAGTAGTTCCTGAGCCGTGTTAGCTGTTATCTTCGTCGCTAGTGTTTGTTTGTGCTTTGCTTGCTTGAGGTAAGTTTCATAGCCCTACTTTTATCTCTGTTTTTAGCTAAATTTGGGTGAGAAATCATGCTGCTCTTTTGGACCTTCTTAAACATTTTTGATTTGCTTATGCACTAACTAGCTTAGATAGATATGTGGTAGATGTTGACTTAGACTAAGGTAGCATTTCGATGCTATAACGCGATGCCTAGCTAAGAATAGATATCTACTCTGACCTAGACCAGGGTAGCTTGTGTTCTAGGCCTTGCTGCGATCGTGCTAGCTAGAGTCGCTTGGGCCCCCGTTGTGATTTGGTTTGTGAATGATATGTGATTGGTGTGTTATTGTGTATCTATCTTAGTCTCGCATAGCAAATAAACTCTTACAATTCCACTATTGAATTTGTACTTAAACCTATGAACTCACCAGTGTTAGCTGACCTTTTAGCATGTTTTTCTCAGGTATCTAAGTTGATGTTTGGAATGCTTGTTCTGTGGAAGCTTGACAATGATGGGCGGCATGGTTGAATGGATCATATTTGAACGATAATAATATTTATGGACCTATTTTATAAATCATGTTGGGCCCACATTTAACTATTTTGGGATGATTGTATTTGGATAATTACGACCCCAATTTGGGATTGGTTTTGAACTATAATATGATTATCTTGTTTTCTATACTTGTGTGATGTACCAATCCAGTAACGCCCCAAAAACTTGTTTAAGTCTTCCGTTGTACCGAGATTTGGGGGTGTTACAATTTCCCCTATTAAGGATAATTACTGTGTAAGTGGTGGTAATAATGGTTCTTTTATCAATAAGCCTATTGAGCCGGTTGGTTCTAAGTCGGTTGTTGAGGGGAATAAGGAGAGTGATATGGAATGTTCTGTTGATCCTTGTTCTGAGAGTAATGCTGCAAGTAAGCCCAATATGGCTGATGTAGAGCATGCTGGGGTTGAAAGTAGCGGGAAAGCTAAAGAGGATGGGTGTGAGGTTAGTATGATGGACTCTACTTTTGTTTTTGGTGATGCGAAGAGTGGAAAAGGTATTCTCAAAAAACCCTCTATTGGTCTTACTAATGTTCATTTTGGCCCTAGCCTGTTTTATAAGTCTAATTATGTCTGGGCTTCTAAGAAATCTGGGGTTAATGCTTTTAAGTCTGATAATTCCCTTAATATTGATTCATTTGCTGAGAAATTAAAGAAGGGTGTTGAAGAAAGAGAACTTCAGATGAAATTTGATCCACTGTGTGTCTCTAAAGATTGTGATGGTACAAAGAGAATTTCTATTTCTAAGGATGCTATTAAGAAGGGTAGTGAGGATTGTGGGTTACAGCTTAATGGGTATTTTGTAGGTACTTTTATGGATTACAAGGTGGTGTATTCTAATTTGAGTAACATGTGGAGGGTACGTGGGATTTTTGATATCACTAATACTAGTGTTGGGTTGTTCTACTTTAAGTTTAAAAATGAAGAAGGGATGAAAGCGGTGTTGGAGAGCGGGCCTTGGATGGTCAATAAAATTCCTCTTATTTTGAACGTTTGGGAGCCTCGTATTTGGATTGATAAGGTTGAGCCTAACACCATTCCTATTTAGGACTGTGTTTATGGGATACCTATGGAGTTGTGTAATGGAAATGGAATTGGTAAGATTTTTAATGGTATTGGGAAACCTATGTTAATGGATAAATTGACAAGGGAAAGATGTTTAAAGAAATCTGGCAAGTTGGATTATGCTAGGGTGCTGGTGGAAGTTTGTGCTGATGAGGAGCTTCCTCATTCCCTTGAGCTTGAGTACCCTCAAACTGGGGATAGGCCAGCTAGGATTGGTAATTTGGATGTGAAGTACCAATGGCAGCCTCCTCGATGTACTCACTGCAAGACGTTTGGTCATAAGACTGTATCGTGTAAGGTTAGGCCTAAATCTGATGATGAGATTCCGTCTGAGGCTTTGAGGAGTGAAGCAACTGGTCGGGGTAATGATCAAAATGGTAACGCTTGTGGGGGATATGAGGATGGTTTTGTTACTGTGGGAAGGAAGAATAAGCCTATGAGTCAATATGTTGTTCAACAGAGTAATGTGAATAATGTTAATACAAATAAGCCGTAAAAACGTTTATTTATATTTTACGATCTTCTAATGTTTTGTCGATAACAAACGTAAAATCATTTTAACGAAACAAATAAAATACGTAAATGGTTAGAGCCAATAGTTTACTAACACACTTATGTTTTCACATAAAACGCTAAAAAAGTAAAAGTGATTTTATGATTTAGTAATACATATGTACAACAACTAGTGTTTACATATTAGGTAAATATATACATAACTAGTATGTATCATAATGGATAATACAATAAGTAGAAGTTTAAGTATTTGACCCATTGACTAAATACATTGAATGTAGTTGGGTAAAACCCAAAGTCCATGACCCATACCCATGGGGCATAACCCATAACCCATTGCATGACATCATGTATAACTCATAAATGGATATTATCCATGACCCATGGTTTTAACCCATGACCCATGGACTAGATGCATTGCATCTGGTAGATACATTGTATCTACTTGGATACCCATGGTCCAATGTCTAGGACCCATGACCCATGACCCAAAACCCATGGGCAAAGAGGAGCGTCCCACGGATCCCCAAGATTACACTGGACGGATCCCTCAAGTGAGGGATCCGTGGGATCCGTGGAACAATAGCTAAATTTCTTCTACAAATAGTGAGCCATTTCTTCATTTTGGGTTGCCACTCCCACACATACTTTCTCCAAGTATTGTAAACCTTCTAACCTCAGATCCTAAGGATCTCTCTATGTAGTTTGTATTTTGTTTTTGTGTGATTCTCTAGGTTCCTCTTAAAGGCGAGATCACCACCTCTTGAAGTCGAGCAAGCTCAAGTCCATGAGTTGCCATGCTTCGTCATCATCAAGACTACTGAGGTTCTCTTGTTGATAGTTCTTTCTTCCTCCATAAGAAGTGTTGTGTCGAAGGCAATAGTGAAGGATGCCGAAAGAGTCAAGATGAAAGCATTAGTGAAAAGTGCTTAACGTCCGTGTCGAATGCATTAGTGAAGAATGCCAAAGGAGTCAAGACGAAGGCATTAGTGAAAGGGGCCAAATGTCCTTGTCAAGGGCATTAGTGAAGGATTCCTAGAAGATAAGTCAAGCGGCATTAGTGAAAGATGCCAAGGGTGTATAATCGATGAGGTGCATCGATATACAAATAGAGATAGGTTTTATCCAAGGATATTGATATCCTTGATGATGTTGTAATAAGGAGTTGGTCTCCTTTGGGATAGGTGTTGTGTAGTGTTGGGTAGTAGTTCCTCCATTATAATGGAACTCGGTATCTAGCCTAGTACCGGATAAAGGGTAGACGACGTTGTGATAGGTGTGGTTCTACCGTGGAAGAACCGGTGTCTAACCTAGTACCAAAAGAGTAGGCGACGTTGTGAAGGCTTCTCCGCCATAAGGAGTTGGTGTTGTATAGTGATTACGAACTCTCGAGTAGGTGACTCGAGGGGTGGAGTAGGGCAAGGAAGGTGTCCTTGTAGCCGAACCACTATAAACACTCATGTCGTGGTTATGTGCTTCTTACTCTTTATCTTTCATTACACATTTATATATCTATCTATCAATGTCCAACATACACATCCAAATAGATTGACATAAGTCGATCTAAATATTTTAAAACATCATTTTAATTGGTAAAACTATTCAACCCCCCCCCCCCCCTTCTAGTTTTCCACAATTGGCATCAGAGCTTCTTTATCAAGTTTCTAAGAATATGTTGTACTTTAAAAACTTGATACGATCCGTGTATGTTTGAAAACTACAAAGAAGAAAATCTTTAAAAACAAATTGTTTCTTTCGTGTTTGATATTGATATATTATTCTAACATTTTCTCTTCAAAAAATCTTCATGCTACGATCTCTCCAAAGTCTTCATTTCTATTCAAAGAATAATGAAGTCAACCTTCAAGGAAGAATCTAAAAGTAATCGCGGATTGGCTCCTGAACAGTCAAGTTTTGTCACGCAAGCTGACCACTTGTGAATGGTCAACCGTAATAAACTTAAAACTTGACTTCGAAACCAAAGCAATTAAGATCGAGAGGAGTTATAGTGTTTCCCCAGTGTCGTTATGTCCCAACGATGTCTTGAGAATAATCAAACGTATAGTGATCGAGAGAATTTGAACGGAAAAAGATATATGATTGTGAATGATTATACGAGAAAGCTTATAAATTACGAGGCTTAAATGCAAATTAAAGAAAATTAAAAAGATAAATTATATTAAATAAACGCTATCACTATTTGCAAAATGATGTTTTTGATTTTTTATAAAACAAAATAACTTAAATAAACTATTTTAATTAAAACGTAAACTTAAATTATCTGAAAACGTGACTTAAAATGGCTTGCGTTAAGTATAAAAATTACGCAGTCGCAAGTAAAAACGTAAAATTTGTAAAATAAAGTCCTACGAGTGTAAAAACAATTTTCTTACTTACTATATGACAAAAGAAAATTTTAGGAAAAAGCGGGATATTTTTTTGAGTTTTATTTTATTTTCTACGAATTAAAAATGATTTTATACCAATTAAATGATTAAAAATACTAAAACATTTTTGAAAAATCTGAAACTTTTACAGAAAATGCTTGAGATACTACTGAGTCTAGGAAAAATCAAAAACTACAATAGTGCTTAATGAAATAAGGTGTTAAAAGCGAAATAAGTTAACTAGCATAAAACTACAAGGTACCTTAAATATTAAACGTTGCAAAATAAAACCAATAAAGACCCAGGCGCAATGGTTCTGAGTGTTGGTGTTGGTGTGGGGCTGTGAGGGGGAGGCTGACGGGTTCGAATCCCAGGCGATACCTTTTGCAAATTTTGGATTTTTTCTTTTTTACAAAACCAATTAAGCACAAGAAAATAAGCAATTATTAAAACTACAACTTTTATTGAAAAACACTAATAAGCTCTAAATTAGCTTAAAATTCCAACGATGGGCAAAAAAGGAATAAGAACAAATTTTCAAGATAAGTGGTTAATAAGCTATCCAATAAGCAAAAGGAAACTAAAAAGAAGCTAAGTAGCTTATAATAAGCTAATGCTACAACTGAGAAAGCTAAATGAATTAGAAATAAGCTCTAAACAAACTTAAATAAGCATAAGCTTATCATTGTACAGGCTGTTTTGAGAAAAAGGGGTCAAAGAAGCTAAGTGAAAAGCACTTAATAGGCTGATTAGGAGTGAACTACTATTTTTATAATTTAGTTAAGCAGTTAAACTTTAATATCCCAAAGGCTTAAGTCCTAAATCCTAATGATAAGATCACCGTGAAATTGTAAAGTTTATTCAGCGCTTCTAGGAAATTTTGACTTTTTAAATAATGAACCAGTTTGACTTTGATGAACTTTTAATGATCCTAGATGATCTAATTTGATGTATTAAGCTACTATAAGACTTATTTAGGCTATATAAACAACTTTTACACTAGTATGCATGATTATGTAATCAAAATGTCTAAACGTGAACAAGTAATGTGATATTAAAGCTAGTTTTGACTTTTTAACTAATAAGCACTATGTTTTATGGTTTATCTGAGCTATTTAGACATAAGGTAACATGTAACAAGCAAAAACAATGACATTAACAACCTTAAACACAGTTTTAACAATAAATCCAAACACCCCTTTATTGGCGGTTTGAAGCTTATTGTGCTAAAACAACTTTTCAAACCATAAAAGCTATAAATTAACTTATATAGACTATAATGAGACAGGATAAAACCAGAATTAACAAGATTTAATTACTAAAACTAGGAAATGCAACTTTTAAATAAATGGCTTACAACTTGATTTCAAGCATAAAACTGAGGACTGATGATTAATACCACTTCCTATAGCTTTCCACAAAGCTCTAAACCAAAGTGCAATCCAAGATTAGCTCTGCTCCAATATCTGGCATATTCTCCATGGAATTTTTATTTTCTAACTATTTTTTTTTTGGTATTTGTGAATTTTCTGTTTTCGATACTAAACAAAGTTTTAGACTTACTAAAAGCTCTCAGAAGCTATATAATGAAATTATGTGAGCTTAAGAGTTCTTTGACAACACTAATAACAACAATAAGCTGATTTGAGAATTTTAGCTTAAAAATGGCATAAACTGACTTTATACTTAGAACATGAAATTGATAACTGAAAACGGTTTATAACACACTGGAATATGATTACAAAGTATTGAAAAGCTTAACCTTACAATGGAAAACTTAAAAACTTAAAAACGACATAAGTAAAAAAAATAAGATTACACTACTTTTTTTCTTCTTGCTTCTCTTTCTTCTATTTATCATCAAAAAGTCTTCCACTAGCCCTCTGATCATTTCCCACTTTTAATCTTGGCCTTTGGATGCTTAGAATAGATATTGGCCGTTGATGGATTTTGGCGCCAAAAAGATATATATACGAGGGGGTTGAGTGAATGAAAGGAGAAGCATTAAATGATTTTTGTTGTTTGGTGGAGGTGGAGGGACATGGAAGGAGGTATGTGAGCTGGAGGTGAGGTGAAGGTAGAGTGATTCGAGGCGTGGGTGAGGGAGAAGAAAAAAGGAGGAAAAGGTGTATTTGTTGACGGGGTTTGACCGGGGTAATATATTAGACGAGGGGTCAAGGTCCAAGGTCAAGTGGCGGGTCCAAGGGGTTCCAAGGGTTCAAGGGTTTAGGTTTAATATCAAGGACCATTCATGTAATTCACCAAACTTGAGGACCAATTCTGGCAATTTATCAAAGTTGTTTCAAGGGACCAAAAATGACAAGTTTCAATAGTGCAAGGACCATAAAGGACATTTTCAAACTTCCAAGGACTATATTTGCCAATTTTGAAACTTGAAGGACCAAACTTGTAATTTCTCAAAACTTTTGACATTTTTCACCAAAGGACTAATTATGACAAATTATGATTTCAAAAGGACCTTTGGTGACTTTTCTTTTAAAATAAGTGCCTAGGGACTAAATTTGACAAGTTTTTGAAAGTTGAGGCTGAAGCTTGCCAATTATGCAAACTTTGCTTTCGTTTTTCATCGATTTTAAACATTTTGCATCTGAAACATATAAAATGCAATTTTGAGATATTTTCATTATTTTGATGCATTTCTAAGCATTTTTAAACGTTTTGCGATTCGAGGAATTAACCAAAATGATGAGTATTTACACACTCATCAATCCCCCACACTAAACTATTGCTAGTCCTAGCAATCTTTTGAGAAAAACTTAATGGATTTGAATCTCTTTACCAAAAGCCATTACTTTTAGAGTAGCCAAATGTTTCAGTTCAAGTAAGAACTATGGTACACTGATAACCATGTGAGTTTGAGCAAACCACCGACTTCCAACGTTTGATTTGTCTTTACCGAAGCGTTTGCTCCGGACTAGCCAACTCTTAGATAAATTATCAATATTATCTTTGGTGAGCTGATTACCAATTATGGTTTTCCACAGCCTTTACCACAAGCCATAAACTTGCGGGCTAGCCAACTCTTCACTTTTAAGGATATGGTGGGCTGAATACCATACAATTTTGGGCAAATTGCAAGCCGTCAGCACGGTTTGAGATATCTTTACCAAGAACCGTTTGCTCCTGGATTAGCCAATCCTTTAGTTTATTAGACATGGAGGATGATAACCATAAGGCGAGTAAGTGCAAAACACTTACTCCAAAAAATTTTGGCCAAAATGGGGAATTAGGCGTTATAATGCATTGATAAAATTCGTGAGAATTCCCCCACACTAGAAATGAATATTGCCCTCAATATTCAAAGTACCGGCGGTTATGCCGAAACAAAGAACGTAAAAGGGAAATACTACGGCCATTATTTTGAATTTTTTTTGAAAACTTATATACAACAAGGGGGACTGTCCCACACTAGGTTGGCACACGGGTGAAAACCCATGTTTAACTACTGTTTTTGATTACCGAGTCGCTAGCTTGACTCGACCCCAAATTAATTTGTTCATGGGGAAGTAAAGTGGAAGAGACAATCTCCATCGGACTTTCGTTCAAGATGTTTGGACAAATATTGAAGTACGTGAAAGTTCCACACCGATGAGATATACACAGATCCGGCTCACAGATGATAAATGAAAATGCCGGGGTCAAAGATAGTGTCTTCATTCCCGAAGGAGTGAAGAAGAGAGGAAGTCACCAGGTAGGTGAAGAAAAGAAAGAAAGTCATGATGACGATCATGATAAGATCTTCTTCCTCAGGATCAAGTGCAGTTGCACTCGTTTGGATTTTATCGGTTGAGCTCTTTGGTTTGGAAACCATCTCGGGAGGGAAGGATGGAAAATTTGTCATAGAAATACAAACTCTCATGTTTGAAAACTTTTCCCCCTGATCATGATTTTTGCCATCCAAGCAATCATACTCGTGAGTCATGATATGAGTGAGTTCACCGGCGAACTCCTCATGAAGAGAATCATTCACATGATGTGAATTTGTGAACTCTTGTTCCATTGTGGGCTCATCACTATCCTCAATCACGAGTATCAAGAGTGGATTCTCGAAATTAAAGTGAATTGAGTGAATTCAAATAGAGGATTAGTGAGAGTTGTTTTGAACGTTTCAGGAAGCAGTGATCAACATTCTCTATTGGGCTGTTAGGGTGAGAAGTGAGTGAACGATCATTATAAAGGAGACTTTCAATCTCTCCCGGATCGGGGAAATCAAAGAGACCATCATCACTTCCGATGAAAGTGGATTGATGTGAGTGAGTTCATCGGTGAACTCCTCAAGAAGATGATCAGCATCAGATTGTGGAAGTGATGCCTCAACATACTCGATGTTTCCATAAGAAGCTGACGGTCTTAGCTACCATGGGAGAAAGTCTCAAATTGATCGTTTGAACACTCGAGGGGAAGAAGAATCACACATATGATCAGAAGTTCCCTGTGACTCTCTTGGGATTGGGACAAGGTTCTCAACACTAGACTTTATGACTTCGTCGATTCCTTTTTTAGGACATGTCAAGATGCTCGTCCCCCATGTTCGAGAGTGAGTAGGAGCTTCGGGTGTGATAGCTTGATTGTTTGAGATGGAATCTCAAGCTGGGATATCAATGACTGAGGGAGTTGAGAAATAATATTCTTAAAAGGATAAAAACTCTCCTCGTCATCATCATATAGATCTGCCTTAAGAAATTGGGAATGCCTTAGAGCTGCATGCTCTAAGACTAATAATTCTTCCCTAGATTTGCGAGCCTCGTTCTTGACTAGCAATTCTCCTATGGTTTTCTCACCACTCACTTGATTCTTAAAGTTTTGAATTATATCATCAAGTGTTTTCATTGCGGTTTAAAAATCTTGGGAAATTTCTTTAGGAAACGGCTCAGGTGGAGTTTGAACCGTATGGTCTCTTGTGGAGGTTGGAAATTGTCAAAATCGGAAGTATAGTAATTTTGATTCCACGGTTGACATTGAAAATTATCGTGAGGATCTCCACAATTCTCACAATGATAAAGCTGAGCACAGATGCCAGCGAATTATATGGATATTGGTCATAACCAAAATTCGAGCATCACCTTTGGAAAAGCTGTTCATAGACAAAGCGTGTTTCGGATTGACACTCAAATCCTTGGTGAGGACCTCCACAAAATTCACAGCAGTTATGTAGGTTATATGAAGATAGGTGGGTTGTGGTGGGTAGTTGAAAAAATTTGAGGGTCGTTAAATGAGTTTGGATTAGGATCATAATCAAATGAATTCCTCGAACCAAAAAACAAACAACTCCGTTCGAATATCGTTACCACACTGTACACAAGCACACCGGCGACATGGTGAACCAAAAAGAGGCTCACCACAACCGACACAAGGAATAAACGATTCCATTTGAGAGTTATGAGAAGGAATCGGTTCATTCAAAGAATCAACAAAACCAACATGGTGATCAGAATGACTATCAAGTCTCGAAGAACATTTTGAAAAATTCGGAGGTGGGACAAGTGGTGTGCTCTGAGAGCTAGCAATTTCCACCTCTTCCGTTATGGTCTCGGTTCAGGGTTCTTGAGAAAGCGTGAAGATTAGGCAAGTCATTCTTGCTAGTCACCGATCTAAATTCTGCATGATTGCTTTTAACCGTAAATTGTGAAAGTTTAGGATCAATTTTAGACGGCTTAGGAGCAATTGAGGGGTTAGATCTTTGGATAACCGTAGGTTGGACGTATTTAGCATTTCCATTATCAGAGGGAAGTACACACGGTCCTTTGTCACTGATGAGTGTCTAAACACTCATCATTTTTATACCATCTAGACTGCAAAAACATCTGAAAACACTCAGAAATGCATCAAAATGATGAAAATATCACAAATCAGTGTTTTATGTGTTTTAAAAACAAAAATATCAAAATCGATGAAAAGCGTATCAAGTTTGCATAATTGGCGGTTTTAGTACCTCAAGTTTCAAAATTGTCAAAACTAGTCCCGGTAATTCAAAAACTTGTAAAATGTCATTTAAGGTCCATGGGATTCAAAAGTTGTCAAAATAAACCCTTTAAAGTTTAAAATTTACAAAATGACAACTTTAGTCCCTAAAGTTTGAAAAATGTCAAATATAGTCCTTGGTTAATTTAAAAAGTGAAAATTATCAAATATTAACCTTGTACTATTTATAAATGACAAAATTGGTCCTTATAGTGAACTTTTGGAAAATTACATGTTTGGTCCCTTAAGTTTCAAAAATGACATAAAAGGTCCTTGGACATTTAAAAATGGAACTTTATGCAAATTTAGTCCTTGTACTAACCATTATTTGCAGGATTGACCCTTGTGATAACCTTGGAAACTTGTCAATTTCAGTCTCTCACTTTTCACCTAATTACAATTTTGGTCCTTGTGTTTATAAGCTATACAAACCAGACCCAAATTAAACCAACACACTTACTCTTGGCCCAATCTCCCCAAGCCCAAACCAAACCCAAAGTTTAAATGAAAAAACCTTTGTTCACCCTCTCCTCACAGTGCAATCTCAAAACCACCATGGTTTCTTCCACTGACACCCGCTCCACCCTTCACCTTATCCTCCCGGTACGTATACCAACCCCTCCACCTCCATATCTAACCAAAACGCATTAATTCTGCTACTGCTCAAATAGACTTTTCCTTAAAGCTACAAGTGGGCGATTTTGATGAGTTGGAGATCCAATGGCTGAAGTGGTGGGAAACACTCAGATGTCGACAAGGAGTTGAAATGATTATAAAAGCGAGAGGAGAGACAAGAGAAGAAGCACCTTTGGATTAGCCATTGGTCGTT
This sequence comes from Chrysanthemum makinoi, assembly GCA_910596185.1. Lineage (NCBI taxonomy): Eukaryota > Viridiplantae > Streptophyta > Magnoliopsida > Asterales > Asteraceae > Chrysanthemum > Chrysanthemum makinoi. Next base: position 322,715,612 of record OU343222.1, on the reverse strand, counting down.
AGTGTAATTTTTAAAAGCTTTCTTTAAATTTCATGTCTTTTAATGTTTTAATGTTGTAAGCTTTCTCAAATTAGTGTAATGGAACTTAAATTTCAGTTTAATTTCAGTCTAATTTCAGTTTCATGTTTTGCTTAAAATTCCTTTAATTTCATGTCATTTAAATTTCTTGTTATGGTTGTTTAATGGACTCTTTAAGCTCATGTAGGCTCTTGACAAAGCTCATGAAGCTTTTAGATTCATTTAAAGCGAGATATAGTTTTAAAATTGGAAATACTAAAAATCAAGAAAAATCAATGAAAAATCAACTTGTGGTCTCATAAGGTTAAGGGGTATAGAAGCTAATCTGGATGGACTTTCGGTCTCTAGCTTATTGACAACAAGCTAGAGTGGTTTCTGAGCCTTGGTACTTCGGTTTAGCATTGATCACTTGTAAGCTTCATTTTATAATTTTTGTACTTCTTTAGCTTTTAATGTTTTAAATGCTATGATTTTTATGATTATGTGTTTCTTTGTTATTATGTAGTGATATTAAAGCTTAATACTAGGTTGTTATATTTTGAAATTGGATTGTGGCTTGGAATTTCATTCAAGCGCCAATATGCTTGCTTTGGATAATCCTAGACCTAGACTCTTGTGACTATTTGTTTAGGTTGAAAAAGGTTTGGTTTGACACACTAAAGCTTATGGATTTGATAAATTACTGTTTATCAGACTAGATGTTATGAAAAGTCCAAATCTAATCTCATTTAAAGAGGATTTTGGATTTTTGATAAATGAGTAGTCAGTGTTTGTTTGTTGTTGCTTATCATTGTTTAATATCATATTAGTACCTAATAGCTCAGTGTAGTCATATAAACTTGTTCTTATTTGTTAAATAGTCAAAATTGATTTTAATCTTCATTAGAGTTCCTTTGTTAGGATTTAAGATACAAATTTCATCACAGTGATTCATGAGTAGGTTATCTAGATTAATCTAGTTTCATTATAGCTTAATACATCATAGTTAATCAGTAGTTTAAGTTTTAAACTCAGTTTAGTCAAACTTTAATGTTCTTGTAAAAAGTCAAATTTTCATTTAAGTCGTTTTTGAATAAACTTAGTAATTTTATTGTGCTTTCGTTATTTAATTTCATGTTACGTGCTTTTAGGATATTTTAGATTTGTTTCTAATCTAGCTTATTGTATTTTTTTAATTTCTATATGTCATGTTTAAGTGCTTATTTTTTAGCTTATTTGTGCCCAGTTTTGCCACATTACTACGAGGTTTAGTGTCAAGTTCACAAGCTTGCAAAAGCTTGTGAAGTTAACCTAGCTAATAATTTGGCTTATTTGTGTAGCCTTTGTGGCCTAGTTGTTATGTTTATGCTTATTTGTCCCTTATTTGCTTATTTAGGTAGCTTAATCAAACCCTTTATTTTGTCCCACCAAACTCCTTCCACTTGAACAAGCGGTGGAAGTGGAGTTGTTTTACAAGCTTTTAAAAGCTCCTCACTGAGCTGGATGTTGTGAGCTTTAGCTTTTCACAAAGCCAAGCAACCATAATCTCTAGTTTAGTAGGTTGAGCATTTATGAGCTTATTTGATAAGTCATTTAGAGCTTGTTGTTTGCCCATTCCCAACAGTTCAATTCATTGAACTTACACCATTTCCAATAGCTCTTCATAAGCTCATTAGTGATCTAGAGCTTGTGTGTTTTAGCTTTTTGTGAAGCTCATCTACCCAACTCTTTGATCCAGCACTTAAATTTCACTTGCGGCTTGTTAATAAGGTGCAAGTACTTGAACTTATCACCATTCCATCATGTATCTTGAGTCCATCGATATATCTGAGGTTCAATAACCTACTTCATAAGCTTCTCAAAAGCTCATCTGTGGACCCCAACATAAGCTTTGGCTTTTGGAAAGCCAACCAACCCGACTTACTACTTCAATCTTCACTTTGTGCTTTTTAGCTTATTCTCTCATCTTAAATTGCCAATCAAGTCAGCGGTACCTTCTTTGTTCGTGATACTTTGGATTTGGAATTGCTTATTTGCTTATTTCAAGCTTATTTGATGAAATCTAGTACCATGCTTGTTTAAACTTGTTCATATTACTTGTATACATATTATTTTTCTTTTGCTTTGATGTGTGGAGCTTATACCAAGCTTTTGCAAGCTTTCATTCCATCCAAGTTAAGCTCAAAAAGCTTAACTGTCTAAACCTTAAGCTCACACTACCACAGTCCATTTTCTTGTCTATATTTATCCATTGGACTTGTATATATCTTATTTTACCTTTTGTTTCATGTTTATAGCTTTTTCCAAGCTTATTATGAGCTTGAGTTCCAACAGTCAAGCCAAAAGCTTAACTGTTGGACTCATAAGCTCACAATTTGTTTATTTTTAGGTTTGTAAAGTTTTGTTTTCATTAAACATGTATAATATCATTGTATAATTAATCCAGAAAAAGAAAAGCCAAAAAGAAACACTTTTAAGCTAAGTGATAGCTTCTATTTAGAAGCTTATTTGCTTATTAGCTTATTTCTGTTAATAACATATAGTTTTTATATTTTTCCTAGCTTCTTTTATTTATTTTAGAATTTTGTAAAAAGTTTCAGATTTTTATTTATTCATTTATTATTTTTAATAAATCAATAATAGTTTTTAATACTTAATAATAGTAAATAATTAATAATAAATAGAATAATTGTGTAAAAAAATACATTTTCAGTTTCATAAATTATTCTATAATATTTTAGATTTTTCAGATTCTTAATTTTATTTATTTAAGTTAATTTTAGATTTTCTTATTATTTAATTCATTATTAAATACATTTAATTCATTTTTAATTAATAATAATTAATTTAATAGTGTAAAAATTTATTTTAATAATTTTCTTATCTTTTTAGGATTCCAAAAATATGATTTTCACATTTGTGGGAGTTGTATTGGATTGAATTCACGTTTTATTTTATGCGTTTTAGTAAAAATTGATAAAGGTATGTTTTAAATTTTAATCGATTAAACGATTTTAAATATAGAATTAAAATGACTTCAAAATTTTTATAAGTTTTAATTTCCTTAGTATAATCAATTCTAATCTCTTTCCTGTTTTATTTTGTTACGTTTATGTAATTATTACATATAAATACATGTTTTAGTTTCGTGGTTTTATTAACTTTTATATAAACTTGTAAATTATAGTAAATATTTTAATAATATTTAATTTGCATTTAAGTCGCTAAGACATGCAAATCCCTACTATAGTTATAATCGTTTTGTTTTTTTTATACGTTTACATTTTAGTTAAACGTACATTTGTATATCTTTTACGTTTTTAGGTTTCTATTTATGCGTTTTTAACGACATAGGCGTGATGAGCTATCACTATTCACATTCCTAGTGTTAGTCAATCGATTCTGTTTTTTATATTAAATATCATTTCAGCCACGCCGCAGTCGTTTGTACTACGGCTTTACACACCTCGTTGGGACTTAACGACTCGAGGAAACACTATACTCCTCTGATCTTAAATTGCATTTGTGTCTTAACTGTTTTAAGTTTCTTACGGTTGGCCATTCACAAGTGGCTAGCTCGCGTGAGATAACTTGACGGTTTTGCACCAATCAAATTTTGGCGCCGCTGCCGGGGAGGTGTGCTGCGTATAACGTACTTGTAACATACTTGTGTTTTGTTGAAATTTCTATTTCTTGTATATTATATATCATATCATATTTCATTTCCAAAAACAATATAAAATACAAAAACATTTTCCCTTTTCTGTTTATATTATAAAATCAAAAACCAAAAATATTCTCCTTACTCTTCATAATTACAGTGAGTGGTGACCCCACTCCAATTTCTCATCGGTCATTTCCCCATGAACCAATTAATTGATTGAGTCAAGCTAGCACTCGGTAATCAAAACGATAGTTAAACATGGGTTTTCACCGTGTGTACCACCTTAGTGTGGGAGATGCCACATGTTGTATATAGATCTAAAAATGATTGAAAATTGTAAATATTAAAAAGAATAATTGTTGTGTTTCTACACTTGGCTAGTAATGTTATCTTTTTATGTTCAAGGATTGGCATAATAGTGGGACTTTGAATATTGAGGACAATATTCATTTCTAAGTGTGGGGGGGAAATTCTGGCGAATTTGATTATAAATGTACCCTTTTAGTCCCTTTTTCCCCCAAAATGGCCAAATTTTAAAAAAAAATTAGTGGAAGTACTATGTACTAAACACAACAAATGGTAATCAGTCCGCCATGTCTAACCCACATAAGGATTGGCTAATCCAGGAGCAAACGGCTCTTGGTAAAGATATCTCAAATCCGTTTATGGCTTGCAATTTGCCCAAAATTGTATGGTGTTCAACTCTCCATATCTTTAAACTAGTGAAAAGTTGGCTAGCCCGCAAGGTTATGGCTTGTGGTAAAGGCATTGGAAAAACCATAATTGGTAATCAGCTCACCAAAGATAATATTGATAATTTATTTAAGAGTTGGCTAGTCGGAAGCAAGCGGTTTACGGTAAAGACAAATCAAATCCGTTGAAAGCTTATGATTTGCTCAAAATCATTTGGTTATCATTGTACCAAGGTTCTTACTTGAACTAAAACAATTGGCTACTCTAGAAGTAATGGCTTTTGGTAAAGAGATGAAATCCATTAACTTTTCATAAATCATTGCTAGGGACTAGCAATATCTTAGTGTGGGGGATTGATGAGTGTCTAAATACTTATCATTTTTATACCATCTAGGCCGCAAAAACATCTGAAAACACTCAGAAATGCATCAAAATGATGAAAATATCACAAATCAGTGTTTTATGTGTTTTAAATGCAAAAATATCAAAATCAGATGAAAAACGTATCATGTTTGCATAATTGGCAGTTTTAGTACCTCAAGTTTCAAAAATTGTCAAAACTAGTCCCCGGTAATTCAAAAACTTGTAAAATGTCATTTAAGGTCCATGGGATTCAAAAGTTGTCAAAATAAACCCTTTAAAGTTTAAAATTTACAAAATGACAACTTTAGTCCCTAAAGTTTGAAAAATGTCAAATATAGTCCTTGGTTAATTTAAAAGTGAAAATTATCAAATATTAACCTTGTACTATTTATAAATGACAAAATTGGTCCTTATAGTGAACTTTTGGAAAATTACATGTTTGGTCCCTTAAGTTTCAAAAATGACATAAAAGGTCCTTGGACATTTAAAAATGGAACTTTATGCAAATTTAGTCCTTGTACTAACCATTATTTGCAGGATTGACCCTTGTGATAACCTTGGAAACTTGTCAATTCGGTCTCACTTTTCACCTAATTACAATTTTGGTCCTTGTGTTTATAAGCTATACAAACCGGACCCAAATTAAACCCAACACACTTACACGGCCCCAATCTCCCAAGCCCAAACCAAACCCAAAGTTTAAATGAAAGAAAACCGCCCCCTTGTTCACCCTCTCCTCCATTTGCAATCTCAAAACCACCATGGTTTCTTCCACTTGACACCCCTCTCCACCTTCACCTTATCCTCCAGGTTGTATACCAACCCCCCTCCTCCGTATCTAACCAAAGCGCATTAATTCTTCACTTTACGCTCAAATAGACTTTTCCCGCCAAAGCTACAAGTGGGCGATTTTGATGAGTTGGAGATCAATGGTGAGAAGTGGTGGGAAACACTTTCGGATGGAGCAAGGAGTTGAAATGATTATAAAAGCGAGAGGAGAGACAAGAGAAGAAGCACCTTTGGATTAGCCATTGGTCGTTAGTGTAATTTTTAAAAGCTTTCTTTAAATTTCATGTCTTTTAATGTTTTAATGTTGTAAGCTTTCTCAAATTAGTGTAATGGAACTTAAATTTCGATTTAATTTAGGTCTAATTTAGGTTTCATGTTTTGCTTAAAATTCCTTTAATTTCATGTCATTTAAATTTCTTGTTATGGTTGTTTAATGGACTCTTTAAGCTCATGTAGGCTCCTGACAAAGCTCATGAAGCTTTTAGATTCATTTAAACAGATATAGTTTTTAAAATTAGAAATACTAAAAATCAAGAAAAATCAATGAAAAATCAACTTGTGGTCTCATAAGGTTAAGGGGTATAGAAGCTAATCTGGATGGAATTTCTGGTCTCTAGCTTATTGACAACAAGCTAGGAGTGGTTTACGAGCCTTGGTACTTTCAGTTTTAGCATTGATCACTTGTAAGCTTCATTTTATAAATTTTGTACTTTCTTTGTTTTAATGTTTTAAATGCTATGATTTTTATGATTATGTGTTTCTTTGTTATTATGTAGTGATATTAAAGCTTAATACTAGGTTGTTATATTTTGAAATTGGATTGTGGCTTGGAATTTCATTCAACTGCCAATATGCTTGCTTTGGATAATCCTAGACCTAGACTCTTGTGACTATTTGTTTAGGTTGAAAAAGGTTTGGTTTGACACACTAAAGCTTATGGATTTGATAAATTACTGTTTATCTGACTAGATGTTATGAAAAGTCCAAATCTAATCTCATTTAAAAATTTGTTTGGATTTCGATAAATGAGTAGTCCAGTGTTTGTTTGTTGTTGCTTATCATTGTTTAATATCATATTAGTACCTAATAGCTCGATGTAGTCATATAAACTGTTCTTATTTGTTAAATAGTCAAAATTGATTTTAATCTTCATTAGACAGTTCACTGTTAGGATTTAAGATACAAATTTCATCACAGTGATTCATGAGTAGGTTATCTAGATTAATCTAGTTTCATTATAGCTTAATACATCATAGTTAATCAGTAGTTTAAGTTTTAAACTCAGTTTAGTCAAACTTTAATGTTCTTGTAAAAGTCAAATTTTCATTTAAGTCGTTTTTGAATAAACTTAGTAATTTTATTGTGCTTTTGTTATTTAATTTCATGTTCTGTGCTTTTAGGATATTTTAGATTTGTTTCTAATCTAGCTTATTGTATTTTTTTAATTTCTATATGTCATGTTTAAGTGCTTATTTTTTAGCTTATTTGTGCCAGTTTTGCCACGTGCACAGGTTTAGGTGTCAAGTTCACAAGCTTGCAAAAGCTTGTGAAGTTAACCTAACTTGTAATTTGGCTTATTTGTGTAGCCTTTGTGGCCTAGTTGTTATGTTTATGCTTATTTGTCCATTATTTGCTTATTTAGGTAGCTTAATCAAACCCTTTATTTTGTCCCACAAACTCCTTCCAAAGCAAGCGATTGGAAGTGGAGTTATTTTACAAGCTTTTAAAAGCTCCTCATTGGTGGATGTTGTGAGCTTTAGCTTTTCACAAAGCCAAGCAACCATAATCTCTAGTTTAGTAGGTTGAGCATTTATGAGCTTATTTGATAAGTCATTTAGAGCTTGTTGTTTGCCCATTCCCAACAGTTCAATTCATTGAACTTACACCATTTCCAATAGCTCTTCATAAGCTCATTAGTGATCTAGAGCTTGTGTGTTTTAGCTTTTTGTGAAGCTCATCTACCCAACTCTTTGATCCAACACTTAAATTTCACCTTGCTTACTTGTTATAAAGGCAAGTAGCTGAACTTATCACCATTCCATCGGTGTATCTTGAGTCCATCGATATATCTTGAGGGTTGTACCTACTTCCAAGCTTCTCAAAAGCTCATCTGTGGACGACCCACGGCATAAGCTTTGGCTTTGTAAACCAACCAACCCGACTTGCTACTTCAATCTTCACTTTGTGCTTTTTAGCTTATTCTCTCGACTTAAATTGCCCAATCAAGTCAGCGATTACCTTCTTTGAGGTTGTGATACTTTGGATTTGGAATTGCTTATTTGCTTATTTCAAGCTTATTTGATGAAATCTAGTACCATACTTGTTTAAACTTGTTCATATTGCTTGTATACATATTATTTTTCTTTTGCTTTGATGTGTGGAGCTTATACCAAGCTTTTGCAAGCTTTCATTCCATCCAAGTTAAGCTCAAAAGCTTAAGCTGTCTAAACCTTAAGCTCACACTACCACAGTCCATTTTCTTGTCTATATTTATCCATTGGACTTGTAAATATCTTATTTTACCTTTTGTTTCATGTTTATAGCTTTTTCCAAGCTTATTATGAGCTTGAGTTCCAACAGTCAAGCCAAAAGCTTAACTGTTGGACTCATAAGCTCACAATTTGTTTATTTTTAGGTTTGTAAAGTTTTGTTTTCATTAAACATGTATAATATCATTGTATAATTAATCGAGAAAGAAAAGCAAAAAGAAACACTTTTAAGTTAAGTGATAGCTTCTATTTAGAAGCTTATTTGCTTATTAGCTTATTTCTGTTAATAACATATAGTTTTATATTTTTCCTAGCTTCTTTTATTTATTTTAGAATTTTGTAAAAAGTTTGATTTTATTTATTCATTTATTATTTTTAATAAATCAATAATAGTTTTTCATACTTAATAATAGTAAATAATTAATAATAAATAGAATAATTGTGTAAAAAAATACATTTTCAGTTTCATAAATTATTCTATAATATTTTAGATTTTTCAGATTCTTAATTTTATTTATTTAAGTTAATTTTAGATTTTCTTATTATTTAATTCATTATTAAATACATTTAATTCATTTTTAATTAATAATAATTAATTTAATAGTGTAAAAATTTATTTTAATAATTTTCTTATCTTTTTAGGATTCCAAAATATGATTTTCACATTTGTGGGAGTTGTATTGGACTGAATTCACGTTTTATTTTATACGTTTTAGTAAAATTGATAAGGTATGTTTTAAATTTTAATCGGATTAAGCGATTTTAAATATAGAATTAAAATGACTTCAAAATTTTTATAAGTTTTAATTTCCTTAGTATAATCAATTCTAATCTCTTTCTGTTTTATTTTATTACGTTTATGTAATTATTACATATACATACATGTTTTAGTTTTTAGGTTTTATTAACTTTTATATAAACTTGTAAATTATAGTAAATATTTTAATAATATTTAATTTGCATTTAAGTCGCTAAGACATGCAAATCCCTACTATAGTTATAATCGTTTTGTTTTTTTATACGTTTACATTTTAGTTAAGCGTTACATTTGTATATATCTTTTACGTTTTAGGTTTACGATTGTGCGTTTTTAACGACATAGCGCTGTGAGCTATCACTATTCACATTCTAGTGTTAGTCAATCAGTTCTGTTTTTATATTAAATATCATTTCAAATTACGCACGGTCGTTGTACTACAGTTTACACACCTCGTTGGGACTTAACGACTCGAGGAAACACTATACTCCTCTGATCTTCATTGCATTTGGTTTCTGAGCAGTTTTAAGTTTATTACGGTTGGCCATTCACAAGTGGCTAGCTTGAGTGATTAAACTTGACCGTTTGGAAGCCAATCAGTCACCCCGATTTCTCGTTCCATTACCCTACGCAGAATTAATGGATCATCACGAACAACACGAATTCTTGACATTTGTGATAACGTAGGAAGTTTTTCAAATTAGTTCTAGAATTAAATGCGTAGTCGATAGATTCCATGAGAATAGAAGAAGTTAGAATCAAATGGATAGAGGGTAAAGGGATAAAGAATCAAAAGGGTAAGAGGGTAAAGAGGAATATTTTTGGTATTTTTGAAAAACATTTTGTAAAAAAAGAAAGAAAATCTTTTGGGTTTTGTGTTTGTTGACTGATTTTAAAATGTTTGGATTTTTGGATTTTTATAAGAAAATATAAACATATATAGATGGTATGAATAAGGAGTGAATATTCAAATCACTAATCTGCTAAGCGAGAAGATAATTATACGGCTCCGTGGCCAAAATTTGATTGGCTGAGCAGTCAAGTTTGTCCTGTGGCTGACCACTTATTGAATGGTCAAGTAATAAACTTAAAACGACTCGAAACCAAAGCAATTAAGATCGAGGAGGTTATAGTGTTTGCAGGTCGTTTATGTCCCAATGAACGTGCGAGAATAATCAAGCGATATAGTGATCAGAGAGAGAATTTGAACGGAAAAAGATATATGAGTGTGAATGATTATACCTAAAGAGAAAGCTTATAAATTACAGGGGCTTAAATGCAAATTAAAGAAAATTAAAAGAGAAATTATATTAAATAAGCGCTATTACTATTTGCAAAATGATGTTTTTGATTTTTTTATAAAACAAAATAACTTAAATAAACTATTTTAATTAAAACGTAAAACTAAATTATCTAAAAGCGATGACTTAAAATGAAAGCATACGTTAAGTATAAAAATTACAGCGAGTCAAGTAAAAGCGTAAAATTTGTGAAATAAAAAGTCCTCACGAGTGTAAAACAATTTTCTTACTTACTATATATGAAAAGAAAATTTTTAGGAAAAAGCGGGATATTTTTTGAGTTTTATTTTATTTTCTCACAATTAAAAGCGATTTTATACCAATTAAATGATTAAAAATACTAAAACATTTTTGAAAAATCCGAAACTTTTCTGAAAATGCTTGAGATACTACTGAGTCTAGGAAAAATCAAAAACTACACTAGTGCTTAATGAAATAAGTTGTTAAAAAGCGAAATAAGTTAACTAGCATAAAACTACAAGGTACCTTAAATATTAGCGTTGAAACTAAAACCAATAAAGACCCAAAAGGCATAATGGTTACAGTGTGGTGTTGGTGTTGAATTGGGGTGTGAGGGTGACACAGGTTCCGAATCCCAGCGGTACCTTTTTGCAAATATTTTTGGATTTTTCTTTTACAAACCAATTAAGCACAAGAAAATAAGCAATTATTAAAACTACAACTTTTATTGAAAAACACTAATAAGCTTTGAATTAGCTTAAAATTAACATGATGGGCAAAAAAGGAATAAGAACAAATTTTCAAGATAAGTGGTTAATAAGCTATCCAATAAGCAAAAGGAAACTAAAAAGAAGCTAAGTAGCTTATAATAAGCTAATGCTACAACTGAGAAAGATAAATGAATTAGAAATAAGCTCTAAACAAACTCAAATAAGCATAAGCTTATCGCGGTGATTGTACGCACAGGCAGTTTTAGAAAAAGGGGGTCAAAGAAGCTAAGTGAAAAGCACTTAATAAGCTGATTAGGAGTGAACTACTATTTTTCTAATTTAGTTAAGCAGTTAAACTTTAATATCCCAAAGGCTTAAGTCCTAAATCCTAATGATTAGATCACAGTGAAATTGTAAAGGTTTATTCAAAAGCGCTTCTAGGAAATTTTGACTTTTTAAATAATGAACTAGTTTGACTTTGATGAACTTTTAATGATCCTAGATGATCTAATTTGATGTATTAAGCTACTATAAGACTTATTTAGGCCATATAAACAACTTTTACACTAGTATGCATGATTATGTAATCAAAATGTCTAACGATGAACAAGTAATGTGATATTAAAGCTAGTTTTTACTTTTTAACTAATAAGCACTATGTTTTATGGTTTATGCGAGCTATTTAGACATAAGGTAACATGTAACAAGCAAAAAACAATGACATTAACAACCTTAAACACAGTTTTAACAATAAATCCAAACACCCCTTTTTAGGCAGTTTTGAAGCTTATTGTGCTAAAACAACTTTTCAAACCATAAAAGCTATAAATTAACGTATATAGACTATAATGAGAGCAGATAAAACCAGAATTAACAAGATTTAATTACTAAAACTAGGAAATGCAACTTTTAAATAAATGGCTTACAACTTGATTTCAAGCATAAAAGCGAGGGACTGATGATTAATACCACTTCCTATAGTTTTCCACAAAGCTCTAAACCAAAGTGCAATCCAAGATTAGCTCTGCTCAATATCGGCATATTCTCCATGGAATTTTTATTTTCTAACTATTTTTTTGGTATTTGTGAATTTTTGTTTTCATACTAAACAAAGTTTTAGACTTACTAAAAGCTCTCAGAAGCTATATAATGAAATTATGTGAGCTTAAGAGTTCTTTGACATCACTAATAACAACAATAAGTGAGGCGGTTGAGAATTTTAGCTTAAAATGGCATGAAGCTGACTTTATACTTAGAACATGAAATTGATAGCGAAAGCGGTTTATAACACCGGAATATGATTACAAAGTATTGAAAAGCTTAACCTTACAATGGAAAACTTAAAACTTAAAAAGCGACATAAGTAAAAAAATAAGATTACACTACTTTCCTTCTTCTTGCTTCTCTTTCTTCTATTTATCATCAAAAAGTCTTCCACTAGCCCTCTGATCATTTCCCATTTTTAATCTTGGCCTTTGGATGCTTAGAATAGATATTGGCCGTTGATGGATTTTGGCGCCAAAAAAAGATATAGCAACAGAGTTGAGTGAATGAAAGGAGAAGCATTAAATGATTTTTGTTGTTTGGTGGAGGTGGAGGGGACATGGAAAGGTATGTGAGATGTGGAGGTGAGGTGAAGGTAGAGTGATTTGAGGCGGTGGGTGAGGGGAGAAGAAAAAGGAGGAAAAGGTGTATTTGTTGACCGGGTTTGGCTGGGTAATATATTAGGCGAGGGGTCCAAGGTCCAAATTAAGTGGCAGGTCCAAGTAGGTGGTTTGAAGTTAGAATGGCGGAGGTTAAAGGGTTCAAGGGTTTTAGGTTTAATATCAAGGACCATTCATGTAATTCACCAAACTTGAGGACAATTCGCAATTTATCAAAGTTGTTTCAAGGGACCAAAAATGACAAGTTTCAATAGTGCAAGGACCATAAAGGACATTTTCAAACTTCCAAGGACTATATTTGCCAATTTTGAAACTTGAAGGACCAAACTTGTAATTTCTCAAAACTTTTGACATTTTTCACCAAAGGACTAATTATGACAAATTATGATTTCAAAAGGACCTTTGGTGACTTTTCTTTTAAAATAAGTGCCTAGGGACTAAATTTGACAAGTTTTGAAAGTTGAGGGACTGAAACTGCCAATTAAGCAAACTTTGCTCGTTTTCATCCCGATTTTAAACATTTTGCATCTGAAACATATAAAATGCAATTTTGAGATATTTTCATTATTTTGATGCATTTCTAAGCATTTTTAAACATTTTGCAGTTCAGAATTAACCAAAAATGATGAGTATTTACACACTCATCAATCGCAACCTACTTATTCTAAGTACAACCGATTACTATAAAACCTCATGACGTATTTTCGGTTTTATGGTCTCCATAAACCATACCAAGAGCGTAGAGGTATGTTTACTTATCATTAGCTAGTTTACATATACATGAATATGTTGATACCATTTTTTTATTTAGACGTTAATAATTGCTAGTCTCTAAAAAGACTCTTTTTGCCACTTTCCCAACTTACTCATCATCGGGAATAGTATTCCTCCTTGATCTCGTCAAACTAACGCCGCCGTCACAAATAGATCCTTGATAATTAACTTATCAAATCCCATTGACCAAACATCTAGAAACCTCAAAACTATTTTTGTTCCATAAGCTAGTTTATAACTTATTACAAAAATAAAGCCAAACACCCTTTTTCTGTCCACAGTAGCCGGATCCTCAAGTTGTTGGGATCCCTATCATGAGGATCCAGGAGGCGTGTGACATAAACCGATATCACGCTTTTCAAAATCAATTTTGCTCCTTTCCCTCTCCTCACAAAACACACAAAAAAGCGACCCAAGTCTTTGTTTCATCTCTAGTAGGAATTACATATCCTTAAGCATCCTTCTCTAGAACATAATTGTAAGTAATTACACTAATATGTTCTAATCTTCATCATCTTCATCCTAGGGTTTAGGGTTTTCAATTTTTCTTAATCAATTGATAAAATTAGGTTTTGCAAAATTGATCACTATAAAAGGTTTTCACATAACTAAGGTTACATTGTGCTTACAACATTGTTAATACTGTGGAAAACTAGAAGGGGGTTGAATAGTTTTTTAGAAGTTGATTTCAAAAACTTTTAGATTCGATATTATGTGAAATCGTATGGATGTTGAGAACCTATAGATCTAATGATAATGCAAGCAAATAGATAAAGTTAAGGGATAGAAATGACACAATCGATTTATAGTGGTTTGCACAAGGTCACCTTCCTTGCCTACTCCACTCCCTGAGTCACCTACTCGCGAGTTCAAGCACTATGTCAACAAACTCCTTCACTTGGCGGAGAAGCCTTCACAAATTTGCTTACACTTTTTCGTACAAAGCTGAATCCAGAGTCCGTATACGGTGGACCAAACCAACACAGCTATTACACAACAAATATGTGAAATAATCAAATACAAGATCTTCGCTTCTGAAATCTTGCGAGGTGACAAATCAATCAAGGACCTCTTGCTTGGATGACTTGTAGAATGCTCGTGATCTCGCCTTAGAGAAGGACCTATATGAGGATCACAAATAGAAAGAAAGAACAACTCTCTAGATCAAGTGATCTATATGTTAGAAGAGAATGAGAGTGTATGAGAGATTTAGTAAGAAGAGGGGTGAGTTAGAATGAAGAAATGGCTCTCTATTTATAGGCTAATTTCTCCTCTGTTCATACGGATCCTCTTCCACTTGGGATCGGCTAGTGTAATCCTAGGGATCCGGTGGTGCGCTCCTCTTTGCCCATGGGTTTTTGGTTATGGGTCATGGGTTATGGGTTGGTCCATGGGTTTTCTCTAGATTCAATGTATCTAAGTATACATTGTATCAAGTCTTCATTGGTATGGGTTTAAGATCCATGGGTTATGGTCCATGGGTTATGGTTTTTACCCATCCTAATAAACTATTACAACAAATGCTTAATTATTACATTTTTGTATTTAAATGGCTATATGTAAATGCTTTACAAAAATAACATGTATCCTTATAATTTGACTTAAGATAACATTACATTTGTTATCAACAAAACACAAAGAAATGCAAAATATTAATAAACGTTTTTACGGTTTATTTGTATTAACAATCTCCCCCTTTTGTTGATGACAAAACATAATGTTATGATGAGTAAAACTTAAAATTAGATGTAAGTTTTGAAAGCCCCTAAGTTTTACTTCTTCTCCCCTTTTGTCAAACAAAAGTTAACCCTGGAAGAAATAAACAAACTCCTAACTCCCCTGTGGTAGCTCCCTTGTTTGGAAGTCAAGAGAAGAAAAATAAAATTCCTATAAAAAGAAAGGTTAGTAACATGCTTATATAATCTTGTGGTTTTCGAGAATCAAGATTAGAGCCAAGGTATGTAAACAAGGCCTTGTAATAAAACAACAAATTGTAGTGGTATGTATGCCACTTACAAGCATGTAAAAATAAGAACAAGACTTGTTCTTGAAAATGACTTCAAAAGAAAAATAATACTAAAAGTAGAAAACAAGTAGTAGTGATTCCTTCCATGCTTGAATAAGGTTATGGATGGAGATTTTGATGAGTAATGGTATTGATGCGATCAAGGATGAGGTTTAGTTTGAAACGCATTTCTTCCCTAACTTCTATTGCAATTTTCCTAGTGGATTGGCAATGTTCACAATGTAAATGATGTGGGTAATGAGTGCGGAAGTTTTTTGGGTTGTTTTGATTTGAGTTTTCATGGAAGTTGTGGTGGAAAAATAGGAAAATATGGATCACAATCCGGAATGTTAATAAGTGGTGGTGGAAAAGAAGCTAGATGTTCTTGTAATGTGATGGGAGCTAAAGGTGGTGATGTTTCATGATCTTGAAAGATAGTATTTGGAGATGTGGGGGGTGTTGAAAAGACTAATTCTTGTTCTTTAGGTTGGTTAGATCTTGTTGGAGTCTTAAGGAGTTCCAAAAGAGTTATTTTAGGTGGTGATGAAGTTGGTGTACTTGTTGGTGATGAGGGTGGTGCTATAATGGAAGCATCTTGTGGTGAGTTATTTGTTGAGGATGAACCATTTGAGGTTGGTTTTGCTAAACAACAAGATCGGATACTAATCCGTGCGGATATCCTAGCATTTGATTGTGGTATTTTGGATGGTGGAAGTACAAAGGTTTGGATATCATGATTGTTTGTACTAGATGATTCTCCTAAAGGGTTTTTGGATGACATGATGAAGTGTGTTTGTGAGAAGGAGATGGAGTATGCAAGCATTTTGGGAGTTATATATATAGAAAAACAAAGCATTGTAATGAATGCTTGACCCAAAATGTGGATTAAAATCTAATGATTAGATATGAATTCAAGGCATGTGATTATGAGAACACAAGCATTAAAGAGCATACTCCCAAAAATGAAGCAAATGTGGATTTTTCATCCAAAGAGAAAAAATAGAAGTTGAGCGACTTACATTACGGATCCCGGATCCTTCCCTTGAGGATCCGTCCATCATAAAGGCTTGGATCCGTGGGTTCGGTGATTCAGGCAGCACAAAATTTTCTTTTGGAAACATTTTTGCCTAGTGTGTGCCTATATGCAAACTATTTGGAGTTGGTTTATCTCGACTCCTAAAAGGAATAGAAAATAAACTAGAAGTGTAAAAGCATCCTATTGAGATAACCTGAAAACACATATTTAGTACATGAGTACGTAATTTTGTGTTATCAATGCTCTAATTCATTGTTGCTTAAATGAATGTACCCGAAAACACATATTAGTTATGTGTCCCCTTTAGCATTCAAAAGACATGAGATGCAATGAAAACGGGTTTTACTTTGTATTAATAATGAAAAAGCTATTTGTCCTAGACGTGAGAAATTGCTTTTGTGAAATTGACGAGGGAAGGTATCATCCTTTTAGAAAACATTGTGAAAGTAGGCCAAAAAATAAAGAAAGCTATAAGTGAAAAACTCATCTTGGGTTTTGAAAATTCCCGCATTGTTTGTGAGTTGTGCGTGAAATAGAAATCCTAGACTCAGAAAGAAGAAGGCTAGTGTTTACATACCTTGTAGAGTCAATTAAATTACGACGTTTGTTCCATTAGACCAAGACCAAGACGAAGTAGGTTGAATTGTTCTGCTTCAGCGGTTTGGTGAGGGCGTCGGCTATGTTGTCTTTGGATGCTACCTTCTCAATAGAGATGTTCCCCTTTTGAACATTGTCTCTTAGGAAGTGATGACGAATCTCTATATGCTTTGTGCGAGAATGCAATATCGGATTCTTGCTTAGATCGATTGCACCTTTGTTGTCACATAGGATGGCTACGTTGCTTAGATGGATGTAAGTAGTCTACTAGCGCTTGTTTCATCCATAGTGCTTGTTGGCATGCTTTGCGGCGGAGAGCGTGCTAAACCGGTTGTTGATATTGCAAGTGCCGTTTGTTTCTTAGAAAACCATGATGTTAAACAACATCCCATAAAAGTACATACCCACTTGTACTTTTTCTATCAACGTAATCACCTGCATGGTCGGAATCTGCATATACAATTGTTTCTACTCCCGTGCCCTTAGGATACCATAATCCTAATTGTGTTGTTCCCTTAATATATCTAAATATCCTTTTTATGGCTTCTAGGTGTGATATTTTGGGGTCTTCTTGAAACCTAGCACATAAGCAAACACTAAACATGATATCCGGCCTACTTGCGTGAGGTAGAAGGCTACCTATCATGCCACGATATTTAGTATTATCTACTGATTCTCGTCCTCGTCTTTGTGAGTTTGGTGTCGGATGACATTGGAGTCCTAATTGGTTTTGACTCTTCTAGACCTAATTTCTTTAACATCTCCTTGATGTACTTAGATTGATTAAAGAAGATACCATCTTCTACTTGTTTTATTTGTAGACCAAGAAAGAAACTAAGTTCTCCCATCATACTCATCTCGAACTCGTCATGCATGATTCTATAGAAATCATCACACATGTCTTGACAAGTGGATCGAATATAATATCATCTACATATATTTGTACTATGATTATATGTGACTCTCTTTTCTTAGTAAAAGTGTGTTGTCAACTAACCCCATGGTGTAGTTGTGTTTAACTAGAAATGACTTGAGTCTATCATACCAAGCTTTTGGAGCTTGTTTAAGACCATAAAGGGCTTTCTTTAATTTATACACATGTTTGGGTTTTTCAAAATCAATGAAGAGCGGAGGTTGAGCTACATATACTTCTTCATTTATGACACCATTTAGAAAAGCGCTTTTGACATCCATTTGATAAAGCTTTAGATCATTAGCACAAGCATACGCAAGAAGTATTCTAATAGACTCTAATCTAGCCCGCGGGCATTAGGTCTCATCAAAGTCTATTCCCTCTTGTTGGTTATAACCTTGAGCAACGAGTCTAGCCTTGTTCCTAGACACTACTCCGTTTGCATCTAATTTGTTTATATAAACCCATTTGGTTCCTATTATGGTTTGATTACTAGGTGGAGGGACAAGTGTCCAAACATCATTAGAAACAAATTGATTTAGTTCTTCTTGCATAGCCATTACCCAACTTTCATCTTTTATGGCTTCTTGTGTATTCTTAGGTTCTAAGGTTGAAACGAAACAAAACAAGCTACTTTGGTTTTGAACTTGAGATCTTAATGTTCGTTCATTTAGTTTTCCTATGACTTTATCTACGAGGTGATCTTTGGACTCTTTAATGTTTACTATTTCATCACTTAGAGGTTCTTCTTCACTTATCTTTTTCTTTATTACTATGGCTTCACTTTCTATAATCTCATCATCGACAAGAGGTGGAGAGGGTTTGGGTGGACTTTCATCAAATTTTATATTTAATGACTCTTCTACTTTCATTGTTTCTTTGTTTAATATGGCGTAAGCTTTGCTATTTGGCGAATAACCTAAAAAGATACCTTCGGTTGATTTAGGATCAAATTTTGTAAGGTAATCTTTAGTGTTAAGAATAAAACATTTACTACCAAAGACTCTAAAATGATTTAACGTAGGCTTTTGCCTCGAAGTAACTCATATGGAGTTTTTTCTAAGATTGGTCTAATCAAGACTCGATTGAGTATATACGTTGAAGTATCAACGGCATTACACCAAAATTTTTGAGGTATGGATTGTTCATTAAGCATGGTTCGACTCATTTCTTGTAGGGTTCTATTCTTTCTTTCTACTACCCCATTCAATTGTGGAGTGCGTGGGTAGAAGTTGTGAGTAATACCATTAGCGTCACAAAAAGCTCCGAATTGCACTTCATTATCGAATTCCCCACCATGATCCGTCCTAATAGACACTATGGGACTTCCTAGTTGTCTTTGGATCTTTTTGCTTAATATTTCAAAATAGTTAAAGGTTTCCGTTTTGTTCTTTAAAATTTTGTCCATGTATACCTAGAGTAGTCATCACTATTACCAAAGTGTAGTAGTTGCCTCCATAACTTTGGATAGCGGATGGACCAAATAAATCCATATGTAGTAATTCTAGACACCTAGTTGTGGACACCATGTTTTTAGCTTTATGACTCGAATGAGCTTGTTTTCCTATATTACAAGCATCACAAAAATGATGTTCATATTTTAACTTAGGTAGATCTCTTACTAGATCTTTGGATGATAGCGATTGAAGAAGTCGCATGTTGGCGTGACCCAATCATCGATGCCATAAGGTCAGTATCATCCATAGAGGTAAGACATAATTTGTCTTTAGGTTCATTACCGATTTTAATGACATAGACTCCATGTTTCCTAATTCCTCTTCCTATGGTTATGCCATATTTAAGTATCTTACTACGGTTTCGTAAAAAGTACATTGCACTTTTATCACATATTTGTCCTATACTTAAGAGATTAAAGTTTAGGTTTTCTACGTGACACACATCGTTAATGGTTAGAGATTTGTTAGAAATCGTACTTTACGATGATTCTACTTTTGCTATTTCCAAACACCACATTACCTCCATTAATGGATTCATATGTGGAGAATAGATCCATATTCCCGGTCATGTGCCTTGTGCACCTGCTATCCTTGACCCATTCATGGGGTCTAGGTCGATCTTTAAGCACACCTAAAACAATAATAAACTCAAAAGTTTGGTCCCCATTTGTTCATGGGTCCATTAGTGTTAAACATTCAATTCATGTTAGACATGTATGGATAAGATGAGTATGCATTCCATGGAGCAAAGTTTTGAAAAGGAAAACCGTTTTGCATGTTTTGATTCCATCCCATTTGATTGTTACTTTTTGGGTAAGCGTATTAGGTCTCCTAAATGAATTAGGTTTTGAAAAAGATGGAGCTTTGTTTCTTGCAAAAGTAGGATTATATTTTGGAGGTGGTTGTCTAGTGGTGACATGATTTGGTTTCTTCCTATTAACTATGACAAACTCAGTTCTAGATGAAGAAGCTACATTATTACTAATGTTTGCTCTGCAGATCCACGGATCCCTTTTTCTACACTAGCGGGTTCCCTTTTAGGGGATCCAGTGGGATCCGCCCACAACAATGTTGTTTTCTAGTTCTTTAACAAATTTTGTTTCTTTACTTTCACTAGTTGATGGATCAAGTTGTTGACTACCTAGACCCTTTTGATTGTTACCGGTTTTAACGCTATCGAGTATTGTATCTAAAGTGTTAGTGCTCATTCTAGCAATTTTAGAATCTAAGTGATCCACTAGTGTTTGAAGTTGAGCGCAAAGTTCACATTCACCACTTGCTATTTTACCTTTCTCTAAGCGTTTTAGTTTTGCTTTTAATTCTATGACTTCTTTATCTAAACGTTTATTTTGACTCTTTAAAAGCTTGTTTTGTTAACTAGTTTTAAGCTAATATTGCATAGTTTATCATATTCATTATGCAATGAGTCATCATCAAGTGATGAGCTACTATAGTATTCAGAACATACCTCGTCATTTGCCATAAGACAAATTTCTTCATTCTCCTCGTCGCTCCATTCCCCACGTGCGGCTCACGAGCGCCTTTTGATCATCCCGTTTGGGACACTTACTAATAAAGTGGTTTGGGTCCCCACACTTAAAGCAAGTACGATCATCCTTTGGCTTCTCGTCCTCTTTGCTTTTCCGAAAGCCTTTCTTATCATCATACGGTTGTTTGGCGTATCTACCCTTTCTTCTAAAGAACTTTTTAAAGTCCCTTACCGCCATAGCGTACTCTTAGTCGTCACTACTCGAAGATGAGTTCTCTCTCATTTCGAGGCCTTTTTGGCTTTAAGGGCAAGAGATTTGTGTTTCTCTTTCACCTTTGAGGCTTTGGAATCTTTAGCAAGGACAAGCTCGTAGACTTTTAGGTTGCCTATGAGTTCATCGAGGGTGAGGATTGTCAAATCTTTTGACTCTTCGATTGCCGTCACCTTGGATCTCCACTTCGATGGAAGTGCCCTTAGATATCTCCTAACATGGTTACGGCTAGAAAAGATTCATCAAGTGCTTGTAAAGATGTAATAATAGTATTAAAGTTAGCAAATGAATGATCTATAGTTTCCTCATCCGATATTGAAAATTGTTCATATTGTTGAACAAATAAATCAATTTTATTATTTTTAACTTGTTGGTTGCCTTGATGAGTTACAACTAAAGAATTCCAAATTTCTTTTGAGGTTTTAAGCATAGAAATTCTTCGAATTCCTTTTTCGGTAAAGCATTATATAAAACCATTTTTGCTTCACTATTTTTAGAAAGCTTTTTCTTCATTTCATCATTTAGTTTATCATGAGGTATGTGAACTAAATTTCCTTTATCATCATTTGAGGTAGCCTCAAAATCACCTTCAACAATAATGTACCAAAGATCAATATCTTTAGACTTCACATATGTTTCAAATCTATTTTTCCAATATATAAAACCATTAGTTTCAAGTAGTGGTGGTCGTTGCATAGATTGCCCTTCCTTATAATTTTCAGAACCCATAGTGATCGAAAAGATTTTAAAATACAATTTTATTTTAAAACTTTTATAAACTTAGCTCTTGATGCCAATTGTGGAAAACTAGAAGGGGGGTTGAATAGTTTTGCCGATTTTAAGTTGATTTCAAAAACTTTTAGATTCGATATTATGTGAAATCGTATGGATGTTGAGAACCTATAGATCTAATGATAATGCAAGCAAATAGATAAAGTTAAGGGATAGAAATGACACAACCGATTTATAGTGGTTCGGCTACAAGGTCACCTTCCTTGCCCTACTCCACTCCCCGAGTCACCTACTCGAGAGTTCAAGCACTATGTCAACAAACTCCTTCAATTCGGCGGAGAAGCCTTGACAACGTTGCTTACACTTTTTCGGTACAAAGCTAGATACGAGTCCGTAGCGGTGGACCAAACCAACACAGCTATTACACAACAAATATGTGAAATAATCAAATACAAGATCTTCGCTCTGAAATCTTGAGGGTGACAAATCAATCAAGGACCCCTTGCTTGGATGACTTGTAGAATGCTCGTGATCTCGCCTTAGAGAAGGACCTATATGAGGATCACAAATAGAAAAAAAGAAGAACAACTCTCTAGATCAAGTGATCTATATGTTAGAAGAGAATGAGAGTGTATGAGAGATTTAGTAAGAAGAGGGTGAGTTAGAATGAAGAAATGGCTCTCTATTTATAGGCAAATTTCTCCTCAGTTCCACGGATCCCACGGATCCCTTCCACTAGGGATCCGGCTAGTGTAATCCTAGGGATCCGTGGTACGCTCCTCTTTGCCCATGGGTTTTTGGTTATGGGTCATGGGTTATGGGTTGGTCCATGGGTTTTCTCTAGATTCAATGTATCTAAGTATACATTGTATCAAGTCTTCATTGGTATGGGTTTAAGATCCATGGGTTATGGTCCATGGGTTATGGTTTTACCCATCCTAATAAACTATTACAACAAATGCTTAATTATTACATTTTGTATTTAAATGGCTATATGTAAATGCTTTACAAAAATAACATGTATCCTTATAATTTGACTTAAGATAACATTACATTTGTTATCAACAAAACACAAAGAGATCGCAAAATATTAATAAGCGTTTTTCGGGTTTATTTGTATTAACAAAA